>LS990919.1:27531485-28136485 GCA_900464855.2 Musa schizocarpa
AGCGAGCGGCGGACAACGAGCGAAGCGAGAGGCAGCACCGCCCCTGCTGTCGGAATGCCCCATTCAGCCCTGTGCCACTCAGGGGGTTCCAGGGTGCTGGGATCGCTGACGTTTTGCTCCGCTAACATCGGTCGCCGCGGCACGCCAGAACTACCCAAAAACTGGCCAAAACGGCCAAAAAATGTGCCAAAACTGGTCATTTTTGGTTGAGCGAGCGAGCGGAGAGCGGCGGACAGCGAGTGAAGCGAGAGGCAGCACTGTCCCTGCTATACGAATGCCCCATCCAGCCTTGTGCCACCTGGAGGGTTCCTGGGTGCTGAGATGGCTGACGTTTTGCTCTGCTCACGTCGGTCACCGCGGCATGCAAGAACTGCCCAAAAACTGGCCAAAACGGACCAAAAAGGGCCAAAACTGGCCATTTTTAGTTGAGCAAGCGAGTGGCGAGTGGCGGACTGCGAGCGAAGCTAGAGGCAGCACCGTCCCGGCTATATGAATGCCCCATCCAGCCCTATTCCACCTGGGGGGTTCCCGGGTGCTGAGATGGCTGACGATTTGCTCTATTCACGTCGGTCACCGCGGCACGCAAGAACTGCCCTAATACTGGCCAAAATGCCCAAAAACGGGCCAAAACTGGCCATTTTTGGTTGAGCGAGCGAGCGGCGAGCGGCGGACAACGAGTGAAGTGAGAGGCAGCACCGTCCCTGCTATATGAATGCCCCATCCAGCCCTGTGCTACCCGGGGGGTTCTAGGGTGCTGATATGGCTGACGTTTTGCTCCGCTCACGTCGGTCGCCGCGGCACGCAAGAACTGTCGAAAAACCAGCCAAAACGGCCCAAAGAGGGGCCAAAACTGGTCATTTTTGGCTGAGCGAGCTAGCGTAGAGTGGAGGACAACAATCGAAGCGAGAGGCAGCACCGTCCCTGCTATACGATTGCCCCATCCATCCCTGTGCAACCTGGGGGGTTCCAAGGGTGCTGAGATGGCTGACATTTTGCTCTGCACACGTCCGGCACCGCGGCACGCAAGACCTACACAAAAACTGGCCAAAACGACCCAAAAAGTGGCCAAAACTAGCCATTTTTGGCTGAGCGAGCGAGCGACGAGCGACGGACAGCGAGCGAAGCGAGAGACAGCACCATCCCTGCTCGACGAATGCCCCATCCAGCCCTGTGCCACTCGGGGGGTTCCATGGTGCTGAGATGGCTGACGTTTTGCTCCGCAAACGTCGGTCGCCGTGACACACAAGAACTGCCCAAAAACTGACCAAAACAGCCCAAAAACGGGCCAAAACTGGTCATTTTTGACTGAGCGTGCGAGCGGCAAGAGGCGAACAGCGTGCGAAGCAAGAGGCAGCACCGCCCCTGCTATACGAATGACCCATGTAGCCCTATGCCACCCGGGGGGTTCCAGGGTGCTTTGATGGCTAAAGTTTTGCTCCGCTCACTTCGAACGCTGCGACACACAATAACTGCCCAAAAACTGGCCAAAACGGCCCAAAAATGGGCCAAAACTGGCCATTTTTAGCTGAGCGAGCGAGCGTCGTGCGGCAGACAGCGAGCGAATCGAGAGGCAGCACCGTCCCTGCTATACGAATGCCCCATCCAGCCCTGTGCCACCCGGGGGGTTCCAGGGTGCTGAGATGGCTGACATTTTGCTCCGCTCACGTCCGGCGCCACGGTACTCAAGACCTGCCCAAAAACTAGCCAAAACCACCCAAAAACTGGCCAAAACTGGCCATTTTTGGCTGAGCGAGCGAGCGGCGAGCGGCGGACAAGGAGCGAAGCGAGAGGCAGCACCATCCCTGCTCTACGAATGCCCCATCCAGCCTTGTGCCACCCGAGGGGTTCCATGGTGCTGATATTGCTGACGTTTTGCTCGGCTCACGTCGGTCGCCGCGGCACGCAAGAACTGCCCAAAAGCTGGCCAAAAATGGTCATTTTTTACTGAGCGAGCGAGCGGCGAGCGGCGAGTGGCGAACAGCGAGCGAAGCGAGAGGTAGCACCGCCCCAGCTATACGAATGCCCCATGCAGCCCTATGCCACCCGGGGGTTTCCAGGGTGCTTAGATGGCTAACGTTTTGCTCCACTCACGTCGGATGTCGCGACACACAATAACTCCCCAAAAACTGGCCAAAACGGCCCAAAAATGGGCCAAAACTTGGCATTTTTGGCTGAGCGAGCGAGCGACGTGTGGCTGACAGCGAGCGAATCGAGAGGCAGCACCGTCCCTGCTATACGAATGCCCCATCCAGCCCCGTGCCACACGGGTGGTTCCAGGGTGCTGAGATGGTTGACGATTTGCTCTGTTCACATTGATCGCCGCAGCACGCAGGAACTTCCCAAAAACTGTCCAAAACAGCCCAAAAATGGGCCAAAACTGGCCATTTTTGGCTGAGCGAGCGAGCGGCGAATGGGGGACAACGAGCGAAGCGAGAGGCAGCACGAACTACCCAAAAACTGGCCAAAATGGACAAAAAACAGGCCAAAACAGGCCATTTTTAGTTGAGCGAGCGAGAGGCTCGTGACGGACTGCGAGCGAAGCTAGAGGCAGCATCGTCCTGACTATACGAATGCCCCATCTAGCCCTGTGCCACCCGGGGGGTTCCAAGGTGCTGAGATGGCTGACGATTTGCTACGCTCACGTCGGTCGCCGCGGAAGGCAAGAAATGCCCTAATACTGGCCAAAACGGCCCAAAAACAAGCAAAAACTAGCCATTTTTGGCTGAGCGAACGAGTGGCGAGCGGCGAACAGCGAGCAAAGTGAGAGGTAGCACCGTCCCTGCTATACGATTGCCCCATCCAGCCCTGTGCCACCCGGGGGGTTCAAGGGTGCTGAGATGGCTTACATTTTGCTCCGCTCACGTCTGTCACCGCGGCAAGCAAGAACTGCCAAAAAATGGCCAAAACGGACCAAAAATGGGCCAAAACTGGCCATTTTTGGATGAGCGAGCGAGCGGCGGACAGCGAGCGAAGTTAGTGGCAGCACCATCCATGCTATACGAATGCCCCATTGAGCCCTGTGCCACATGGGGGATTCCAGGGTGCTGAGATGGTTGACATTTTGCTCTGCTCACGTCGGTCGCCGCGAAACGCAAGAACTGCCCAAAAACTAGCCAAAACAGCCCAAAAACGGGCCAAAAGTGGCCAACTTTGGCTGAGCGAGCGAACGGCGGACAGCGAGCGAAGCGAGAGGCAGCACTGTCCCAGCTATACGAATGCCCAATCCAGTCCTATGCCACCCGGGGGGTTCCAGGGTGCTGAGATGGCTTATGGTTTGCTCCGCTCACAACGGTCGATGTGGCTCGCAAGAACTGCCAAAAAACTAGCCAAAACGGCCAAAAAACGAGCCAAAACTGGTCATTTTTGGCTCAGCGAGAGAGCGGCGAGCGGCGGACAGCGAGCGAAATGAGAGGCCTCACCGTCCCTGCTATACGAATGCCCCATCCTGCCCTATGCCACCCGGGGGGTTCCAGGGTGCTGAGATGGCTGACGTTTTGCTCCGCTCACGTCGGTCGTCGCGGCACACAAGTACTGCCCAAAAACTGGCCAAAAATGACCAAAAACGGGCCAAAAATGGCCATTTTTGGCTGAGGGAGCGAGCGGCGAGCGGCGGACAGCGAGTGAAGCGAGAGGCAGCACCGTCACTGCTATATGAATGCCCCATCCAGCCATGTGCCACCCGGGGGTTTCCAGAGTGCTGAGATGGCTGATAATTTGCTCCGCTCATGTCGGTCGCAGCGGCATGCAAGAACTGCCCAAAAACTGGACAAAACAGCCCAAAAATAGGCCAAAACAGGCCATTTTTAGCTTAGTGAGCGAGCGGCGAGCGACGGACAGCGAGAGGTAGCACAGTCTCTGTTATACGAATGCCCCATACAGCCCTGTGCCACAAGGGGGGTTCCAAGGTGCTGAGATGGCTGACGGTTCACTCCGCTCACGTCGGTCACCGCGACACGCAATAATTGCACAAAAACTAGCCAAAATGGACCAAAACGGGCCAAAACTGACCATTTTTAGCTGAGCGAGCGAGCGGCGAGCGAAGTTAGTGGCAGCACCGTCCATGCTATACGAATGCCCCATCGAGCCCTATGCCACCCGGAGGGTTCTAGGGTGCTGAGATGGCACAGAAGAACTGCCCAAACACTGGCTAAAATAGCCCAAAAACGGGCCAAAACATGCCATTTTTGGTTGAACGAGCGAGCGGCGAACGGCGGACAGCGAGCGAAACGAGAGGCAGCATCGTCCCTGCTATACGAATACCCCAGACATCCCTGTGCCACCCGGGGGGTTCCAGGGTGCTGAGATGGCTGACGTTTTGCTCCGCTCACTTCGGTCACCGCGACACGCATGAACTGCCCAAAAACTGGCCAAAACGGCCCAAACACGGGCCAAAACTGGCCATTTTTCGCTGAGCGAGCGAGCGGTGAGTGGCGGACAGTGAACGAAGTGAGAGGTAGCACCGTCCCTGCAATACGAATGCCCCATCCAGCCCTGTGCCACCCGGGGGGTTCCAGGGTGCTGAGATGGCTGACGTTTTTCTCCGCTCACGTCGTTCGCCGCGGCACGCAAGAACTGCCCAAAAACTGGCCAAAATGGCCCAAAAACAGGCCAAAACTGGCCATTTTTGGCTGAGCGAGCGAACGCCCCATCCAACCCTGTGCCACCCGGGGGGTTCCAGGGTGCTGAGATGGTTGACGTTTTGCTCCGCTAGCATCGGTCGCCGCGGCACACTAGAACTGCCCAAAAACTTGCGAAAACAGACCAAAAACGTGCCAAAACTGGCCATTTTTGGTTCAGCGAGCGAGCGACGAGCGGCGGACAGCGAGCGAAGCGAGAGGCAGCACCGTCCAGGCTATACGAAAGCCCCATCCAGCCCTGTGCCACCCGGGGGGTTCCAAGGTGCTAAGATGGCTGATGATTTGCTCCACTCACGTCGGTCGCCGCGGCACGCAAGAACTATCAAAAAACTAGCCAAAATGGCCCAAAAATGGGCCAAAACTGGCCACTTTTCAATGAGCGAGCGAGCGGCGAGCGGCGGACAGCGAGCGAAGCGAGAGGCAACACCGTCCCTGCTATACGAATGGCCCATCGAGCCTTGTGCCACACGGGGGGTTCCAGGGTGCTGAGATGGCTGACGTTTTGCTCCTCTCACGTCGGTCGTCGCGGCACGCAAGAACTGCACAAAAACTCGCCAAAATGGCCCAAAAACTAGCCAAAACAAGCCATTTTTGGCTGAGTTAGCGAGCGGCGGACAACGAGCGAAGCGAGAGGCAGCACCGCCCCTGCTGTAGGAATGCCCCATTCAGCCCTGTGCCACCCGGGGGGTTCTAGGGTGCTGGGATCGCTGACGATTTGCTTCGCTAACATCGGACACCGCGACACACAAGAACTACCCAAAAACTGGCCAAAACGGCCAAAAAAGTGCCAAAACTAGTCATTTTTAGTTGAGCGAGCGAGCGGAGAGCGGCGGACAACGAGGGAAGCGAGAGGCAGCGCTGTCCCGGCTATACGAATGCCCCATCCAGCCTTGTGCCACCCGGAGGGTTCCTGGTGTTAGGATCAAGAGCACTAAGAGGGGGGGTGAATTAGTGCAGCGGAAATCTTACAACGATTAAAACCGAAAGGTGCGTTCGTTTGATAAAATATATTATGATGCCAAAAGCCGATTCACAGTTTGTATCTAAGTGCAGTTTACGCAGTTGGTGTCTAAATGCAGTTTTGTGTCTAAATGCAGTTTGCGTCTAAATGCAGATTGCGTCTAAGCGCAGTTTGCATCTAAGCGCAGTTTGCGTCTAAGCGCAGATTGCGTCTAAGCGTAGTTTGTGTCTAAACACAGTTTGCGTCTAAACACAGTTTGCGTCTAAGCGCAGTTTGTATGTAAACACAGTTTGCGTCTAAACACAGTTTGCGTCTAAGCGCAGTTTGCGTCTAAACACAGTTTGCGTCTAGGCGCAGTTTACGTCTAAACGCAGGTTGTGTCCAAACACAGTTTACGTCTAAGCACAGTTTACGTCTAAACACAATTTGTGTCTAACCACGGTTTACGTCTAAACACAGTTTATGTCTAAGCGCAGATGACAGTTCGCAGTTATGAATGGAATCAAAACGTAAACGTAAACTGCAAAGAAACTCGTTCGTAAAAGCGCAGAAGACAGTTTGCAGTTATAAATGGAATCAAGACGTAAACGTAAACTGTACAGAAACTCGTTCGTAAAAGCGCAAAAGACAGTTTGCAATTATAAACAGACTCAAGACGTAAATGTAAGCTGCGATGTAAAGATCGTACGAAAACACCGTTTTACGTCTGAATGCAGATTTGGAAAGATTCGAACTTAGAAACTTGTTCGTAAAAGCGCAGAGAGCAGTAGCTATGTAGGTGGTTTGCAGTAATGATAAAATGCTCAAAATAAAAGCAAACCAGAGATTTAGAGTGGTTCGGTCAGTCTTGACCTACTCCACTTTTGGCTTCCTCAACCGATGAGGTCACTGACGTCAACTAGAGGCCTTCCTTCAATAGGCGAAGGCCAACTACCCTTTTACAGTTTCTCTCCTTTTGACGGGCTCAGGAGACAACCCTTACAGATCCTTTCTCTCCTCTCTTTACAACTCAAGACTTGAAGAACAGAAAGAGGAGAACTTTTGGACTTTACACAAATTTGAGCTCTTAGAATCACAGAAAAGATCAAGAATTCGGTGTGGATCTGTATCTTTTCAGTGCTGAATGGGTGGGGTATTTATAGGCCCCAACCCAGTTCAAATTTGGAGCTCAAAACGATCAAATCCTGAAATTCCGGGATCAGGCGGTTGCACCTCCTGACTGGAGAGGTTGCACCGCCTGGCAGAGCTCGGAGACTGAGCCTCTGGGCGGTGCCACCTTTGTCAGAGGCGGTTGCACCTCTCTGCCAGAGCTCGAAGACCGAGCTCAGGCCGTTGCACCGCCTGACTGGAGAGGTTGCACCGCCTGGCAAAGCTCGAAACTTGAGCTCTAGCGGTGCTACCTCCTGATAGAGGATGTTGCTGCACCGCCTAGTCTCGCTCGGAGACTGAGCCCTGGGCGGTTGCACCTCTTGGCTGGGGCGGTTGCACCGCCCAGTCTCACTGGGAGACATAGCCCAGGCGGTGCCAATTCCTGGCCTAGGCGGTTGCACCTCCTGGTGCAATCAGGGTCAGAATGGTTAGCTCCATTCGGCCCAATTTCAATCTTTTCAGGGGCCCAATTGCCCCAAGATTAAGCTAATGGGATCACCTCCCATTTTCCAACTTAATCAATGTGCTAACTACGATTAAATCTAAGACAATTTCTGCAGCTTTGCTCCGTTATACAATCGCTTCTTCCGGGCGAAGTTTCGGCGAACTTCCGTTGATCATCCGATGAACCCTCGGTGATTCTTCTGCGGACTTCCAGCAAACTCCTGGACATTGTGACGATCCACTTGGCGAGTTCCGACGAGCTTCGGCAACAAGCTTCGGACTTCGGATCTATTCTCGCAGAACCTTCGACGACCGTCCAAACTTCCGTCGAACTCTCGAACTCCCAACGTGATCATGATCTTGACTCGTGCAACTCCCTACTGCTTGTCTAACTTTCATCGTGGTTAATCCTGCACAAACAAAACTTCGATCGAGACAATTAATCCTAAGCAATTTAACAAAGTTGTCCGGCATGTCATTGGTCCCTCGACGCTTGTCCGATTCTTCAAGATCGTCCTCTCCCCGCAGCCTATTGCCCAATCGGCCGTTTGACTCTGCAACTCCGATATCCTTGGCACAATACCGCTCTTGTTGGCCCGATGCCCGAGTCCACGCCCGAAGCCTTCTGTCGATCGTCGATCGATCCACCGCCTAACGTCCAATCTTCTGACATGTTCCTTCGGCACAACATGATTTTCCTGCTTTAATTGTCTCATCCTGATCAAAGAACCCTGCGTCACTCAAAACACAGATTAAATCATAAACATATATCAAGTAGTTTCATCATCAAAATACGAGATTCAACACCTGGGTGCTGAGATGGCTGACGTTTTGATCTGCTCATGTCGGTCACCGCGGCACAAAAGAACTGCACAAAAACTGGCCAAAAAAGACAAAAAAAGGGCAAAACGAGCCATTTTTAGTTGAGCAAGCGAGTGGCGAGTGGCGGACTGCGAGCGAAGCTAGAGGCACCACCGTCCCGGCTATACGAATGCCCGGTCCAGCCCTGTGCCACCTGGGGGGTTCCAGGGTGCTGAGATGGCTGACGATTTGCTCCGCTCACGTCGGTCGCCGCGGCATGCAAGAACTGCCCTAATACTGGCCAAAACTGGCCATTTTTGGGTGAGCGAGCGAGCAGCGAGCGGCGGATAGCAAGCAAATCGAGAGGCAGCACCATCCCTACTATACGAATGCCCCATCCATCCCTGTGCCACCTGGGGGGTTCTAGGGTGCTGAGATGGCTGACGTTTTGCTCCGCTCATGTCGGTCGTCGCAACAGGCAAGAACTGCCCAAAAACCAGCCAAAACGGCCCAAAAACAGGCCAAAATTGGTCATTTTTGGCTGAGCGAACTAGCGTCGAGCGGAGGACAGCGATCGAAGCGAGAGGCAGCACCGTCCCTGCTATACGAATGCCCCATCCAGCCCTGTGCCACCCGGGGGGTTCCAGGGTGCTGAGATGGCTGACATTTTGCTTCGCTCACGTCCGGCGCCGCGGCACGCAAGACCTGCACAAAAACTGGCCAAAACGACCCAAAAACTAGCCAAAACTGGCCATTTTTGGCTGAGCGAGAGAGCGACGAGCGACGGACAGCGAGCGAAGCGAGAGACAGCACCATCCATGCTCTACGAATGCCACATCCAGCCCTGTGCCACCCGGGGGGTTCCATGGTGCTGAGATGGCTGACGTTTTGCTCCGCAAACGTCGATCGCCGCGACACACAAGAACTGCCCAAAAACTGACCAAAACTGCCCAAAAGCGGGCCAAAACTGGTCATTTTTGACTGAGCGAGCTAGCGGCAAGCGGCGAACAGCGAGCGAAGCGAGAGGCAGCACCGCCCCTGCTATACGAATTCCCCATGCAGCCCTATGCCACTCGGGGGGTTCCAGGGTGCTTAGATGGCTAAAGTTTTGCTCTGCTCACGTCGGACGCCGCGACACACAATAATTGCCCAAAAACTGGCCAAAACGGCCCAAAAATGGTCCAAAACTGGCTATTTATGGCTGAGCGAGCGAACGACGTGCGGCAGACAGCGAGCGAATCGAGAGGCAGCATCGTCCCTGCTATACGAATGCCCCATCCAGCCCTGTGCCACCCGGGGGGTTCCAGGGTGCTGAGATAGCTGACATTTTGCTCTGCTCACGTCCGGCGCCGCGGCACTCAAAACCTGCCCAAAAACTGGCCAAAACGACCCAAAAACTGGCCAAAACTGGCCATTTTTGGCTGAGCGAGCGAACGGCGAGCGGCGGACCGTGAGCGAAGTGATAGGCAGCACCATCCCTGCTCTACGAATCCCCATCAAGCCCTTACCACCCGGGGGGTTCCAGAGTGCTGATATGGCTGATGTTTTGCTCCGCTCATGTCGGTCGCCGCGGCACGCAAGAACTACCCAAAAACTGGCCAAAACGGTCCAAAAATGGGCCAAAACGGGCCAAAAGAGGCCATTTTTCGTGAGCGAGCGAGCGACGAACGGCGGACAGCGAGCGAAGCTAGAGGCAGCACCATCCAAGCTATACGAATGCCCAATCCAGCCCTATGCCACCCGGGGGGTTCCAGGGTGCTGAGATGGCTGACGTTTTGCTCCGCTCACGTCGGTCGCCGCAGCAGGCATGAACTGCCAAAAACAGGTCAAAACGGTCCAAAAACGAGCCAAAACTGGCCATATTTCGCTGAGCGAGCGATCGGCGAGCGGCGGACAGCGAGCGAAGTGAGAGGCAGAACCGTCCCTGCTATACGAATGCCCCAAGCAGCCCTCTGCCACCCGGGGGGTTCCAATACTTGATATGGCTGACGTTTTGCTCCTCTCACGTCGGTCGCCGCGGCGCGCAAGAACTGCCCAAAAACTGGCGAAAACGGACCAAAAACGGGCCAAAATAGGCCATTTATGGCTGAGCAAGCGAGCGGCGAGCAGCGGACAGTGAGCGAAGCGAGAGGCAGCACCGTCCCGGCTAGACAAATGCCCCATCCAACCCTGTGCCACCCGGGGGGTTCCAGGGTGATGAGATGGCTGACGTTTTAGTCCGCTCACGTAGGTCATCGCGACACGCAAGGACTGCCCAAAAACTAGCCAAAATGGCCCAAAAACTGGCCAAAACTGACCATTTTTGGCTGAGCGAGCGAGCGACGAGCGGCGAGCGGCGGACAGCGAGCAAAGCGAGAGGCAACATGCCCATGCTGTACGAATGCCCCATTCAGCCCTATGCCACCTGGGGCGTTCCAAGGTGCTTAGATCACTGACGTTTTGGTCCGCTAACATTGGTCACTGCGGCACGTAAGAACAACCCAAAAACTAGCCAAAACGGCCGAAAAATGTGCCAAAACTGGTAATTTTTGGTTGAGCGAGCGAGCAGCGAGCGACGGACAGCGAGCGAAGCGCGAGGCAGCACTGTCCCTGCTATACGAATGCCCCATCCAGCCTTGTGCCACTCGGAGGGTTCCAGGGTGCCGAGATGGCTGACGATTTGTTCTGCTCACGTCGGTCATCGCGAAACGCCAGAACTGCCCAAAATCTGGCCAAAACGGACAAAAAACTGGCCAAAACTGGCCATTTTTAGTTTAGCGAGCAAGTGGCGTGTGGCGGACTGCGAGCGAAGCTAGAGGCAGCACCGTCCCAACTATACGTATGCCCAATCCAGCCCTGTGCCACCCGGGGGGTTCCATGGTGCTTATATGGCTGACGATTTGATCCACTCACGTCGGTCGCCGCGGCAGGCAAGAACTACTCTAATACTGGCCAAAACGGCCCAAAAACGAACCAAAACTGGCCATTTTTGGCTGAGCGACTGAACGGCGAGCGGCGGACAGCGAGCAAAGTGAGAGGTAGCACCGTCCCTGCTATACGATTGCCCCATCCAGCCCTGTCCCACCTGGGGGGTTCCAGGGTGCTGAGATGGCTGACGTTTTGCTCCGCCCACGTTTGTCGCAGCGGCACGCAAGAACTGCCCAAAAACTAGCCAAAACGGACCAAAAACGAGCCAAAACTGGCCATTTTTGGATGAGCGAGCGAGCGGCGAGTGGTGGACAGGGAGCGAAGTTAGTGGCAGCACCGTCCATGCTATACGAATGCCCCATTGAGCCCTGTGCCACCCGGGGGATTCCAGGGTGCTGAGATGGCTGATGTTTTGCTCCGCTCACGTCGGTCGCCGCGGAACGCAAGAACTACCCAAAAACTGGCCAAAACTGGCCATTTTTGGCTGAGCGAGCGAGCGGCGGATAGTGAGCGAAGCGAGAGGCAGCACCGTCCCTGCTATACGAATGCCCAATCCTGTCCTGTGCCACCCGGGGGGTTCCATGGTGCTGAGATGGCTTATGGTTTGCTCCGCTCACAATGGTCAACGCGGCTGGCAAGAACTGCCCAAAAACTTGCCAAAACGGCCAAAAAACGAGCCAAAGCTGGTCATTTTTGGCTGAGCGAGAGAGCGGCGAGCGGAGGACAGCGAGCGAAGCGAGAGGCCTCACCGTCCCTGCTATACGAATGCCCCATCCAGCCCTGTGCCACCCGGGGGATTCCAGGGTGCTGAGATGGCTGACGTTTTGCTCCGCTCACGTCGGTCGCCGCGGCACACAAGTACTGCCCATAAACTGTCCAAAACCGACCAAAAACGGGCCAAAAATGGCCATTTTTGGCTGAGGGAGCGAGCGGCGAGCGGCGGACAGCGAGTGAAGCGAGAGGCAGCACCGTCACTGCTATATGAATGCCCCATCCAGCCATGTGCCACCCGGGGGGTTCCAGGGTGCCGATATGGCAGACGTTTTGCTCCGCTGATGTCGGTCGCCGCGGCATGCAAGAACTGCCCAAAAACAGGCCAAAACGGCCCAAAAACAGGCCAAAACGGGCCATTTTTGGCTGAGCGAGCGAGCGGCGAGCGGCGGACAGCGAGCGAAGCGAGTGGTTGCATAGTCTCTATTATACGAATGCCCCATACAGCCCTGTGCCACCTGGGGGGTTTCAGGGTGCTGAGATGGCTGATGGTTCACTCCGCTCACGTCGGTTGCCGCGACACGCAATAACTGCCCAAAAACTGGCCAAAACGGACCAAAAACGGGCCAAACTGACCATTTTTGGTTGAGCGAGCGAAGTTAGTGGCAGCACCGTCCATGCTATACGAATGCCACATCGAGCCCAGTGCCACCCAAGGGGTTCCAAGGTGCTGAGATGGCTGACGTTTTGCTCCGCTCACTTCGGTCACCGCGGCATGCAAGAACTGCCCAAAAACTAGGTAAAACGACCCAAAAACGGGCCAAAACTAGCCATTTTTCGCTGAGCGAGCGAGCGGTGAGTGGCGGACAGCGAGCGAAGCGAGAGGCAGCACCGTCCCGGCTATACAAATGCCCTATCCAACCCTGTGCCACCCGGGTGGTCCCATGGTGCTGAGATGGCTGATGTTTTGCTCCACTCACATCGGTCGCCACGGCACGCAAGAACTGCCCAAAAACTGGCAAAAACGGCACAAAAAGGGGCCAAAACTGGCCATTTTTGGCTGCGCGAGAGAGCGGCGAGCAGCGGACAGCGAGTGAAGTGAGAGGCAGCACCATCCCTGCTATACGAATGCCCCATCCAGTCCTGTGCCACCCAGGGGGTACCAGGGTGCTGAGATAGCTGACGTTTTGCTTCGCTCACGTTGTTCGCCGTGGCACGCAAGAACTGCCCAAAAACATGCCAAAACAGACTAAAAAGGGGCCAAAACTGGCCATTTTTGGCTGATCGAGCGAGCGGTGAGCGACGGACAGCGAGCGAAGCGAGAGGCAGCACCGTCCCTGCTATACGAATGCCCCATCCAGCCCTGTGCCACCCGGGGGGTTCCAGGGTGCTGAGATGGCTGACGTTTTGCTCCGCTCACGTCGGACGCCGCGACACACAATAACTACTCAAAAACTGGCGAAAATGGACCAAAAATGGGCCAAAATAGGCCATTTTTGGCCGAGCGAGCGGCGAGGGGCGGACGGCGAGCGAAGCGAGAGGCAGCACCGTCCCGGCTATACAAATGGCCTATCCAACCATGTGCCACCCGGGGGGTTCCATGGTGTGAGATGGCTGACGTTTTGTTCCGCTCATGTTGATCACCGCGGCACGCAAGAATTGCCCAAAAACTAGCGGAAACGGCACAAAAACGGGCCAAAATTGGCCATTTTTGGCAGAGCGAGCGAGCGGCGGACAGCGAGCGAAGCGATCGGCAGCACCGTCCCCGATATACGAATGCCCAATCCAGCCCTGTGCCACCCGGGGAGTTCCAAGGTGCTGAGATGGCTGACGTTTTGCTCCGCTCACGTCGGTCCCCGCGGCACGCAAGAACTGCCAAAAAACTGGCCAAAACGGACCAAGACGGTCCAAAACTGGCCATTTTTAGTTGAGCGAGCGATTGGCGAGCGGCTGACTGCGAGCAAAGCGAGAGGCAACACCGTCCCGGCTATACGAATGCCCCATCCAGCCCTGTGCCACCCGGGGGGTTCCAGGGTGCTGAGATGGCTGGCGTTTGCTCCGCTCACGTCAGTCACCACGGCACATAAGAACTGCCCTAAAACTAGCAAAAACTCGCCATTTTTGGCTGAGCGAGCGAGCGGCAAGCGGCAGATAGCGAGCGAAGCGAGAGGTAGCACCGTCCCTGCTATACGAATGCCCCATCCAGCCCTGTGCCACCCGGGGGGTTCCAGGGTGCTGAGATGGCTGAAGTTTTGCTTCGCTCACGTCGGTCGCTGCGGCTCACAAGAACTGCACAAAAACCATCCAAAATAGCCCAAAAACGGGCCAAAACTGGTCATTTTTGGCTGAGCCAGCTAGCGGCGAGCGGAGGACAGCGAGCGAAGTGAGTGGCAGAACCGTCCCTGCTATACGAATGCCCGATCCAGCCCTGTGCCATCCGGGGTGTTCTAGGGTGCTGAGATGGATGATGTTTTGATCCGCTCACGTCAGTCGCCTTGGCACGCAAGAACTGCCAAAAAACTGGCCAAAATAGACCAAAAAGGGCCAAAACGGGCCATTGTTGGCTGAGCGAGCGAGCGAAGCGAGAGGTAGCACCGTCCCTGCTATACGATTGCCCCATACAGCCCTGTGCCACCCGGGGGGTTTCAGGGTGCTGAGATGGCTGACGGTTCGCTCCGGTCACGTCGGTCGCCGAGACACGCAATAATTGCCCAAAAACTGGCCAAAACGGAAAAAAAACGGGCCAAAACTGGCCATTTTTGGATAAGCGAGTGAGTGGCGAGAGGCTGATAGCGACCGAAGTTAGTGGTAGCACCGTGCATGCTATACGAATGCCCCATCGAGCCCTATGCCACCCAAGGGGTTCCAGGGTGCTGAGATGGCAGACGTTTTGCTCCGCTCACATCGATCGCCGCGGCATGCAAGAACTGCACAAAAACTGGCCTAAACAGCCCAAAAAGGGGCCAAAACTGGCCATTTTTGCCTGAGCGATCGAGCGTCGAACGGCGGACAGCGAGCGAAGCGAGAGGCAGTACCGACCCTGCTATACGAATGCCCCATCCAGCCCTGTGCCACCCGGGGGGTTCCAGGGTGCTGAGATGGCTTACAGTTTGCTCCTCTCACATCGATCGACGCGGCTCGCAAGAACTGCCCAAAAACTAGCCAAAACGGCCCAAAAACGGGCCAAAACGGGCCATTGTTGGTTGAGCAAGCGAGCGGCGAGTGGCGGACAGCGAGCGAATCGAGAGGCATCACTGTCCCTGCTATATGAATGCCCCATCTAGCCCTATGCCACACGGGGTGTTCCAGGGTGCTGAGATGGCTGACGTTTTACTCCGCTCAGGTTGGTCGCCGCGGCACACAATAACTGCCCAAAAACTGGCCAAAACAGCCCAAAAACGGGCCAAAACTGGCTATTTTTGGCTGAGCGAGCGAGGGGCGAACGACGGACAGCGAGCGAAGCGAGAGGCAACACCGTCCCTGCTATACGAATGCCCCATACAGCCCTATGCCACCCGACGGGTTCCAGGGTGCTGAGATGGCTGATGGTTCGCTCCGCTCACATCGGTCGCCAAGACACACAAGAACTTCCCAAAAACTGGCCGAAACTGTCGAAAAATGGGCCAAAAGAGGCCATTTTTGGCTGAGCGAGCGAGCAGCGAGCGGCGGACAGCGAGCGAAGCGAGAGGCAGCACCATCCCTGCTCTACGAATGCCCCTTCCAGCCCTCTGCCACTCGGGGGGTTCCATGGTGCTTAGATAGCTGACGTTTTGCTCCGCTCACGTCGATCACCGCGGCACGCAAGAACTGCCCAAAAACTGGCCAAAATGGCCCAAAAAGGGGCCAAAACTGGTGATTTTTTACTGAGCGAGCGAGCGACGATCGACGCGAGACTCAGCACCGCCCCTGCTATACGAATGCCCCATGCGGCCCTGTGCTACCCGAGGGGTTCCCGGGTGCTTAGATGGCTAACGTTTTGCTATGCTCACGTCAGTCGCCGCAACACCCAAGAACTGTCAAAAAACTGGCCGAAACGGCCAAAAATGGGCCAAAACTGTCCATTTTTGCCTGAGCGAGCGAGCGGCGAGCGGCGGACAGCGAGTGAATCGAGAGGCAGCACCGTCCCTGCTATACGAATGCCCCATCCAGCCCTTTGCCACACGGGGGGTTCCAGGGTGCTGAGATGGCTGACGCTTTGCTCCGCTCACGTCGGTCGTCGCGACACGCAAGAATTGCCGAAAAACTGGCCAAAACAGCCCAAAAACGGGCCAAAACTGGCCATTTTTGGCTGATCGAGCGAGCGCCAAACAGCAGATAGCGAGCGAAGCAAGAGGTAGCACCGTCCTACTATACGAAGGCCCAACCAGCCCTGTGCCACTCGGGGGGTTCCAGGGTGCTGAGATGGCTGACGTTTTGCTCCGCTCATGTCAGGCGCCGGCAAGTAAGAACTGCACAAAAACTAGCCAAAACAGCTCAAAAACGTGCCAAAACGGGCAATTTTTGGCTGAGCGAGCGAGCGGCGAGCGACGGAGAGCGAGCGAAGCGAGAGGTAGCACCGTCCCCGTTATACAAATACCCCATCTAGCCCTGTGCCACCCGGGGGGTTCTAGGGTGCTGAGATGGCTGACGGTTCGCTTCGCTTACGTCGGTCGCCGCGACACGCAATAACTGCCCAAAAACAGGCCAAATCGAACCAAAAACGGTCCAAAACTGGCCATTTTTGGCTGAGCGAGCAAGCGGCGAACAACGGACAGCAAGTGAAGTGAGAGGCAGCATCGAACCTGCTATACGAATGCCCCATCCAGCCCTGTGCCACCCGAGGGGTTCCAGGGTGCTGAGATGGCTTACGTTTTGCTCCGCTCACGTCGGTCATCGCGGCTCGCAAGAACTGCCTAAAATCTAGCCAAAATGGCCCAAAAACATACCAAAACTAGTTATTTTTGGCTGAGCGTGAGAGCGACGAGCGGTGGACAGCGAGCGAAGCGAGAGGCAGCACCGCCCCTGCTGTACGAATGCCCCATTCAGCCCTGTGCCACCCGGGGGGTTCTAGGGTGCTGAGATGGCTGACGTTTTGCTCCGATAACATTGTTCGCCGCGGCACGCAAGAACTACCCAAAAACATGCCAAAACGTTTCAAAAATGGGCCAAAACTGGTCATTTTTGGTTGAGCGAGCGAGCGACAAGCGGTGGACAGCGAGCGAAGCGAGAGGCAGCACTGTCCCTGCTATACAAATGCCCCATCCAGCCTTGTGCCACCCAGAGAGTTCCAGGGTGCTTAAATGGATGATGTTTTGCTATGCTCACGTCGGTCACCGCTGCACGCAAGAACTGCCCAAAACGGACAAAAAACGGGCCAAAACTAGCCATTTTTAGTTGAGCGAGCGAGTGGCGAGTGGCGAACTGCGAGCGAAGATAGAGGCAGCACCGTCCCGGTTATAGGAATGCCCCATCCAGCCCTGTGCCACTCGGGGGGTTCCAGGGTGTTGAGATGGCTGACGATTTGCTCTGCTCACGTCGGTCGCCGTGGCACGGAAGAATTGCCCAAATACTAGCCAAAACGGCCCAAAAAGGGTCGAAACTGGCCAATTTTGGCTGAGCGAGCGAGCGGCGAGCGGCGGACAGCGAGCGAAGTGAGAGGCAGTACTGTCCCTGCTATATGAATGCCCCATCTAGCCTGTGCCACCCGGGGGGTTCCAGGGTGCTGAGATGGCTGACGTTTTGCTCCGCTCACGTCGGTCATCGCGACATGCAAGAACTGCCCAAAAACCAGCCAAAATGGCCCAAAAAGGGGCTAAAACCAGTCATTTTTGGCTGAGCGAGCTAGCGTCAAGCGGAGGACAGCGATCGAAGCGAGAGGCAGTACCGTCCCTGCTATACGAAAGCCCCATCTAGCCATGTGCCACCCGGGGGGGGATCCATGGTGCTGAGATGGCTGGCGTTTTGCTCTGCTCACGTCAGTCGTCGTGGCATGCAAGAACTGCCCAAAAACTGGCCAAAACGGCCCAAAAACGAGCCAAAACGGGCCATTTTTGGCTAAGCGAGCGAGCTGCGAGCGGCGGAGAGCTAGCGAAGTGCGAGGTAGCACCGTCCCTGCTATACAAATGCCCCATCCAGCCCTACGGCACCCGGGGGGTTCCAGGGTGCTGAGATGGCTAACGGTTCGCTCCGCTCATGTCGGTCACCGCGGCATGCAAGAACTGCCCAAAAACTGGCCAAAATGGCCCAAAAACGGGCCAAAACTGGCCATTTTTGGCTGAGCAAGCGAGCGGCGAACAACGGACAGCGAGCGAAGTGAGAGGCAGCATCGTCCCTACTATACGAATGCCCCTTCCAGCCCTGTGCCACCCGGGGAATTCCAGGGTGCTGAGATGGCTTACGTTTTGCTTCGCTCACGTCGGTTGTCGCAGCTCGCAAGAACTGCCAAAAAACTAGCCAAAATGGCCCAAAAACGGGCCAAAATTGGTTATTTTTGGCTGAGCAATAGAGCGGCGAGCGGCGGACAGCGAGCGAAGCGAGAGGCCGCACCATCCCTGCTATACGAATGCCCCATGAAGCCCTGTGCCACCTGGGGGGTTCCACGGTGCTGAGATGGCTGACATTTTGCTCCTCTAACATTGGTCACCGCGGCACGCAAGAACTACCCAAAAACCAACCAAAACGGCCCAAAAAGGGCCAAAACCGGTCATTTTTGGTTGAGCGAGCGAGCGGCGAGCGGCAGACAGCGAGCGAAGCGAGTGGCAGCACCGTCCATGCTATACGAATGCCCCATCGAGCCCTATGCCACCCGGGGGGTTCTAGGGTGCTGAGATGGCTGACGTTTTGCTCCGCTCATGTCGGTCGCCGTGGCACGCAAGAACTGCCCAAAAACTGGCCAAAACGGCCCAAAAAGGGGCCAAAACAGGCCATTTTGGCTGAGCGAGCGAGCAGCGAGCGGCGGAGAGCGAGCGAAGCGAGAGATAGCACCGTCCCTGCTATACGAAAGCCCCATCCAGCCCTGTGCCACCCGGGGGGTTCCAGGGTGCTGAGATGGCATACGTTTTGCTCTGCTCACGTCGGTCGTCGCGGCTCGCAAGAACTACCCAAAAACTAGCCAAAATGGCCCAAAAAGGGGCCAAAACTGGTTATTTTTAGCTGAGCGAGAGAGCGACGAGCGGCGAACAGCGAGCGAAGCTGGAGGCAGCACCGCCCCTGCTGTACGAATGCCCCATTCAGCCCTGTGCCACCCGGGGGGTTCCAGGCTGCTTAGTTGGCTAACATTTTGCTCCGCTCACGTCGGTCGCCGCGGCACGCAAGAACTGCCCAAAAACTAGCCAAAACAGCCCAAAAATGGGCCAAAACTAGCCATTTTCGGCTGAGCGAGTGAGCGGCGAGCGGCGGACAGCGACCGAATCGAGAGGCAGCACCGTCCCTGCTATACGAATGCCCCATCGAGCCCTGTGCCACCCTGGGGGTTCCAGGGTGCTGAGTTGGCTGACATTTTGCTCCACTCACATCGGTTGCCGCGGCACGCAAGAACTGCCCAAAAACTGGCTGAAATCGGCATTTTTGGTCGAAATAGAAATGCGGCGATGACGATAGCGAAAGCCAGCGAGAGGCAGCACCGTCCCTGCTATATGAATGCCCCATCCAGCCCTATGCCACCCGGGGGGTTCCAGGGTGCTGAGATGGCTGACGTTTTGCTCCGCTCACGTCGGTCGCCGCGACCCGCAAGAACTAGCCAAAAACTAGCCAAAACAGACCAAAAACGGGCCAAATCAGGCCATTTTTGGCTGAGCGAGCAAGTGGTGAGCTCGGACAGTGAGCAAAGCGAGAGGCAGCACCGTCCCTGCTATACGAATGCCCCATCCAGTCCTGTGCCACCCGGGGGGGTTTAGGGTGCTGAGATGGCTGACGTTTTGCTCCGCTCACGTCGGTCGCCGTGACACGTAAGAACAGCCCAAAAACTGGCCAAAATGGCACAAAACTGGCCAAAACTAGCCATTTTTGGATGAGCGAGCGAGCTACGAGTGGCGGACAGCGAGCGAAGCGAAAGGCAGCACCGTAATTGCTATACGAATGCCCCATCTAGCCCTGTAACACCCGGGGGGTTCTAGGGTGCTGAGATGGCTGACGTTTTGCTTCGCTCACGTCGGTCGCCGCGGCACGCAAGAACTGCCCAAATAATATAGCGATAATATTAAAATTCTCATCAAGAATCAATCCATCCAGGATCCAAACACACATTTGAGGTCACTAAGAAAACATTCAGATCAAAATTTCACCTCTATAATATACAATTTTATAAACCCTTTGCAGTTCATAAACATACAACACATCGCTCGTTGATTCATAAAATCTAAACCCAACTCACCAAAATAATAACCACAACATAATTTCACGAGTATGGGATTCTATACAGTCACAAACCAACGTTTACCATAAGTTCATATCATTACACGAATAAAACTTAACATTCCAAAATCCTAAACACGAGAAGTCCTTTAAACTTATACAAAATCCACAAGGTTAGATTCATCGTCAACATTTCATTAGATGCAGAGTGTGCTTATACAACAAAAACATATATACTGTTAAAGATCTACCCAAAATCTTTTAGCTCTCCACTGCCTCAGCTCAATCTTAACATTTAAGCGAGCGACAAGCTATCCTGAAAAATTTATACAGCAAAGGGGTGAGCAAATAGAGCTCAGCAAGTGACTAATATAACCATGGTAAAAGAGGGAAATTTCCAAACAAATAAGGTTTCATACTGCAAGGAAGAATATAAGAATCCATAAATATAACCTCATTAAGTGTAGAATCCCACATATCATTAAGTGTAGAATCCCATAGATGAAACCTTTCGGAGCATATCAATAACAAGTACCAAACAGAAGCTCAAACGTCGTATTTGACATTGCATTCATATAATTCTTATCCAAAGCATGTACAGAAACACAGAGCCAAAGCACTGGATATCATATCAAACATACAGAAGGTACAGTGGGACTGCAGACAGAATGTGAATCATCCATTTCTGAATGACCACCAGACAGAAGTCTCCCACGCCTGGGAGCTCCATCCACCCACGTCTAGGTGAAGTCAGAGGGGGCCGGCAGAGCATCTCAGGCTCTATGCACATTCCCTTTACCATTTCTGGCAAAGGTCCAGATAATCCCACAAACACCGGAGTACAAAAGGCAGTATGAACAATAAATAGTACATATCAGAAGCACACGCGGAACAACAAAACGTACATGTGCCTTTACGAGACAGTGTGATATAGCATAAAAGTTACACAATATGTTCAAGAATGAAAATAATTTATAGACAAGAGCAAACGAGAATTCAAGAATTAATATAAGCCTCAATTGAGTGAAGGGAACTGAATGAAATCTATTTCCAAGCGAATGAAAACAAGAGATGCGAAATTGATCAAAGCTCGATTTCTGGCAGAAATCAAGAGGCACAATGAACAAATACTTCAGATTTTCAATTATGCTCCAATACAATCAAAAAATATATTGTTGAACAATATATCAATCTATTTTCTGATGGAACAAATTTCGTATAAATCAGGGTTTCCAACACGGAGTTACCATGGATTTAGTAATCAAAGGTCAAAACAAAATCACTATTTTGCAGAGTTCATAGGGTCGGATTCAACAGATAACAGGATAGGCATTTGGATTCCAAATTTATCACTCTATTTATCAAAAGAAAGGTTTATGAGTCTAGTTTCGAATGAAGTCAATTTCGTACAAATCAGATTTTCCAACAGGAACTTTTAGATATTTTAGTATCGAAAGGTCAGAATTTTTTTATCCCTGTTTTGCAGCATCTATAGGGTCATTTGAAACAGACGTTTGGGTAAGTATTCGGTGTCCAAAATCTTCAAAATTTATGTCAAAAGAAAGATATAAGAGTCTAATTTCAAACAAACTAGGTCCTTCCCAAATCCGCATTTAGTGCTAAAAACTATATCCGGAAAAGTATATAGGGGTCAGTTTACCGAAAAATTTCAGATCCATGGTTCTATGTCCAAAGGGAGAAATATCAGGTTCTCAATAGAAATCCTTCAAATTATTTAGAATCAATAAAAGAACAGAGACTAATATTACTGTAGGATAGGGTTAGAACACTTTCCTTTGAGAATTTTTAACCCCAATTGAGAAGATTTGAGTAAGAAACCCCAATTTTTTTTTCTCTTCTTCTTCTTCTTCCCCCCCTTTTTCCTCTTGTTCTTTCTTTCTTTCTCTGTTCTTCCATGCAGTAGCTGCCTTCTCTGGTTCGGAACGAAGGCAGAGAGGCTTAAACGGAGGGATTTGTAATTTTGTACATTTTGCAGTTTAGTCCTTGTTTTATTATATTTATGATTAGGTCCTCAGGGATTACATATAGGTCCTCAGATTTTTATTTTTATTTTTTTGAACAAATCTCCCAAATCTTATAAATAAGTTACCTCTGATTAATACTTTAGCTCTTTGTCAAATTTAAAATAGATACTTACATTACCACTAGAAACTTATACGAAAATTCAGAAATTAGGGATGTTACACTCTTCCCCCCTTAAAAGAAAAATTTAGTCCTCTAAATTTATCGTACCTCTATCGATGAAAAGATGGGGATACCCCTTTTTCATTTCCTCCTCTAGCTCCCAAGTTGTTTCGTCTCCAGAATGATGTCTCCAAATTACTTGAACCAGTGGGATGACTCGATTCCTTAGGATTTTTTCTTTCTTATCAACAATCTGAATGTGCTCTTCCACATAAGATAAATCTTTATCAATCTCCATCAGCTCATACTTAATGATGTGAGAAGGGTCATATATATACTTTCTAATCATCGAAACATGGAATACATCATGGATATGGCACAACGATGGTGGCAGGGCAATCCTGTAAGCGACATAACCAACCCTCTCAAGAACCTCAAAAGGTCCAATAAATCTTGGGCTTAACTTTCCTTTCTTCCTAAACCTTATAATGCCTTTGGAAGGGGAAACCTTTAAAAACACAAAATCTCCAACTTCGAACTCGATATCTCGCCTTCTATTGTCTGGTGCTAACATCTTTCTGTCACCAATTTCCTCCCAACATATAGGTGTTATGCACCTTCGCCCATATAAAGTTTCATAAGGAGCCATTTGAATACTTGAATGATAACTATTATTATAAGTGAACTCAATAAGTGAAATATCTTTATCCCATTCACCCTTCCTATCCATAATATAGGCTCTAAGCAAATCCTCAAGTGTTTGAATTGTTCTTTCTGACTGACCATTAGTCTGAGGATGAAATGCAGTACTAAACTTAACTTTTGTGCCCATAGACTCCTGTAATCTTTTCTAGAATCTAGAGAGAAATCTGGAGTCTCTATCAGATATGATCTCCTTTGGAATACCATGAAGTCTTACTATTTCATTGACATATAAATATGCAAGTCTACAAAGCGAATAGGTCATATTAATTGGTAGGAAGTGCGCAGATTTTGTTAACCGATCAATGACAACCCAAATAGCATCATGCTTTCTAGAGGTTCTGGGTAGTCCCGAAACAAAATCCATGGTAATACATTCTCATTTCCATTTAGGAATATCTAAAGGTTGCAACAACCCTCCAGGTCTTTGGTGTTCTACTTTGATTTGCTGACAAGTCAAGCATTTTGAAACATACATTGCAATTTCCTTCTTCATGCCTTCCCACCAATAATGACTTTGGATATCCCTATACATCTTAGTGCTCCTAGGATGCATGGTGTACTTTGAAGTATGACTTTCCTTTAGGATTTGATTCTTGATATCTGGTTCATTAGGCACACATACCCTCTCCCCAAATCTCAATAGGCCATCCTTTGAAACTTGAAATTTTGGCTTCAATTCCTTTTCTACTTCATTCCTCAAGTAGATTAAACGTGGATCTCGTAATTGTCCTTCCTTAATTTGTTGAATAAGATCAGATTGCACTTGAATGGAGGCCATCAATATCATCGAGTCTTGCTCTCTCCTCAAAGCTTTCAATTCAAAATTTTCTTCTAATAACTTCCATTGCTTCACGACCAGACTAGCCATAAAACTTATAGATTTTCTACTAAGTGCATCAGCAACAACATTGGCCTTGCCCGGGTGATAACGGATGGCACAATCATAATCCTTCAGAAGTTCTATCCATCTTCGCTGCCTCATGTTTAACTCTTTCAGAGTGAAAATATATTTTATACTCTTGTGATCAGTAAAGATTTCAAATTGTCGACCATATAAGTAATGTCTCCAATTCTTCAGAGCAAAAACAATTGCTGCCAATTCCAAATCATGAGTTGGATAATTCACTTCATAACTTTTTAGCTACCTAGAAGCATAAGCAATCACTCTCCCTTCCTGCATCAAAACACATCCAAGGCTCTTTCCTGGAGCATCAGTATATACTACAAATCCCTCACCACCACTTGGAATAGTGAGAATAGGGGCACTAGTCAATCTTCTTTTTAACTCTTGAAAACTTTGCTCACAATCATCACCCCATACAAATTTCACATTCTTTTTGGTGAGGTTGGTGAGAGGTCGAGCTATTCGAGAGAATCCCTCCACAAATCTCCTGTAATAACCTGCCATGCCCAAGAAACTTCTAACTTCTGTTACATTTGCGGGTATATCCCATTCAACTATAGCTTCCACTTTCTTTGGATCTACAAATATACCCTTTCCTGAAATCACATGGCCTAAGAAAGCAACTTCATTCAACCAAAATTCACATTTGCTGAACTTTGCATACAATTTCTTCTCTCTTAGTATGGACAATACATTTCTCAAGTGCTCTTCACGCTCCTGATTGCTCCTTGAATACACCAATATGTCATCAATGAATACAATTACACAGTTATCCAAAAGCGGTTGAAATATCCTATTCATTAGTTCCATAAAAGCTACAGGAGCATTAGTCAAACCAAAAGGCATCACCAAAAATTCATAGTGACCATATCGAGTTCTAAAAGTTGTTTTTGGAATATTCTCCTCCTTGATCTTCAACTGATAGTAACCTGACCTGAGATCAATCTTAGAGAATACTTGTGCACCCTGCAGTTGGTCAAATAAATCATCAATTCTGGGTATGGGATATTTGTTTTTTATGGTCACTTGATTCAACTGTCTATAATCAATACAAAGCCTTAACGTTCCATCCTTCTTCTTCACTAATAATACCGGAGCACCCCACGGTGAAACGCTGGGTCGTATGAAGCCCTTATCTAATAATTCTTGTAATTGCTTCTTTAATTCCTCTAGCTCGAGTGGTGCCATTCTGTAGGGAGGCTTAGATATTGGGGTTGTACTGGGGACCAGATCAATAACAAATTCACCCTCTCTATCTAGAGGTAAACCAGGCAAATCATCAGGGAATACATCAGGGAACTCTTTGACCACTGAAATTTCATCTAGATGGGTTTCCTATTCTGAGTGCTCCTTGACACACACCATAAAACAAAAACAACCCTTCTGCATGAGACGATAAGCTTGAAGTGCTGATATCAAGCAAGGAGGCAAATCATGGCTAATGCCCTCAAAGTAAAATATAGGCTGATATGGTATACAAAAAGTAATTATATTTGTGTAGCAATCAATGCTAGAATGATAGGAAGATAGCCAATCCATACCAAGTATAATATCAAAACCCTGGATCACTAGGAGAATCAAATCAGCAAGGAATTCATGTTCTCCAATAGAGATCAAACATGATGGGTAAATCAAGTTTGTTGCCAAAGAATCCCCAACAGCAGTTGTTACATATAACATATCATCCAGGGATCTAGGTAGAATATCCAAGTGACAAGCAAAGTATTGTGAAACAAAGGATAAGTTGGAACCGAGATCGAACAAAACATTTGCATTTCTTTTAGAAACATGAAGAATACCTTCAACCACGGATTTAGAAGCTTTAGAATCTTGTTCAGTAATAGCAAACACTCTAGCATGGGTTGAGGGTCTTGGAGGCAGTGGCTCTCTCTTCCTTTTCAGTGGGCAATCTCTTAATTGATGATCTAACCTTCCACAAGCAAAACAGGCTCCAGTCGTCCGATAACAATGACTTGTCTCATGATTTAATCCACATTTTGCACATAACTGAATCCTCTGTAGTGGTTTACCTTTTTCAAATCTAGATGTCCTGATCCTCTTGTCACTAGCTTCATATTCATTTTCTCTCTTACTTTTGCTAGCAAATTTGTCCTTTTTGTTCTTACCCAAGATCTCTTGAATTTCCTCCAAGTCTCTCTCAATTTTCAGAGCTCTTTCTACTATATCTGCATATGTTTGTAGTTTTAAAGCTGACATTCGGCTTCTTATTGCTGGCCGTAATCCCCTTTCAAACCTTCTTGCTTTTCTAGATTCATCATCCGTCATATGTGTGGCAAACCTGGAGAGCTCAGTGAATTTAGATTCATACTTTGTAACCGTCATGCTTCCCTGGATAAGATTCAAGAACTCCAATTCTTTTTGCTCTCTCATACAATCTGAAAAATATTTATCATTAAACTTTTCTTGGAATAACTTCCATGTCATTGGCTCATGTTTGATTTCAGAAATCCTCTTAATCATTCTCCACCAGTGTTCGGCTTCTCCTTCCAGCATAAAGGTGGCAAGAACAACTTTTCAATCATCAGGGTAATTTAAGACATCAAATATTTTCTTTATCTGCATCATCCATCGTTCTATCACCATTGGATCAGATTCACCACTGAAACTGGGAGGACTAAACTTCTTAAACTGTTCAAATCCCAACCCCGTCTGGTTTGATATCCCTGTTTCATCATTTCTTCCTTGTTGGACAGGTTGTTGTTGTAGTTTCAACACTTATGCCATAGTCTCCAAAGTCCGCATGATACCACTCAATTGATCAGTAGAAGATGCAACAGGAAAACCAGATGATCTCTGTTAGGATCGAGAGCACTAAGAGGGGGGGTGAATTAGTGCAGCGGAAATCTTTCAGCGATTTAAAAACGAAAGCTTCGTTAGTCCGATAAAAAAAACGATTTCGATGTAAAAGATGATTCACAGTTTGTATCTAAGTGTAGTTTACGCGGTTTTAAAGTCTAAATGCAGTTTTACGTCTAAATGCAGATTGCGTCTAAAAAGCAGTTTGCATTTAAGCACAGTTTATGTCTAAGCGCAGATTGCGTCTAAGTGCAGTTTTATGCGTCTAAACACAGTTTAAACGCCTAAACACAGTTTTTGCTAAACACAGTTTGCGTCTAAGCACAGTTTATGTCTAAACACAGTTTGCGTCTAAACACAGTTTCGCGCCTGAGCGCGGTTTAAAAAAAAAAGCGCAGTTTTACGTCTAAGTGCAGTTTTATGTCTAAGTGCAGTTTTACGTCTAAACGCAGTTTTGCGTCTAAACGCAGTTTTACGTCTAAATGCAGTTTTACGTCTAAATGCAGTTTTACGTCTAAACGTAGTTTTGCGTCTAAACGCAGTTTTGAACTTTGAAAAGCGTTTTATGAATACGCAGAAAGCAATTTGCAGTTATAAATGGAATCAAAACGTAAGCGTAAACTGCAGTGTAAAGATCGTACGAAAACACCGATTCACGTCTGAATGCAGATTAAGAAAGATCATAACTTAGAGACTCGTTCGTAAAAGCATAGAGGGCAGTAGCTATGTAGGAGGTTTGCAGTAATGATGAAGTGCTCAAAGTAAAAGCAAACCAGAGATTTAGAGTGGTTCGGTCAGTCTTGACCTACTCCACTTTTGGCTTCCTCCTCCGACGAGGTCACCGACGTCAACTAGCTACCTTCCTTCAATGGGCGAAGGCCAACTGCCCTTTTACAGTTTCACTCCTTTTGATGGGCTTAGGAGACAACCCTTACAGAACCTTCCTCTCCTCACTTTTACAATTCAGAAACTTAAAGAACAGAAGGAGGAGACTTAAAGGCTTTAAAATAATTTTGAGCTCAAGAATCACAGAGAAGATCAAGATTTCGGTGTAGGTCTCTTGTTCTTTCTGTGCTGAATGGGTGGGGTATTTATAGGCCCCAACCCAATTCAAATTTGGAGCTCAAAACGATCAAATCCCAGAATTCCGGGATCAGGCGGTTGCACATCCTGACTGGAGAGGTTGCACCGCCTGGTAGAGCTCGAAGACTGAGCCTCTAGGCAGTGCCACCTCTGTCAGAGGCGGTTGCACCTCTCTGCGAGCTCGAAGACCAAGCTCAAAGGCGGTTGCACCGCTTGACCGGAGAGGTTGTACCTTTGGCGAAGCTCAAGATCGAGCCACAGGCGGTTGCACCTCTTGGTTTGGGGCGGTTTGCACCACCCAAAGTCATTGGGAGACATAGCCCAGGCGGTGCCACCTCCTGGCTTTGGCGGTGCCACCTCCTCGGTGTCGGGTCCGAATGGTTAGCTCCATTCGACCCAATTTCAATCTTTTTTGGGGCCCAATTGCCCCAAGATTAAGCTAATGGGATCATCTCCCATTTTGCAACTTAATCAACGTGCTAACTATGATTAAATCTAAGACAATTTCTGCAGCTTTTGCTTCGATCGTCAATCGCTTCTTCCGCGAAGTTTCGCAAACTTCCAAATCGATCATCCGATGAACCCTCGGTGATTCTTCTCTATGACTTCCAAAAAACTCCTCGACTTTCGCGGCGATCCACTTGGCGAAGTTCCGGCGAAGCCAGCTTGGCAAGCTTGTGGACTTCTCCGGATCTGTTCTCGCCAGAACCTCCGACGACCGTCCGAACTTCCGTCGAACTCTCGAACTCCCAACGTGATCATGATCTTGACTCCGGAGCAACTCCTGCTGCTTGTCTAACTTTTATCGTAGTTAATCCTGCACACTTATCTCAACACATAGATTAGACAATAAATGACAATTGACTTCATCATCAAAATCTGAGATTCAACAATCTCCCCCTTTTTGATGATGACAATCAATTGATAATGGAGTTATCCTTAACTCCCCCTATCTATATGCCATAGTTGAGATAAGTCAACCTTGAATTCAAGATCTAAGAATTCAAGTGACGTATTGATAAGTTAGATCAGTTAAACTTATCAATACTCCCATCATGATGTATCTCTTTAAGAATGATGTCAAGGCTTTAACATCATCAAGTTTGTATGATTGTGTTTGTAACTATTCATCATGTAATTGAATATTATCATATAAAGCTGCAAAGGACTATTACATGATGCATACATTTGAGATTTTCTAGCAAGTTTGCATTTACTTCACAAGATAGGATATCAACTCAAGACATAATGCAAACTATAGCACATGTTCATATATCTCTTGGTGATGCAAGGATGGCATAACCATAACATTGTTTATAGCATCACTCAAGTATTTGCAACTATGACATAGACATGATTATGGCAGTGTTTATCAATTCATATGTTTCTCCCCCTTTGTCATCAACAAAAAGCATGATAGCATTATCAAAAAGCATGGTAGATGTGATTCCAGCAGGTTATCACGCACATAAAGGAAGGCATGACACATATAATACTTTAAATATCTCTTCTCCTTGTTATAGTTCGTTGCTTGAAGGAGGAAAGTCATTTTTCAAAAAGTTTTCATAAGAGTGTACAGGAAAATCCCATTTTTAGCATTCAAACCGAAAAATGAACTTCTTACATGCATTCGGTTATGAGTAAGCTACTGATTTTTAAAAACATTTGTCACATAATTTCCAACATGTTATTTGATCAAGTGATGCCAAGGCATGTAATAGTAATAATGTCCGAAAAATAATTTTAACTAGTTTAAGTATTCGGACACATCAACATTCCTAATTCTTTTCTTATGAAATCAAATTGTTCTTCACTTAGGGGTTTTGTAAAGATATCAGCTAGTTGATGTTTGGTATCAATGAACTCTATGGTTACGTCATGATTAGTGACATGATCTCGTATAAAGTGATGTCTAATATCAATATGCTTTGTTTTTTAGTGTTCTATAGGATTTTTAGTTAAGCATATTGCACTCGTGTTATCACATTTAATGGGAATATCTTTAAGATTAACTTTGTAATCTTCTAAAGTGTTTTTCATCCATACAACTTGTGCACAGCATGCACTTGCTGCAATATATTCAGCTTCGGTTGTTGATAGAGCAACCGAGCTTTGTTTCTTAGATGACCAGGATACAAGGGCATGTCCTAAAAATTGACATGATCCTGATGTGCTTTTTCTATCTAGTCTACAACCGGTAAATCCACATCAAAGATAAGTCGTTAACTCAAAATTTTCTCTGATTTTGGGTACCATAATCCTAGATTTGTGGTTCCATTAAGATATCTAAGTATTCTTTTTTTGACTGCTTTGAGATGAGATATCTTAGGGTTTGATTGAAATCTAGCACAAAGTCCTACAATCAACATGATGTCCTGTCCGGTGGTAGTGATGTAAAGTAAACTTCCTATCATACCCCTATAAGTCTTTTGATTAAAGCTTTCTCCACTTTCATCAATTTCTAACTTAGTGGAGGTGCTCATAGGGGTGTTAATGGCCTTTGAGTTGTTCATATTAAACTTTTTTAATAAATTCATAGCATATTTTGTTTGACTAATAAATATGTCGTTGCTTAATTGTTTGATTTGTAAGCCTAAAAAGAATGTTAATTCTCCCATTAAGCTCATTTCGAATTCAAGACTCATGGTTCTAGCAAAAGATTCACAGAGAGATTCATTTGTAGAGCCAAAGATAATATCATCAACATAAATCTGAACAATGAGAAAATTATTTTCAAAATTCTTGATAAATAATGTAGTATCAACCTTGCCTTTTGTGAAGTTATTTTCGATAAGAAAAGAACTAAGTCTCATACCAAGCCCTTGGGGCTTGTTTTAAACCATAGAGAGCTTTAGTTAATCTAAACACATGATTAGGGGAGGCTATCATTTTCAAAACCAGGAGGTTGTTCAACATAAACTTCTTCGGAGATAAAGCCATTTAGAAAAGCTTTTTTTAACATCCATTTGAAACAACTTAAAATTATTACTGCTAGCATGAGGCAAGGAGCATCCTTATGGTTTCCAATCGAGCCACAGGAGCGAAGGTTTCTTCAGAATCGATACCTTCTTCTTGGTTGAAACCTTTGGCCACTAATCTAGCCTTATTTCTAACCACGATACCATTTTCATTTTGCTTGTTTAGAAGACCCATTTAGTACCAATAACTAAATGGTCATTTGGCCTAGGAACAAGCTTCCACACTTCATTTCTCTCAAATTGATTTAATTCATCTTGCATTATGCGATAATCCATGAATCATCTTTTCATGGCTTCATCAATGCATTTGGGTTCAATTTGGGAGAGAAAGGCGGCATTTGCACAAAAGGTTTTAAGAGAAGATCGTGTTTGAACCCCCTTTGATGTGTCTCCTAGGATTAGCTCCTTAGGGTGAGCATCTACATACTTCCAATCCTTGGGTAAGGATATTTCGGAAGTGGATGCATCCAGGTTGTTAGTTGGAGAGGGGTTTCCTTTAAATTCAAGGAATCAAAATTAACATCTTCATCAAGATCATTTTTCGTGATTTCAGAAATCTCATTGAAAACAACATGAATGGATTCTTCAATAATTAGAGTTCTTTTATTGAAGATAACAAAAGGCTTTAGAAACTGTAGAATAACCAAGAAAGATTCCTTCATCGGATTTAGCATCAAATTTTCCTAAGTTGTCTTTTTTCATTCAAGATAAAACACTTACACCCAAAGACTTTAAAATATGAAACGTTGGGTTTTTTTATTGTTCCATAACTCATAGGAGTTTTGGTTAGTAGAGGTCTCACTAGAACTCTATTTAAAATGTAGCATGCAAAGATTTACGGCTTCAAAATTTCAAAAAATATTTGGGTAGGTTGTGTTCATTCAACATGGTTCTTGCCATTTCTTGTAAATTTTGATTTTTTCTTTCTACAACTCCATTTTTGTTGAGGGTTTCTAGGAGTAGAGAAATTATGGTTGTATCCATTGAGTTCACAAAATTCCTGAAATCATGGTTTTGAAATTCACCACCATGATCACTTCTAATTGACTAAATCATAGAACCTTTCTCATTCTGAATGAGTTTGCAAAACTTGGTAAAAGATCTAAGACATTCACTTTTCTGTTTTAAGAAGTAAGTCCATGTGTATCTGCTATAGTCATCCACGCATGATCTAAAGCGTATTTTGCTACCTCCTAGGCTTGATGTGGAGATGGGTCCCAACAAGTCCATATGGATCAATTGTAAGGGCCTAGAGGTGCTTATTTGATTTTTAGATTTGAAGCTACTCTTAATTTGTTTACCTAATTGGCAAGCATCACATACATTATCTTTGATGAACTTGATACGAGGAATTCCTCTTACAAGTTCTTTGGATGATATTTGAGTGATTAGCTTCATGCTAGCATGACCTAATCTTCTATGCCATATCCAAGCATTCTCATTTAAAGCAGAAAAACATATTTCATTACATAAATCATTGATGTCAATAGTGTATACGTTATTTTGTTTTAATGCAATCATAGATATGTTTTTATGTGGTTTTTCAATGATGCAAGCATTAGATTCAAATCTGATAATATATCCTTTATCACATAATTGACTAATGCTCAAGAGGTTATGTTTTAGACCATCAACTAGCAAAAACATCTTCAATAGAGAAGTTGGATTTGTTACCTATGGTTCCTTTGCCAATGATTTTACCCTTTTTGTTGTCTCCAAGGTGACATATCCTTCGCCTATGCTAGTGAGCTTTAGAGAATTGGGATGGATCTCCTCCCATATGCCTTGAGCATCCACTATCAAGGTACCATCTCTTGCTCCTAGCTTACATGGTTTAGTTTTCTACAAGAAAGGATGATGTTTAGGTACCCATTTGCTTTTGGGTTCCTTACAAATAGATCTACATTTTGTATCATGTTGCATAGAATTTGTCATGGTTCCTTTAGGAACCCAAATCAATTGTTTGGACTAAATTTCCTGAATGGACAATAATCGTCCTCTCCGAACTTGCAACAAAAGTTGCATTTGCTTTGATGTCTAACATGTAAGATGGGGCCTTTTATTTGGTAGTTGGATTTTGGTGAGGACTCCTCACAAATCCAATCCCACTTCTTTTTGGAATATGACCCTTGTTTGTAAGGATCATGTTTAATGACTTGCTACCAACCTCGAATTTCTTCAAGGTGTCCTTAAGTAGCAAGTTTTCTTTTGAAAAGTTTCTAGATCATGACATTTGATACATGAATTTAAACTATCATGATATTCAATTTCTAACTTATTAAAAATCACAAAGTAAGACTATCATGCTCCTTTTTTTTAGCAATTTGTATTTTCTATTGATAATCTTGCATTCATCAAATAAGTCATGGAAGGCATTTAATAATTCATCGAAAGATAAATCAGCATCTAATAGATTCATTACCTCCTCTCCATGGCCATTAAAGGCGAATGAGCAACTTGCTCAAGATTGGACTCCTCTTCTTCGGATGCTTCAGTCATCCCATGTTGCTTGAAGAGCCTTCTTTTTGATGTTCTCCTTTTGACTTGGGGACAATCACTCTTGTAGTGTCCCCTTTTTTTGCATTCATAGCGGATCACTTGGTCCTTCTTGGGTTCAAGTTTAATTTTGCATCATTCTTAAACTTGTTTTTTTTAAGAACTTTTTAAACTTTCTTGTTAGAAGTGCCAAGTCATCATCATTCCTCATCACTTGAGTTTTCTCTCAAGTGGCATTCAGAAGTTTTGAGTGCCAAATCCTTCCTGTTCTTTGGAAGGATGTCTTCTTGCTCTTCATGAGCTTTACAAGTCATTTCAGTAGGTCATTAATGACCCGATTAGTTCTTCAAGAGGAAGTTACAGATCTTTTTGCCTCTTGAATAGCAGTGACTTTAGGATCCCAACTTTTAGGAAGGGATCTTAGTATCTTATTCTGAGTTCAAAATCAAAAACTTTTTCCGAAGTCCTTTTAGACCGTTGGCGACATCCGCGTGAAACCGGTAAACATGTCACCAATGGTTTCACCGATTTCATTCGGAAAAGTTCAAAAGAATGCAACAACAGATTGATTTTGACTCTTTTCACTCTACTTGTGCCCTCGTGGGTCACTTCAAGTGTGCCAAATATCAAATGCAGTTTCCTGAAGTTGAAACACGATTAAACTCGTTTTATCAAATACTTAAAAATAAGGCATTCATAGCCTTTGCATTAAGAGCAAAGCCTTCTTTTCCAATTCATTCCAATCGATCATTGGAAGAGAAGACTTTGAAAAATCCGTTTTCAACAAGGTTCCAGTTCAAAATCCATAGAAATAAGAAAGATCCTCATTCGGTCTTCCAAGGTAGGTGTAGTCCGTCCCCTTGAACACATGGGTGGACGTGTAATAGAATGCCCGTTTGGTTTCCGGCGTATGCCATCTCTCTTGGGTTTTAATCCGTTAGAGAGTGAACCTTGCTCGATACCAATTGTTAGGATCGAGAGAGCACTAAGAGGGGGTGAATTAGGTGCAGCGGAAATCTTTCAGTGATTTAAAAAACGAAAGCTGCGTTAGTCGATAAAAAAATGATTTGATGTAAAAAGCTGATTCACAGTTTGTATCTAAGTGTAGTTTACGAAGTTTGCGTCCTAAATGCAGTTTCGTCTAAATGCAGATTGTGTCTAAGCGTAGTTTGCATTTAAGCTGTTTACGCGTCTATAGCGCCAGATTGGCGCTCTGCGCCAGCGCGGCGCCGCCTAAACACAGTTTATGCCTGCCGCGCGGTTTGGCGCCTCTAAACATAGTTTTCGCCTAAACACAGTTTCGTCTGAGTGCAGTTTGCGTTTGAGCGCAGTTTTACGCCTAAGTGCAGTTTTACGCCTAAGTGCAGTTTTATGTCTAAACGTAGTTTTACGCCTAAACGCTGTTTTAACGCCTAAATGCAGTTTTACGCCTAAAACGAAGTTTTGCGCCTAAACGCAGTTTTGAACTTTGAAAAGCGCTTTTATGAATACGCGAAAAAGAAATTTGTAGTTATAAATGGAATCAAAACGTAGTTTAAACTGCAGTGTAAAGATCGTATCTAAAACACCGATTTACGCCTGAATGCAGATTAAGAAAGATCAGAACTTAGAGACTCGCTTAGTAAAAGCGCGAGAGGGCAGTAGCTATGTAGGAGGTTTGCAGTAATGATAAAGTGCTCAAAGTAAAAGCAAACCAGAGATTTAGAGTGGTTCGGTCGTCTTAACCTACTCCACTTTTGGCTTCCTCCTCCGACGAGGTCACCAACGCCAACTAGCTGCCTTCCTTCAATGGGCGAAGGCCAACTGCCTTTACAGTTTCACTCCTTTTGATGGGCTCAGAGACAACCCTTACAGAACCTTCCTCTCCTCACTTTTACAATTCAGAAAACTTAAAGAACAGAAGGAGGAGACTTAAAGCCTTTACAATAATTTTTTGAGCTCAAGAATCACAGAGAAGATCAAGATTTCGGTGTAGGTCTCTTTGCTCTTTCTGTGCTGAATGGGTGGGGTATTTATAGGCCCCAACCCAATTCAAATTTGGAGCTCAAAAAAAATCAAATCCCAGAATTCGGGATCAGCGGTTGCACCTCCTGACGGAGAGGTTGTAATCGCCTGGCGAGCTCAAGATCGAAAGCCTCTCGGCAGTGCCACCTTCGCTTGGAGGCGGTTGCACCTTCGCCAGAGCTTCGAAGATCGAAAACTCAGCGGTTGTAACGGCGATCGAGAGAGGTTGCATACCGCCCGGTAGAGCTCGAAGACTGAGCCCCGGGCGGTTGCACCTCTTATGGGGCGGTTGCACCGCCTGTCGTTAGACATAGCCCATAGCGGTGCCACCTCCTCGGCCTTGAGGCGGTTGCACCTCCTCAGTGCAATCGGTCCGAATGGTTAGCTCCATTCGACCCAATTTCAATCTTTTAAATTTGGTGCCCCAAGATTAAGCTAATGGGATCACCTCCCATTTTGCAACTTAATCAACATGCTAACTTCGATTAAATCTAAGACAATTTCTGCAGCTTTGCTTCGATCGTCAATCGCTTCTTCCGGCGAAGTTTCGCCAACTTCCGTCGATCATCCGATGAACCCTCGGTGATTCTTCTTCGACTTCGGCAAACTCTTGGACTTTTTGGCGATCGACATGGCGAAGTTCCGACGAAGCCGCTTGGGCAAGCTTCGACTTCTCGATCTGTTTTGTGAAACTCGGCGGCAGATCCTCAACTTCCGTCTTAACCTCAACTCAAACGTGATCATGATCTTGACTCCGGCACAACTCCTGCTGCTTTGTCAAATTTTATCGTAGTTAATCCTGCACACTTATCTCAACACATAGATTAGACAACAAATGACAATTGACTTCATCATCAAAATCGAGAATCAACAATCTAGTCATCCTTGCTTCCTAAAACATCAAAAGAACATTTTTTTGATCAATCTCTAAATGATAGTCAAATAAACATAATTTTTTTTTTCACATCAAATAAATATAAAAAGAATACATTCTTAGTGATTCTCAAATCAGGCTTTGATACCACCTCTGTCATGCCCCCTCAAATAATATAGCGATAATATTAAAATTATCATCAAGAATCAATCCATCCAAGATCCAAACACACATTTGAGGTCACTAAGAAAACATTGGATCAAATTTCACCTCTATAATCTATAATTTTATAAACCCCCGTAAGGTTCATAAACATACAACACATCGCCGTTGATTCATAAAATCGAACCCAACTCACCAAAATAATAACCACAACAAACTTTCATGAGTATGGGGATTCATCTGTCTGCAAAACCAACGCTTACCATAAGTTCATATCATTACATGAATTAAACTTAACATTCCAAAATCCTAAACACCTAGAAGTCCTTTAAACTTATACAAAATCCACAAGTTTAGATTCATTATCAACATTTCATTAGATGAGTGTGTTTATACAACAAAACATATATATCATTAAAGATCTTCAAAATCTTTTAGCTCTCCAACGCCTGACCCAATCTTAACATTTAGCTGCGAGGACAAGCTTATCCTTGAAAATTTATATAAGAACGGGTGAGCCATAGAGCTCGACAGTGACCAACATATCCATGGTAAAAAAGGAAAATTTCCAAAACAAATAAGGTTTCATATCAGCAGCAGGGAATATATAAGAATCCATAAATATAACCCTCATTAAGTGTAATCCCACATATCATTACAATCAAACATTTTTGGTTCTTAATAGGCAAAAGAGCATAGAGTAATTGGAGCATATCAATAGAGTATGAAATGTTCCGGAGCATATCAACGGCATATGGTGTTGAATCTCGGATTTTGATGATAAAATCAATTGATAGGTTATTTGATCTAATCCATATTTTTGAGTTAAGTGTGCAGGATTAACTTCTGATAAACACAAAGCAAAAGTATAATTGAGTCGAAGTTCGATGAACGTTTAAGAGTCCGAAAGATTTGAGATGTCAGCCAACCAACCGAAGAAACCGGAACACGATTTGAAGTTCACAGAGAGATCGTTGGAGGTTCTCGAGAGATCACCAAGAAGTCTCTTGACTACTCATTAAAGTCATCACAAGTTCGGGAGCATGCTTGGACCGGTCAAGGATGTTCGGTTTAAAGCTCGCCGGGAACAAGACTTGGCGTTCAAGTTATTAAATTGCTTAGATGTGTTTTGTTATGTAGTTCACTTGTAAAATAATTAGGATTAAGAAGATAATCCTATATCCTGGTTAGGGCCAACTGGGGCTAAAAGTGATGGTTTGGTTTGGGCTAAAGAAAGCCAAACCAAGTGAACCGGAGAAGTTAGGTGGCACCGCCAAGACCCGGTGCTGGGTGGTGACACCTTCCTGGCGGTGGCACCACCTAGCACCTTCTTCACGGCCCAGGTGGCACCGCTATTAGGCTGGCAATCCGGCAAAGATCGGGAACCCAAAGAGGATTTGAATTTTGGAGCCCAAATTTGGAGCCCAAATTTGAATCCTCTTAAGGTCTATAAATACCCCTCAAATCTCAGCTGAGAACACAACCTTTTGAGCAGCAAGAGTTTGGAGAGAAAGATCTTAGAAAAGTGTTAGCTTGCTTTCTTTTCAATTTGTTAGTGTTCACCTCATCATCTTCTCGAAAATCTGTAAGAGAGGAACCGCTTGTAAAGAGTTGTAAGAGGGTATTTACCCTTCCATTTCAAGAGACTTGCTAGTGGAAGGTGGGAGCCTCATCAAGAGGGGCCTCGCAAGTGGGAGTGTGGGTCATTTGACCCAACCACTCTAAAATCGGAAAGGATCCGTGGTTTATTTCATTATTGTTATTTATATTATTGCAAACCTTCTTATATGCTTTAGTTCCTTATTACTTTTGCTGTACATATTTAAGAATATGCTTTCAAGATTAAGTTTGTCGTTCGCCTTTCATACTTAAAGATTTTTAGAAAACCGGTTTTAATCCGCTGCACTAATTCACCCCTCTTAGTGCTGTTCTATCCTAACATATGGAACATTTCGAGCATGCCAATAACAGATTAAACCTTTTCGAGCATATCAATAACCAAAGTACCAAACAAAAGCTCAAACGTCAGATTTGACGTTGCATTCATATAATTCTTATCCAAAGCATGTATAGAAACACATAGCCAAAGCTCCGGATATCATATCAAACATACAGAAGGTGCAGGGGACCGCAGATAGAATATGAATCATCCATTTCAATGACCACCAGATGTAAGTCTCCCACGCCTGGGAGCTTCATCCACCCAAAATCTAGGTGAAGTCGAGGGGCCGGCAGAAAGCATCTCAAAGCTCTATGCACATACCCTTTACCATTTCCGGCAAAGGTCCAGATAATCCCACAAAACACCGGAGTACAAAAGGCAGTATGAACAATAAATAGCATATATCGGAAGCACACGCTGAACAACAAAACGACATGTGCCTTTTACGAAGTCGTGTTGTGATATAGCATAAAAGTTACACAATATGTTCAAGAATGGAAATAATTTATAGATAAGAGCAAACAAGAATTCAAGCATTAATATAAGCCTCAATTGAGTAAAAGGAACTGAATGAAATTTATTTCCAAGCGAATGAAAACAAGATATCTTGAAAATCGACAAAGCTCATTTCTGGCAGAAATCAAGAGGCACATTGAACAAATACTAGATTTTCAATTATGCTCCAATATTCTCAAGAAATCTATTATTCTAACAATATATCAATCTATTTTCTGATGGAATAAATTTCGTATGAATCAGGGTTTCCAAACACGGAGTTACCATGGATTTAGTAATCAAAGGTCAAAATAAAATCACTGTTTTGCAGAGTTCATAGAGTCGGATTCAACAGATAACAGGATAGACATTTGAATTCCAAATTTATCACTCTATATGTAAAAAAAGGTTTACAAAGTCTAGTTTCGAATGAAGTCAATTTCTGTGCAAATCAGAATTTCCAACAGGAACTTTTAGGTATTTTAGTATCGAAAGGTCAGAATTTTTTTTATCCCCTGTTTTGCAGCATCTATAGGGTCATTTGAAACAGACGTTTGGGTAAGTATTCGGTGTCCAAAATCTTCAAAATTTATGTCAAAAAAAAATATATAAGAGTCTAATTTCAAACAAACTAGGTCCTGCCCAAATCTGCATTTAGTGCTAAAAAGTATAGCCAGAAAAGTATATAGGGTCAGTTACCTAAAAATTTCAGATCCATGTTCTATGTCCAAAGAGAGAAATATCAGGTTCTCAATAGAAATCCTAAAAAATTATTTAGAATCAATAAAAGAACAGAGACTAATATTACTTGGATGGGGTTAAGAACACTTTGCCTTGAGAATTTTTAACCCCAATTTAGAAGATTTGAGTAAGAAACCCCAATTTTTTTTTTTTTCTTCTTCTTCTTCTTCCCCCTTTTTCTCTTGTTCTTTTTTTTCTCTGTTCTTTCATGCAGTAGCTGCCTCTCTGGTTTCAACGAAGGCAGAGAAGCTTAAACGGTGGGATTTGTAATTTTGTATATTTTTTCAGTTTAGTCCTTGTTTTATTATATTTAACGATTAGGTCCTCGGGGTTTATATAGGTCCTCAGATTTTTTTTTTTTGAACAAATCTCCCAAAATATATAAATAAGTTACCCCTGATTCATACTTTTAGCTCTTTGTCAAATTTAAAATAGATACTAACATTACCACTAGAAACTTATATGAAAATTCAGGCGGATGCTACTGTGAATTAGGGATGAGGTAATGTAGCCCCCTGTATGAATGCCCCATTCAGCCCTGTGCCACCTGGGGGTTCCAGGGTGCTTAGATGGTTTAATTTTGCTCTATTAACATCGGCTCCCAGCACGCAAGAACTACCCAAAACTGGCCAAAAACGGCCCAAAATGCGTTAAACCGGTCATTTTTGGTTTGAGCACCGGCGGACAGCGACAGCTGGAGAGGCATCACAGTCCCTGCTATACGAATGCCCCATCTAGCCTTGTGCCACCCGGGGTTCCGGTGGTGTCGAGATGGCTGACGTTTTGCTCCACTCATGTCGATCATCGCTGACGCAAGAACCACCGAAAAAACTGGTCAACGGACAAAAAACGAGCCAAAACTGGCCATTCTTAGTTGAACCAGCGGCCCGGGCGAGTGGCGGACTCGAGGCGGCTAGAGGTGCACTGTCGTTCGGAATGCCCCATCCAGCCTCAGTGCCCACCTCGGGGTTCCATCGTCTTTGAGATGGTCACGATTTGCTCCACTCCACGCTCTGGCCCCCTCACAGCAAGAACTGCCCTAATACTTCAGCCAAAACGACCCAAAACGAGGCAAAACTGGCCATTTTTTGAGCGAAAATCAGTCTGAGCGAACAATGGCAGCACCGCCCCTAGCGACTAATGCCCCATCCAGCCCTATACACCCGGGGTTCCCGCTGGTGTCGAGATGACCCATCAGCCTATGCCGGCCACCAGTGCAAGAACTGCCCAAAACCAGCCAAAACAGATGGAGCCAAAACTGGTTTTTGCTCCAGTTAGCGCGAGCTCCAACGAAATGGTCACCCGCGCCCCATCCATGCAGAAGATGGCTGCCCGCCACCAAAAAACCTAGCCCAAACGAGCCCAAAACTGGCCATTTTGGATAAATAAGGAAGGCGAAATAACGGATAGCAAGCTGGCGAGAGACAGCACCATCCCTGCTTCACGAATGCCCCATCCAGCCCTGTGGCACCCGAGGGTTCCATGGTGGTGAGATGGATGACGCTTTTGCTTTGCACTCACGTCGGGTCCCCGCAGGCAGGCAAGAACCGCCCAAAACTAGCCAAAACAGCCCAAAACGGGCCAAAACTGGTCATTTTTATTGAGCCGCGGCGAAATACGAACAATGAGCAAAGGAAGCACCATCCTACTATACAATGCCCATCCAGCCCTGTGCCCACCGGGTTCCATGTGCCGAGGACTGATGAACGTTTTGTTCGCCACCGCCGGTCACCACGGCATGCAAGAACTGCCCAAAAACCAGCTAAAAATAGCCCAAAAAACGGCCAAAAACTGGTCATTTTTTATTGAAGCGAACAAAACGAGAGGAGGAAGCACTGCCCTACTATCTGAATGCCCATCCAGCCACCCAGGGGGTTGGGTTCGAAGGTGCTGAGATGGTTGACGTTTTATCCGATCGGTCGGTCACGGTTACACAATAACTGCCCAAAAAATTGGCCCCAAAAAATGGATACATTTTTATTTTGGCTGAGTTTGAAGCAAATGGCGGGTTCCAGGACGTCCCTGCTGGGCGGTATGCAACCCATTTTGCTACTTATTGCCATCGGGGGTTCCAGGTGCTGGCAAGACGTTTTCTCCAAAACCGGTCATTAAGCAAAAACGAACTTCAAAATCCGGGCGGCCAAAACGGGCCAAAAACTAGCCATTTTTATTTGAGCGATGGCGGCGGGCTAATTTATCGACAGCGAAAATGGCAGAGGTAGCAACGATCCTGCTATACCGAATGCCCCATCCAGCCCCATGGCACCTGGGGGGTTCCTGCTGAGATGGATGACGTTTTGATCCGCACGCCGTCGCTCACGACACGCAAGAACTGCCCAAAAAACTGGCCAAACAGCCCAAAACGGGCCAAACTGGCCATTTTTTAGAGGCTGAGCGAAAGCGAGTGGCGGACACAGCGGCCGAGAAAGAGGCACCATCGTCCTGTTCCTCTGAATGCGTTATCCAGCCCTATATACCACCTGGGGTTCCAGGGTGCTGAGATGGCTGGCGTTTGTTCATCCACGCCGGTCGCCCAAAACACACAAGAACTACCCAAAATTGGCCAAACGGCATAAAAATGGGCCAAAACTGGCCATTTTGGCTGAGCCAAATGAAATAGCGAAATGGCGGCAGCGAAATGCAGCACCGCCCCTCCCCTATATCTGAATGCCCATCCAGCCTTGTGCCACCGGGGGGGTTCTGCGCTTTAGATTTGGTTGACGCTTTGCTCACAGCCGGTCACGCGGCACCACGCGCAAAACTTCCATCCAAAAAATCCGGCTGTACAGAAAAAAAAAACTGGCCATTTTTTTTATTTGAGCGAAGAAAGTGGCTAGAGCCGCAGAACCACGAGCAAAGGCAAGAGGCCTCAGTCCCAGTTAATATGCACGTCTCCATCCAGCCCTTCAGCCACCGGGTTTCCGGGTGCTGAGATGTTGACGCGCTTCGCGCATCGCCGGTCGCCAAGGACACGCCAGCGAACTGCCCAAAACTGGCCAAACAGCCCAAAAATGGCCAAAAACTAGCCATATTTGGCAGCGAAGCCAGCCGCTTAACCATCGCGGACAGCGGCGAAAGAGGTAGCACCGCCCCTCAAGATTTAATGGCCCATCTAGCCACCCGGGGTTCGGTGTTGAGATGGTTGACGCTTTTGATCCGGCTTTCATCGCCGGTCGCCAGGGCACGCGAACTGCCCAAAAATCAGCCAAAACTCTGCCAAGCGGGGTCCAAATGTTTAGATTTTTGGCAGACGCTTTGCTCCCGCCAGTGGCGACACCGCTGCACGCGCAAGAACTGCCCAAAAATCAAGCACCATTCCAAAACGGGCTATAGGTCATTTTTGGTCATGCCCCATCCGAGCCTTGTACCAGTGAGGGGTTCTAGGGTGTCTGGAGATGGCTGGCGCCCTTTGGGGTTCGCCATGGCTGACGCCTTTTCGGCATGCAAGAACTGCCCAAAACTGGCCAAACGATCAAAAATGGGCCAAATGGCTATTTTTGGCTGAGCGAAGCGAAGCATCGAAAGGCGGAGCCGCAGAGGCAGCATCTGTCCCTACATAAATGTCGCCCCATCCAACCCTTTTTTCCAATCCGGGGTTCTGTGGTGTCGAGATGGTCGACGTTTTGCTATGCTCATCACGCTCCAGTGGCACCGAAAACTACCCAAAACCAGCTAAAACACAAAATGGGCCAAAACTGGCCATTTTTCGCTGAGCTTAATGGCTAGCTGCAGACCACGAGCAAAGCGAGAGGTCAGCAACGCCCCTACTATAATTAATGCCCCATCCAGTCGTACACCGGGGTTCTAGGTGTTGAGATTATCGACGCTTTGGCGCCACGCCGTCGCCGCCGCACGCATAACCGCACAAAAAACTGGTAAAAAACGAACAAAAAATACAAAATTGCCATATTTCATTGAGCTTAGCCAGCGCGAAGCCGGCGGACAGCGGTTATGAGGCAGCAATCAGTCTCGTTATATTTAATGCGCCATCCAGCCCTCTGCTACCAAGGTTCCAGGGTGCTGAGATGGTTGACGCGAACAGCCATCGCCGATCACCGCTGCACGCAAGAACTGCCCAAAAAACTCATGAAAAACCACCTAAAACCCAAGCAAAATAGGTCATTTTTGTCGCTGCTGAAGCGCGAGCGGCGAAGCGGTGGATGCGGAGCGGCATGAGAGGCAGTACCGCCCCGTTATACAATGTTCTATCCAACCTCATACACCCGGGGGGTTCCGTGGTGTCGATGGTCGACGCTTTGTTCGCCAATGTCGGTCGCCGTGGGTATGCAAGAACTGCCCAAAAAACTCATGTAAACGACTAAAACGGCTAAAATAGGCCATTTGGCCGAAGGAAGCTAGCGGGCGAAGCGGCGGACAGTGAGTCGGGCGAGAGGCAGCACTTCTGCTCCGCTATACAAATGCCCTCCCATCCAACCCCAGCTATCCCGGGGTTCTATAGTGTTGAGATGGCCGGACGCTTCCGCCACGTCGGTCACCGCTGCACCCAAGAACTGCCCAAAAAACCGCAAAACGGTTATTGAAAAAACGGGCCAAAACTGGCCATATTTTGGCTGCTTTAGAGAGCGCTAGCAGCGACAGCTGAAGTAGTTATAGGCAGCAACGCCCCTGCTATACCTAATGTTCCATCCAGCCTGCGGGCACCCCGGGGTTCTAGGGTGTTGAGATGGTCGACGCTCACCACGCTGGCCGCCGCTGGCACTCCAAGAACTGTTGAATCTCAGATTGATGACATCAATTGTCATTTTGTTATCTAAATCCATATGCTGGAGATAAGTGTGCAGGATTAACTATGATGAAAGCAAGAAATGCAGTAGGAGCTATGTCGAGTGACTATGATCACATTGGAGTTCGGGAGAGGTTCGACTGGTTCGATTGCCGAGGTACTCATGAACATATCCCAGATGTCCAGAGCTTGAGAAGTCACAAACCTCGCCAAGTGATCGCTTTAAGTTCAGGAGTTTGCCGGAAGTCCCAAGTAGGAGTATCACCAGGTTCATTGGATGATCGACTAAGTTCACTAGAAGTTCGCTAGAAGAAGCTTATTGACGACCGGAGCAAGCCGCCCTTCTGAATTGTCGAATAGTATGTTGATTAAGTTAGAAATGGAGGGTGATCCCACCAACTTAATCTGGGGCAATTGGGCCCTTGAAAGATTGGGGTCAGTCGATCAGCCCATTGGACCCAAATGACTTGGGTCAGAGGTGGCACCACTGGCCGGCCAAGGCACGCCCTATTCAAAGTGGTGGCAACCTGCTGCATCTCAAAATTCCAGGAATTGATAGTTTTTGAGCTCCAAATTGTTAGACTGGAGCAGCACTAAGAGGGGGGGTGAATTAGTGCAATGGATTAAAAAACTTCAGTTTTTTAAAAAATCTTTTCTCAGATGATAAGAGCTTTTAACTTGACAAGCTTAATCTTGAAAGCGTGATTCTTAAATACAGCAGCAAAAGTAATAAGGAACCAAAGCATATAAGAAGGTTTGGTAATAATGTAAATAAGATTAATGAAACGAAACCATGGATCATTTAGAGTGGGAATTGTCAATGACCTACCCACTTAAGTAGGCCCCTTACACTTCGATGAGGTTCCCCACCTTCCACTAGCAAGTCTCTTTTGAAATGGAAGGGTAAATACCCCTTTACAACTCTTTTACAAGCGTTCACTTTCTTGGATTTTCGAAAGAGATGAGGTGAACACTAGCAAAATTGAAAAAGAAAGCAAGCTAACACTTTTCTAAGATTCTTTCTCAAACTTGCTCACAAAAGGTTGTTATCTCAGCTGAGATTTGGAGAGGTATTTAGGCTTTCAAGAGATTCAAATTTGGCTCTAAAATTCAAATTCTCTTTAATTTCGTGTATGGCAGCCATCATTAGCTCATGGTGCCACCGCTGGTGTTGAGGGTGTTATCAAGCCAAAGCTAGAGGTGTCATCAGCCTAACACTGTAAAAAATGATGGTGCCACTGTTTCTCGGCTTCACTTGGTTTGCTTTAGCTCAAAACCAACTGACTTTTGGCCCCGCTTTGGTTTCCTAACTAGATATAGGATTATCTTCTAATCCTCTAACCAAATTACAAGTGAACTACATAACAAAACACATCTTTAAGCAATTATTAACCGCTGAATGCCAAGTCTTGTTCTCAAGAAGCTTCCACCTAACTTCCTTCGACATGGGGTCCAAGCACGCCTCAACTTGTGATGACTTTAAAAGAGTAGTCTCTTGTTATTCTCATAACCTCCTGACGATCATCTCTGTAACTTCCAACACAGTTCCCATTCTTCTCAAGTTGTTCCTAGAGACTCCTGGACGATCAACTCCTTAAACTAATTAACCAACCCGGGGTATTCTTGCTTGTGTTTTCTGGTTTATCTGAATAATCTCTACACACACTTAACCCACACATGGGATAGATCACACCTATTAATTGATTTTTATCATCAAAATATGAGAGATTCACACCTCCCTTTTGATGAGATGACAATCGACTGATGATCGAAAGCTAAACATAACTCCCCCTATTCATATGCCATATTATGAGAAGATAAAACCACTTGAATTCCATCCATGAATTAAGAACATGAAACCTATAAGTTCTAACCTCAGAGAACTTTATCGCTTTTCTCATTTAGCATATAATGTCACTGCTAAACTCTGAATGAAAATCCTTTCAAGCTCCAGTGATAAAGAGACAAATTCTAATCCACGATGATGATAAAGCCATTATCAATGAATTTCATATGATATACATGTTTGACATGCTTTCAATTATGATCAATCCCATCTCATATATTCTCAAAGATTTTGCAAGGTATATAAGACATCTATATTACAAGAGTTTTTGTAATTCTCAAAAAGATTCAGAAGGCATGAGTAAGTCATTCATCAATCACTTTTCTCTCAAAGATTTTGTGTAATTCACTTTGACAAGATAAGAATGATATAGTCATCACTTTTCTCCCTATTCATCAACAAAAGGAAAATAAGAAGCACACACAAATGTGTAACACCACACATGAGATTTTGAAGCACATATTTGTCATACAACAATTTTATCATTAAAAATTAAGCATGCAAAAATATTTACTGCAGAGTTCATTTTAGAGGAAAATTCTAGCATGCATTCATAGTTGACATTCATCTCTTCTTTCTATAAATAATAGAAATTCTGTAGATGTACAAGAGAGAGAGGAGAGATTGGGAAAAAAAAAAATCAAGTAGTAATTCTCACAAAGTCAAGATCATATCTGAATACACAAACTCATTCAAATTGTTAAATTCATTAAAATTTCAACACATTACTTTTCATAATCATCATATATATATTTTAAAGAATTTTGAAACATATAGGAGAACATTAATTTTGCTATTAATAAGCTTCCCAAGTCATAATGCCAATACTTTCATATTTTGTAAGTGACCAATCCATAATGCCAAAAGATATTCTAGATTCCACTTTGTATGATCAAGATTTATGTGATTTTAGATAAAACTTATTTAAATCAACGGGTAACTTTGAAATTCATAATCAAGTCATCAAAAAATTCCATTTTAGGATTTCACAACATGTCATATGGAATCTCCAGCAGAACACAGATTCAATTGAGAGATGGTTAGAAGATGAAAGATTTTAATGAAAACCAATCAACAAGTTGTTTAGGACAAATTTAACACACCTAATTCCCTTCAGAATAATTCCAATTTCATTCTCATTCAAGGCTTTTGGTGGAATATATATGCTTAATTGATGTTGTAGTCAATGAATCTAGAAATACAATATTTATTGTTATGATATGGAGAATGATGCCCACCACATGTGTTTGCTCTGAATGAACACTTTAGTAAGACATACACAAGTATTATCACATTTTATGGAATATTTTTAAAGTGAATTCTAGTCTTCCAACATTTTTCATCCAACAACTTGAAAGAAAGCATGTACCTTAGGCAATGTATCTTGGCTCACCAGAGATAGTAAAAGCACAATTTTATTTCTGGAGTCCAAGAAAACAAGTGTCCTTAAAATTCTATCTGACAGTAATTTTTTCTCATTCATCCCACATCCTACCAAATCCAGAAACTACAATCAAATTTTTCTAGATTTGATACCATAAACCTAAAATTTGAGTTCCTTTAAGATATACCTAGAGCCTCTTAACACTTAAGATGAGATATTAGGATTTGATTGTCCTAGCACAAAAGTCCCACTAACATGATATATTCATTCAGAGAATGGTAAGGTAGAGTGACCTGTCATTCCTGCCATGGGTTTTGATCGATGTTTACTTATTTTCATCCATATTCAACTTAGCCTGGGCATACTCATAGGGTGTTTGTTTTTGACCATCCATAAATTGCTTTAACAATTAAATGGCATTTAGATTTGGTTACAAAACATACCATCCTGTTGTTTTGATTTGTAATCCTGTAAAAAGAGAAAGTTAATTCTATTAAACCCATTATTTCAAATTCATGACCATAGATTTGGCAAATGATTCTACAGAAGATCTTCAGTCCCAAGACAAAAATACCAACATACAATTCTGTACAACAAGGCAATTATTTTCAAAGTTTAATAAAACAATGTAGTATCAACCTGTCTTCTTGGGTAAACATTTAAAAGGAAAACTAAGCCTTCCTGCATACCAAGCCTTAGGAGTTTGCTCTGCCATGAGATTCTTAAATAATTTGAATACATGATTAGGAAGAAGAATTTTCAAAACTGTGGAGGCACTGACATATACTTCTAGAAATAAACCATTCAAGAAAACACTTTTTGACATCCATTTGAAATATTTAAAATTATACTAGCATAGTGGCAGAGACCTTATTATGGCTTCTGACTGAAATACTGGAGCCATGCCTCTTTCTCAGAATTCCCATCTTCTTCTGGTTGAAACCTTGTCACTAATCTTAGCCTTTTTGTTTCAACCAATGATACCATTTCATCTTATTTGTTTTAAAATTCAATTTAGTACTCAATGACTAAAATGGTCACTAGGGTTCAGGAACAAGTCTCATTATTTTGTTTCTCTCAAATTGATTCATTCCTCTTTGCATTACAATAATCCTAAAAATCTTTATGGCCTCAATGCACTCTAGGTTCAATTGAGGAGAAGTGGCATTTAGCTTTAAAATTCTTTGAAAGAGAAATTAGTTTGTCCCTGATGTATCCCATATAATAGTTCTTCTGGATGAGCATCTATATACTTCCACTTTAGGTACAGCTCTAAATAGTGCATCCAAGTTGCTATTTCTGAGGAAGGGGTGTTCATTTAACCCAAATATCAAGTCTCTCAAGATCACTACTCAAAAATCATTTTCTTGGAAATTTAATTTAAAAAACCATGATTAACTCCTCTAATTACTATGGTCTTTTAGTTTAAAACCCTGAGTTTTCAAACTGAAGAGTAAATCAAGAAAGATGCCTCTAATGGATTTTGCAATTAAATTCTAAGGTATCCCTTTCATTGTAGCCAAAGCATTGCTGTCCCTAAACTTATAAAATAGAAATATTTCCAGTTTTTGTTAATCTGCATTCATGTGGCTTAGATACAGAAAGGTCTTGTTGAGGACCTCTTATTCATGATATAGTGTCAGATTATGCAGCTTCGGCCCAAAATAACACTTAGGTAAACTAGAATTCATTTCAAGGAAGTTTGTTTCTATTTTTTCTTCTCAACTACTCCATTACCTTTTATAGATTTCTCTGAGTGGAGGAAGGGTGATTGTATCCATTAACTCTACATAAAAATTTGAAAGTCATGGTTTTGAATTCTACCACCATGATCACAATTCAATTCTGATGAAATATTTAACCCAGAGTGAGTTTACAGTAAAATTCTAGAGAAACACTAAATTTCTTGTGAGCCAGAAGAATCCAAGGTATCTGAGTAGTCATCCGGGCCAATCAATAAAAGAGGATTTGCTCAATTTGATCTCCTGAGCTGCATCAATTGGTCCAAATAAGTCCAAGGGATCCACCAGAACGGCCCATAGTGTGCTAATTTGATTCTTTTTATTTGAAGCTTGTTTTTATTTTGTTTCCCTAGTTGACATGCATCGCATAATTCATCTCTTACTAAACTTTATCTGAATCCCCCATTCACTCTTTGAGATTTTAGATTTAGATATTTTCTTGCCTAATACCTAATATCCCAAAGCCACTCAATATATGAGAAACATACTACTTCTTAGTTCATCAGATTAGATGGTAGACATTATTTGTTCTGAAGCAATCATAGTCATGTTTATGATTTTAGCTTTTCTAATGCATATTTGATTCTAAATCTAACTAGACATAACCTCTTAATGACAATTGACTAATGCCTCAGATTTATGTTTTAATCTTATCATCTATAAGAACAACAATGGAAAACTTGGATTTGTTACCTCATGGTTCCTGTCATCGATTTTGGGTCTTTGTTGTTGGTTCAAGGGTGACATAGCCTCGTCCATGCTAGTGAGCTTGTGAATTGGGATGATCTCCGTCATATGCCTTGAGCATCCACTGACAGAGGCCACCACCCCGGTTCCCAGTGGCATGTGGAGGTGTGTGGTTTTGCATACATAGACCATTTTAGGTGCATTTGCATTTTAAAAAGTTCTAAAACTAATCTGAACCTATTTATCATGCCAGATTCTGATCATGGTTCCTCCTTTAGGAACCTAAATCACTCTGTTTGAATAATTTCTTTGAAAATGGAGATTACAGGGTGAGAATCCATATTTCAGTAAACAAAAGCACCTGCTGACATAACAATGATAAGATAGGACCTTTTAATCAAGGGCTTAGACTTTCAGGAGCTTTTACTTCTCACAACCATTCCACTCCTTTAGAACGACCTGGTTTTAAGATCTGCTTGTTGATTCTGTTGCTCAATTCTCTTCTGGGTGTCCTGGCATTTAAGTTCTCATTTTGAGAGCCACCCAGGAGTTTTAATGACACAGGGAGCCAGACACCATGATGGTCTAATAGTTTCTTTAATTTTTTTTTGATTAAAGCACACCAAGAGACCATCATGTCTTCTTAGCACTATTTTCTACTTAATTAATTGTCTTCATTCATCACAATCACATGGAAGAATAATAAATCATGATGGGTAACCTGTAGCCACTAAACTGCTACTTCTCTCTCTTCTCTGAAGGTCATTAGGGTGATGTCCTTCTGGTTCTGCGGGCTGGACTCCCTCTTCTTCTGTGATGCTTGGTCATCCCATGTTGTCTCTGAGCTCTCTTCTTTGTGTCTTTGGCTTGAGGGCACTCAGCCTGAATCCTGCTTGCATTCATAGCAACTACTGGTCCTTCTTATTCAAATTTATTTTTGTATTATTTTAAAATTTGTTTCCTAAATATTTTTGAATTTTTGTTAAAAGTGTAAATGTCATTACATCACCCCACTACTATTGTCTTTCAAGTGGTCTTCTGTGATTTGAGTGCCATATCCCTTCCTGTCTTTTGGAGGGGTTCAGCCCATGAAGCTGACATGTTGGCTCTCGAATACAGAGACCCAAATGAGTTCTCTCACAGGGAATGTTTTAGGTCTTGCCTCTGAATGGTGAACTTTTTGGATCCCAACTTTTAGGAGGGAACTTGATTTGCTACGGTTCAAAGCAAAATCTTTGTCAGAGCTTGAGTCCATTATTGATGACATCCCAGAAACCCGGCATGTCTCCTATGGACTCACCTATCATCTGGAAAGTTCAAGAGGCACAAGGAGAATGTTAGATTTGACCTTTACTCTGGCTAGTGCTCTCAGAGTGACCTCAAGAATAAATATGTCGTTGCTTAATTGTTTGATTTGTAAGCCTAAAAAGAATGTTAATTCTCCCATTAAGCTCATTTCGAATTCAAGACTCATGGTTCTAGCAAAAGATTCACAGAGAGATTCATTTGTAGAGCCAAAGATAATATCATCAACATAAATCTGAACAATGAGAAAATTATTTTCAAAATTCTTGATAAATAATGTAGTATCAACCTTGCCTTTTGTGAAGTTATTTTCGATAAGAAAAGAACTAAGTCTCTCATACCAAGCCCTTGGGGCTTGTTTTAAACTATAGAGAGCTTTAGTTAATCTAAACACATGATTAGGGAGGCTATCATTTTCAAAACCAGGAGGTTGTTCAACATAAACTTCTTGGAGATAAAGCCATTTAGAAAAGCTTTTAACATCCATTTGAAACAACTTAAAATTATTACTGCTAGCGTAGGCAAGGAGCATCCTTATGGTTTCCAATCGACCCACAAGGAGCGAAGGTTTCTTCAATGTCGATACCTTCTTCTTGGTTGAAACCTTTGGCCACTAATCTAGCCTTATTTCTAACCATTTATACCATTTTCATTTTGTTTGTTTCAAGACCCATTTAGTACCAATAACTAAATGGTCATTTGGCCTAGGAACAAGCTTCCACACTTCATTTCTCTCAAATTGATTTTATTCATCTTGCATTTGATAATCCATGAATCATCTTTCATGGCTTCATCAATGCATTTGGGTTCAATTTGGGAGAGAAAAGCGGCATTTGCACAAAAGGTTTTAAGAGAAGATCGTGTTTTGAACCCCTTTGATGTGTCTCCTAGGATTAGCTCCTTAGGGTGAGCATCTACATACTTCCAATCCTTGGGTAAGGATATTTCGGAAGTGGATGCATCCAGGTGTTGTTAGTTGGAGAGGGGTTTCCTTTAAATTCAAGGAATCAAAATTAACATCTTCATCAAGATCATTTTTCGTGATTTCAGAAATCTCATTGAAAACAACATGAATGGATTCTTCAATAATTAGAGTTCTTTTATTGAAGATACGAAAAGGCTTTAGAAACTCAGAGAATAACCAAGAAAGATTCCTTCATCGGATTTTAGCATCAAATTTTCCTAAGTTGTTTTTTTCATTCAAGATAAAACACTTACACCCAAAGACTTTAAAATATGAAACGTTGGGTTTTTTTTATTGTTCCATAACTCATAGGGAGTTTTGGTTAGTAGAGGTCTCACTAGAACTCTATTTAAAATGTAGCATGCAAGATTTACGGCTTTGACCAAAAAATATTTGGGTAGGTTGTGTTCATTCAACATGGTTCTTGCCATTTCTTGTAAATTTTGATTTTTTCTTTCTACAACTCTATTTTGTTGAGGGTTTCTAGGAGTAGAGAAATTATGGTTGTATCCATTGAGTTCACAAAATTCCTGGAAATCATGGTTTTGAAATTCACCACCATGATCACTTCTAATTGACGAAATCATAGAACCTTTCTCATTCTGAATGAGTTTGCAAAACTTGGTAAAAGATCTAAGACATTCACTTTTCTGTTTTAAGAAGTAAGTCCATGTGTATCTGCTATAGTCATCCACGATGACTTAAAAGCGTATTTGCTACCTCCTAGGCTTGATGTGGAGATGGGTCCCAACAAGTCCATATGGATCAACCGGGGGCCTAGAGGTGCTTATTTGATTTTTTAGATTTGAAGCTACTCTTAATTTGTTTACCTAATTGGCAGGCATCACATACATTATCTTTGATGAACTTGATACGAGGAATTCCTCTTACAAGTTCTTTGGATGATATTTGAGTGATTAGCTTCATGCTAGCATGACCTAATCTTCTATGCCATATCCAAGCATTCTCATTTAAAGCAGAAAAACATATTTCATTACATAAATCATTGATGTCAATAGTGTATACGTTATTTTGTTTTAATGCAATCATAGATATGTTTTTATGTGGTTTTTCAATGATGCAAGCATTAGATTCAAATCTGATAATATATCCTTTATCACATAATTGACTAATGCTCAAGAGGTTATGTTTTAGACCATCAACTAGCAAAACATCTTCAATAGAGAAGTTGGATTTGTTACCTATGGTTCCTTTGCCAATGATTTTACCCTTTTTGTTGTCTCCGAAGGTGACATATCCTTCGTCTATGCTAGTGAGCTTAGAGAATTGGGATGGATCTCCGGTCATATGCCTTGAGCATCCACTATCAAGGTACCATCTCTTGCTCCTAGCTTGCGATGGTTTAGTTTTCTACAAGAAAGGATGATGTCAGGGTACCCATTTGCTTTTTGGGTTCCTTACAAATAGATCTACATTTTGTATCATGTTGCATAGAATTTGTCATGGTTCCTTTAGGAACCCAAATCAATTTGTTTGGACTAAATTTCTGAATGGACAATAATGCGCCCCCTGTGTCCGAACTTGCAACAAAAAAGTTGCATTTGCTTTGATGTCTAACATGTAAGATGGGGCCTTTTACGAAGGTAGTTGGATTTTGGTGAGGACTCCTCACAAATCCAATCCCACTTCTTTTGGGAATATGACCCTTGTTTGTAAGGATCATGTTTAATGACTTGCTACCAACCTCGAATTTCTTCAAGGTGTCCTTAAGTAGCAAGTTTTCTTTTTGAAAAGTTTCTAGATCATGACATTTGATACATGAATTTAAACTATCATGATATTCAATTTCTAACTTATTAAAATCACAAGTAAGACTATCATGCTCCTTTTTTAGCAATTTGTATTTTCTATTGATAATCTTGCATTCATCAAATAAGTCATGGAAGGCATTTAATAATTCATCGAAAGATAAATCAGCATCTAATAGATTCGTTACCTCCTCTCCGATGGCCATTAAGGCGTAATGAGCAACTTGCTCAGTATTGGACTCCTCTTCTTGGAGGATCTTTCGAAGTCATCCCATGTTGCTTGAAGAGCCTTCTTCTTTGATGTTCTCCTTTTGACTTGGGGACAATCACTCTTGTAGTGTCCCGCTTTTGCATTCATAGCAGATCACTTGGTCCTTCTTGGGTTCAAGTTTAATTTTTGCATCATTCTTAAACTTGTTTCTTTTAAAGAACTTTTTAAACTTTCTTGTTAGAAGTGCCAAGTCATCATCATAGTCCTCATCACTTGAGTTTTCTCTCAAGTGGCATCAGAAGTTTTGAGTGCCAAATCCTTCCTGTTCTTTGGAATGATGTCTTCTTGCTCTTCATGAGCTTTACAAGTCATTTCAGAGGTCATTAATGACCCGATTAGTTCTTCAAGAGGGAAGTTTGCGCAGATCTTTTGCCTCTTGAATAGCAGTGACTTTAGGATCCCAACTTTTAGGAAGGGATCTTAGTATCTTATTTAATGAAGTTCAAAATCCAAAAAACTTTTTCCGAAGTCCTTTTAGACCGTTGACGACATCCGTGAAACGGGTAAACATGTCGCCAATGGTTTCACTCGATTTCATTCGGAAAAGTTCAAAAGAATGCAACAACAGATTGATTTTTTGACTCTTTTCACTCTACTTGTGCCCTCGTGGGTCACTTCAAGTGTGTGCCAAATATCAAATGCAGTTTATAAGTTGAAACACGATTAAACTCGTTTTTTTATCAAATGCGCGAAAAATAAGGCATTCATAGCCTTTGCATTAAGAGCGAAAGCCTTCTTTTCCAATTCATTCCAATCGATCATTGGAAGAGAAGACTTTGAAAATCCGTTTTCAACAAGGTTCCACAGTTCAAAAAATCCATAGAAATAAGAAAGATCCTCATTCTGGTCTTCCAAGAGGTGTAGTCCGTCCCTAATCGAACATGGGTGGACGTGTAATAGAATGCCCCTTTTGGTTTCCGGCGTATGCCATCTCTCTTGGGTTTTAATCCGTTAGAGAGTGAACCTTGCTCTGATACCAATTATTAGGATCGAGAGCACTAAGAGGGGGGGGGGTGAATTAGTGCAGCGGAAATCTTTCAGTGATTTAAAAACGAAAGCTGCGTTCGTCCGATAAAAATGATTTCGATGTAAAAGCTGATTCACAGTTTGTATCTAAGTGTAGTTTACGCAGTTTGCGTCTAAATGCAGTTTGCGTCTAAATGCAGATTGTGTCTAAGCGTAGTTTGCATTTAAGCGCTGTTTGCGTCTAAGCGCAGATTGCGTCTAAGCGCAGTTTGCGTCTAAACACAGTTTGCGTCTAAGCGCAGTTTGCGTCTAAACATAGTTTGCGTCTAAACACAGTTTGCGTCTGAGTGCAGTTTGCGTTTGAGCGCAGTTTTACGTCTAAGTGCAGTTTTACGTCTAAGTGCAGTTTTATGTCTAAACGTAGTTTTGCGTCTAAACGCTGTTTTACGTCTAAATGCAGTTTTACGTCTAAACGCAGTTTTGCGTCTAAACGCAGTTTTGAACTTTGAAAAGCGTTTTATGAATACGCAAAAAGAAATTTGTAGTTATAAATGGAATCAAAACGTAAGCGTAAACTGCAGTGTAAAGATCGTACGAAAACACCGATTTACGTCTGAATGCAGATTAAGAAAGATCAGAACTTAGAGACTCGTTCGTAAAAGCGCAGAGGGCAGTAGCTATGTAGGAGGTTTGCAGTAATGATAAAGTGCTCAAAGTAAAAGCAAACCAGAGATTTAGAGTGGTTCGGTCAGTCTTAACCTACTCCACTTTTGGCTTCCTCCTCCGACGAGGTCACCAACGTCAACTAGCTGCCTTCCTTCAATGGGCGAAGGCCAACTGCCCTTTTACAGTTTCACTCCTTTTGATGGGCTCAGGAGACAACCCTTACAGAACCTTCCTCTCCTCACTTTTACAATTCAGAAACTTAAAGAACAGAAGGAGGAGACTTAAAGCCTTTACAATAATTTTGAGCTCAAGAATCACAGAGAAGATCAAGATTTCGGTGTAGGTCTCTTGCTCTTTCTGTGCTGAATGGGTGGGGTATTTATAGGCCCCAACCCAATTCAAATTTGGAGCTCAAAACGATCAAATCCCAGAATTCCGGGATGGGGGTTTGCACCTCCCGATTGGAGGTTGCACCACTTGGCGAGCTCAAGACCTGAGCCTCAGGCAGTGCCACCTCTGTCGAGGAGGCGGTTGCACCTCTCGCCAGAGCTCGAAGGCCGAGCTCAGGCGGTTGCACCTTGATCGAGAGAGGTTGCACCGCCCGGTAGAGCTTCAAGGCTGAGCCCCGGGCGGTTGCACCTCTTGGCTATTGGCGGTTGCACCGCCGCGGTGTCGTTTGGGAGACATAGCCCAGCGGTGCCACCTCGGTTTAGGGCGTTTGCACCTCTCGGTGCAATGTGGTCCAATGGTTAGCTCCATTCGACCCAATTTCAATCTTTTCAGGGCCCAATTGCCCCAAGATTAAGCTAATGGGATCACCTCCCATTTTGCAACTTAATCAACATGCTAACTACGATTAAATCTAAGACAATTTCTGCAGCTTTGCTTCGATGCGTCAATCGCTTCTTCCGGCGAGTTTCCGGCGAACTTCCGTCGATCATCCGATGAACCCTCGGTGATTCTTCTGCAGGGACTTCCGCAAACTCTTGGACTTTGGCGACGATCGACATGGCGAAGTTCACGAAGCCCTTTGGCTTCGGACTTCTCGGATCTGTTCTCGAGAAACTCCGACGACCGTCCGAACTTCCGTCGAACTCTCGAACTCCGAACGTGATCATGATCTTGACTCCGGCGCAACTCCTGCTGCTTGTCTAAATTTTATCGTAGTTAATCCTGCACACTTATCTCAACACATAGATTAGACAACAAATGACAATTGACTTCATCATCAAAATCTGAGAATCAACAATCTAGTCATCCTTGCTTCCTAAAACATCAAAAGAACATTTTTTTTGATCAATCTCTAAATGATAGTCAAATAAACATAATTTTTTTTTTCACATCAAATAAATATAAAAAGAATACATTCTTAGTGATTCTCAAATCAGGCTTTGATACCACCTCTGTCATGCCCCCTCAAATAATATAGCGATAATATTAAAATTCTCATCAAGAATCAATCCATCCAAGATCCAAACACACATTTGAGGTCACTAAGAAAACATTCAGATCAAAATTTCACCTCTATAATCTATAATTTTATAAACCCTGTGCAGTTCATAAACATACAACACATCGCTCGTTGATTCATAAAATCTGAACCCAACTCACCAAAATAATAACCACAACAAACTTTCATGAGTATGGGATTCTATACAGTCACAAACCAACGTTTACCATAAGTTCATATCATTACATGAATTAAACTTAACATTCCAAAATCCTAAACACGAGAAGTCCTTTAAACTTATACAAAATCCACAAGGTTAGATTCATTATCAACATTTCATTAGATGCAGAGTGTGCTTATACAACAAAAACATATATACTATTAAAGATCTGCCCAAAATCTTTTAGCTCTCCACTGCCTCAGCCCAATCTTAACATTTAAGCGAGTGACAAGCTATCCTGAAAAATTTATATAGCAACGGGGTGAGCATATAGAGCTCAGCAAGTGACTAACATATCCATGGTAAAAAAGGGAAATTTCCAAACAAATAAGGTTTCATACTGCAAGGTAGAATATAAGAATCCATAAATATAACCTCATTAAGTGTAGAATCCCACATATCATTACAATCAAACATTTTTGGTTCTTAATAGGCAGAGCATAGAGTAATTGGAGCATATCAATAGAGTATGAAATGTTCCGGAGCATATCAACGGCATATGGTGTTGAATCTCGGATTTTGATGATAAAATCAATTGATAGGTTATTTGATCTAATCCATATTTTTGAGTTAAGTGTGCAGGATTAACTACGATAAACACAAAGCAAGTATACTGGAGTCGAGTTCGATGAACGTTTAAGAGTCCGAAGAATCGTCGGAGATGCTGCCGGAACCAACCGAGAAGAAATCGGGAACCTGTTGGAAGTTCGCCGAAGAGATCGTCGGAGGTTCGCAGAGATCACCAAGAAGTCTCAGCTACTCATTAAAGTCATCACAAGTTCGAGCATGCTTGGACCCCGTCGAAGGATGTTCGTGGAAAGCTCGCGGAACAAGACTTGACGTCATGGGTTATTAAATTGTTTAGGATGTGTTTTGTTATGTAGTTCACTTGTAAATAGGATTAGGATTAAGAAGATAATCCTATATCCCTGGTTAGGGGCCAATGGGGGCCAAAAGTCGATTTGGTTTGGGCTAAAAGAAAGCCAAACCAAGTGAAAGGAGAGCTAGGCGGATAACCGCAAAGACCCGAAAAGTCTTTGGGTGGTGACACCCTCTGGGCTGGTGGCACCAGCACCCCAACGCTGGGCGGTGGCACCGCTTATTAGCGGTGGCACCGGCAAGATCGGGAACCCAAAGAGGATTTGAATTTTGGAGCCCAAATTTTGGAGCCCAAATTTGAATCCTCTTAAGGCCTATAAATACCCCTCAAATCTCAGCTGAGAACACAACCTTTTGAGCAGCAAGAGTTTGAGAGAAAGATCTTAGAAAAGTGTTAGCTTGCTTTCTTTTCAATTTGCTAGTGTTCACCTCATCTCTTCTCGAAAATCTGTAAGAGAGTGAACCGCTTGTAAAGAGTTGTAAGAGGGGTATTTACCCTTCCATTTCAAGAGACTTGCTAGTGGAAGGTGGGAGCCTCATCGAAGAGGGGCCTCGCAAGTGGAGTAGGTCATTTGACCGAACCACTCTAAAATCGGCGTGATCCGTGGTTTGCGTTTCATTATTGTTATTTATATTATTGCAAACCTTCTTATATGCTTTAGTTCCTTATTACTTTTGCTGCACATATTTAAGAATATGCTTTCAAGATTAAGTTTGTCAAGTTCCGCTCTCTTCATACGAAAGATTTTTTAGAAAACCGAAGTTTTAATCCGCTGCACTAATTCACCCCCCCCTCTTAGTGCTGCTCCGATCCTAACATATGGAACATTTCGGAGCATGCCAATAACAGATTAAACCTTTCGGAGCATATCAATAACAAGTACCAAACAAAAGCTCAAACGTCGTATTTGACGTTGCATTCATATAATTCTTATCCAAAGCATGTATAGAAACACATAGCCAAAGCTCTGGATATCATATCAAACATACAGAAGGTGCAGTGGGACCGCAGATAGAATGTGAATCATCCATTTCTGAATGACCACCAGACAGAAGTCTCCCACGTCTGGGAGCTTCATCCACCCACGTCTAGGTGAAGTCAGAGGGGGCCGGCAGAGCATCTCAGGCTCTATGCACATACCCTTTACCATTTCTGGCAAAGGTCCAGATAATCCCACAAACACCGGAGTACAAAAGGCAGTATGAACAATAAATAGCACATATCGGAAGCACACGCGGAACAACAAAACGTACATGTGCCTTTACGAGTCAGTGTGATATAGCATAAAAGTTACACAATATGTTCAAGAATGGAAATAATTTATAGATAAGAGCAAACAAGAATTCAAGCATTAATATAAGCCTCAATTGAGTAAAGGGAACTGAATGAAATTTATTTCCAAGCGAATGAAAACAAGATATGCGAAATCGATCAAAGCTCGATTTCTGGCAGAAATCAAGAGGCACATTGAACAAATACTTCAGATTTTCAATTATGCTCCAATACTCTCAAGAAATCTATTGTCGAACAATATATCAATCTATTTTCTGATGGAATAAATTTCGTATGAATCAGGGTTTCCAACACGGAGTTACCATGGATTTAGTAATCAAAGGTCAAAATAAAATCACTGTTTTGCAGAGTTCATAGAGTCGGATTCAACAGATAACAGGATAGACATTTGAATTCCAAATTTATCACTCTATATGTAAAAAGAAAGGTTTACAAGTCTAGTTTCGAATGAAGTCAATTTCGTGCAAATCAGAATTTCCAACAGGAACTTTTAGGTATTTTAGTATCGAAAGGTCAGAATTTTTTTATCCCTGTTTTGCAGCATCTATAGGGTCATTTGAAACAGACGTTTGGGTAAGTATTCGGTGTCCAAAATCTTCAAAATTTATGTCAAAAGAAATATATAAGAGTCTAATTTCAAACAAACTAGGTCCTGCCCAAATCTGCATTTAGTGCTAAAAAGTATAGCCAGAAAAGTATATAGGGGTCAGTTTACCGAAAAATTTCAGATCCATGGTTCTATGTCCAAAGAGAGAAATATCAGGTTCTCAATAGAAATCCTAAAAATTATTTAGAATCAATAAAAGAACAGAGACTAATATTACTGTAGGATAGGGTTAGAACACTTGCCTTTGAGAATTTTTAACCCCAATTTAGAAGATTTGAGTAAGAAACCCCAATTTTTTTTTCTCTTCTTCTTCTTCTTCTTCCCCCCCTTTTTCCTCTTGTTCTTTCTTTCTTTCTCTGTTCTTTCATGCAGTAGCTGCCTTCTCTGGTTCCGAACGAAGGCAGAGAAGCTTAAACGGTGGGATTTGTAATTTTGTATATTTTTCAGTTTAGTCCTTGTTTTATTATATTTACGATTAGGTCCTCAGGGTTTACATATAGGTCCTCAGATTTTTTTTTTTTTTTGAACAAATCTCCCAAATATTATAAATAAGTTACCTCTGATTCATACTTTAGCTCTTTGTCAAATTTAAAATAGATACTAACATTACCACTAGAAACTTATATGAAAATTCAGAAATTAGGGATGTTACAGCGAGCGAAGCGAGAGGCAGCACCGCCCCTGCTGTATGAATGCCCCATTCAGCCCTGTGCCACCTGGGGGGTTCCAGGGTGCTTAGATGGCTGACATTTTGCTCCGCTAACATCGGTCGCCGCGGCACGCAAGAACTACCCAAAAACTGGCCAAAACGGCCCAAAAATGCGTTAAAACTGGTCATTTTTGGTTGAGCGAGCGAGCGGCGAATGGCGGACAGCGAGCGAAGCGAGAGGCATCACAGTCCCTGCTATACGAATGCCCCATCTAGCCTTGTGCCACCCGGTGGGTTCCAGGGTGCTGAGATGGCTGACGTTTTGCTCCACTCATGTCAGTCATCGCGGCACGCAAGAACTACCGAAAAACTGGTCAACGGACAAAAAACGAGCCAAAACTGGCCATTCTTAGTTGAGCGAGCGAGTGGCGAGTGGCGGACTGCGAGCGAAGCTAGAGGCAGCACTGTCCCGGCTATACGAATGCCCCATCCAGCCCTGTGCCACCCGGGGGGTTCCATCGTGCTGAGATGGCTGACGATTTGCTCCACTCACGTCGGTCCCCGCAGCAGGCAAGAACTGCCCTAATACTAGCCAAAACGACCCAAAAACGAGCCAAAACTGGCCATTTTTGGCTGAGCGAGCGAGCGACGAACAATGAGCAAAGCGAGTGGCAGCACCGTCCCTACTATACTAATGCCCCATCCAGCCCTATGCCACCCGGGGGGTTCCTGGGTGCTGAGATGACTAACGTTTTGCTCCGCTCACGTCGGTCACCACGGCATGCAAGAACTGCCCAAAAACCAGCCAAAACAGCCCAAAAACGAGCCAAAACTGGTCATTTTTGGCTAAGCCAGCTAGCGGCGAGCGGAGGACAACGAGCGAAGCGAGAGGCTGCACCGTCCCTGCTACACGAATGCCCCATCCAGCCCTGTGCCACCCGGCGGGTTCCAGGGTGGTGAGATGGCTAACATTTTGCTCCGCTCACGTCCGGCGCCACGGCATGCAAGACCTAACTAAAAACTAGCCAAAACGAACCAAAAACTGGCCATTTTTGGCTGAGCGAGCGAGCGGCGAGCGACGGACAGCGAGCGAAGCGAGAGACAGCACCATCACTGCTCTACGAATGCCCCATCCAGCCCTGTGGCACCTGAGGGGGTTCCATGGTAATGAGATGGATGACGTTTTGCTTCGCTCACGTCGGTCGCCACGACACTTAAGAACTGCCCAAAAACTAGCCAAAACAGCCCAAAAACGGGCCAAAACTGGTCATTTTTTATTGAGCGAGCGAGCGGCGAACAGTAAGCGAAGCGAGAGGAAGCACTGCCCCTACTATACGAATGCCCCATGTAGCCCTGTGCCACCCGGGGGGTTCCAGGGTGCTTAGATGGCTAACGTTTTGCTCCGCTCACGTCGGTCACCGAAACACACAATAACTGCCCAAAAATTGGCCAAAATGACCCAAAAATGGGCCAAAACTGGCCATTTTTGGCTGAGCGAGCGAGCAAATCGAGAGGCAGCACCGTCCCTGCTATACGAATGCCCCATCCAGCCTTGTGCCACACGGGGGGGGTTCCAAGGTGCTGAGATGGCTGACGTTTTGCTCCGCTCAGATCGGTCGCCGCGGCACGCAAGAACTTCCAAAAAACTGGCCAAAATAGACCAAAAACTGGCCATTTTTATTTGAGCGAGCGAGTGGCGAGCGGCGGACTGCAAGCGAAGCGAGAGGCAGCACCGTCCCAGCTATACGAATGCCCCATCGAGCCCTATGCCACCCGGGGTTTCCAGGGTACTGAGATGGCTGACGTATTGCTCCGCTCACGTCGGTCGCTGCGACACGCAAGAACTGCCCAAAAACTGGCCAAAACAGCCCAAAAACGGGCCAAAACTAGCCATATTTGGCTGAGCGAGCGAGCGGCGAACGACGGACAGCGAGCGAAGCGAGAGGTAGCACCGTCCCTGCTATACGAATGGCCCATCCAGCCCTATGCCACCCGGGGGGTTCTAGGGTGCTGAGATGGCTGACGTTTTGATCCGCTCACGTCGGTCGCCGCGGCACGCAAGAACTGCCCAAAAACTAGCCAAAACGGCCCAAAAAGGGCCAAAACTTGCCATTTTTGGCAGAGCGAGCGAGCGGCGAGTGGCGGACAGCGAGCGAAGCGAGAGGCAGCACCATCCCTGCTATACGAATGCCCCATCCAGCCTTGTACCACCCGGGGGGTTCTAGGGTGCTGAGATGGCTGGCGTTTTGCTCCGCTCACGTCGGTCGCCGGGGCATGCAAGAACTACCCAAAAACTGGCCAAAACGGCACAAAAATGGGCCAAAACTGGCCATTTTTCGCTGAGCGAGCGAGCGACTGAAAGCGAGCGAAGCGAGAGGCAGCACTGTCCCTGCTATACGAATGCCCCATCCAGCCTTTTTCCACCCGAGGGGTTCCAGGGTGCTGAGATGGCTGACGTTTTGCTATGCTCACGTCGGTCGATGCGGCACGCAAAAACTACCCAAAAACTAGCCAAAACATTCCAAAAATGGGCCAAAACTGGCCATTTTTCGCTGAGCGAGCGAGCGGCGAGCGGCAGACCACGAGCAAAGCGAGAGGCCGCACCGTCCCTACTATACGAATGCCCCATCCACCCTGTGCCACCCGGGGGGTTCTAGGGTGCTGAGATGGTTGACGTTTTGCTGCGCTCACGTCGGTCGCCGCGGCACGCATGAACTGCACAAAAACTGGTAAAAACGGTCAAAAAATGGGCCAAAATTGGCCATATTTCATTGAGCGAGCGAGCGGCGAGCGGCGGACAGCGAGCGAAGCGAGAGGCAGCACCGTCCCTGCTATACGAATGCGCCATCCAGCCCTCTGCCACTCGCGGGGTTCCAGGGTGCTGAGATGGCTGACGTTTTGCTCCGCTCACGTCGATCACCGCGGCACGCAAGAACTGCCCAAAAACTGGCGAAAACGGACCTAAAACGGGCTAAAATAGGTCATTTTTGGCTGCGCGAGCGAGCGAGCGGCGAGCGGTGGACAGTGAGCGAAGCGAGAGGCAGTACCGTCCCCGCTATACAAATGCCCCATCCAACCCTATGCCACCCGGGGGGTTCCAGGGTGCTGAGATGGCTGACGTTTTGCTCCGCTCACGTCGGTCGCCGTGGCATGCAAGAACTGCCCAAAAACTGGCGAAAACGGACCAAAAACGGGCCAAAATAGGCCATTTTTGGCTGAGCGAGCGAGCGGCGAGCGGCGGACAGTGAGCGAAGCGAGAGGCAGCACCGTCCCGGCTATACAAATGCCCCATCCAACCCTGTGCCATCCGGGGGGTTCCATAGTGCTGAGATGGCTGACGTTTTGCTCCGCTCACGTCGGTCACCGCGGCACCCAAGAACTGCCCAAAAACTGGCAAAAACGACACAAAAACGGGCCAAAACTGGCCATTTTTGGCTAAGCGAGAGAGCGGCGAGCAGCGGACAGCGAGCGAAGCTATAGGCAGCAACGTCCCTGCTATACGAATGCCCCATCTAGCCCTGTGGCACCCGGGGGGTTCTAGGGTGTTGAGATGGCTGACGTTTTGCTCCGCTCACGTCGGTCGCCGCGGCACGCAAGAACTGTTGAATCTCAGATTTTGTTGATGACATCAATTGTCATTTGTTATCTAATCCATATGTTGAGATAAGTGTGCAGGATTAACTATGATGAAAGCAAGAAATGCAGTAGGAGTTGCGCCGGAGTCAGGACTATGATCACATTGGGAGTTCGAGAGCTCGACGGAAGTTCGGACGGTCGTCAGAGGTACTGCGAGAACATATCCGAGATGTCCAGGAGCTTGAGAAGCTCGCCAAAACTCGCCAAGTGGATCGTTTTAAGTCTAGGAGTTTGCCGGAAGTCCGCAGGAGTATCACCGAGGGTTCATTGGATGATCGACGGAAGTTCACTAGAAGCTCGCTAGAAGAAGCGATTGACGCACCGGAGCAAGCTGTCCTTCGAATTGTCGTAGTTAGCATGTTGATTAAGTTAGAAATGGGAGGTGATCCCACTAACTTAATCTTGGGGCAATTGGGCCCTTGAAAGACCCAATTGGGGCCGAATGGATCAGCCCATTCGGACCCAAATGACTTGGCCAGAGGTGGCACCACCTGGGTCGGCGGTGGCACCGCCCCATTCAGGCGGTGCAACCGCCAGACCCCAAAATTCCAGGAATTGATAGTTTTGAGCTCCAAATTGTTAGGATCGGAGCAGCACTAAGAGGGGGGGGTGAATTAGTGCAGCGGATTAAAACTTCAGTTTTTAAAAAATCTTTCGTATGATAAGAGCGGAACTTGACAAGCTTAATCTTGAAAGCGTATTCTTAAATATGCGCAGCAAAAGTAATAAGGAACTAAAGCATATAAGAAGGTTTGCAATAATGTAAATAACAATAATGAAACGTAAACCAAGGATCACGCCGATTTTAGAGTGGTTCGGTCAAATGACCTACTCCACTTGCGAGGCCCCACTTCGATGAGGCTCCCACCTTCCACTAGCAAGTCTCTTGAAATGGAAGGGTAAATACCCCTCTTACAACTCTTTACAAGCGGTTCACTCTCTTACAGATTTTCGAGAAGAGATGAGGTGAACACTAGCAAATTGAAAAGAAAGCAAGCTAACACTTTTCTAAGATCTTTCTCTCAAACTCTTGCTGCTCAAAAGGTTGTAATCTCAGCTGAGATTTGAGGGGTATTTATAGGCCTCAAGAGGATTCAAATTTGGGCTCTAAAATTCAAATTCTCTTTGGGTTCCGATCTTTGGGTGCCACGCCAGCTGTGGTGCCACCGCCCTTCTGGGTGTTGGGAGGTGCCATCCTTAGCGCCCAGAGGTGTCACCGCCCAACACTGGTGGGTGGCGGTGCCACACCGGCTCTCCGATTCACTTGGTTTGGCTTTTTTTTAGCCCAAACCAAATCTCTGACTTTGGCCCCCAGTTGGCCCCTAACCAGGATATAGGATTATCTTCTTAATCCTAATCCAAATTACAAGTGAACTACATAACAAAACACATCTTAAGCAATTTATTAACCATGAACGTCAAGTCTTGTTCGTGAAGCTTTCCCAATTTAACTTCCTTCGATGGGGTCCAAGCACGCTCCCGAACTTGTGATGACTTTAAAGAGTAGCTGAGACTTCTTGGTTATCTCTGCGAACCTCCGACGATCTCTTCGGCGAACTTCCAACAGGTTCCCGATTTCTTCTCGGTTGGTTCCGGTAGCATCTCCGACGATTCTTCGAACTCTTAAACGTTCATCGAACTCAACTCCGGTATTCTTGCTTTGTGTTTTCTGTTTATCGTAGTTAATCCTACACACTTAACTCAATAATATGGATTAGATCAAATAACCCATCAATTGATTTTATCATCAAAATATGAGATTCAACAATCTCCCCCTTTTTGATGATGACAATCAATTGATGACGGAGTTAAACATAACTCCCCCTATCTATATGCCATATTATGAGAAGATAAAACCACTTGAATTCCATCCCATGAATTCAAGCATGAACCGATAAGTTCTAACCGTAGAACTTATCGTTTTTCTCATTTAGCATAATGTCAATGCTAAACTTCAATGAAAATCCTTTTCAAGTCGAAAGATAAGAGACAAATTTAACTACGATAGATGATAAATATTATCAACATGAATTTCATGATATACATGTTTGACATGCTTTCAATATGATCAATCGATCTTGCGATATTCTCAAAGATTTTGCAAGGCATATAAGACATTCATATTACAGTAGCTTTTGCAATTCTCAAAGATTTTGCAAGGCATATAAGTCATTCATATCAATCACTTTTCTCAAAGATTTTGCAATTCATGTTTTGTCATGCTATTAAGAATGATATAAGTCATCACTTTTCTCCCCCTTTGTCATCAACAAAAAGGGAAATGAGACTTGAAGCACATATTTTGTCATACAACAATTTTATCATTAAAAATTAAGTATGCAAAAATATTTACGCAGAGTTCATTTTAGAGGAAAATTCAGCATGCATTCATATTATCTAATCTCTTCTTTCTATAAATAATAGAAATTGTAGATGTACAAGAGAGAGATTGGGAAAAAAAAAAATTCAAGTAGTAATTTCACAAAGTCAAGATCATAATTCGAATACAAACTCATTCAAATTGTTAAATTCATTAAAATCTCAACATTACTTTTCAATCATCATATAAGGCATTTAAAGAATTTTGAAACATAGGAGAATGATTAATTTAAGCATACAATGTTTCAAGTCATGAATGCCAATACTTTCATATTTGTAAGTATCAATTCATGAATGCCAAAAGATATTATTTGTGATTCCAATTTTGCAAGATCAAGATTATGATTTAGATAAAACTTATTTAAATCAAATCGGTAACTTGAAATTCATAATCAAGTCATCAAAATCGATTTCGAGATTTCACAACATGTCATATGGAATTTGAAGGAGAATGATTAGATTCACCGAGAGATGGAAAGAAGATGAAAGACTTTACGGAAAATCCAATCAAACAAGTTTATTGTTTAGGGACAATTTAACATACCTAATTCCCTTCTAATGAATTCAAATTGGTCTTCATTCAAGGCTTTTGTGAATATATATGCTAATTGATGCTTTGTGTCAATGAATTCTAGAACAACATTATTGTTAAGGACATGATCGCGTATGAAATGATGCCTAACGTCGATGTGCTTAGTTCTAGAATGCTGAATTGGATTTTTAGTAAGACATATGGCACAAGTATTATCACATTTTATGGGAATATTTTTAAAGTGAATTCCATAGTCTTCCAATGTATTTTCATCCAAACAACTTGTGCACAGCATGCACTCAAGACAATGTATTGACCTGCTTCCGTAGAGATAGTGCTACTGAATTTTGTTTCTTGGAAGTCCAAGAAACAAGTGCTTGTCCTAAAATTGGCATGTTCGGGATGTACTCTTTCTATCTATCCTACATCCGCCAAAAAATCGGCATCCACAGTAAACCATTAAATCAAATTTTTCAGATTTTGGATACCATAAACCTAAATTTGGAGTTCCTTTAAGATACCTAAATATTCTTTTAACACTTTTAAGATGAGATAGTTTAGGATTTGATTGAAACCTAGCACAAAGTCCTACACTAAACATGATATCTGGTCTAGTAGCGGTAAGGTAGAGTAGACTACCTATCATTCCCCTATATGTTTTTTGATCGATGTTTTTACTATTTTCATCCATATCTAACTTAGTCGAAGTACTCATAGGGGTGTTTATTGCTTTTGAATTATCCATGTTAAATCGTTTTAACAATTCTAATGTATATTTAGATTGGTTAAGAAATATACCATCCTTAAGTTGTTTGATTTGTAATCCTAAAAAGAAAGTTAATTCCCCCATTAAACTCATTTCAAATTCATGACTCATAGATTTGGCAAATGATTCACATAGTGATTCATCCGAAGAGCCAAAAATAATATCGTCAACATAAATTTGTACAATAAGAAAATTATTTTCAAAATGTTTAATAAACAATGTAGTATCAACCTTGCCTTTGGTAAAATTATTTAAAATAAGAAAGGAACTAAGCCTCTCATACCAAGCTCTAGGAGCTTGTTTCAAGCCATAGAGAGCCTTAGTCAATTTGAATACATGATTAGGAAGAAGAGAATTTTCAAATCCGGGAGGTTGTTCGACATATACTTCTTCGGAAATAAAACCATTCAAGAAGGCACTTTTGACATCCATTTGAAATAGTTTAAAATTATAACTACTAGCATAGGCAAGGAGCATCCTTATGGCTTCTAATCGAGCCACGGGAGCGAAGGTTTCTTCGTAATCGATACCTTCTTCTTGGTTGAAACCTTTGGCCACTAATCTAGCCTTGTTTCTAACCACGATACCATTTTCATCTTGCTTGTTTCTAAAGACCCACTTAGTACCAATGACTAAATGGTCACTAGGTCTAGGAACAAGCTCCCCCCTTGTTTCTCTCAAATTGATTCAGTTCCTCTTGCATTGCAATAATCCAAAAAAATCATCTTTTATGGCCTCGTCAATGCACTTAGGTTCAATTTGAGAGAGGAAGGGCATTAGCATAAAAATTCTTTGAAAGAGGAACGAGTTTGAACCCCTTTAGATGTATCCCATATAATTAGCTCCTTTGGATGAGCATCTATATACTTCCATTCCTTAGGTAAGGAAATTTCGGAAGAAGGTGCATCCAAGTTGCTATTTTGAGGAAGGGGTTCATTTAAATTCAAATTATCAAAACCAAGATCATCATCAAAATCATTTTTCTTAAAATTTGAGACTTCATTAAAAACTACATGAATAGACTCTTCAATTACTAAGGTTCTTTTATTAAAAACCGAAAAAAGCTTTCAAAACGGAAGAGTAACCAAGAAAGATGCCTTCATCGGATTTTGCATCAAATTTTCCTAAGGCATCCCTTTCATTTAAAATAAAGCATTTACAACCGAAAACTTTAAAATAGGAAATATTTGGTTTTTTGTTATTCCATAATTCATAGGGAGTTTTTGATAAGGAAGGTCTTATTAGGACTCTATTCATGATATAGCAAGCCGTATTTACGGCTTCGGCCCAAAAATACTTAGGTAAACTATGTTCATTTAACATAGTTCTTGCCATTTCTTGTAGGTTTCTATTTTTTCTTTCAACTACTCCATTTTGTTGGGGATTTCTCGGAGTGGAGAAGTTATGATTGTATCCATTAACTTCACAAAAATTTTGAAAGTCATGGTTTTGAAATTCACCACCATGATCACTCCGAATTGATGAAATTATGAACCCTTTTTCGTTTTGAGTGAGTTTACAAAATTTAGAGAAACACTTGAAACAATCACTTTTGTGAGCTAAGAAATAGGTCCAAGTGTATCTAGAGTAGTCATCCACAATCACAAAAGCATATTTGCTTCCACCTAGACTTGTTGTATCAATTGGTCCAAATAAGTCCAAATGGATCAATTGTAACGGTCTAGTGGTGCTAATTTGATTTTTTGGTTTGAAGCTTGTTTTTATTTGTTTCCCTAGTTGACATGCATCGCATACCTTATCTTTAATAAACTTTATATTCGGAATCCCTCGTACTAATTCTTGAGATGAGATTTTAGATATTGTTTTCTTGCTTGCATGGCCTAATATCCTATGCCAAAGCCAAGCATCATCATTTATGGCGGAGAAACACATTTCATTTCTTAGTTCATCAAGATTGATGGTATAGACATTATTTTGTTTTAAAGCAATCATAGTCATGTTATGATTTGGTTTTTCAATAATGCACATATTTGATTCAAATCTAACGATATAACCTTTATCGCATAATTGACTAATGCTCAATAGATTATGTTTTAATTCATCAATTAGTAACACATCATCAATGGAAAAACTTGATTTGTTACCTATGGTTCCCTTGCCAATGATTTTGCCTTTGTTGTTGTCTCCGAAGGTGACATAGCCTTCGTCCATGCTAGTGAGCTTGGTGAATTGGGATGGATCTCCGTTCATATGCCTTGAGCATCCACTATCAAGATACCATCTCTTGCTCCTAGCATGTGATGGTGTATGTTTCTACAAGAAGGAATTATTTTTAGGTACCCATTTACTTTTGGGTGCCTCAAAAACTAATCTAACTTGTTTATCATGTTGCATAGACTTGATCATGGTTCCTTTAGGAACCCAAATCAATTTGTTTGAACTAATTTTCTTGAATGGACATTGGTAAGTTATATGTCCATATTTGCAACAAAAGTTGCAATTGCTTTTGATGTTGAACATGTAAGATAGGACCTTTAACGAAGGTGGTTGGATTTTGGTGAGTACTTCTCACAAACCGATTCCACTCCTTTTAGGAACGTGACCCTTATTTGTAAGGATCATGTTTAAGGACTTGCTACCGACCTCGAATTTCTTCAAGGTGTCCTTAAGTACTAAGTTCTCATTTTGGAGAGTTTCTAAATCATGGCATTTAACACATGGAGCTAGACAATCATGATATTCAGTTTTTAATTTATCAAAAGCACACCTAAGACTATCATGCTCCTTTCTTAGCAATTTGTATTTTCTACTAATTGTCTTACATTCATCAAATAACTCATGGAAGGCATTTAATAAATCATGATAAGGTAAATCTGCATTAATTAAATCCGTTACCTCTTCTTCAAGGCCATTAGGGCGTAGTGAGCAACTTGCTCGGGTGTTGGACTCCTCTTCTTGGATGTGCTTGAGTCATCCCATGTTGCCTTGAGCCTTCTTCTTTGGTGTTCTCTTTTTTTTTTGGCTTGAGGGCAATCGTTTTGTAGTGTCCCGGTTTTTTTTTGCATTCATAGCAAATCACTTGGTCCTTTTTTTGTTCAAATTTATTTTTTTGTATTATTTTTAAATTTGTTCTTCCTTAAATATTTTTTGAATTTTTGAGTCAAAAGTGCAATGTCATTGTCACTGTCCTCATCACTTGATGTTCCTTTCAAGTGGTCTTCTTGTGATTTGAGTGCCATATCCTTCCTGTTCTTTGGAAGGGGGTTCTCGAGCTCGTCATGAGCTTGACATGTCATTTCGTAGGTCATTAGAGACCCAATGAGTTCTTCAAGAGGGAATGTTTTAAGGTCTTTGGCCTCTTGAATGGCCGTAACTTTTGGATCCCAACTTTTAGGGAGGGAACTTAAGATTTTAGTTACTAGTTCAAAGTTAGTAAAATCTTTACCAAGAGCTTTGAGTCCATTGATGACATCCGTAAACCGGGTGTACATGTCTCCGATGGACTCACTTGGTTTCATTCGGAAAAGTTCGTAAGAGTGCACAAGAATGTTGATTTTGGACTCTTTTACTCGGCTAGTGCCTTCGTGAGTGACCTCAAGAGTTCTCCAAATATCAAAAGCCGAATCACAAATTGAAACACGATTAAATTCGTTTTTGTCTAGTGCACAAAACAAGGCATTCATAGCCTTTGCATTTAAAGCAAAAACCTTCTTCTCCAATTCATTCCATTCGCTCATCGGAAGAGAAGATTTTTGAAATCCGTTTTCAACAATAGTCCAAAGCTCGAAATCCATAAAAATAAGGAAGATCCTCATCCGAGTCTTCCAATACGTGTAATCCGACCCATTAAACATAGGTGGACGAGTGATAGAATGGCCCTCTTGCATGCCGGAGTAAGCCATCTCTCTTGGGTATTAAACCAAATATGAGAGATAACCTTGCTCTTATACCAATTGTTAGGATCGGAGCAGCACTAAGAGGGGGGGGTGAATTAGTGCAGCGGATTAAAACTTCGGTTTTTAAAAAATCTTTCGTATGATAAGAGCGGAACTTGACAAGCTTAATCTTGAAAGCGTATTCTTAAATATGCGCAGCAAAAGTAATAAGGGACTAAAGCATATAAGAAGGTTTGCAATAATGTAAATAACAATAATGAAACGCAAACCAAGGATCACGCCGATTTTAGAGTGGTTCGGTCAAATGACCTACTCCACTTGCGAGGCCCCACTTCGATGAGGCTCCCACCTTCCACTAGCAAGTCTCTTGAAATGGAAGGGTAAATACCCCTCTTACAACTCTTTACAAGCGGTTCACTCTCTTATAGATTTTCGAGAAGAGATGAGGTGAACACTAGCAAATTGAAAAGAAAGCAAGCTAACACTTTTCTAAGATCTTTCTCTCAAACTCTTGCTGCTCAAAAGGTTGTAATCTCAGCTGAGATTTGAGGGGTATTTATATGCCTCAAGAGGATTCAAATTTGGGCTCCAAAATTCAAATTCTCTTTGGGTTCCCGATGCTGGCGGTGCCACCGCCCAGCCCAGGAGGTGTCACTGCCCAGCACTCGGGTGCTGGGCGGTGCCACCGCCTGGCTCTCCGGTTCACTTGGTTTGGCTTTCTTTTAGCCCAAACCAAATCTGACTTTGGCCCCAATTGGCCCCTAACCAGGATATAGGATTATCTTCTTAATCCTAATCCTAATTACAAGTGAACTACATAACAAAACACATCTTAAGCAATTTATTAACCGCGAACGTCAAGTCTTGTTCCGGCGAGCTTTCTGACGAACTTCCTTCGACGGGGTCCAAGCACGCTCCCGAACTTGTGATGACTTTAAAGAGTAGCTGAGACTTCTTGGTGATCTCTGCGAACCTCCGACGTTCTCTTCGGCGAACTTCCAACAGGTTCCCGATTTCTTCTTGGTTGGTTCCGGTAGCATCTCCGACGATTCTTCGAACTCTTAAACGTTCATTGAACTCGACTCCGGTATTTTTGCTTTGTGTTTTCTGTTTATCGTAGTTAATCCTGCACACTTAACTCAATAATATGGATTAGATCAAATAACCCATCAATTGATTTTATCATCAAAATCCGAGATTCAACACAAATTCGAACTGGTTTGGGGCCTATAAATACCCCACTCTTTCAGCAATGAAAGAGCAACGAAAACCACTGAAATCCTGATCTTACTCTGTGATTTTTAGAGCTCAAAAGTGTTGTATGAGTTAAAAGTTCTTCTCCTTCTCTTCTTCCAAGTTCAGATCTTTCAAGAGAGGAGAGAAAAGTTTGTATGGGTTGTCTCCTAAGCCCGTCAAAAGGAGTTAATCTGTAAAAAGGTGGTTGGCCTTCGCCTATTGAAGGAAGGCCTCTAGTGGATGTCGGCAACCTCATCGGTGGAGGAAGCCAGAATTGGATGTAGGTCAAGACTGACTGAACCACTCTTAATCACGCTGTTCTCTGGTTTGCATTAACTTTGAGTTCATTATCTTTACTGCAAACCTCCTTCATAGCCTACTGTGTTCTGTGCTTTTACGTCTAAGTTTTCAAGCTCAATACTTTTCGAATCGTGTTTAGACGTAAATCGGTTTTCTCGCAAATCACTCTAAATCGAGCTGCTCTCTGGTTTGCCTTTACTTCAAGCTTATTATCCTTACTACAAACCTTCTTCATAGCTTACTGTCTTCTGTGCGTTTACGTTTGCATTTCCAAGCTTAATACTTTCCGAATCGCATTTAGACGTAAATTGGTTTTCTCGTACGAACATCGTATTTCAGTTTGCGCTTACATTCTGATTTCTATCACAATAGCAAACTGCCTTATCAGATTTGTTTTTAACTGTCTCTTGCCTAATCACAAGTTAAAGTGATTTACGAATCGAAGTTTCTTCTAAAATCAGATTTGTCGTACGAACTCAGTTTTAAAACGCAGAAAGTTTTCCGCTGCACTAATTCACCCCCTCTTTGTGCTCTTGATCCTAACAATTGGTATCAGAGCTTGGTTCACTCTCAAACGGATTAAAACACAAGAGAGATGGCATACGCCGAAAATCAAGAGGGTCATTCTATTACACGTCCACCCATGTTCAATGGAACGGACTACACTTATTGGAAGACCCGAATGAGGATCTTCCTTATTTCGATGGATTTTGAACTTTGGAATCTTGTTGAAAATAGTTTTTTGAAATCTTCTCTTCCAATGATCGAATGGAATGAATTGGAAAAGAAGACTTTCGCTCTTAATGCAAAGGCTATGAATGCCTTATTTTGTGCGCTTGATAAAAATGAGTTTAATCGTGTTTCGATTTGTGAAACTGCATTTGATATTTGGCATACACTCGAAGTGACTCTTGAAGGCACAAGTAGAGTGAAAGAGTCAAAAATCAATCTCTTGATACACTCTTTCGAACTTTTTCGAATGAAACCGAGCGAGACTATTGGCGACATGTATACCCGTTTCACGGATGTCGTCAATGGTCTAAAAGGACTCGGCAAAAGTTTTTCGGATTTTGAGCTTGTAAATAAGATTCTAAGATCCCTTCCTAAGAGTTGGGACCCTAAAGTCACTGCTATTCAAGAGGCTAAAGATTTAAGCAACTTCCCTCTTGAAGAACTAATCAGGTCATTAATGACTTATGAAATGACATGCAAGGCTCATGAAGAGCTAGAAGACATCCTTCCAAAGAACAGGAAGGATATGGCACTTAGAACTTTTGATAACCACTTGAGAGAAAACTCAAGTGATGAGGACTGTGACGATGACTTGGCACTTCTAACAAAGAAATTCAAAAAATTCATTAAGAGAAACAAATTTAAAAATGACACAAAAAGTAAACTTGAACCCAAAAGGGACCAAGTTATTTGCTATGAGTGCAACAAGCCGGACATTACAAGAGTGATTGTCCCCAAGCCAAGAAGAGAACATCAAAGAAGAAGGCGCTCAAAGCAACATGGGATGATTCGAGCGCATCCGAAGAAAAGGAGTCCAACACCGAGCAAGTTGCTCATTACACCTTAATGGCTATCGGAGAGGAGAGACATACACCATCACAAACTAGGAGCAAGAGATGGTACCTTGATAGTGGATGCTCAAGGCATATGACCGAAGATCCATCTCAATTCTCTAAGCTTTCTAGCATAGAAGAAGGGTATGTCACCTTCGGAGACAACAACAAGGGTGAAATCATTGGCAAATGAACCATAGGTAACAAATCAAAACTTCTTTATTGAAGATGTTTTATTAGTTGATGGTTTAAAACATACTCTCTGCTATACGAGCGGACATCGAGCTAATCGAGAGGCAGCACCGTCCTTGCTATACGAATGCCTCATCCAGCCCTATGCCACACGGGGGTTTCCAAAGTGCTGAGATGGATGACGTTTTGCTCCGCTCACATCGGTCGCCGTGGCATGCAAGAACTGCCCAAAAACCAGCCAAAACGGCCCAAAAAGGGCCAAAACTGGCCATTTTTGGCTGAGCGAGCTTGCGGCGAGCGGAGGACAACGAGCGAAGCGAGAGGCAGCACCGTACCTGCTATACGAATGCCCTATCCAGCCCTGTGCCACCCGGGGGGTTCCAGGGTACTAAGATGGCTGACGTTTTGCTCTACTTGCGTCAGTCACCGCGGCACGCAAGAATTGCCCAAAATGGCCCAAAAACGGGCCAAAACATGCCATTTTTGGCTGAGCGAGCGAGCGACGAGCGGCGGAAAGCGAGCAAAGCAAGAGGTAGCACCGTCCCTGCTATAAGAATGCCCCATCCAGCCCTGTGCCACCCGAGGGGTTCCAGGGTGTTGAGATGGCTGACGGTTCGCTCCGCTCATGTCGGTCGCCACGACACACAAGAACTGCCATTTTTGGCTAAGCGAGCGTCGAACGACGGACAGCGAGCGAAGCGAGAGGCAGCACCGTCCCTGCTATACGAATGCCCCATCCAGCCCAGTGCCACTCGGGGGGTTCCAGGGTGCTGAGATGGCTTACGTTTTGCTCCGCTCACGTCGATCATCGCGGCTCGCAAGAACTGCCCAAAAACTAGCCCAAAAGGTCTAAAAACATGCCAAAACTAGTCATTTTTGGCTGAGAGAGCGAGCGGCGAGCGGCGGACAGCGAGCGAAGCGAGAGGCCGCACCGTCCCTGCTATACGAATGCCCCATGAAGCCTTGTGCCACCCGGGGGGTTCTAGGGTGCTGAGATGGCTGACATTTTGCTCCACTCACGTCGGTCGCCGCGACATGCAATTACTACCAAAAATTGGCTAAAACCGACCTAAAACGGGCCAAAAATGGCCATTTTTGGCTGAGGGAGCGAGCGGCGAGCGGTGGACAACGAGCGAAGTGAGAGGCAGCACCGTCCCAGCTATATGAATGCCCCGTCCAACACTGTGCCACCCGGGGGGTTCCAAGGTGCTGAGATGGCTGACGTTTTGCTCCGCTCACGTTTGTCGCCGCGGCTCACAGAAGTACCCAAAAACTAGCCAAAAAGGCTAAAAAACGGGCCAAAACAGGTCATTTTTAGCTTAGCGAGCGAGCGGCGAGCGGCGGACAGTGAGCGAAGTGAGAGGCAGCACCATCCCTGCTATACGAATGCCCCATCCAGCCCTGTGCCACACGGGGGGTTCCAGGGTGCTGAGATGGCTGACGTTTTGCTCCGCTCACGTCGGTCGCTGCGACACGCAAGAACTACCCAAAAACTAGCCAAAACGGCCCAAAAATGGGCCAAAACGACCCAAAAATGGGTCAAAACTGGCCATTTTTCACTGAGCAAGCGAGCGGCGAGCGGCGGACAGCGAGCGAAGTGAGAGTCAGCACCGTCCCTACCATATAAATGCCCCATCCAGCCCTGTGCCACACGGGGGGTTCCAGGGTGCTGAGATGGCTGACATTTTGCTCCGCTCACGTCGGTCACTGTGGCACGCAAGTACCACGCAAAAACTGACCTAAACGGCCCAAAAACAGGCCAAAACGGCCCAAAAATGGCAAAACAGACCAAAACGGCCAAAACTGGACATTTTTGGTTGAGCGAGCGAGCAGCGAGCGGCGGACAGCGAGCGAAGTTAGTGGCAGCTCTGTCTATGCTATAGGAATGCCCCAACGAGCCCTGTGCCACCCGTGGGGTTCTAGGGTGCTGAGATGGCTGACGTTTTGCTCGGCTAATATCGGTCGCCGTGGCACGCAAGAACTACCCAAAAACTAGCAAAAACGGCACAAAAATGGGCCAAAATAGGCCAAAACAGGCCATTTTTCGTGAGCGAGCGAGCGGCGAGTGGCGGACAGCGAGCGAAGTCATAGGCAGCACCGTCCCTGCTATACGAATGCCCCATCTAGCCCTGTGCCACCCAGGGGGTTCCAGGGTGTTGAGATAGCTGGCGTTTTGCTCCGCTCATATCGGTCGCCGCAGCACGCAAGAACTGCCCAAAAACTAGCGAAAATGGCCCAAAAACGGGCCAAAACTCGACATTTTTGTCTGAGCGAGCGAGCGGCGGATAGCGAGCGAAGCCAGAGGAAGCACCGTCCCTGCAATACGAATGCCCCATCCAGCCCTATGCCACCCGAGGGGTTCCAGAGTGCTGAGATGGTTGACCTTTCGCTCCGCTCACGTCGGTCGCCGCGGTACCCAAGAATTGCCTAAAAACTTGCCAAAACGGCCCAAAAACGGGCCAAAACTAGCCATTTTTGGCTGAGCGAGCGAGCGGCGAGTGGCGGACAGCGAGTGAAGCGAGAGGCAGCACCGTCCCGGCTATACAAATGCCCCATCCAACCCTATGCCACCCGAGGGGTTCCATGGTGCTGAGATGGCTGACGTTTTGCTCCGCTCACGTCGGTCGCCGTGGCATGCAAGAACTGCACAAAAACTTGCCAAAATGGCACAAAAAGGGGCCAAAACTGGTCATTTTTGGCTGAGCGAGAAAGCGGCGAGCAGCGGACAGCGAGCAAAGCGAGAGGCAGCACCGTCCCTGCTATACGAATGTCCCAACCAACCCTGTGCCACCCGGGGGGTTCCAGGGTGCTGAGATAGCTGACGTTTTGCTCCGCTCACGTCGGTCGCCGCGGCACGCAAGAACTGCCCAAAAACTTGCCAAAACGTACAGCGTGCGAGCGAGCGGCGAATGGCGGACAGCGAGAGAAGCAAGAGGCAGCACCGTCCCTACTATAAGAATGCCCCATCCAGCCCTGTGCCACCCGGGGGGTTCTAGGGTGCAGAGATAGCTGACGTTTTGCTCCGCTCACTTCGGTCACCGCGGCACTCAAGAACTGCCCAAAAACAGGCCAAAACAGCCCAAAAATGGGCCAAAACTGGCCATTTTTGGCTGAGCGAGAGAGCGGCAAGTGGCGGACAGTGAGCGAAGCGAGAGGCAGCACCATCCCTGCTATACGAATGCCCCATCCAGCCCTATACCACCTGGCGGGTTCCAGGGTGCTGAGATGGCTGACGTATTGCTCCGCTGATGTCGGTCGCCGCAGCACACAAGAACTGCCCAAAAACTGGCCATTTTTGGCTGAGCAAGCGAGCGGCGAGCGACAGACAGCGAGCAAAGCGAGAGGCAGCACCATCCCTGCTCTACGAATGCCCCATCCAGCCCTGTGCCACCTGTGGGGTTTCATGGTGCTGAGATAGATGAGGTTTTGCTCTGCTCACGTCGGTTGCCGCGGCACGCAAGAACTGCCTAAAAACTGGCCAAAACAGCCCAAAAACAGGCCAAAACTAGTCATTTTTTATTGAACGAGCGATCAACGAACAGCGAGCGAAGCGAGAGGCAGCTCCGCCCGTGCTATACGAATGCCCCATGCGGCTCTGTTCCACCCGGGGGGTTCCAGGGTTCGTAGATGGCTAACGTTTTACTCCGCTCACGTCGGTCGCCGCGACACACAAGAACTGCCCAAAAACTGGCCAAAAGGGCCCAAAAACTGGCCAAAACTGGCCATTTTTCGCTGAGCGAGCGAGAGGCGAGCGGCGGACGAGCAATGCGAGAGTCAGCACCGTCCTTGGTATACGAATGCCCCGTCCAGCCCTGTTCCACCCGGGGGGTTCCAGGGTGCTGAGATGGCTGACGTTTTGCTCCGCTCACGTCGGTCACCGTAGCACGCAAGAACTCTTTTTTTTTTTGGTAAGTAAAAGTAAATTGATTATGAGCACGCAAGAACTGCCCAAAAACTGGCCAAAACGGCCCAAAAATGGGCCAAAAATGGCCATTTTTCGCTGAGCGAACGAGCGGCGAGCGGAGGACAGCGAGCGAAGCGAGAGGCAGCACCATCCCTGCTATACGAATGCCCCATCTAGCCTTCTGCCACCCGGGGGGTTCCAGAGTGCTGAGATAGCTGACGTTATGCTCCGCTCACGTCGGTCGCCGCGACACGCAAGAAATGCCAAAAAACTGGCCAAAATGGTCCAAAAACGGGCCTAAACTGGTCATTTTTCGTTGAGCGAGCAAGCGGCGAGCGGCGAACAGCGAGCGAAGCGAGAGGCAGCACAGTCCAAGCTATACGATTGCCCCATCCAGCCCTGTGCCACCCGGCGGGTTCCACGGTGCTGAGATGGCTGACGTTTTGCTCCGCTCACGTCGATCGCCACGGCACGCAAGAACTGCCCAAAAACCAGCCAAAACGGACCAAAAACAGGCCAAAACTAGTCATTTTTGGCTGAGCCAGCTAGCGGCGAGCGGAGGACAACGAGCGAAGTGAGAGGCAGCTCCGTCCCTGCTATACGAATGCCCCATCCAGCACTGTGCCACCCGGGGTGTTCCAGGGTGCTTATATGGCTGACGTTTTGCTCTGCTCACGTCAGTCGCCACAGCATGCAAGAACTGCCCAAAAACTAGCCAAAAAGGCCCAAAAAGGGCCAAAATGGGCCATTTTTGGCTGATTGAGCGAGCGGCGAGCGACGGACAGCGAGCGGCGAGTGGCGGACAGTGAGCGAAGCGAGAGGTAGCACCGTCCCTGCTATACGAATGCCCCATACAGCCCTGTGCCACCCGGGGGGTTCCATGGTGCTGAGATGGCTGACGGTTCGCTCCGCTCACGTCGGTCGCCGCGACATGCAATAACTGCCCAAAAACTGGCCAAAACAAACCAAAAACGAGCCAAAACTGGCCATTTTTGGCTGAGCGAGCGAGCGGCGGACATCGAGCGAAGTTAGTGGCAGCACCGTCCATGCTATACGAATGCCCCATCGAGCCCTGTGCCACCCAGAGGATTCTAGGGTGCTGAGATGGCTGACGTTTTGCTCCGCTCACGTCGGTCGCCGCGGTACACAAGAACTGCCCAAAAACTGGCCAAAACTGCCCACAAACGAGCCATTTTTGGCTGAGCGAGCGAGCGGCGAATGGCGGACAGCGAACGAAGCGAGAGGCAGCACTGTCCCTACTATACGAATACCCAATCTAGCCCTGTGCCACTCGGGGGGTTCCATGGTGCTGAGATGGCTTACGGTTTGCTCCGCTCACATCGGTCGATGCTGCTCGCAAGAATTGCCCAAAAACTAGCCAAAACGGCCCAAAAACGGGCCTAAACTAGTCATTTTTGGCTGAGCGAGAGAGCGGCGAGCGACGGACAGTGAGCGAAGTGAGAGGCCGCACCATCCCTGCTATACGAAAGCCCCATCCAGTCCTGTGCCACACGGTGTGTTCCAGGGTGCTGAGATGTCTGAAGTTTTGCTCCGCTCACGTCGGTCGCTGCGGCACACAAGTACTGCCCAAAAACTGGCCAAAATCGACCAAAACCAGGCCACAAATGGCCATTTTTGGCTGACGGAGTGAGCGGCGAGCGGCAGACAGCGAGCGAAGCCAGAGGTAGCTCTGTCCCTGCTATATGAATGCCCCATCTAGCCCTGTGCCACCCGGACAGCGAGCGAAGCGAGAGGCAGCACCATCCCTGCTATACGAATGCCCCATCCAGCATTGTGCCACCCGGGGGGTTCCAGGGTTCTGAGATAGCTGATGTTTTGCTCCGCTCACGTCGGTCGCCGCGGCTCGCAAGAACTGCCCAACGACTAGCCAAAACTGACCAAAATCTGGCCATTTTTGGTTGAGCGAGCGAGCGGTGGATAGCGAACGAAATGAGAGGCAGCAACATCCCTGCTCTACGAATGCCCCATCCAGCCCCGTGCCACCTGGGGGGTTCCATGGTGCTGAGATAGCTGACGTTTTGCTCTGCTCACGTTGGTCGCCGCGGCACGCAAGAACTGCCCAAAAACTGGCCAAAACGGGCCAAAACTGGTCATTTTTTACTAAGCGAGCGAGCGGCGAACAACGAGCGAAGCTAGAGGCAGCATCGCCCCTGCTATACGAATGCCTCATGCGGCCCAGTGCCACCCGGGGGGTTCCAGGGTGCTTAGATGGCTAACGTTTTGCTCCGCTCACGTCGGTCGCCACGACACCCAAGAACTGCCCAAAAACTGGCCAAAACGGCCCAAAAATGGGCCAAAACTGGCCATTTTTTGCTGTGCGAGCGAGCGGCGAGCGGCGAACAGCGAGCGAATCGAGAGGCAGCACCGTCCCTGCTATACGAATGCCCCATCCAGCCCTGTGCCACACGGGGGGTTCCAAGGTGCTGAGATGGCTGACGTTTTGCTCTGCTCACATCGGTCGCCGCGGCACACAAGAACTTCCCAAAAACTGGCCAAAACAGCCCAAAAACCGGCCATTTTTGGCTGAGCGAGCGAGCGGCGTGCGGCGGACAACGAGTGAAGCGAGAGGCAGCACCGTCCCTGCTATATGAATGCCCAATAAAGCCCTTGCCACCCGGAGGGTTCTAGGTTGCTGAGATGGCTGATGTTTTGCTCCGCTCACGTCAGTCGCCGCGACACGCAAGAACTACCCAAAAACTAGCAAGAACGACACAAAAATGGGCCAAAACGGGCCAAAACAGGCCATTTTTCATGAGCGAGCGAGCGGCGAGTGGCGGACAACGAGCGAAGTGAGAGGCAGCCCAGTCCCTGCTATACGAATGCCCCATCCTGCCTTGTGCCAGCCGGGGGTGTTCTAGGGTGTTGAGATAGCTGACGTTTTGCTCCGCTCACATCTGTCGCCGCGGCACGCAAGAACTGCCCAAAAACTAGCGAAAATGGCCCAAAAATGGGCCCAAACTCGACATTTTTGTCTGAGCGAGCGAGCAGCGAGCGGCGGACAGCGAGCGAAGCCAGAGGAAGCACCGTCCCTGCAATACGAATGCCCCATCCAGCCCTGTGCCACCCGGGGGGTTCCAAGGTGCTGAGATGGTTGACGTTTCGCTTCGCTCACGTCGGTCACCGCGGCACGCAAGAATTGCCTAAAAACTAGCCAAAACGGCCCAAAAATGGGCCAAAACTAGCCATTTTTCACAGAGCGAGCGGCGAGTGGCGGACAGCGAGCGAAGCGAGAGGCATCACCGTCCCTGGTATACTAATGCCCAATCCAGCCCTGTACCACCTGGGGTGTTCCAGGGTGCTGTGATGGCTGACGTTTTGCTCCGCTAACATCGGTCGCTACGACACGCAAGAACTACCCTAAAACTGGCCAAAACGTCCCAAAAATGGGCCAAAACTGGTCATTTTTGGTTGAGCGACCGAGCGGCGAGCGACGGACAGCGAGCGAAGCGAGAGGCAGCACTGTCCCTGCTATACGAATGCCCCATCCAGCCTTGTGCTACCCGGAGGGTTCCAGGGTGCTGAGATGGCTGACGTTTTGCTCCGCTCACGTCGGTCAACGTGGCACGCAAGAACTGCCCAAAAACTGGCCAAAACGGACAAAAAACGGGCCAAAACTATCCATTTTTAGTTGAGCGAGCGAGTGGCGAGTGGCGGACTGCAAGCGAAGCTCGAGGCAGCACCGTCCCGGCTATACACGAATGCCCCATCCAACGCTGTGCCACCTGAGGGGTTCTAGGGTGCTGAGATGGCTGGCGATTTGCTCCGCTCACGTCGGTCGCCGCGGCACGCAAGAACTACCCTAAAACTGGACAAAACGGCCCAAAAATGGGCCAAAACTGGTCATTTTTGGTTGAGCGAGCGAGCGGCGGACAGCAAGCGAAACGAGAGGCAGCACCGTCCCTGCTATATGAATGCCCTATCCTGCCCTGTGCCACACGGGTGGTTCCAGGTTGTCACGACCTGAGTTTGATGAGCTAACTGGCCAATAACTCCATTTTGGTCCTTGTAATCACGGACCAAAATGCTTAAGCGGGAGTTAACGTAATACACTCATCAGGCCCTTATAAGCTAATCATACACATTCCCCACTTCCGATGTGGGACTAATGGGATGTTACATTATCCCCAACTCAATTAGCTTGACGTCCTCGTCAAGGCCCGACATAACCCAGATCGAACCCTAGCATAGTGCATGTGAGGATTAACTCAGTGGTGGCTCCACGCCGTGATAAGTTCTCTGACTCCATCCACGGGTAGCCCTTTCCTACTCGAGTCCTCTCACCCTGCCCAAATGCTAGGTCGGCTCTAATACCAAATGTCACGACCTAAGTCTGATGAGCTAATTGGCCAATAACTCCATTTTGGTCCTTGCAATCACGGACCAAAATGCTTAAGCGGGAGTTAACGTAGTACACTCATCAGGCCCTTATAAGCTAATCATACACATTCCCCACTTCCGATGTGGGACTAATGGGACAGCGAGCGAAGCCAGAGGAAGCACCGTCCCTGCAATACGAATGCCCCATACAGCCCTGTGCCACCCGGGGGGTTCCAAGGTGCTAAGATGGTTGACGTTTCGCTCCACTCATGTCGGTCGCCGCGGCACACAATAACTGCCCAAAAACTAGCCAAAATGGACCAAAAACGGGCCAAAACTAGCCATTTTTGGCTGAGCGAGTGAGCGGCAAGCGACGGACAGCGAGCGAAGCTAGTGGCAGCACCATCCATTCTATACGAATGCCCCATCAAGCCCTAAGCCACCCGGGGGGTTCTAGGGTGCTGAGATGGCTGACTTTTTGCTCCGCTCACGTCGGTCGCCGCGGCACGCAAGAATTGCCTAAAAACTGGCACAACGGCCCAAAAACGGGCCAAAACTAGGCATTTTTGGCTGAGCGAGCGAGCAGTGAGTGGCGAACAGCGAGCGAAGCGAGAGTTCGCACCGTCCCTGCTATACGAATGCTGTTAGGATCGAGAGCACTAAGAGGGGGGTGAATTAGTGCAGCGAAAATCTTTCAGCGATTTAAAATACGAAAGCTGCGTTCGTCCGATAAAAACAATTTCGATGTAAAAGCCGATTCACAGTTTGTATCTAAGTGTAGTTTACGCAGTTTGCGTCTAAATGCAGTTTGCGTCTAAATGCATATTGCGTCTAAGCGCAGTTTGTGTCTAAACATAGTTTGTGTCTAAACACAGTTTGCATCTAAGCGCAGTTTGCGTCTAAACACAGTTTGCGTTTAAGCGCAGTTTGCGTCTGAGCGCAGTTTGCGTCTAAACGCAGTTTTACGTCTAAGTGCAGTTTTACGTCTAAGTGCAGTTTTGCGTCTAAACGTAGTTTTACGTCTAAACGCAGTTTTACGTCTAAATGCAGTTTTACGTCTAAACGCAGTTTTGCGTCTAAACGCAGTTTATGTCTAAACGCAGTTTTTACGTCAAAGCGTAATTTTACGTCTAAATGCAGTTTTACGTCTAAACGCAGTTTTAAACTTTGAAAAGCGTTTTATGAATATGCAGAAAGCAATTTGCAGTTATAAATGGAATCAAAACGTAAGCTTAAACTGCAGTGTAAAGATCGTACGAAAACACCGATTTACGTCTGAGTGCAGATTCGGAAAGATCAGAACTTAGAGACTCGTTCGTAAAAGCGCAGAGGGCAGTAGCTATGTAGGAGGTTTGCAGTAATGATAAAGTGCTCAAAGTAAAAGCAAACCAGAGATTTAGAGTGGTTCGGTCAGTCTTGACCTACTCCACTTTTGGCTTCCTCCTCCGACGAGGTCACCGACGTCAACTAGCTGCCTTCCTTCAATGGGCGAAAGCCAACTGCCCTTTTACAGTTTCACTCCTTTTGATGGGCTCAGGAGACAACCCTTACAGAACCTTTCTCTCCTCACTTTTACAATTCAGAAACTTAAAGAACAGAAGGAGGAGACTTGAAGGCTTTACAACAATTTTGAGCTCAAGAATCACAGAGAAGATCAAGATTTCGGTGCAGGACTCTTGCTCTTTCTGTGCTGAATGGGTGGGGTATTTATAGGCCCCAACCCAGTTCAAATTTGGAGCTCAAAACGATCAAATCCCGGAATTCCGGGATCAGGCGGTTGCACCTCCTGACTAGAGAGGTTGCACCGCTTGGAAGAGCTCGGAGACTGAGCCCAGGCGTTTGCACCTCTCTGTCAGGGGCGGTTGCACCGCCTGAGTCTGGCTCGGAGACTGAGCCCCAGGCGGTGCTACCTCCTGACTGAGGCAGTTGCACCTCTCTGCCTGAGCTCGAAGACCGAGCTCAAGCGGTGCTACCTCTCTATCAGGGAGGTTGCACCGCCCAGTCTAGCTCGAAGACTGAGCTCTGGGCGGTTGCACCTCCTGGCTGGGGCGGTTGCACCGCCCAGTCTCGCTGGGAGACATAGCCCAGGCAGTGCCACCTCCTGGCCTAGGCGGTTGCACCTCCTGGTGCAATCAGGGTCCGAATGGTTAGCTCCATTCGGCCCAATTTCAATCTTTTCAGGGGCCCAATTGCCCCAAGATTAAGCTAATGGGATCACCTCCCATTTTCCAACTTAATCAACATGCTAACTACGATTTAATCTAAGACAATTTCTGCAGCTTTGCTCCGATGCGTCAATCGCTTCTTCCGGCGAGTTTCCGACGAACTTCCGTCGATCATCCGATGAACCCTCGGTGATTCTTCTGCGGACTTCTGGCAAACTCCTGGACTTTGCGACGATCCACTTGGCAATTTCCGACGAGCTTCGCTTGGCAAGCTTCTGGACTTCTCGGATCTGTTCTCGCAGAAACTCCGACGACCGTCCGAACTTTCGTCGAACTCTCGAACTCCCAACGTGATCATGATCTTGACTCCGGTGCAACTCCTGCTGCTTGTCTAACTTTCATCATAGTTAATCCTGCACAACAAAACTTCGATCGAGACAATTAATCTTAAGCAATTTAACCAAGTTGTCCGACATGTCATTGGTCCCTCGACGCTTCGTCCGATTTTTCGGCGCATCGTCCTCTCCTGCAGCCTATTGCCCAATCGGCCAGTTGACTCTACAACTCCGATATCCTTGGCACAATACCCGCTCTTCTTGGCCCGATGCCCGAGTCCACGGCCCGAAGCCTTCTGTCGATACGTCGACCGATCCACCGGCCCGACGTCCAATCTTCTGACATGTTCCTTCGGCACAACATGATTTTCCTGCTTTAATTATCTCATCCTGATCGAAGCATCCTGCGTCACTCAAAACACAGATTAAATCATAAACATATATCAAGTAGTTTCATCATCAAAATATGAGATTCAACAATCTCCCCCTTTTTGATGATGACAACTACTTGATGACAGAGTTAAACTTAACTCCCGAAGTTTAAACAAACTCCCCCTATCAATATGCCATATTGATAGAAACTCTTAGATTCAAAAATCTAAGCAACATATCATCATAAATGGAGTTAACCTTCCCAGAGTTTAAACAAACTCCCCCTATCAATATGTCATATTGATAAAACCTTGAATTCAAACTGAATTCAAGTCATTGCAATATTCATCATGAATACTTGCAACACGTCAACATGAACATATGCATCACATGTCATGTCATCAACATACTTTCTCCCCCTTTGTCATCAACAAAAAGGAGAAGTACCACAATCAAGTGTTTGTGATATTGGTTTAACTTATTGCATGAAAATCATAATATCAAGTTTTATTATCATGCAGTTTTGAAGCCAGAAAATTTAGCAAATGTTACATCATGCTTAGAACATTCAAGCTATCAAGTTTTAGATATGCAAGTTTTATGGCATACAAGATAGCACATGCAAGCTAGCAATGTTACAATATTTTAGAGCTTGCAAGCTAGCAGTTTAGAGATATTCAAGAAGGCAACTCTTGCTTCTTGAAATATGCAAGTTGCAAGCTAGCAAAATTTTTGCTTCCTTTGCAGTGTTAGCTTTTGATATTGTAACGCAACTATTTCAAGTGTTTATCAATTGTAGCATTTCATCATATAGCATGATATCGACATGTAAAGCTGTGAAGCAAGATTTTGATATTATTTCATGATGTACACATTTCGAATATTTTAGCAAGCATTGCATCACATGGTAAGATATCAGCTAGTTGATGTTTCATATCAATGTCATATTGCTGACTTATCAACTATATTGGTATGTCACTTTATATTTTTCAAGGCATAAGGTTTTTAAAACATTTTAGTTTCAATGTAACATCCGAGATAAACAACAAGAGATGTTTGTAAATTTGCATATGCTTACAGATCAAGGTAAAGGGTAACATATTGAGTTTACAACATATCAGGTAACCATATCAAAAACAAAGTCCTTCATGATGAGTAACATAAGGAGTTTACAACATGCCAGGTAACCATATCAAAAACAAAGTCCTTCATGATGAGTAACATAGGGAGTTTATAACAACAACGGATGATTGTGTTCATACAAGCTCATTCATGAGGTGGAAGGTTGAAGTGCCTAAATAAAGAGTCAAATTGTCGATGGATTTGCTGCAGCTCAGTTAGGATTTGATCTTGTCGAAGTTCAAGCCGTTCTTGTCTTTGTTCGAATCGGTCCATCCGAATCCCAATATCTTCGATGGATGATGTGTGAGTTTGCTCAACCAGATGTGTTTCCTCAAAGGGACAGATCGGAGGAGATTGGGTACTCCTAAAGACTGGTGTTTCCGGCTTGGGTTCAGGTTCAGGTTCAGGTTGAGGGGGATCAGTTCTTCTAGGCATTCTAACCCAGTTACCGTTTCTATAGTGACATCTTAGTCGGTGAAGTAGATTTTTGTTTATTATGCTGAATCTATCTACTTTCATTACTTCTTCTTCTGGTGGTATTTGAATGTCGTAAGCTTTCATTATTCTAGTAATTATACCACCATATGGGAGCATCATATCTTTCTTAGATAATTCTAACATGTTTTGTTGGATAAGATAGCCAAGACAAATGTCATGTCCTTTCATGATTAATTACATAGTTTCTAATTCTAATTGACTCACTTCATCATGATGGTATTGTTTAGGAAGAATTATACTAGTCATGATATGATGAAGTATCTTGGTGTTTAAAGGCAGTAGATGTTCACAACTTTTAGGAACAAATGCTATGTTAGGATTGGCAAAGATTGTTCCTAAGGCTTCAACATAGGATGTTCCAATAGTTTCATCATCCCATGATCCTCTAAAGTAAAGTCCTATGCTTTTCATGGGAATGCCTATCATATCACAAATGAATCTATCAGTGATTGAGATGTGTTGTCCTAAAAGATATGTGGACATCCTTTCTTCATCATCTATTTGTATGTTATTGTAAAACAATCTAACTAGCCTAGGATAGATGGGTTCGTTGATCTACAAGATTGGAAGTAGATTTAGGTTTGCAAACCATTGGATAGTCTCTACGTCTCTTAGTTCATTCAGATCTACGTATTTTCCCTTATTGATGCTTCTTAGTTCGAAAGAGAGAAATTTTTTAGTATGGTTTTTTGAATCAAAAAGGGTAAAATCAAACTCTTCTACTAATCTCCTCTTTCCCTTGTCCCTTGAGGATCTTCTAGATCCCATAACTACTGCTGTTTAGAGGGATAAAGGTGAACAAGAGTGAATGAAGAACAAAACAGAGTTTAAGAGGTTCTTAGAAAATACCTTAGTGGAATCTTCAAAACAAGGAGCGATTCTTGATGTTTTGCTCCGAAATGGGAGGTATTTGGGAAGCTAAACGGGGTGAAATGGGGATGGAGGAGGCTTGGAGGAGTAGAGAAGGAAAGGGAGGTGAGTTGGGGTTGGTTTCACCGTCGGCCCTAGCGTGGGTTAAAAAGGCAGAGTTGCGGGCGGTTGCACCTCTGGCTGGAACGGTGCAACCGCTGGCAACCCGTGATGGCTGGAGGTGCCACCGCTGGCTGGAGAAGTGCCACCGCCTGTAGGCAGTGAACACTTTGTTGTGATTTGATCAGGGAGGTTTTGTCTTGAGGAGAGTTTTCATTCAGAGCAATTAACGTTACTTACATGATTACGTGTGTGTTTTTATTTCAAGGCAAAAAACGCTTGTACGATCAAGATAGACCTTTTAATGTGCATACTCCCAATGTCGTACATATGTTTGTGATTTTGAAAAGTCACATTATGGTGTATCCAAATTGCATTTGTGATTTCATAATTTCCACTCGTTGTTGTATCCAAATTGCATTTGGGTCATGACTGTCGAGAATCAAGGAGCAGAACATTAATTCTTGCTCCAGCCTAAGGTTTTAATGTTTTTGTAGGAAGGGATGATTTTTAGGTACCCATTTGCTTTTAGGTGCCTCACTAATAGATCTAGATTTTCTATCATGTTGCATAGAATTTTTCATGGTTCCTTTAGGAACCCAAATCAATTTGTTTGGACTAAATTTCCTGAATGGACAATAATGCGTCCTGTGTCCGAACTTGCAACAAAAGTTGCATTTGCTTTGATGTCTATCATGTAAGATGGGGCCTTTTACGAAGGTAGTTGGATTTTGGTGAGGACTCCTCACAAATCCAATCCCACTTCTTTTGGGAACATGACCCTTGTTTGTAAGGATCATGTTTAATGACTTGCTACCAACCTCGAATTTCTTCAAGGTGTCCTTAAGTAGCAAGTTTTCTTTTTGAAAAGTTTCTAGATCATGACATTTGATACATGAATTTAAACTATCATGATATTCAATTTTTAACTTATTAAAATCACAAGTAAGACTATCATGCTCCTTTTTTAGCAATTTGTATTTTCTATTGATAATCTTGCATTCATCAAATAAGTCATGGAAAGCATTTAATAATTCATCGAATGATAAATCTGCATCTAATGAATTTGTTACCTCGTCTTCGATGGCCATTAGAGCGTAATGAGCAACTTGCTCGGTGTTGGTCTCCTCTTCTTCGGATGCGCTCGAGTCGTCCCATGTTGCTTGAAGCGCCTTCTGTTAGGATCGGAGAAGCACTAAGAGGGGGGGGTGAATTAGTGCAGCGGATAAAAACTTGGGTTTTATAAAAAATCTTTCGTATGAAGAAAGCGGAACTTGACAAGTTTAATCTTGAAAGCGTATTCTAAAATATGTGCAGCAAAAGTAATAAGGAACCAGAGTATATAAGAAGATTTGCAATAATATAAATAACAGTAATGAAACGCAAACCACAGATCACGCCGATTTTAGAGTGGTTCGGTCAAATGACCTACTCCACTTGCGAGGCCCCTCTTCGATGAGGCTCCCACCTTCCACTAGCAAGCTTCTTGAAATGGAAGGGTAAATACCCCTCTTACAACTCTTTACAAGCGGTTCACTCTCTTACAGATTTTCGAGAAGAGATGAGGTGAACACTAGCAAATTGAAAAGAAAGAAAGCTAACACTTTTCTAAGATTTTTCTCTCAAACTCTTGCTGCTCAAAAGGTTGTAATCTCAGCTGAGATTTGAGGGGTATTTATAGGCCTCAAGAGGATTCAAATTTGGGCTCCAAAATTTGGGCTCCAAAATTCAAATCCTCTTTGGGTTCCCGATGCTGGCGGTGCCACCGCCCAGCCAAGCGGTGCCACCGCCCAGCGTTCGGGTGCTGGGCGGTGCCACCGCCCAGCTCAGGAGGTGTCACCGCCCAGCACTCGGGTGCTGGGCGGTGCCACCGCCTGGCTCTCCGGTTCACTTGGTTTGGCTTTCTTTTAGCCCAAACCAAATCTGACTTTGGCCCCAGTTGGCCCCTAACCAGGATATAGGATTATCTTCTTAATCCTAATCCTAATTACAAGTGAACTACATAACAAAACACATCCTAAGCAATTTAATAACCGCGAACGTCAAGTCTTGTTCCATGAAGCTTTCCAGGCGAACTTCCTTCGACGGGGTCCAAGCATGCTCCCGAACTTGTGATGACTTTAATGAGTAGCTGAGACTTCTCGGTGATCTCTGCGAACCTCCGACGATCTCTTGGCGAACTTCCAACAGGTTCCCGATTTCTTCTCGGTTGGTTCCTAAAGCATCTCCGGCGATTCTTGGACTCTTAAACGTTCATCGAACTTCGACTCGGTATACTTGCTTTTGTGTTTTCTGTTTATCGAAGTTAATCCTGCACACTTAACTCAATAATATGGATTAGATCAAATAACCTATCAATTGATTTTATCATCAAAATCCGAGATTCAACAATCTCCCTTTTTTTGATGATGACAATCAATTGATGACGGAGTTAAACATAACTCCCCCTATCTATATGCCATATTATGAGAAGATAAAAAACACTTGAATTCCATCCCATTGGATTTAAGCATAACCCGATAAGTTCTAATCGTAGAGCTTATCGTGATCCTCATTAAACAATAGTGAGTACAAAACTTCTATGAAAATCATAAGTTAAATGAGAAGGGACGAATTTTACTACGACAGAAGATAAAGATTTTCAATATAAATTTTATGATTTAGATGTAAGGCATGCTTTCAATATGATCAATCAATCTTGTGATATTTTCAAGGATTTTGCAAGGCATATAAGTCATTCATATCAATCACTTTTCTTAATGATTTTGCAATTCATATTTTGTCATGCTATTAAGGATGATATAAGTCATCATTCTCCCCCTTTGTCATCAACAAAAAGGGAAATGAGACTTGAAGCACATATTTTGTTATACAACGATTTTATCATTGAAAATTGAGTATGCAAAAATACTTACGCAGAGTACATTTTAGAGGAAAATTCAGCATGCATTCATATTATCTAATCTATTCTTTCTATAAATAATAGAAATGGTAGATGTACAAGAGAGAGATTGGGATAAAAAAAAAAATTCAAGTAGTAATTTCACAAAATCAAGATCATAATTCGAATACAAACTCATTCAAATCATTAAATTCATTAAAATCTCAACATTACTTTTCAATCATCATATAAGGCATTTAAAGAATTTTGAAACATAGGAGAATGATTAATTTAAGCATACAATGTTTCAAGTCATGAATGCCAATACTTTCATATTTGTAAGTATCAATTCATGAATGCCAAAGATATTATTTGTGATTCTAATTTTGCAAGATCAAGATTATGATTTAGATCAAACTTATTTAAATCAAATTGGTAACTTGAAATTCATAATCAAGTCATCAAAATCGATTTCGAGATTTCACAACATGTCATATGGAATTTGAAGGAAAATGATTAGATTCACCGAGAAATAGAAAGAAGATGAAAGACTTTACGGAAAATCCAATCAAACAAGTTTATTGTTTAGGGATAATTTAACATACCTAATTCCCTTCTAATGAATTCAAATTGGTCTTCATTCAAGGCTTTTGTGAATATATCTGCTAATTGATGCTTTGTGTCAATGAATTCTAGAACAACATTATTGTTAAGGACATGATCATGTATGAAATGATGCCTAACGTCGATGTGCTTAGTTCTAGAATGCTGAATTGGATTTTTAGTAAGACATATGGCACTAGTATTATCACATTTTATGGGAATATTTTTAAAGTGAATTCCATAGTCTTCCAATGTATTTTTCATCCAAACAACTTGTGCACAGCATGCACTTGCAGCAATGTATTCGGCTTCCGCTGTAGATAGTGCTACTGAATTTTGTTTCTTGGAAGTCCAAGAAACAAGTGCATGTCCTAAAAATTGGCATGTTCCAGAGGTACTCTTTCTATCTATCCTACATCCGCCAAAATCGGCATCCGCGTAAGCTATTAAATCAAATTTTTCAGATTTTGGATACCATAAACCTAAATTTGGAGTTCCTTTAAGATACCTAAATATTCTTTTAACACTTTTAAGATGAGATAATTTAGGATTTGATTGAAACCTAGCACAAAGTCCTACACTAAACATGATATCTGGTCTAGTGGTGTAAGGTAGAGTAGACTACCTATCATTCCCTGTATGTTTTTTTTGATCGAAGTTTTCACTATTTTCATCCATATCTAACTTAGTGAAGTACTCATAGGGGTGTTTATTGCTTTTGAATTATCCATGTTAAATCGTTTTAACAATTCTAATGTATATTTAGATTGGTTGAGAAATACACCATCCTTAAGTTGTTTGATTTGTAATCCTAAAAAAAGAAAGTTAATTCCCCATTAAACTCATTTCGAATTCATGACTCATAGATTTGGCAAATGATTCACATAGTGATTCATCCGAAGAGCCAAAAAATAATATAAATCAACATAAATTTGTACAATAAGAAAAAATTATTTTCAAAATGTTTAATAAACAATGTAGTATCAACCTTGCCTTTGGTAAAATTATTTAAAATAAGAAAGGAACTAAGCCTTTCATACCAAGCTCTAGGAGCTTGTTTCAAGCCATAGAGAGCCTTAGTCAATTTGAATACATGATTAGGAAGAAGAGAATTTTCAAATCCGGGAGGTTGTTCGACATATACTTCTTAAAAAATAAAACCATTCAAGAAGGCACTTTTGACATCCATTTGAAATAGTTTAAAATTGTAACTACTAGCATAGGCAAGGAGCATCCTTATGGCTTCTAATCGAACCCACGGGGAGCGAAGGTTTCTTCAGATGTCGATACCTTCTTCTTGGTTGAAACCTTTGGCCACTAATCTAGCCTTGTTTCTAACCATGATACCATTTTCGTCTTGCTTGTTTCTAAAGACCCACTTAGTACCAATGACTAAATGGTCACTAGGTCTAGGAACAAGCTCCCCACCTTGTTTCTCTCAAATTGATTCAGTTCCTCTTGCATTGCAATAATCCAAAAATCATCTTTTATGGCCTCGTCAATGCACTTAGGTTCAATTTGAGAGAGGAAGGCATTAAAAAAAAAATTCTTGAAAGAGGAACGAGTTTGAACCCCTTTAGATGTATCCCTATAATTAGCTCCTTTGGATGAGCAATCTATATACTTCCATTCCTTAGGTAAGGAAATTTGGAGGAAGAAGGTGCATCCAAGTTGCTATTTTGAGGAGGGGTTCATTTAAATTCAAATTATCAAAACCAAGATCATCATCAAAATCATTTTTCTTACAATTTGAGACTTCATTAAAAACTACATGAATAGACTCTTCAATTACTAAGGTTCTTTTATTAAAACCCGAAAAAGCTTTTCAAACGGAAGAGTAACCAAGAAAGATGCCTTCATCGGATTTTGCATCAAATTTTCCTAAGGCATCCCTTTCATTTAAAATAAAGCATTTACAACCGAAAACTTTAAAATAGGAAATATTTGTTTTTTGTTATTCCTTAATTCATAGGGTTTTTTTTTGATAAGGAAGGTCTTATTAGGACTCTATTCATGATGTAGCAAGCCCGTATTTTCTGGCCGCCCAAAAATACTTAGGTAAACTATGTTCGTTTAACATAGTTCTTGCCATTTTCTTGTAGGTTTCTATTTTTCTTTCAACTACTCCATTTTGTTGGGGATTTCTCGGAGTGGAGAAGTTATGATTGTATCCATTTACTTCACAAAAAATTTTGGAAGTCATGGTTTTGAAATTAGCCACCATGATCACTCTCAATTGATGAAATCATGAACCCTTTTTTAGCTTTTGAGTGAGTTTACAAAATTTAGAGAAACACTTGAAACAATCACTTTTGTGAGCTAAGAAATAGGTCCAAGTGTATCTAGAGTAGTCATCCACAATCACAAAAGCATATTTGCTTCCACCTAGACTTGTTGTATCAATTGGTCCAAATAAGTCCAAATGGATCAATTGTAACGGTCTAGTGGTGCTAATTTGATTTTTTTGGTTTGAAGCTTGTTTTTATTTGTTTCCCTAGTTGACATGCATCGCATACCTTATCTTTAATAAACTTTATATTCGGAATCCCTCGTACTAATTCTTGAGATGAGATTTTAGATATTGTTTTCATGCTTGCATGGCCTAATCTCCTATGCCAAAGCCAAGCATCATCATTTTATGTGGGAGAAACACATTTCATTACTTAGTTCATCAAGATTGATGGTATAGACATTATTTTGTTTTAAAGCAATCATAGTCACGTTATGATTTGGTTTTTTCAATAATGCACATATTTGATTCAAATCTAACGATATAACCTTTATCGCATAATTGACTAATGCTCAATAGATTATGTTTTAATTCATCAACTAGTAACACATCATCAATGGAAAAACTTGATTTGTTACCTATTGTTCCCTTGCCAATGATTTTTTGCCATTGTTGTTGTCTCGAAGGTGACATAGCCTTCGATCCATGCTAGTGAGCTTGGTGAATTGGGATGGATCTCGGTCATATGCCTTGAGCATCCACTATCAAGATACCATCTTTTGCTCCTAGCATGTGATGGTGTATGTTTCTACAAGAAGGAATTATTTTTAGGTACCCATTTACTTTTGGGTGCCTCAAAACTGATCTAACTTGTTTATCATGTTGCATAGACTTGATCATGGTTCCTTTAGGAACCCAAATCAATTTGTTCGGGACTAATTTTCTTGAATGGGCATTGGTAAGTTATATGTCCATATTTGCAACAAAAGTTGCAATTGCTTTGATGTTGAACATGTAAGATAGGACCTTTAACGAAGGTGGTTGGATTTTGGTGAGCACTTCTCACAAATCCGATTCCACTCCTTTTAGGAACGTGGCCCTTATTTGTAAGGATCATGTTTAAGGACTTGCTACCGACCTCAATTTCTTCAAGGTGTCCTTAAGTACTAAGTTCTCATTTTGGAGAGTTTCTAAATCATGGCATTTAACACATGAAGCTAGACAATCATGATATTCAGTTTTTAATTTATCAAAAGCACATGTAAGACTATCATGCTCCTTTCTTAGCAATTTGTATTTTCTACTAATTGTCTTACATTCATCAAATAACTCATGGAAGGCATTTAATAAATCATGATAAGGTAAATCTGCATTAATTAAATCCGTTACCTCTTCTTCGAAGGCCATTAGGGCGTAGTGAGCAACTTGCTTTCGGTGTTGGACTCCTCTTCTTGGATGTGCCTAAGTCATCCCATGTTGCCTTGAGCCTTCTTCTTTGGTGTTCTCTTTTTGGCTTGAGGGCAATGCGTTCTTGTAGTGTCCCGGTTTTTTTTGCATTCATAGCAAATTACTTGGTCCTTCTTTTGTTCAAATTTATTTTTTTGTATTATTTTTAAATTTGTTCTTCCTTAAATTTTTTTTGAATTTTTGAGTCAAAAGTGCAATGTCATTGTCACTGTCCTCATCACTTGATGTTCCTTTCAAGTGGTCTTCTTGTGATTTGAGTGCCATATCCTTCCTGTTCTTTGGAGGGGGGTTCTCGAGCTCATCATGAGCTTGACATGTCATTTTTCAGAGGTCATTAGAGACCCAATGAGTTCTTCAAGAGGGAATGTTTTAAGGTCTTTGGCCTCTTGAATGGCGTAACTTTTGGATCCCAACTTTTAGGGAGGGATCTTAAGATTTTAGTTACTAGTTCAAAGTTAGTAAAATCTTTACCAAGAGCTTTGAGTCCATTGATGACATCCAGAAACCGAGGGTGTACATGTCTCCGATGGACTCACTTGGTTTCATTCGGAAAAGTTAGTAAAGAGTGCACAAGAATGTTGATTTTGGACTCTTTCACTTTCGGCTAGTGCCTTCATGAGTGACCTCAAGAGTTCTCCAAATATCAAAAGCGAATCACAAATTGAAACACGATTAAATTCGTTTTTTGTCTAGTGCACAAAACAAGGCATTCATAGCCTTTGCATTTAAAGCAAAAAACCTTCTTCTCGATTCATTCCATTCGCTCATGGAAAGAAGATTTTTGAAATCCGTTTTCAACAATAGTCCAAAGCTCGAAATCCATAGAAATAAGGAAGATCCTCATCCGAAGTCTTCCATCACGTGTAATCCCAACCCGTTAAACATAGGTGGACGAGTGATAGAATGGCCCTCTTGCATGCCGGAGTAAGCCATCTCTCTTGGGTATTAAACCAAATGTGAGAGATAACCTCGCTCTGATACCAATTGTTAGGATCGGAGCAGCACTAAGAGGGGGGGGTGAATTAGTGCAGCGGATAAAAACTTGGGTTTTATAAAAAATCTTTCGTATGAAGAAAGCGGAACTTGACAAGTTTAATCTTGAAAGCGTATTCTTAAATATGCGCAGCAAAAGTAATAAGGAACCAGAGCATATAAGAAGATTTGCAATAATATAAATAACAGTAATGAAAGCAAAACCACAGATCACGCCGATTTTAGAGTGGTTGGGTCAAATGACCTACTCCACTTTGAGGCCCCTCTTCGATGAGGCTCCCACCTTCCACTAGCAAGCTTCTTGAAATGGAAGGGTAAATACCCTCTTACAACTCTTTACAAGCGGTTCACTCTCTTACAGATTTTTAGAGAAGAGATGAGGTGAACACTAGCAAATTGAAAAGAAAGAAAGCTAACACTTTTCTAAGATTTTTCTCTCAAACTCTTGCTGCTCAAAAGGTTGTTATCTCAGCTGAGATTTGAGGGGTATTTATAGGCCTCAAGAGGATTCAAATTTGGGCTCCAAAATTTGGGCTCCAAAATTCAAATCCTCTTTGGGTTCCGATCTTTGGCGGTGCCACCGCCAAAATAAGTGTGCCACCCTTCACTCAGAGGTGTGTCACCTTGAGCCCAAGCAGTGCCACCACTTTGGCTCTCCGGATTCACTTGGTTTGGCTTTCTTTTAGCCCAAACCAAATCTGACTTTGGTCCCAGTTGGCCCCTAACCAGGATATAGGATTATCTTCTTAATCCTAATCCTAATTACAAGTGAACTACATAACAAAACACATCCTAAGCAATTTAATAACCATGAACGTCAAGTCTTGTTCCGTGAGCTTTTCGACCGAACTTCCTTGACGGGGTCCAAGCATGCTCGAACTTGTGATGACTTTAATGAGTAGCTGAGACTTCTCGGTGATCTCTGCGAACCTCCGGCGATCTCTTGGCGAACTTCCAACAGGTTCCCGATTTCTTCTCGGTTGGTTCTAAAAGACATCTCGACGATTCTTCGGACTCTTAAACGTTCATCGAACTCGACTCCGGTATACTTGCTTTGTGTTTTCTGTTTATCGTAGTTAATCCTGCACACTTAACTCAATAATATGGATTAGATCAAATAACCTATCAATTGATTTTATCATCAAAATCCGAGATTCAACACCTTCTTCTTTGTTGTTCTTCTTTTGACTTGGGGACAATCACTCTTGTAGTGTCCTAGCTTTTTACATTCATAGCAGATCACTTGGTCCTTCTTGGGTTCAAGTTTATTTTTCGCATCATTCTTAAACTTGTTTCTTTTAAAGAATTTTTTAAACTTTCTTGTTAAAAGTGCCAAGTCATCATCACAGTCCTCATCACTTGAGTTTTCTCTCAAGTGGCATTCAGAAGTTTTAAGTGCCATATCCTTCCTGTTCTTTGGAAGGATGTCTTCTTGCTCTTCATGAGCTTTGCAAGTCAACTCATAGGTCATTAATGACCCGATTAGTTCTTCAAGAGGGAAGTTGCGTATATCTTTTGCCTCTTGAATAGCAGTGATTTTAGGATCCCAACTTTTAGGAAGGGATCTTAGTATCTTATTTACGAGTTCAAAATCCGAAAAACTTTTTCCGAGTCCTTTTAGACCGTTGACAATATCCGTGAAATGGGTAAACATGTCGCCAATGGTTTCACTCGGTTTCATTCGGAAAAGTTCAAAAGAATGCAACAACAGATTGATTTTTGATTCTTTCACTCTACTTGTGCCCTCGTGGGTCACTTCAAGTGTGTGCCAAATATCAAATGCAGTTTCGCAAGTTGAAACACGATTAAACTCATTTTTATCAAGTGCGCAAAATAAGGCATTCATAGCCTTTGCATTAAGAGCGAAAGCCTTCTTTTCCAATTCATTCCAATCGATCATTGGAAGAGAAGACTTTGAAAATCCGTTTTCAACAAGGTTCCACAGTTCAAAATCCATAGAAATAAGAAAGATCCTCATTCGGGTCTTCCAGTAGGTGTAGTCCGTCCCACTGAACATGGGTGGAAGTGTAATAGAATGCCCCTCTTGGTTTCCGGCGTATGCCATCTCTCTTGGGTTTTAATCCGTTAGAGAGTTAACCTTGCTCGATACCAATTGTTAGGATCGAGAGAGCACTAAGGGGTGAATTAGTGCAGCGAAAATCTTTCAGCGATTTAAAAAACGAAAGCTGCGTTTGTCCGATAAAAACGATTTCGATGTAAAAGCCGATTCACAGTTTGTATCTAAGTGTAGTTTACGCAGTTTGCGTCTAAATGCAGTTTGCGTCTAAATGCAGATTGCGTCTAAGCGCAGTTTGCGTCTAAACACAGTTTGCATCTAAACACAGTTTGCGTCTAAGCGCAGTTTGCGTCTAAACACAGTTTGCGTCTAAACACAGTTTGCGTTTAAGCGCAGTTTGCGTCTGAGCGCAGTTTGCGTCTAAACGCAGTTTTACGTCTAAGTGCAGTTTTACGTCTAAACGCAGTTTTGCGTCTAAACGCAGTTTTACGTCTAAACGCAGTTTTACGTCTAAATGCAGTTTTATGTCTAAACGCAGTTTTGCGTCTAAACGCAGTTTACGTCTAAACGCAGTTTTTACGTCAAAGCGTAATTTTACGTCTAAACGCAGTTTTACGTCTAAACATAGTTTTAAACTTTGAAAAGCGTTTTATGAATATGCTGAAAGCAATTTGTAGTTATAAATGGAATCAAAACGTAAGCGTAAACTGCAGTGTAAAGATCATACGAAGACACCGATTTACGTCTGAATGCAGATTCGGAAAGATCAGAACTTAGAGACTCGTTCGTAAAAGCGCAGAGGGCAGTAGCTATGTAGGAGGTTTGCAGTAATGATAAAGTGCTCAAAGTAAAAGCAAACCAGAGATTTAGAGTGGTTCGGTTAGTCTTGACCTACTCCACTTTTGGCTTCCTCCTCCGACGAGGTCACCGACGTCAACTAGCTGCCTTCCTTCAATGGGCGAAGGCCAACTGCCCTTTTACAGTTTCACTCCTTTTGATGGGCTCAGGAGACAACCCTTACAGAACCTTTCTCTCCTCACTTTTACAATTCAGAAACTTAAAGAACAGAAGGAGGAGACTTAAAAGCTTTACAACAATTTTGAGCTCAAGAATCACAGAGAAGATCAAGATTTCGGTGCAGGACTCTTGCTCTTTCTGTGTTGAATGGGTGGGGTATTTATAGGCCCCAACCCAATTCAAATTTAGAGCTCAAAATGATCAAATCCCGGAATTCCGGGATCAGGCGGTTGCACCTCCTGACTGGAGAGGTTGCACCGCCTGGCAGAGCTCGGAGACTGAGCCCAGGCGGTTGCACCTCTCTGTCAGGGGCGGTTGCACCGCCTGAGTCTGGCTCGGAGACTGAGCCCCAGGCGGTGCGACCTCCTGACTGAGGCAGTTGCACCTCTCTGCCTGAGCTCGAAGACCGAGCTCAAGCGGTGCTACCTCTCTGTCAGGGAGGTTGCACCGCCCAGTCTAGCTAGAAGACTGAGCTCTAGGCGGTTGCACCTCCTGGCTGGGGCGGTTGCACCGCCCAGTCTAGCTGGGAGACATAGCCCAGGTGGTGCCACCTCCTGGCCTAGGCGGTTGCACCTCCTGGTGTAATCAGGGTCCGAATGGTTAGCTCCATTCGGCCCAATTTCAATCTTTTTAGGGGCCCAATTGCCCCAAGATTAAGCTAATGGGATCACCTCCCATTTTCCAACTTAATCAACATGCTAACTACGATTAAATCTAAGACAATTTCTGCAGCTTTGCTCTGATGCGTCAATCGCTTCTTCCAGCGAGTTTCGGGCGAACTTCCGTCGATCATCCGATGAACCCTCGGTGATTCTTCTGCGGACTTCCGGCAAACTCCTCGACTTTGCGACGATCCACTTGGCGAGTTCCTGCGAGCTTCGCTTGGCAAGCTTCTGGACTTCTCGGATCTGTTCTCGCAGAACCTCCGATGACCGTCCGAACTTCCGTCGAACTCCTAACGTGATCATGATCTTGACTCCGGCGCAACTCCTGCTGCTTGTCTAACTTTCATCGTAGTTAATCCTGCACAACAAAACTTCGATCGAGACAATTAATCTTAAGCAATTTAACCATGTTGTCCGGCATGTCATTGGTCCCTCGACGCTTCGTCCGATTTTTCGGCGCATCGTCCTCTCCTGCAGCCTATTGCCCAATCGGCCAGTTGACGCTGCAACTCTGATATCCTTGGCACAATACCCGCTCTTCTTGGCCCGATGCCTGAGTCCATGGCCCGAAGCCTTCTGTCGATACGTCGACCGATCCACCGGCCCGACGTCCAATCTTCTGACATGTTCCTTCGGCACAACATGATTTTCCTGCTTTAATTGTCTCATCCTGATCGAAGCATCCTGCGTCACTCAAAACACAGATTAAATCATAAACATATATCAAGTAGTTTCATCATCAAAATATGAGATTCAACAAATGCCCCATCTAGCCCTGTACCACCCGGGGGGTTCCAGGGTGCTGAAATGGCAGTCGTTTTTCTCCGCTAACATCGGTCGCCGCGGCACGCAAGAACTACCCTAAAACTGGCCAAAACGACCCAAAAATGGGCCAAAACTGGTCATTTTTGGTTGAGCGAGCGAGCGGCAAGCGGCGGACAGCAAGCGAAGCGAGAGGCAGCACCATCCCTGCTATACGAATGCCCCATCCAGCTTTGTGCTACCCGGAGGGTTCTAGGGTGTTGAGATGGCTGACGTTTTGCTCCGCTCACGTCGGTCACTGCGGCACACAAGAACTGCCCAAAAACTGGCCAAAACAGACAAAAAATGGGCCAAAACTGGCCATTTTTAGTTGAGCGAGCGAGTGGCGAGTGGCGGACTACGAGCGAAGCTAGAGGCAGCACCGTCCTGGCTATACGAATACCCCATCCAACCCTGTGCCACCCGAGGGGTTCCAGGTGTTAGGATCGGAGCGGCACTAAGAGGGGGGGGTGAATTAGTGCAGCGGATTAAAACAATGGTTTTAATAAATCTTTCGTACGATAAGAACGGAACTTGAAAAGCTTAACTTGAAAGCATATTCTTAAATATGTGCAGCAAAGGTAATAAGTAACTAAAACATGTAAGAAGGTTTGCAGTAATGTAAATAGCAATAATGAAATGCAAACCAAAGATCACGCCGATTTTAGAGTGGGTCGGTCAAATGACCTACATCCACTTGCAAGGCCCCTCTTCGATGTGGCTCCCACCATCCACTAGCAAATCTATTGAAATGGAAGGGCAAATACCCCTCTTACAACCTTTTACAAACAGTTCAACCTCTTACAAATTTTCTACAAGAAAGGAGGAGAACTTTCTAGCAAATTGAAAACTAGACTTGCTAAGACTTTCTAAGACTTTTCTCTCAATCAATTACTGCTCAAAAAGTTGTGATCTCGGCTGAGATTTGAGGGGTATTTATAGACCTCAAGAGGATTCAAATTTAGGCTCCAAATTTGAATTCTCGTGGAGTTCGATCTTTGGCGGTGCCACTTTGTCGGTGTCCAACGCCGACGATGCTAGGTGGTGCCACCGCCCAGCTCAGCGGTGCAACTAGCCCAGCTCGGCGGTGCCACCCGCTGGCTCTCGGCAATGGGCGATGCCACCGCCCCGGTAATAAGGTGTTGGGCGGTACGCCGCTTGATCTGGCAATCCCACCGCCAGACTTTTTTTTTGGTTGATTGGTTGGGCTTTAAACTTAGCCCAAACCCAGTCTAATTTTGGGCCCAGTTGGCCCCTAACCAGGATATAGGATTATTTCTTAATCCTAATCCTAATTACAAGTTAACTACTTAACAAAACACATCCTAAGCAATATTTCAAACCATGAACGCCGAGTCTTGTTCCAAATGAGCTTTTTTCCGACGGGCTCTAGCAAGCTCTCGAACTTGTGATGACTTTAATGAGTAGCCGTGCCTTCGGTGATCTCCATGAACCTCCGACGATCTCTTCGGCGAACTTCCGAAAATTCCGACAGGTTCCCGATTTCTTCTCGGTTGGTTCCGATAGCATCTCCGACGATTCTTCGGACTCTTAAACGTCCATCGAACTTGACTCTGGTATCCTTGCTTTATGTTTTCTGGTTATCATAGTTAGTCCTGCACACTTAACTCAATAATATGGATTAGATCAAATAACCCATCAATTGATTTTATCATCAAAATCCGAGATTCAACAATCTCCCCCTTTTTGATGATGACAATCAATTGATTACGGAGTTAAACATAACTCCCCCTATCTATATGCCATATTATGAGAAGATAAAACACTTGAATTCCATCCCATTGAATTCAAGCATAAACCGATAAGTTCTAACCGTAGAACTTATCGTTGTTCTCATTAAGTATAATATAAATGCGAAACTTCGATGAAAATATTTTTCAAGTCGAAAGATAAGAGACAAATTTTACTATGATAAAAGATTTTCAACATGATTATACATTTTAGACATGCATTCAATATGATCAATCGATTGTGCGATATACTCAAAGATTATGCAAGGCACATAAGACATTCATATCACATTAGCTTATATAAGTTATGCTATTAATATAAGTCATCACTTTTCTCCCCCTTTGTCATCAACAAAAAGGAAAAACTATTTTACAGAAAAAATTAGCATGCATTCTATCAAAAATTCAACTTCGTTAATTTGAAACTCGTCATTCAGTCATCCATTCATTCATGTTTAAAAAGAAAAATCAGCATTCATCCAGAAGCATATATCCAAAATTTAAATATACAACAAAAGTTCAGTTTTTGTTCAAAAGATGACCAGCTTGGAACATGAGATCAAAAGTAAAACAGAATAGAATAAAAAGATACATCAATCCGTAGGAGGTAATCCATAGTGCTGATATATAACATCTATTTTTTTGTTTAGCTGTCGTAGTTCCTTTAAAATTTCCATTTGCTGGAGTTGAATTTGTTCCTGCTGTGATTTAAGTTGGTCTTGTTGGAATTTGAACTGAGATAGTTCTGCCATAATGATTCCTTCAGAGGATGAAACAGGAGCTGAAGGCGCTGCATCAAAGGGACTAGGAGGAGGAGATTCATTTCCCATAAAAATTGGCGGTTTTGGTTGTTCTACTGGTGGAGGAATAGGATCTGTCCTTCTATGTTGCCTTACCCATATTCCATTGTTAAATATTCACCTAAGTCTCTTTAGTAGATTTTTATTGATGACGTTATATCTATTACTCTGAATTGTTTCTTCATCGGGTGGGATGCAAATGTTATAGGCACGAAGAAATCTAGTGAATAAACCCCCATATGGTAACATAATATCTTTAGCTGTAATTTCCTGCATGTGTTATCGTATTGAGTATCCAAAACAGTTTTGTTGACCAGTCATGATCCAATACATGGTGCTTATCTCTATTGTACTCATTTCATCAAGATGATATTGCTTAGGGAATAGTATGCTTGTCATGATATGATGAAGAATCTTAGAGTTAAAAGGTAGTAAGTGTTCGCAACTCTTGGGTATTATTCCAAAGTTTGAGTTTGCAAAAATGGTTTCGACAGCTTCGGCGTAGGTTGCTCCTATTATATTAACATCCCATTTTGCTCTAAAATAGCAGCCCCTATCTTTTTCAGTGATGCCGATTAGTTCACAAATAGAATTATCAGAAATCCTAATTTGTGTTCCTAACATGTAAGAACTTAGGCTATTGTTATCTACCCATAGGTTTGCATAAAAGAGCTTAACTAATCTAGGATAAATTGGTTCATCTATTTGTAAGAGAGGTAGGGCCTCTAGATGAGCAAACCACCTAATGGGTTCTAAATCTCCTAGTTCATCGAGATCAACGTATTTTCCCTTATGGACATATCTTGTTTCAAAATTTGGAAACCTAAGGGCGTCTTCTTTGGATCTAAAAAGATTATGGTCATATGAATCTCCTTCAATCCTTTTCCCTTTTGATCTCTTAGGAGCCATTTTCTAGACAAAACGATAAGAGAAATATGAATTGTAATGAATAGGTGAAACAAGAAGAGAGTGAAGGGAAGATTTTACCTTATAGAGTGTTTCTGAGATGATGGAGAGTTTGGACCAACAATATTCCTTCTCCAAGGTCTGTAGAAGTTAGAATGAGGGATTGAGAGATTTTGGGAGAGTTGGAGCAAGAGTTCCACGGGTTGGGGGCGGTGTCACCACCGGCCCTAACCCTCTCGGGTTTAAAAGGGCTCTCGGGCGGTGCCACCGCCTGAACAAGCGGTGCCACCGCCTGGCGCCCGAGCGCTCAAGCGGTGCTACCGCCGATTCTGGCGGTGCCACCACTAGCTGGCCGCGGAAGAAGGAAAGAAAACTTTTCTTCCTCCTTCTTGATTTCTAGAGGTCTTTGACGCAAGCAAAGGTTGAGATATTGAGTTGTATTTTAATATATCATTTGGAATCGAAAGAAGAGGATGAAATCAAATCCACAAACGAGCGGAACAAGGATGAGCCAATCTTCATAAACTACATTCAAACGTCTTACTCTAAGGGACAATTTAACATGCCTAGTTCCCTTTTAATAAATTCAAATTTGTCTTCGTTTAGGGCTTTTGTAAATATATCTGCTAATTGATGCTTCGTGTCAATGAATTCTAGAACAACATCATTTTTAAGGACATGATCGCGTATGAAATGGTGCCTAACGTCGATGTGCTTAGTTCTAGAGTGCTGAATTGGATTTTTAGTAAGACATATGGCACTAGTATTATCACATTTTATGGGGATATTTTTAAAATGAATTTCATAGTCTTCTAATGTATTTTTCATCCATACAACTTGTGCACAGCATGCACTCGCAGCAATGTATTCGACTTCCACCTTAGATAGTGCAACTGAATTTTGTTTCTTGGAAGTCCAAGAAACAAGTGCATGTCCTAAAAATTGGCATGTTCCGGATGTACTTTTTCTATCTATCCTACATTCGCCAAAATCGGCATCCGCATAAGCTATTAAATCAAATTTTTCGGATTTTGGATACTATAAACCTAAATTTGGAGTTCCTTTAAGATACCTAAATATTCTTTTAACACTTTTAAGATGAGATAATTTAGGATTTGATTGAAACCTAGCACAAAGTCATACACTAAACATGATATCTCGTCTAGTCGCGGTAAGGTAGAGTAGACTACCTATCATACCCCTATATGTTTTTTGATTGAAATTTTCACTATTTTCATCCATATCTAACTTAGTCGCAGTACTTATAGGGGTGTTTATTGCTTTTGAATTATCCATGTTAAATTGTTTTAACAATTCTAACGTATATTTAGATTGGTTAAGAAATATACCATCCTTAAGTTGTTTGATTTGTAATCCTAAAAAGAAAGTTAATTCCCCCATTAAACTCATTTCAAATTCATGACTCATAGATTTGGCAAATGATTCACATAGTGATTCATCCGAAGAGCCAAAAATAATATCGTCAACATAAATTTGCACAATAAGAAAATTATTTTCAAAATGTTTAATAAACAATGTAGTATCAACCTTGCCTTTGGTAAAATTATTTAAAATAAGAAAGGAACTAAGCCTTTCATACCAAGCTCTAAGAGCTTGTTTCAAGCCATAGAGAGCTTTAGTCAATTTGAATACATGATTAGGAAGAAGAGAATTTTTAAATCCGGGAGGTTGTTCGACATATACTTCTTCGGAAATAAAACCATTCAAGAAGGCACTTTTGACATCTATTTGAAATAGTTTAAAATTATAACAATTAGCATAGGCAAGGAGCATCCTTATGGCTTCTAATCGAGCCACGGGAGCGAAGGTTTCTTCGTAATCGATATCTTCTTCTTGGTTGAAACCTTTGGCCATTAATCTAGCCTTATTTCTAACCACGATACCATTTTCGTCTTGCTTGTTTCTAAAGACCCACTTAGTACCAATCACTAAATGGTCACTAGGTCTAGGAACAAGCTCCCACACCTTGTTTATCTAAAATTGATTCAATTCCTCTTGCATTGCAATAACCCAAAAATCATCTTTTATGGCCTCGTCAATGCACTTAGGTTCGATTTGAGAGAGGAAGGCGGCATTAGCACAAAAATTCTTGAAAGAGGAACGAGTTTGAACCCCTTTAGATGTATCCCCTATAATTAGCTCCTTTGGATGAGCATCTATATACTTCCATTCCTTAGGTAAGGAAATTTCGGAAGAAGGTGCATTCAAGTTGCTATTTTGATGAGGGGGTTCATTTAAATTCAAATTATCAAAACCAAGATCATCATCAAAATCATTTTTCTTTAAATTTGAAACATCACTAGAAACCACACGAATAGACTCTTCAATTACTAAGGTTCTTTTATTAAAAACCCGAAAATCTTTAGAAACGGAAGAGTAACCAAGAAAGATGCCTTCATCGGATTTAGCATCAAATTTTCCTAAGGCATCCCTTTCATTTAAAATAAAGCATTTACAACCGAAAACTTTAAAATAGGAAATGTTTGGTTTTTTGTTATTCCATAATTCATAGGGAGTTTTTGATAAGGATGGTCTTATTATGACTCTATTCATGATGTAGCAAGTCGTATTTACGGCTTCGGCCCAAAAATACTTGGGTAAACTATGTTCATTTAACATAGTTCTTACCATTTCTTGTAGGTTTCTATTTTTTCTTTCAACTACTCCATTTTGTTGGGGATTTCTCGGAGTGGAGAAGTTGTGATTGTATCCATTAACTTCACAAAAAATTTGAAAGTCACGGTTTTGAAATTCGCCACCATGATCACTCCGAATTGATGAAATCAGGAACCCTTTTTCGTTTTGAGTGAGTTTACAAAATTTAGAGAAACACTTGAAACAAAATACTTTTGTGAGCTAAGAAATAGGTCCAAGTGTATCTAGAAGAGTCATCCACAATCACAAAAGCATATTTGCTTCCACCTAGACTAGTTGTATCAATTGGTCCAAATAAGTCCAAATGGATCAATTGTAACGGTCTAGTGGTGCTAATTTGATTTTTTGGTTTGAAGCTTGTTTTTATTTGTTTCCCTAGTTGACATGTATCGCATACCTTATCTTTAATAAACTTCATATTATGAATCCCTCGTACTAATTCTTGAGATGAGATTTTAGATATTGTTTTCATGCTTGCATGGCCTAATCTCTTATGCCAAAGCCAAGCATCATCATTTATGGCGGAGAAACACATTTCATTACTTAGTTCATCAAGATTGATGGTATAGACATTATTTTGTTTTAAAGCAATAATAGTCATGTTATCATTTGGTTTTTCAATAATGCACATATTTGATTCAAATCTAACGATATAACCTTTATCGCATAATTGACTAATGCTCAATAGATTATGTTTTAATCCATCAACTAGTAACACATCATCAATGGAAAAACTTGATTTGTTACCTATGGTTCCCCTGCCAATGATTTTGCCTTTGTTGTTGTCTCCGAAGGTGATATAGCCTTCGTCCATGCTAGTGAGCTTGGTGAATTGGGATGGATCTCCGGTCATATGCCTTGAGCATCCACTCTCAAGATACCATCTCTTGCTCCTAGCATGTGATGGTGTATGTTTCTATAAGAAGGAATTATTTTTAGGTACCCATTTACTTTTGGGTGCCTCAAAAACTAATCTAACTTGTTTATCATGTTGCATAGACTTGATCATGGTTCCTTTAGGAACCCAAATCAATTTGTTTGGACTAATTTTCTTGAATGGACATTGGTAAGTTATATGTCCGTATTTGCAACAAAAGTTGTAATTGCTTTGGTGTTGAACATGTAAGATAGGACCTTTAATGAAGGTGGTTGGATTTTGGTGAGTACTTCTCACAAATCTGATTCCACTCCTTCTAGGGACGTGACCCTTATTTGTAAGGATCATGTTTAAGGACTTGCTACCGACCTCGAATTTCTTCAAGGTGTCCTTAAGTACCAAGTTCTCATTTTGGAGAGTTTTTAAATCATGGCATTTAGCACATGGAGCTAGACTATCATGATATTCAGTTTTTAATTTATCAAAAGCACAAGTAAGACTATCATGCTCCTTTTTTAGCAATTTGTATTTTCTACTAATTGTCTTACATTCATCAAATAACTCATGGAAGGCATTTAATAATTCATGATAAGGTAAATCTGCATTAATTAAATTCGTTACCTCTTCTTCGAAGGCCATTAGGGTTTAGTGAGTAACTTGCTCGGTGTTGGACTCCTCTTCTTCGGACATGCTTGAATCATCTCATGTTGCCTTGAGCGCCTTCTTCTTTGGTGTTCTCTTTTTGGCTTGAGGGCAATCGTTCTTGTAGTGTCCCGGTTTTTTGCATTCATAGCAAATTACTTGGTCCTTCTTTTGTTCAAATTTATTTTTTGTATTATTTTTAAATTTGTTCTTCCTTAAATATTTTTTGAATTTTTGAGTCAAAAGTGCAATGTCATTGTCACTGTCCTCATCACTTGATGTTCCTTTCAAGTGGTCTTCTTGTGATTTGAGTGCCATATCCTTCCTGTTCTTTGGAAGGGGATTCTCGAGCTCGTCATGAGCTTGACATGTCATTAGTGTAGGTCATTAGAGACCCAATGAGTTCTTCAAGAGGGAATGTTTTAAGGTCTTTGGCCTCTTGAATGGCCCCTAACTTTTGGATCCCAACTTTTGGGGAGGGATCTTAAGATTTTAGTTACTAATTCAAAGTTAGTAAAATCTTTACCAAGAGCTTTGAGTCCATTGATGACATCCGTAAAACCGGTGTACATGTCTCCGATGGACTCACTTGGTTTCATTCGAAAAGTTCGTAAGAGTGCACAAGAATGTTGATTTTGGACTCTTTCACTCGGCTAGTGCCTTCATGAGTGACCTCAAGAGTTCTCCAAATATCAAAAGTCGAATCACAAATTGAAACACGATTAAATTCATTTTTTTGTCTAGTGCACAAAACAAGGCATTCATAGCCTTTGCATTTAAAGCAAAAACCTTCTTCTCCGATTCATTCCATTCGCTCATCGGAAGAGAAGATTTTTGAAATCCGTTTTCAACAATAGTCCAAAGCTCGAAATCCATAGAAATGAGGAAGATCCTCATCTGAGTCTTCCAATACGTGTAATCCGACCCATTAAACATGGGTGGACGTGTGATAGAGTGTCCCTCATGCATGCCGGAGTAAGCCATCTCTCTTGCGTATTAAACCAAATATGAGAGTGAGCCTAGCTCTGATACCAATTGTTAGGATCGGAGCGGCACTAAGAGGGGGGGTGAATTAGTGCAGCGGATTAAAACAATGGTTTTAATAAATCTTTCGTACGATAAGAACGGAACTTGAAAAGCTTAACTTGAAAGCATATTCTTCTTAAATATGCGCAGCAAAGGTAATAAGGAACTAAAACATGTAAGAAGGTTTGCAGTAATGTAAATAGTAATAATGAAATGCAAACCAAAGATCACGCCGATTTTAGAGTGGTTCGGTCAAATGACCTACATCCACTTGCGAGGCCCCTCTTCGATGAGGCTCCCACCTTCCACTAGCAAATCTCTTGAAATGGAAGGGCAAATACCCCTCTGACAACCTTTTACAAATAGTTCAACCTCTTACAAATTTTCTGCAAGAAAGGCGGAGAACTTTCTAGCAAATTGAAAACTAGACTTGCTAAGACTTTCTAAGACTTTTCTCTCAATCAATTGCTGCTCAAAAAGTTGTGATCTCAGCTGAGATTTAAGGGGAATTTATAGGCCTCAAGAGGATTCAAATTTGGGCTCCAAATTTGAATTCTCGTGGAGTTCCCGATGCTGGTGGTGCCACCGCCTGTCAGTGTCAAGCGCTAACAGTGCTAGGCAGTGCCACCACCTGGCTCTCGGGCAATGGGCAGTGCCACCGCCCAGCTCTCAGGTGCTGGGCGGTGCAACCGCCCAGTTTGGCAATCCCACCGCTAGACTTTTCGGTTGACTGGTTGGGCTTCAAACTTAGCCCAAACCCAGTCTAATTTTGGGCCCAGTTGGCCCCTAACCAGGATATAGGATTATTTCTTAATCCTAATCCTAATTACAAGTTAACTACTTAACAAAACACATCCTAAGCAATATTTCAACTGTGAACGTCGAGTCTTATTCCAGCGAGCTTTTTCCGATGGGCTCCTAGCAAGCTCCCGAACTTGTGATGACTTTAATGAGTAGCTGAGCCTTATCGGTGATCTCCGTGAACCTCCGACGATCTCTTCGGCGAACTTTCAAAAATTCCGACAGGTTCCCGATTTCTTCTCGATTGGTTCCGGCAGCATCTCCGACGATTCTTCGGACTCTTAAACGTCCATCGAACTTGACTCCGGTATCCTTGCTTTGTGTTTTCTGGTTATCGTAGTTAGTCCTGCACACTTAACTCAATAATATGGATTAGATCAAATAACCCATCAATTGATTTTATCATCAAAATCTGAGATTCAACACCAGGGTGTTGAGATGGCTGACGATTAGCTCCGCTCACGTCGGTCACCGTGGCACGCAAGAACTGCCCTAATACTGGCCAAAACGGCCCAAAAACGGGCCAAAACTGGCCATTTTTCGATGAGCGAGCGAGCGACGGACAGCGAGTGCAGTGAGAGGCAGCACCGTACCTGCTATACGAATGCCCAATCCAGCCCTATGCCACCCGGGGGGTTCCAAGGTGCTAAGATGGCTGACGTTTTGCGGCACGCAAGAACTGCCCAAAAACCAACCAAAACGGCCCAAAAATAGGCCAAAACTGGCTAGTTTTGGATGAGCGAGCGAGCGACGAACAGCGAGCGCAGCGAGAGGCAGCACCGTCCCTGCTATACGAATACCCCATCCAGCCCTATGCCACTCGGGGAGTTCCAGGGTGCTGAGATGGCTGACGTTTTGCTCCACTCACGTCAGGCACCGCGGCACACAAGAAATGCCCAAAAACTGGCCAAAACGACCCAAAAACGGGCCAAAACGAGCCATTTTTGGCTGAGCAAGCTAGCGGCGAGCGGCGAAGAGTGAGTGAAGCTAGAGGTAGCACCATCCCTGCTATACGAATGCCCCATCCAGCCCTACGCCACCCGGGGGGTTCCAGGGTGCTGAGATGGTTGACGATTCTCTCCGCTCACGTCGGTCACTGCGACACGCAATAACTGCCCAAAAACTGGCCAAAACATACTAAAAACAGGCCAAAACTAGCCATTTTTGGCTGAGCGAGCGAACGATGAGCGGCGGACAGCGAGCGAAGTTAGTGGCAGCACCGTCCATGCTATACGAATGCCCCATCGGGCCCTGTGCCACCTGGGGGGTTCTAAGGTGCTGAGATGGCTGACGTTTTGCTCCGCTCACGTCGGTCACCGCGGCACGCAAAAACTACCCAAAAACTTTTGAAAATGGACCAAAAATGGGCCAAAATAGGCCATTTTTGGCTGAGCGAGTAAGCGGCGAACGGCGGACAGCGAGCGAAGCTACAGGCAGCATCGCCCCTGCTATACGAATGCCCCATTTGGCCCTGTGCCACCCGGGGGGTTCCAGGGTGCTTAGATGGCTAACATTTTGCTCCGCTCACGTCGGTCGTCGCGACACCCAAGAACTGGCCAAAACGGCCCAAAAATGGGCCAAAACTGGCCATTTTTGGCTGTGCGAATGAGCGGCGAGCGGCGAACAGCGAGCGAATCGAGAGGCAGCACCGTCCCTGCTATACGAATGCCCCATCCAGCCCTGTGCCACACGGGGGGTTCCAAGGTGCTGAGATGGCTGACGTTTTGCTCCGCTCACATCGGTCGCCGCGGCACGCAAGAACTTCCCAAAAACTAGCCAAAATAGCCCAAAAACAGGCCAAAACTAGCCATTTTTGGCTGCGCGAGCGAGCGGCGAGCGGCGGACAGCGAGCGACGGACAGCGAGCGAAGCGAAAGGCAGCACCGTCCCTGCTATACGAATGCCCAATCCGGCCCTTGCCACCCGGGGGGTTCCAGGTTGCTAAGATGGCTGATGTTTTGCTCCGCTCACGTAGGTCGCCGCGGCACGCAAGAACTACCCAAAAACTAGCGAATACGACACAAAAATGGGCCAAAACGGGCCAAAACAGGCCATTTTTCGTGAGCGAGCGAGCGGCGAGTGGCGAACAGCGAGCGAAGTGAGAGGCAGCACCATCCCTGCAATACGAATGCCCCACACAGCCCTGTGCCACCCGGGGGGTTCCAGGGTGCTGAGATGGTTGACGTTTCACTCCGCTCACGTCGGTTGTCGCGGCACGTAATAACTACCCCAAATTGGCGAAATTGGACCAAAAAACGGCCAAAACTTGTCATTTTTGGCTGAGCAAGTGAGCGGCGAGCGACGGACAGCGAGCGAAGCGAGTGGCAGCACCGTCCATGCTATACGAATGCCTCATCCAGCCCTATGCCACCCGGGGGGTTCCAGGGTGCTGAGATGGCTGACGTTTTGCTCCGCTCACGTCGGTCGCCGCGGCACACATGAATTGCCTAAAAACTGGCCAAAACTGGCCAAAACTAGCCATTTTTGGCTGAGCGAGCGAGCAGCAAGTGGCGGATAGCGAGCGAAGCGAGAGGCAGCACCGTCCCTGCTATACGAATGCCCCATCCAGCCCTGTACCACCCGGGGGGTTCCAGGGTGCTGAGATGGCTAACGTTTTGCTCCGCTAACATCGGTCGCCGCGGCACGCAAGAACTACCCTAAAACTGGCCAAAATAGCCCAAAAATGGGCTAAAACTGGTCATTTTTGGTTGAGCGAACGAGCGGCGAGCGGCGGACAGCGAGCGAAGTGAAAGGCAGCACTGTCACTGCTATACGAATGCCCCATCCAGCCTTGTGCTACCCGGAGGGTTCCAGGGTGCTGAGATGGCTGACATTTTGCTCCGCTCACGTTGGTCACCGCGGCACGCAAGAACTGCCCAACAACTGGCCAAACCGGACAAAAAACGAGCCAAAACTGGCCATTTTTAGTTGAGCGAGTGAGCGGCGAGCGACCGATAGCGAGCGAAGCGAGAGGCAACATCATCCCTGCAATACGAATGCCCCATCCAGCGCTGTGCCACCCGGTGGTTTCCAAGGTGCTGAGATGGCTGACGATTTGCTCCGCTCACATCGGTCACCGTGGTACGCAAGAACTACCCTAATACTGGCCAAAAAGGGCCAAAACTGGCCATTTTTGGATGAGCGAGCGAGCGACGGACAGAGAGTGCAGCGAGAGGCAGCACCGTACCTGCTATACGAATGCCCCATCCAGCCCTGTGCCACCCGGGGGGTTCCAAGGTGCTGAGATGGCTGACGTTTTGCTCTGCTCACCTCGGTCGCCGATTAACTCAAGAACTGCCCAAAAACCAACCAAAACGGCCCAAAAACGGGCCAAAACTGGCCATTTTTGGCTGAGCGAGCTAGCGTCGAGCGGAGGACAGCGAGCGAAGCGAGTGGTAGCACCGTCCCTGCTATACGAATGCCCCATCCAGCCCTGTGCCACCCGGGGATTTCCATGGTGCTAAGATGGCTGAGGTTTTGCTCCGCTCATGTCAGGCACCGCGGCACACAAGAACTGCCCAAAAACTGGCCAAAACAGCCCAAAAACGGGCCATTTTTGGCTGAGCAAGCTAGTGGTGAGCGGCGGAGAGCGAGCGAAACGAGAGGTAGTATCGTCCTTGCTATACGAATGCCCCATTCAGCCCTGTGCCACCCGGGGGGTTCCAGGGTGCTGAGATGGTTGACGTTTTGCTCCGCTCACGTCGGTCGTCGCGGCACGCAAGAACTGCACAAAAACATTCCAAAATGGACCAAAAAGGGCCCAAACTGGCCATTTTTGGTTGAGAGAGCGAGCGGCGAGCGGCGGACAGCGAGCGAAGCGAGAGGCAGCACCGTTCCTGCTATACGAATGCCCCATCCAGCCCTGTGCTACCTGGAGGGTTCCAGGGTGCTGAGATGGCTGACATTTTGCTCTGCTGACGTCGGTCACCGCGGCACGCAAGAACTGCCCAAAAACTAGCCAAAACGGACAAAAAAGGAGCCAAAACTGGCCATTTTTAGTTGAGCGAGTGAGCGACGAGCGGCGGATAGCGAGCGAAGCGAGAGGCAACATCGTCCCTGCAATACGAATGCCCCATCCAGCGCTGTGCCACCCGGTGGTTTCCAGGGTGCTGAGATGGCTGACGTTTTACTCCGCTCACGTCGGTCAACGCGGCACGCAAGAACTGCCCAAAAACTGGCCAAAACGGACAAAAAACGGGCCATTTTTGGCTGAGCAAGCTAGCGGCGAGCGGCGGAGAGCGAGGGAAGCGAGAGGTAGCACCGTCCCTGCTACACAAATGCCCCATCTAGCCCTGTGCCACCCGGGGGGTTGCAGGGTGCTGAGATGGTTGACGATTCGCTCCGCTCACGTCGGTCACCGCGACACGCAATAACTGCCCAAAAACTGGCCAAAACAGACTAAAAATGGGCCAAAACTGGCCATTTTTGGCTGAGCGAGCGAGCGACGAGCGACGGAGAGCGAGCGAAGTTAGTGGCAGCACCGTCCATGCTATACGAATGCCCCATCGGGCCCTGTGCCACCTAGGGGGTTCCAGGGTGATGAGATGGCTGATGTTTTGCTCCACTCATGTCGGTCGCTGCGGCACGTAAGAACTGCCCAAAAACCAGCCAAAACGGCCCAAAAACGGGCCAAAACTGGCCATATTTGGCTGAGCGAGCAAGCGGCGAACGGCGGACAGCGAGCGAAGCGAGAGACAGCACCGACCCTGCTATACGAATGCCCCATCCAGCCCTATGCCACCCGGAGGTTCCAAGGTGCTGAGATGGCTTACAATTTGCTCCGCTCTCATAGGTCGTCACGACTCGCAAGAATTGGCCAAAAACTAGCCAAAACGACACAAAAAGGGCCAAAATTGGTTATTTTTGGCTGAGCGAGATCGCGGCGATCGGCGGACAGCGAGCGAAGCGAGAGGTAGCACCGCCCCTGCTGTACGAATGCCCCATTCAGCCCTGTGACAGTCGGGGGGCTCCAGGGTGCTGAGATGGCTGACGTTTTGCTCCGCTCACGTCAGTCGTCACGGGACGCAAGAACTGGCCAAAACCTGGCCAAAACAGCACAAAAACGGGCCAAAACGGGCCATCTTTGGCTGAGCGAGCGAGCAGCGAGCAGTGGACAGCGAGCGAAGTTAGTGGCAGCACCGTCCATGCTATACAAATGCCCCATCGAGCCATGTGCCACCTAGGGGTTTCCAGGGTGCTGAGATGGCTGACGTTTTCGTCCGCTCACGTCGGTCGCCGCAGCACGCAAGAACTGCCCAAAAACTGGCCAAAACTAGCCATTTTTTGCTGAGCAAGAGAGCGGCGAGCGGCGGACAGCGAGCGAAGCGAGAGGCAGCACCGCCCCTACTGTACGAATGCCCCATTCAGCCCTGTGCCACCTGGGGGATTTCAGGGTGCTGAGATGGCTGATGTTTTGCTCCGCTAACATCGGTCGCCGCGACACGCAAGAACTACCCAAAAACTGGCCATAACGGCCCAAAAAGGGCCAAAACTGGTCATTTTTAGTTGAGCGAGCGAGGGGCGAATGGCGGACAGCGAGCGAAGTGAGTGGCAACACCGTCCATGCTATACGAATGCCCCATCCAGCCCTATGCCACCCAGGGGGTTCCAGGGTGTTGAGATGGCTGACGTTTTGCTCCGCTTACGTCGGTCGCCGCGGCACGCAAGAACTGCCCAAAAATTGGCCAAAACAGGCCAAAACTAGCCATTTTTGGCTGAGCCCTATCTAGCACTGTGCCACCCGGGGGGTTCCAGAGTCCTAAGATGGCTAATGTTTTGCTCCACTCACGTCGGTCGTCGCGGCACGCAAGAACTGCCCAAAAACTGGCGAAAACAGACAAAAAAGGGCCAAAACTGGCCATTTTTGGCTGAGCGAGCGGGCGTCGAACGGCGGACGGCGAGTGAAGCGAGAGGCTGCACCGTCCCTGCTATAAGAATGGCCCATCCAGCCCTATGCAACCCGGGGGGTTCCAGGGTACTGAGATGGCTGACGTTTTGCTCCGCTCACGTCATTGTTGGCTGAGCCAGCTAGCAGCGAGCGGAGGACAGCGAGCGAAGTTAGAGGCAGCACCGTCCCTGCTATAGAATGCCCAATCCAGCCCTGTGCCACCCAGGGTGTTCCAGGGTGCTGAGATGGCTGATGTTTTGCTCTGCTCACGTCGGTAACCGCGACACGCAAGAACTGCCCAAAAATCAGCCAAAACGGCCGAAAAATGGGCCAAAACTAGTCATTTTTGGCTGAGCCAGCTAGCGGCGAGCGGAGGACAGCGAGCGAAATGAGAGGCAGCACCATCCCTGCTATATGAATGCCCAATCTAGCCCTATGCCACCCGGGGTGTTCCAGGGTGCTGAGATGGCTGACGTTTTGCTCCGCTCACGTCAATCACCGCGGCACGCAAGAACTGCCCAAAAACTGGCCAAAACGGCCCAAAAACGGGCCATTTTTGGCTGAGTGAGCGAGCGACGTGTGACGGACAGCGAGTGAAGTGAGAGGTAGCACCGTCCCTACTATACGAATGCCCCATAGAGCCCTGTGCCACCCGGGGGGTTCCAGGGTGCTGAGATGGTTGACGGATCACTCCGCTCACGTCGGTCGTCGTGACACGCAATAAATTCCCAAACAATGGCCAAAACGGACCAAAAACGGTCCAAAACTGGCCATTTTTGGCTGAGCGAGGGAGCGACGTGCGGCGGACAGCGAGCGAAGTTAGTGGCAGCACCGTCCATGCTATACGAATGCCCCATCGAGCCCTGTGCCACCCGGGGGGTTCTAGGGTGCTGAGATGGCTGACGATTTGCTTCGCTCACGTCGGTCGCCGCGGCACGCAAGAACTACCTAAAAACTGGCCAAAACGGCACAAAAACTAGCCAAAACTGGCCAAAACTGGTCATTTTTGGCTGAGCGAGAGAGCGGCGAGCGGCGGACAGCGAGCGAAGCGAGGGGCCGCACTATCCCTGCTATATGAATGCCCCATCCAGCCCTGTGCCACGTAGGGGGTTCCAGGGTGCTGAGATGGCTGACGTTTTGCTCCGCTCATTTCGGACGTCGCGGCACACAAGTACTGCCCAAAAACTGGCCAAAACCAACCAAAAACGGGCCAAAAATGGCCATTTTTGGCAAAGGGAGCGAGCGGCGGACAGCGAGCTAAGTGAGAGGCAGCCCCGTCCCTGCTATATGAATGCCCAATCCAACCCTGTGCCACCCGGGAGGTTCCAGGGTGCTGAGATGGCTTAAGGTTTGCTCCGCTCACATCGGTCGACGCGGCTCGCAAGAACTGCCCAAAAACTAGCCAAAACAGCCCAAAAACTGGTCATTTTTGGCTGAGCGATATAGCGGCGAGCAGCGTACAGTGAGCGAAGCGAGGGGCCGCAATGTCCCTGCTATACGAATGCCCCATCCAGCCCTGTGCCACCCGGGGGGTTCCAGGGTGCAGAGATGGCTGACGTTTTGCTCCGCTCGTGTCGGTCGCCGCGGCACACAAGTACTGGCCAAAACCGACCAAAAACGGGCCAAAAATGGCCATTTTTGGCAAAGGGAGCGAGCGGCGGACAGCGAGCTAAGTGAGAGGCAGCACCGTCCCTACTATATGAATGCCCCATCCAGCCCTGTGCCACCCGGGGTGTTCCAGGTTGCTAAGATGGCTGACGTTTTACTCCGCTCACGTCGGTCGCCGCGGCACACATGTACTGCCCAAAAATGGCCAAAACCGACCAAAAACAGGCCAAAAATGGCCATTATTGGCTGAGGGAGCGAGCGGCGGACAACATGCGAAGCGAGAGGCAGCACCGTCCCTGCTATATGAATGCCCCATCCAGCGCTGTGCCACACGGGGGTTTCCAGGGTGCTGAGATGGCTGACGTTTTGCTCCGCTCACGTCGGTCGCCGCGGCTCGCAAGAACTGCCCAAAAACTAGCCAAAACAACCCAAAAAGGGGCCAAAACATGCTATTTTTGGCTAAGCGAGCGAGCGGCGAACGGTGGACAGCGAGCGAAGCGAGAGGCAGCACCGTCCCTGCTATTCGAATGCCCCATCCAACCCTATGCCACCCGGGGGGTTCTAGGGTGCTGATATGGATGACCTTTTGCTCTACTAACGTCAGTTGCTACGGCACGCAAGAACTGCCCAAAAACAGGCGAAAACGGACCAAAAACGGGCCAAAACCGGCCATTTTTGCCTGAGCGAGCGAGCGGCGGACAGCGAGCGAAGCGAGAGGCAGCACCATCCCGGCTATACGAATGCCCCATCCAGGCCTTGCCAGCCGGGGGGTTCCAGGGTGCTGAGATGGCTGATGTTTTGCTCCGCTCACGTCGGTCGCCGCGGCACGCAAGAACTGCCCAAAAACTGGCTAAAACGGTCCAAAAATGGGCCAAAACGGGCCAAATCTGGCCATATTTAACTGAGCGAGCGAGCGGCGAATGGCGGAGAGCGAGCGAAGCGAGGGGCAGCACTGTCCCTGCTATACGAATGCCCCATCCAGCCCTCCGCCACCCGGAGGGTTCCAGGGTGCTGAGATGGCTTACGTTTTGCTCCGCTCACGTCGGTCGCCGCGGCACGGAAGAACTGCCCAAAAACTAGCGAAAACGAACCAAAACTGGGCTAAAATAGGCCATGTTTGGTTGAGCGAGCGAGCAGCGAGCGGTGGAAAGCGAGCGAAGCAAGAGGCAGCACCGTCCCTACTATATGAATGCCCCATCCAGCCTTGTACCACCCGGGGGGTTCTAGGGTATTGAGATGGCTGGCGTTTTGCTCTGCTCATGTCGGTCGCCGCGGCACGTATGAACTACCCAAAAACTAGCCAAAACGGTCGAAAAATGGGCCAAAATTGGCCATTTTTCACTGAGCGAGCGAAGCACGAGGCAGCAACGTCCCTGCTATACGAATGCCCCATCTAGCCTTGTGCCACCCGGGGGTTTCCAGGGTGCTGAGATGGCTGACGTTTTGCTCCGCTCACGTCGGTCGCCGCGTCACGCAAGAACTACCCAAAAACTTTCTAAAACAAACCAAAAACGAGCCCAAACTGGCCATTTTTGGCTGAGCGAGCAAGCGGCGAGCGGCGGACAGCGGACAACGAGCGAAGTGAGAGGCAGCACCGTCCCTGCTATACGAATGCCCCATCCAGCCCTGTGCCACCCGAGGGGTTCCAGGGTGCTGAGATGGCTGACGTTTTGCTCCGCTCACGTTGGTCATCGCGGCACGCAAGAAATGCCCAAATACTGGCCAAAACGGGGCAAAAACGATCCAAAACTAGCCATTTTTGGCTGAGCGAGCGAGCGCAAATGGCGGACAACGAGCGAAGTGATAGGTAGCACCGTCCCTGCTATACGAATGCCCCATACAGCCCTGTTACACCAGGGCGTTCCAGGGTGCTGAGATGGCTGACGGTTCGCTCAGCTCACGTCGGTCGCCGCGTAACGCAATAACTACCCAAAAACTGGCCAAAATGGCCTAAAAATGGGCCAAAACTGGCCATTTTTCACTGAGCGAGTGAGCGGCGAGCGGTGGACAGCGAACGAAGCGAGAGGCAGCACCGTCCCTACTATAAGAATGGCCCATCCAACCCTGTGCAACCCGGGGGGTTCCAGGGTACTGAGATGGCTGACGTTTTGCTCCGCTCACGTCATTTTTGGCTGAGCCAGCTAGCGGCGAGCGGAGGACAGCGAGCGAAGTTAGAGGAAGCACCGTCCCTGCTATACGAATGCCCAATCCAGCCCTGTGCCACCCGGGGTGTTCCAGGGTGCTGAGATGGCTGATGGTTTGCTCCGCTCACGTCGGTCACCGCGGCACGCAAGAACTGCCCAAAAATCAGCCAAAATGGCCGAAAAATGGGCCAAAACTGGTCATTTTTGGCTGAGCCAGCTAGCGCCGAGCGGAGGACAGTGAGCGAAATGAGAGGCAGCACAGTCCCTGCTATATGAATGCCCAATCTAGCCCCGTACCACCCGGGGTGTTCTAGGGTGCTGAGATGGCTGACGTTTTACTCCGCTCAGGTCAATCACCGCGGCACGCAAGAACTGCCCAAAAACTGGCCAAAACGGCCCAAAAACGGGCCATTTTTGGCTGAGCGAGCGAGCGACGAGTGATGGACAGCGAGCGAAGTGACAGGTAGCACCGTCCCTACTATACGAATGCCCTATAGAGCCCTGTGCCACCCGGGGGGTTCCAGGGTGCTGAGATGGCTGACGGTTCACTCCGCTCACGTCGGTCGCCGTGACATGCAATAAATTCCCAAACACTGGCCAAAACGGACCAAAAACGGGCCAAAACTGGCCATTTTTGGCTGAGCGAGGGAGCGACGTGCGGCGGACAGCGAGCGAAGTTAGTGGCAGCACCGTCCATGCTATACGAATGCCCCATCGAGCCCTGTGCCACCCGGGGGGTTCTAGGGTGCTGAGATGGCTGACGTTTTGCTCCGCTCACGTCGGTCGCCGCGGCACGCAAGAACTGGCCAAAACGGCACAAAAACTGGTCATTTTTGGCTGAGCGAGAGAGCGGCGAGCGGCGGACAGCGAGCGAAGCGAGGGGCCGCACTGTCCCTACTATACGAATGCCCCATCGAGCCCTGTGCCACCCGGGGGGTTCTAGGGTGCTGAGATGGCTGAAGTTTTGCTCTGCTCATGTCGGTCGCCGCGGCACACAAGTACTGCCCAAAAACTGGCCAAAACCGACCAAAAACGGGCCAAAAATGTCCATTTTTGGCAAAGGGAGCGAGCGGTGGACAACCAACTAAGTGAGAGGCAGCACCGTCCCTGCTATATGAATGCCCCATCCAGCCCTGTGCCACCCGGGGAGTTCCAGGGTGCTAAGATGGCTTAAGGTTTGCTCCGCTCACATCGGTCGACGCAGCTCGCAAGAACTGCCCAAAAACTAGCCCAAACAGCCCAAAAACTGGCCAAAACTGGCCAAAACTGGTCATTTTTGGCTGAGCGAGATAGCGGCTAGCGGTGGACAGCGAGCGAAGCGAGGGGCCGCACTGTCCCTGCTATACGAATGCCCCATCCAGCCCTGTGCCACCCGGGGGGTTCCAGGGTGCAGAGATGGCTAACGTTTTGCTCCGCTCATGTCGGTCGCCGCGACACACAAGTACTGCCCAAAAACTGGCCAAAACCGACCAAAAACGGGCCAAAAATGGCCATTTTTGGCAAAGGGAGCGAGCGACGGACAGCGAGCTAAGTGAGAGGCAGCACCGTCCCTGCAATATGAATGCCCCATCCAGCCCTGTGCCACCCGGGGGGTTCCAGGTTGCTGAGATGGCTGACATTTTGCTCCGCTCACGTCGGTCGCCGCGGCACACATGTACTGCCCAAAAATCGCCAAAACCGGCCAAAAATGGCCATTTTTGGCTGAGGGAGCGAGCGGCGAGCGGCGGACAACATGCCAAGCGAGAAGCAGCATCGTCCCTGCTATATGAATGCCCCATCCAGCCCTGTGCCACCCGGGGGTTTCCAGGGTGCTGAGATGGCTGACGTTTTGCTCCTCTCACGTCGGTCGCCGCGGCTCGTAAGAACTGCCCAAAAAATAGCCAAAACAGCCCAAAAATGGGCCAAAACTTGCTATTTTTGGCTGAGCGAGCGAGTAGCGAACGGTGGACAGCGAGCGAAGCGAGAGGCAGCACCATCCCTGCTATCCGAATGCCCCATCCAGCCCTGTGCCACCCGGGGGGGGTTCCAGGGTGCTGATATGGCTGACCTTTTGCTCCACTAACGTTAGTCGCTGCGGCACGCAAGAACTGCCCAAAAACTGGCGAAAACGGACCAAAAACGGGCCAAAACCGGCCATTTTTGGCTGAGCGAGCGAGCGGCGGACAGCGAGCGAAGCGAGAGGCAGCACCGTCCTGGCTATACGAATGCCCCATCCAGCCCCTGCCAGCCGGGGGGTTCCAGGGTGCTGAGATGGCTGATGTTTTGCTCCGCTCTCGTCGGTCGCAGCGACACACAAGAACTGGCCAAAACGGTCCAAAAATGGGCCAAAACTGGCCATATTTAACTGAGCGAGCGAGTGGCGAATGGCGGAGTGCGAGCGAAGCGAGAGGCAGCACTGTCCCTGCAATACGAATGCCCCATCCAGCCCTCCGCCACCCGGAGGGTTCCAGGGTGCTGAGATGGCTTACGTTTTGCTTCGCTCACGTCGGTCGTCGCGGCACGGAAGAACGGCCAAAAAACTGGCGAAAACGAACCAAAACTGGGCTAAAATAGGCCATGTTTGGTTGAGCGAGCGAGCAGCGAGCGGTGGAAAATGAGCGAAGCAAGAGGCAGCACCGTCCCTGCTATATGAATGCCCCATCCAGCCTTGTACCACCCGTGGGGTTCTAGGGTATTGAGATGGCTGGCGTTTTGCTCTGCTCACGTCGGTCGCCGCGGCACGCAAGAACTACCCAAAACTGGCCAAAACGGCCTAAAAATGGGCCAAAACTGGCCATTTTACACTGAGCAAGCTAGCGGCGAGCGGCAGACAGCGAGCGAAGCTCGAGGCAGCAACGTCCCTGCTATACAAATGCCCCATCCAGCCTTGTGCCACCCGGGGGGTTCCAGGGTGCTGAGATGGCTGACGTTTTGCTCCGCTCACGTCGGTCGCCGCATCACGCAAGAACTGCCCAAAAACTTTCCAAAACAGACCAAAAATGGGCCCAAACTGGCAATTTTTGGCTGAGCGAGCGAGCGGCGAGCGGCGGACAGCGAGCGAAGCGAGAGGCAGCACCGTCCCTGCTATACAAATGCCCCATCCAGCCCTGTGCCACCCGAGGGGTTCCAGGGTGCTGAGATGGCCGACGTTTTGCTCCACTCACGTCGGTCGTCGCGGCACGCAAGAACTGCCCAAAAACTGGCCAAAACGGCCCAAAAACGATCCAAAACTGTCCATTTTTGGCTGAGCGAGCGAGTGCAAATGGCGGACAACGAGCGAAGCGATAGGTAGCACCGTCCCTGCTATACGAATGCCCCATACGGCCCTGTGCCACCAGGGGGTTCCAGGATGCTGAGATGGCTGACGGTTCGCTCAGCTCACTTCGGTCGCCGCGACATGCAATAACGGCCCAAAAACTGGCCAAAATGAACCAAAAACGGGCCAAAACAGACCATTTTTGGCTGAGCGAGCGAGCGGCGAGTGGCGGATAGCGAGCGAAGTAAGTGGCAGCACCGTCCATGCCACCCGGGTGGTTCCAGGGTGCTGAGATGGCTGACGTTTTGCTCCGCTAATGTCAGTCGCCGCGGCACGCTAGAACTGCCCAAAAACTGGCGAAAATAGGCCAAAAACGGGCCAAAACAAGCAATTTTTGGCTGAGCGAGCGAGCGGCGGACAGCGAGCGAAGCAAGAGGCAGCACCGTCCCGACTATACAAATGCCCCATCCAGCACTATGCCACCCAGGGGGTTCCAGGGTGCTGAGATGGCTGATGTTTTGCTCCGCTCATGTTGGTCACCGTGGCACGCAAGAACTGCCAAAAAACTGGCCAAAACATCCCAAAAACAGGCAAAAACTGGCTATTTTTGGCTGAGCGAGCGAGCGACGAACTATGGACAGCAAGCGAAGCGAGAGGTAGCACCGTCCCTGCTATACGAATGCCCCATCCAGCCTTGTGTCACCCGGATGTTTCCAGGGTGCTGAGATAGCTTATGGTTTGCTCCGCTCATATCGGTCGACGTGGCTAGTAAGAACTGGCCAAAAACTATCCAAAACGGCCCAAAAATGGGCCAAAACTAGTCATTTTTGGCTGAGCGAGAGAGCGGTGAGAGGCGGATAGCGAGCGAAGCGAGAGGCCGCACCGTCCCTGCTATACGAATGCCCCATCCAGCCCTGTGCCACCCGGGGGGTTCCTGGGTGCTGAGATGGCTGACGTTATGCTCTGCTCTCATCGGTCGCCGCGGCACACAAGTACTGCCAAAACGGACCAAAAATGACCATTTTTGGTTGAGGGAGCGAGCGATGAGCAGCGGACAGCGTGCGTAGCGAGAGGTAGCACCGTCCCTGCTATATGAATGCCCCATCCAGCCCTGTGCCACACCTGGGTTTCCAGGGTGCTGAGATGGCTGACGTTTTGCTCCGCTCACGTCGGTCGCCACGGCTCGCAAGAACTGCCCAAAAACCAGCGAACTGAGAGGCCACACCGTCCCTACTATACGAATGCCCCATCCAGCCCTGTGATACCCGGGGGGTTCTAGGGTGCTGAGATGGCTGACGTTTTGCTTCGATCACATCGGTCGCCGTGGCACGCAAGTACTGCCCAAAAATTGGCCAAAACCGACCAAAAACGGTCCAAAAATGGCCATTTTTGGCTAAGGGAGCGAGCGGCGAGCGGTGGACAGCGAGCAAAGCGAGAGGCAGCACCGTCCCTGCTATATGAATGCCCCATCCAGCCATGTGCCAATCAGGGGTTTCCAGGTTGCTGAGATGGCTGACGTTTTGCTATGCTTACGTCGGTCGCCTCGGCTCGCAAGAACTGCCCAAAAACTAGCCAAAACGGACCAAAAACGGGCCAAAAAAGGCCATTTTTTGCTGAGCGAGCGAGGGGCGAGCGACGGACAGTGAGCGAAGCGAGACACAGCACCGTCCCGGCTATACGAATGCCCCATCCAGCCCTGTGCCTCTCGGGGGGTTCCAGAGTGCTGAGATGGCTGACGTTTTGCTCCGTCACGTCAGTCGCCGCGGCACGCAAGAACTGCCCAAAAACTGGCCAAAATGGCCCAAAAACTGGCCAAAACTGGCCATTTTTGGCTAAGCGAGCGAGCGGCGAGCGGCGGACAGCGAGCGAAGCTAGAGGTAGCACCGTCCCTGCTATACGAAAGCCCCATACAGCCCTGTGCCACCAGGGGGGTTCCAAGGTGCTGAGATGGCTGAAGGTTCGCTCCGCTCAAGTCGGTCGTCGCGACACGCAATATCTGCCCAAAATCTGGCGAATACAGTCCAAAAACAGGCCAAAACTGACTATTTTTGGCTGAGCGAGCGAGCGGCGAGCGACGGACAGCGAGCGAAGTTAGTGGCAGCACCGTCCATGCTATACGAATGCCCCATCGAGCCCTATGCCACCCGGGGCGTTCCAGGGTGCTGAGTTGGCTGACGTTTTGCTCCGCTCACGTCGGTCGCCGCGACACGCAAGAACTGCCCAAAAACTGGCCAAAACAACCCAAAAACGGGCCAAAACTGGTCATTTTTGGCTGAGCGAGCAAGCGGCGAACTGCGGACAGCGAGCGAAGCGAGAGGCAGCACCGTCCCTGCTATACGAATCCCCCATCCAGCCCTGTGCCACCCGGGGTTTCCAGGATGCTAAGATGGCTTACGTTTTGCTCCGCTCACATCAGTCTACGCGGCACGCAAGAATTGCCCAAAATCTGGCCAAAACGACCCAAAAACGGGCCAAAACTATTCATTTTTGGCTGAGCGAGAGAGCGGCGAGCGGCGGACAGCGAGCGAAGCGAGAGGCTGCACCGTCCCTGATATACGAATGCCCCATCCGGCCCTGTACCACCCAGGGGGTTCCAGGGTGCTGAGGTGGTTGACGTTTTGCTCCGCTCACATCGATCGCCGCGACACGCAGGTACTGCCAAAAAATTGGCGAAAACCGCCCAAAAACGGGCCAAAACTGGCCATTTTTGGCTGAGCGAGCGAGCGGCGAGCGGCGAGTGGCGGACAGTGTGAGAGGCAGCACCGTCCTTGCTATACGAATGCCCCATCCAGCCCTTGCCACCTGGGGGGTTCCAGGGTGCTGAGATGGCTATTGTTTTGCTCCGCTCACGTCAGTCGTCGTGGCATGCAAGAACTACCCAAAAACTGGCCAAAACGGTCCAAAAATTGGCCAAAACTGGACAAAACAGGCCATTTTTCGTGAGCGAGCGAGCAGCAAGCGGCGAACAGCGAGTGAAGCGAGAGGAAGCACCGTCCCTTCTATACGAATGCCCCATCCAGCCCTGTGCCACTCGAGGGGTTCCAGGGTGCTGAGATGGCTGACGTTTTGCTCCGGTCACGTCGGTCGTCGCGGCACTCAAGAACTGCCCAAAAACTGGCCATTTTTCGCTGAGCGGTGAGCGGCGGATAGCGAGCGAACCGAGAGGCAGCATCGTCCCTGCTATACGAATGCCCCATCTAGCCTTGTGCCACCCGGGGGGTTCCAGGGTGCTGAGATGGCTGACGTTTTGCCCCGCTCAAGTCGGTCACCGCGACACGCAAGAACTGCCCAAAAACTGGCCAAAATGGTCCAAAAATGTGAAAAACTAGCCATTTTTCGCTGAGCGAGCGAGCGGCGAGCGGCGGACAGCGAGCGAAGCGAGAGGCTGCACTGTCCCTACTATAAGAATGCCCCATCCAGTCCTGTGCCACCCGTGGGGTTCCGGGGTGCTCAGATGGATGACGTTTTGCTCCGCTCACGTCGGTCGCCGCAGCACGGATGATTGCCCAAAAACTGGCCAAAACGGTACAAAAACAGGCCAAAACTGGCCATATTTCGCTGAGCGATCGAAGCAAGAGGCAGCACCGTCCCTGCTATACGAATGCCCCATCCAGCCCTATGCCACCCAGGGGGTTCCAGGGTGCTGAGATGGCTGACGTATTGATCCGCTCACATCGGTCGCCGCGGAACACAAGAACTGCCCAAAATCTGGCGAAAACGGACAAAAAACGGGCCAAAATAGGCCATTTTTGGCTGAGCGAGCGAGCGGCGAGCAGCGGACAGCGAGCGAAGCGAGAGGCAGCACCGTCCCGGCTATACAAATGCCCCATCCAACCCTATGCCACCCAGGGGTTTCCAGGGTGCTAAGATGGCTGACGTTTTGTTCCGCTCACGTCGATCGCCGCGGCATGCAAGAACTGCCCAAAAACTGGTGAAAACAGACCAAACACGGGCCAAAATAGGCCATTTTTGTCTGAGCGAGCGAGCGGCGAGTGGCGGACAGTGAGCGAAGCGAGAGGCAGCACCGTCCTAGCTATACAAATGCCCCATCCAACCCTGTGCCACCCGGGGGGTTCCATGGTGCTGAGATGGCTGATGTTTTGCTTCGCTCACATCGGTTACCGCGGCACGCAAGAACTGCCCAAAAACTGGCAAAAACGGCACAAAAAGGGACCAAAACTTGCCATTTTTGGCTGAGCGAGAGAGCGGCGTGTAGCGGACAGTGAGTGAAGCGAGAGGCAACACCGTCACTTCTATACGAATGAACCATCTAGCCCTGTGCCACCCGGGGGGTTCCAGGGTGCTGAGATAGCTGACGTTTTGCTCCGCTCACGTCGGTCGCCGTGGCACGCAAGAACTGCCCAAAAACTTGTCAAAACGGACCAAAAACGGGCCAAAACTGGCCATTTTTGGCTGAGCGAGCGAGCGGCGAGCGGCGGACAGCGAGCAAAGCGAGAGGCAGCACCGTCCCAGCTATACGAATTCCCCATCCAGCCCTGTGCCACCCGGGGGGTTCCAGGGTGCTGAGATGGCTGACGTTTTGCTCCGCTCACGTCGGTCGCCACGGCACGCAAGAATTGCCCAAAAACTGGACAAAACGGCCCAAAAAGGGGCCAAAACTGGCCATTTTTGGCTGATCGAGCGAGCGGCGAGTGGCAGATAGCGAGCGAAGCGAGAGGCAGCACCGTCCCTGCCATACGAATGCCCCATCCAGCCCTGTACCACCCGGGGGGTTCTATGGTGGTGAGATGGCTGACGTTTTGCTCCGTTCACGTTGGTCGCCGCGGCATGCAAGAACTGCCCAAAAACTGGCCAAAATGGTCCAAAAACGGGCCTAAACTGGCCATTTTTCACTAAGCGAGCGAGCGACGAGCGGCGGACAGCGAGCGAATCGAGAGGCAGCTCCGTCCCTGCTATACGAATGCCCCATCCAGCCCTGTGCCACCCGGGGGGTTCCAGGGTGCTGAGATGGCTGACGTTTTGCTACGCTCACGTCGATCGCCGCGACAAGCAAGAACTGCCCAAAAACTGGCGAAAACGGACCAAAAAGGGCCAAAACAGGCCATTTTTTGCTGAGCGAGCGAGCGGCGAGTGGCGGACAGCAAGCGAAGCAAGAGGCATCACCGTCCAGGCTATACAAATGCCCCATCCAACCCTGTGCCTCCCGGGGGGTTCCATCGTGCTGAGATGGCTGACGTTTTGCTCCGCTCACGTCGATCGCCGCGGCACGCAAGAACTGCCCAAAAACTGGCGAAAACGGCACAAAAACGTGCCAAAACTGGCAATTTTTGGCAGGGCGAGCGATTGGCGGACAGTGAGCGAGCGGCGGACAGCGAGCGAATCGAGAGGCAGCACCATGTTAGGACTCTAGCTAGGAGAGTCCTAATTGAGAGGGACATTCATGTAAAACCTACCTAAGCCGACCCCTATTAAAGAGGTGAAGAGGCCGGCAAGGGTTAGGAGATTGTTTCTTAGAGATAAATTAGGAGTTGTAAAAAAATAGGAATCTTGATTAGAAGTCTATTAGGAATTGGTTAGAAGAAGGAGTCTTGAGTAGGAGTCTTGAGTAGGAGTCCTATTAGTAGTTAGGGTTTAGAAACCCTATAAATAGCCATGTATTCCTCCTCTTTTCAAAGGCAATAGATGAATCTTTTCTGCAGCCTTTGAGTAGCAACTTGGAGGGAGGAACCCCTATAGAGTTCCAAGAAGGCCGATCCCCTAAAGAGATCAACCCCAAGTTTAGAATCTGCAAGGGTTCTAACACCTGGTATCATAGCAGCGTTCTTGGCATCTCGCTGCCCTTCCATAGCCATCCATCAACCCTCCACAACCGCCCAAAGCAATTCCCATAATTGCTTAAGAGATCGTTGTCAAATTCCACCGTCATCTCCACCACCACGGATCATCCTTTGATCTCCCCGTGAATTGCAACAGGTTCTGGTTTTCTACCTTACTGCTGCTGCAATTTAGTTATCCTTATTTGAAAATCCCAAAAAAAAATTATTCCTATATTGCTGCATATACTTTTCGTCATAAAGTTTTCATCTCTACGACGAAAGATACATTGCATAATTCCAACCATATAGCACCATCTGTTTGATCTTGCTACTGTGTTTTTTCTATCCAAATCTCGACGAAATTTTTATGACATCTTTGACATTTCCTAATAGCAGATTCCCTTTGGTTTCATAAAAAAATTCTCAATATAAACCAGTGATCACTTACGTCTAATCTGCTATACTTAAAAATCTGTGCTGCAAAGAATTTCAGCCTTAACCCATCTATTTGCAATCTTTTTTGAATGAAATTTCTTATACACTTCATAGATCATCTTGATTTCCATCTAAGATTGATCTATAAAGATTTTCATCTCTAAAAACAATTTTGTGTTGCTGCAAATTTTCGTCGTAACCTGCTGGAATTTCTCGATGAGAATTCTACCCAAAATCGCAACTTGCACCAATTTCCTTGCAGTTATACTGCCGAAATTTTCTTGATTAAATTAGATATCCTTGCTGTCATATAAATTGTGTTTTTGCTATCAATTCCCTCCTCAATTCTCTCACATTTTTGGTGGGAATTACGTCGAGAAACCGTTGTTTCTTCGACGACAATTCTACTCTTACAAGACAGCACATACTTGCTGCAACTTCCATTGATTTCTACCAAACCTTTGCTACCATCTACCATAGATCCAAAACTTTTATCTACAGCCCTAAAACTCTACCAAACCACACCCTCAACCTGCACCCAAAATAGCCACAAAACAAGCCTAAACCGTAGCCTACATCCACCAATCTACCAACCCTTTCGACCATCAACTCTCTCAACCAATACATACCTTTAACCCGACAACAAAAGAGAGATCTTGATATTACAGATTAGACGGCATATACTATGATATCTGAGGAGGTATTCAATGCTAAATTTGAAGCCTTCGAGGCGAGAATGGAGGATAAGATTGGGATGCTCTTTACCGAACTCAGATTGGGCCGACCACTAAGCCTGAAGAAATCACATCAAGGAGAGAGCTTTACCCAATCGCACCAAGCCTAAAGATATGACTTCCAAGAGAGGAGAAGCTCTATGACCAACCTCAACTATCCATGCATGAGAGTGGACTTCCCTAGATGGGAAGAAGGAGACCCGATTGGTTGGATCTCGCGCGCGGAGCGATATTTTCGATACCACAAAATCGCAGATGCATCAATGGTGAAAATTGTAGCTATACATCTTGAAGGGGATGCTATACAGTGGTTTGACTGGTTTGAACATACTTATGGAGTCTTTTTATGGCAACAATTCAAAGAAGGACTGTTGATACGCTTCAAACCAACCGATTACGAGAATATTGACGGACAACTAGCAAAGATCCGACAAACCTCCACCATTCAGGAGTACCAAACCAGGTTTGAAAGTTTATCTAATCAAACTCATGATTGGTCTCAAAAACAGCTATTGAGGACCTTCATTGAGGGCTTGAAGCCGGAGATCCGAGGAGAAGTTAAAGCGCGACAACCGTACACGCTTATGGCAGCCATCTCTTTCGCACGACATCAAGAGGAGCAATTGAACCATGAAGCTCGGAGGACTAGGGTCACTCCTCAACTAGTAATATTGAAGCCCTCAGCCCCCCCTACTGTCGACCAAGTCCCTACACCAAAGAGGTTAACAGGAGAAGAGCTTCAGGAGCGATATGCGAACGGGTTATGTTGGCATTATGACGAGCCGTGGAGCCGTGAGCATCGCTATAGTAAAGGGAGACTTCTTATGATTGAACCAATAGAAGAAGAGGTCATTGAACATTCAGAAGAGAGCTTGGAACATGAAGAAGAAAATACAGAAGAAGAGCCACAATCGATCAAAGTTACGGTACATGCACTAGCTGACTACTCAAACCCGCAAACGATGAAAGTTGGAGGCCTTCTCAAACAACAACCGATCACTGTTCTCATCGACACGGGCAGTACTAATAACTTTCTAAACAGTAAGTTTGCTGTCCAGATAGCTTTACCTATTGAGAATTGCAGCAGGTTTGACGTTAAGATCGCCGATGGATGGATTTTGAAGTATGATCGTAGGCGGGCTCCGCAAGAGAAACTATTGTTGCAGAACCAAGAGATAATTGTAGATTTCTTCCTTCTCCCGCTTGATGATAATGAGGCCATGCTCATAATTAAATGGTTGACAACATTAGGTGATATTTCTTGGAATTTTATGCAACTAATTATGAAATTTTACAGTAAGGAGAAACAGGTGATACTGAATGAGAAACATGGGGGCGACGTAACGATGATTTGCACACAACAAATGGAGAAGATTTTGCATAAAGCATGCCACAGACTTTTGGTACAACTTGAGCAGCAAACTAAGGGAGAGCCAATAGAATTTGAAGATCCAAACCTACTTCCTTTGCTTGCTGAATTTTCAGATATATTTGACGAACCTTACAACCTGCCTCTTACCCGTCGGCATGATCATTATATAACGATTCTTTCAAACAAACCTCCAGCAAATACTTGGCCATATCAATATCTACATCTCCAGAAGGATGAAACAGAAAAGATTGTAAAAGAGATGCTCAAAACAAGAGTTATTCGGCCAAGTTGCAACCTCTACTCTTCATCGGTGCTACTTGTACGCAAGAAGGATGGAACATGGCGAATATGCATTGATTACCGAGCTTTAAATGACATCACCATCAAGGACAAGTACCCAATACCAGTGGTGGATGAACTTCTTGATGAATTAAAAGGAGCTCGAGTCTTCACGAAGTTGGACCTCCGATCTGGTTACCACCAAATTCGGCATTTACGGATTGTTCTGACGATCCTTCGGGGGAATACTCTTTTTGTAAAGCAACCAAAGTGCAGCTTTCTCCAGCAAAAAGTAGAGTACCTTGGGCATATAATATCAGAAAAAGGAGTGGCAGTAGACCAGCAAAAATTGAGGCAATGCAAGGCTGGCCGAAACCTACAAACGTGAAATTACTGCGGGAGTTCCTTGGACTAACGGGCTACTACCAAAAATTTGTTAAGGACTATGGGAAGATCAGTGCACCACTCCCTTCTTTACTAAAAAAAGATGCTTTCCAATGGTCGGACAAAGCCTCTGCTGCTTTCGACAAACTTAAGGCAGCCATGACAACGACGTCGGTGCTTGCGCTACTAGATTTCAATAGACCCTTCATCATTGAGGCCGACGCATCTGGAGTTGGAATTGGAGTCGTTCTCATGCAAGATGGTCGACCACTCACATATACTAGCAAGACACTATCTCCCTCCCATCAAAATAAGTCAATATATGATAAGGAGATGCTTGCCATTGTGCGCGCAGCAATGAGGTGGAGACCCTACTTGAATGGTCGACGATTTCAAATTAAAATCGACCATAAAAGCCTCAAGTACTTTTTGGAGCAAAAGATATCATCCCCTGAGCAGCAAAAATGGGTAACAAAACTTCTTCGATTTGATTATGAAATAACTTACAAAAAGGGGAAAGAGAATATTCTTGCAGATGCGCTTTCGCAGCTACCCGAGCAAGTTGAAGTTTCAGCCGTTTCACTTCCGACCAGCGACTTCCTTGAGGATATTAAGATGGAATGGCAGGAAGATTCAGAGACAAGTAAGATTATAAAAAAATTGCAGGAAGCACCAAGCTCCGTGGCTCATTACAATTGGAACTTAAAAGAATTACACTATAAGGGACGCATTGTGCTTATGATAAATTCTACTTGCATCTTCACGAGCAGATTTTGGACAAAGTTATTCTATATACAGGGTACTAAATTGAAAAGGAGTACGACATATCACCCGCAAATCAACAGCCGGACAAAATTTGTAAATAGGTGCTTGGAGACAGCCCAAAGCCACCCACCAAATATGACTATCCAAGGAGAACTCCAGACCCAGCCAAGTGTCATTATTGATCGACGGATCGTGACTCGACGACGACGACCCACTACTACAATGCTAATACAGTGGGTGAACCTACCAACAGAAGATGCCACTTGGGAGAACTATGATGACTTGAAGATCAAATTCCCAAAATTCATGAATCGTCAGCCTCGAGGACAAGGCTGATTTGAAGAGGGCAGGTTTGTTAGGACTCTAGCTAGGAGAGTCCTAATTGAGAGGGACATTCATGTAAAACCTACCTAAGCCGACCCCTATTAAAGAGGTGAAGAGGCCGGCTAGGGTTAGGAGATTGTTTCTTAGAGATAAATTAGGAGTTGTAAAATAATAGGAATCTTGATTAGAAGTCTATTAGGAATTGGTTAGAAGGAGTCTTGAGTAGGAGTATTGAGTAGGAGTCCTATTAGGAGTTAGGGTTTAGAAACCCTATAAATAGCCATGTATTCCTCCTCTTTTCAAAGGCAATAGATGAATCTTTTCTACAGCCTTTGAGCAGCAACTTGGAGGGAGGAACCCCTATAGAGTTCCAAGGAGGCCGATCCCCTAAAGAGATCAACCCCAAGTTTAGAATCTGTAAGGGTTCTAACACACCGTGCCTGCTATATGAATGCCCTATCCAGCCCTGTGCCACCCGGGGGGTTCCAAGGTGCTGAGATGGCTGACGTTTTGCTCCACTCACGTCGGTCACCGCGGCATGCAAGAACTACCAAAAAATTGGCCAAAACGAACTAAAACGGGCCAAAACTGGCCATTTTTAGTTTAGCGAGCGACTGGCAAGTGGCGAACTGCGAGCAAAGCGAGAGGCAGCACCGTCCCGGCTATACGAATGCCCCATCCAGCCCTGTGCCACCCGGGGGGTTCCAGGGTGCTGAGATGGCTTACGATTTGCTCCGCTCACGTCGGTCACCGCGGCACGCAAGAACAGCCCTAAAACTACCAAAAAACGGTCCAAAACTGGCCATTTTTGGCTGAGTGAGCGAGCGGCGTGCGACGGATAGCGAGCGAAGCGAGAGGCAGCACCGTCCCTGCTATACGAATGCCCCATCTAGCTCTGTGCCACCCGAGGGTTTCCAGGGTGCTGAGATGGCTGACGTTTTGCTCCGCTCACGTCGGTCGCCGCGGCACGCAAGAACTGCCCAAAAACCAGCCAAAACGGCCCAAAAACAGGCCAAAACAAGTCATTTTTGGCTGAGCCAGCTAGCGGCAAGCGGAGGACAGCGAGCGAAGTGAGAGACAGCACCGTCCCTGCTATACGAATGCCCCATCCAGCCCTATGCCACCCGGTGTGTTCCAGGGTGCTGAGATGGCTGTCGTTTTGCTCCGCTCACGTCAGTCACCGCGGCACGCAAGAACTGCCAAAAAACTATTCAAAACGGGCCAAAACGGGCCATTGTTGGCTGAGCGAGCGAGCGGCGAGTGGCGGACAGGGAGTGAAGCGAGAGATAGCACCTTCCCTGCTATACGAATGCCCCATATAGCCCTGTGCCACCCGGGGGGTTCCAGGGTGCTGAGATGGCTGACGGTTCGCTCAGCTCACGTTGGTCGCCGAGACACGCAATAACTGCCCAAAAACTAGCCAAAACAGACCAAAAAGGGGCCAAAACTGGTCATTTTTGGCTGAGTGAGCGAGCGGCGAACGGCGGACAGCGAGTGAAGTTAGTGGCAGCACCGCCCATGCTATACGAATGCCCCATCCAGCCCTGTGCCACTCGGGGGGTTCCAGGGTGCTGAGATGGCTTACGGTTTGCTCCGCTCACATCGGTCGACACGGCTCGCAAGAACTACCCAAAAACTAGCCAAAACGGCCGAAAAAGGGGCCAAAACGGGCCATTGTTGGCTGAGCGTGCGAGCGGCGATCGGCGGACAGCGAGCGAATCGAGAGGCAGCACCGTCCCTACTATACGAATGCCCCATCCAGCCCTATGTCACCCGGGGGGTTCCAGGGTGCTGAGATGGCTTACGGTTTGCTCCGCTAACATCGATTGACGCGGTTCGCAAGAACTGCCCAAAAACTAGCCAAAACGGCCCAAAAACGGGCCAAAACTGGTCTTTTTTGGCTGATCGAGAGAGCGGCGGACAACGAGCGAAGCGAGAGGCAGCACCGTCCCTGCTATATGAATGCCACATCTAGCCCTGTGCCACCCGGGGGGTTCTAGGGTGCTGAGATGGCTGACATTTTGCTCCGCTCACGTCGGTCGCCGCAGCTCGTAAGAACTGCCCAAAAACTAGCCAAAACGGACCAAAAATGGGCCAAAACAGGCCATTTTTGGCTGAGCGAGTGAGCGGCGAGCGGCGGACAGCGAGCGAAGCGAGAGGCAGCACCATCCCTGCTCTACGAATGCCCCTTCCAGCTCTGTGCCACCCGGGGGGTCCCATGTTGCTTAGATAGCTGACGTTTTGCTCTGCTCACGTCGGTCGCCACGGCACGCAAGAACTACCCAAAGACTGGCCAAAACGGCCCAACAAGGGGACAAAACTGGTCATTTTTGACTGACGAGCGAGCGGCGAGCGGCGAATAGCGAGCGAAGCTGGAGCCAGCACCGCCCCTGCTATACGAATGCCCCATGCGGCCCTGTGCCACTCGAGGGGATCCAGGGTGCTGAGATGGCTAACGTTTTGCTCCGCCCATGTCGGTCGCCGCGACACCCAAGAACTATCGAAAAACTGGCCAAAACGGCCCAAAAATGGGCCAAAACTGGCCATCTTTGGCTAAGCGAGCGAGCGGCGAGCGGCGGACAATGAGCGAATCGAGAGGCAGCACCGTCCCCGATATACGAATGCCCCATCCAGCCCTATGCCACACGGGGGGTTCCAGGGTGCTAAGATGGCTGACGTTTTGCTCCGCTCACGTCGGTCACCGCGGCACGCAAGAACTGCCCAAAAACTGGCCAAAAAGGCCCAAAAATGGGCCAAAACTAGCCATTTTTGGCTGAGCGAGCGAGCGACGAGTGACGGACAGTGAGCGAAGCTACATGCAGCACCGTCCCTGCTATACGAATGCCCCATCCAGCCTTGTGCCACCCGAGGGGTTCCAGGGTGCTGAGATGGCTAACGTTTTGCTCCACTCACATCGGTCACCGCGGCTCGCAAGAACTACCCAAAAACTAGCCAAAACGGACCAAAAACGGGCCAAAACTGGTCATTTTTGGCTGATCGAAAGAGCGACGAGCGGCGGACATCGAGCGAAGCGAGAGGCCGCACTGTCCCTGCTATACGAATGCCCCATCTAGCCTTGTATCACCCGGGGGGTTCCAGGGTGCTGAGATGGCTGATGTTTTGCTCCGCTCACGTCGGTCGCCACGGCACACAAGTACTGCCCAAAAACTGGCCAAAACCGACCAAAAATGGGCAAAAAAATGGCCATTTTTACCTGAGGGAGCGAGCGGCGGACAGCGAGCGAAGCGAGAGGCAACACCGTCCCTCCTATATGAATGCCCCATCCCGCCCTGTGCCACCCGGGGGGTTCCAAGGTGCTGAGATGGCTGACGTTTTGCTCCACTCACGTCGGTCGCTGCGGCTCGCAAGAACTGCCCAAAAACTAGCCAAAACAGACCAAAAACGGGCCAAAACTGGCCATTTTTTGCTGAGCGAGCGAGCGACGGACAGTGAGTGAAGCGAGAGGTAGCACAGACCCTGCTATACGAATGCCCCATATAGCCCTGTGCCACTAGCGGGGTTCTAGGGTGCTGAGATGGCTGACGGTTCACTCTGCTCACGTCGATCGCCGCGACACGCAATAACTGCCCAAAAACTGGCCAAAACGTATCGAAAACGGGCGAAAACTGGCCATTTTTGGCTGAGCGAGCGAGCGGGGAGCAGTGGAAAGTGAGCGAAGTTAGTGGCAGCACCGTCAATGCTATACGAATGCCCCATCGAGCCCTGTGCCACCCGAGGGGTTCCAGGGTGCTGAGATGGCTAACGTTTTGCTCCACTCACGTCGGTCGCCGAGGCACGCAAGAACTACCCAAAAACTAGCCAAAACGGCCCAAAAAGGGGCCAAAACTGGCCAATTTTGGCTGAGCAAGCAAGCGCCGAACGGCGGACACCGAGCGAAGCGAGAGGCAGCACCGACCTTGCATTACAAATGCCCCATCCGGCCCTGTGCCACCCGGGGGGTTCCAGGGTGTTGAGATGGCTTACGTTTTGCTCTGCTCACGTCGGTCATCGCGGCTCGCAAGAACTGCCCAAAAACTAGCCAAAACAACCCAAAAACGGGCCAAAACTGGTTATTTTTGGCTGAGCGAGAGAGCGACGAGCGGCGGACATCGAGCGAAGCGAGAGGCAGTACCGCCCCTGCTGTACGAATGCCCCATTGAGCCCTGTGCCACCCGGGGGGTTCCAGGGTGCTGAGATGGCTGACGTTTTGCTCCGCTAATATCGGTCGCCGCGGCACCCAAGAACAACCCAAAAACTAGCCAAAACGACCCAAAAAGGGCCAAAACTGGTCATTTTTGGTTGAGCGAGCGAGCGACGAGCGGCGGACAGCGAGCGAAGCGAGTGGCAGCACTGTCCATGCTATACGAATGCCCTATCCAGCCCTGTGCCACCCGGAGTGTTCTAGGGTTCTGAGATGGCTTACGTTTTGCTCCGCTTACGTCGGTCACCGCGGCACGCAAGAACTGCCCAAAAAATAGCCAAACCGGCCCAAAAAGGGCCAAAACTAGCCATTTTTGGCTGAGCGAGCGAGCGGCGGACAGCGAGCGAATCGACAGGCAGCACCATCCCTCCAATACGAATGCCCCATCCAGCCCTGTACCACCCGGGGGATTCTAGGGTGCGGAGATGGCTGACATTTTGCATCGCTAACATCGGTCGCCGTGGCATGCAAGAACTGCCCAAAAACTGGCCAAAACTGACCATTTTTGGCTGAGCGAGCGAGCGGCGAACGGGGGACAGCGAGCGAAGTGAGAGGCAGCACAGTCCCTGCTATACGAATGCCTCATCCAGCCCTGTGCCACCCGGGGGGTTCTAGAGTGCTGAGATGGCTTACGTTTTGCTCCGCTCATGTCAGTCGTGGCGGCTCACAAGAACTGCCTAAAAACTAGCAAAAACGGCCCAAAAATGGGCCAAAACTGGTTATTTTTAGCTGAGCGAGAGAGCGGCGAGCAGCGGACAGTGAGCGAAGCGAGACGCAGCACCGCCCCTGCTGTACGAATGCCATATTCAGCCTCGCGCCACTTGGGGGGTTCCAGGGTGCTGAGACGGTTGACGTTTTGCTCCGCTAACAACGGTCGTCGTGGCACGCAAGAACTACCCAAAAACTGGCCAAAACGGCCCAAAAAGGGCCAAAACTGGTCATTTTTGGTTGAGCGAGCGAGCGGCGGATAGTGAGCGAAGCGAGTGGTAGCACCGTCCATGCTATACGAATGCCCCATCTAGCCCTGTGCCACCAGGGGGTTTCCAGGGTGCTGAGATGGCTGACGTTTTTCTCCGCTTACGTCGGTCGCCGCGGAACGCAAGAACTGTCCAAAAACTGGACAAAACGGCCCAAAAACGGGCCAAAACTAGTCGTTTTTGGCAGAGCGAGCGAGCGGCGAGTGGCGGACAGCGAGCGAAGCGACAGGCAGCACCATCCCTCCTATACTAATGCCCCATCTAGCCCTGTACCACCCGGGGGGTTCCAGGGTGCGGAGATGGCTGACATTTTGCTCCGCTAACATCGGTCACCGCGGCACGCAAGAACTGCCCAAAAACTGGCCAAAACGACCCAAAAACGGGCCAAAACTGGCCATTTTTGGCTGAGCGAGCGAGCGGCGAATGGGGGACGGCGAGCGAAGCGAGAGGCAGCACAGTCCTTGCTATACAAATGCCTCATCCAGCCCTGTGCGACCCGGGGTTTCCAGGGTGCTGAGATGGCTTACGTTTTGCTCCGCTCACGTTGGTCGTCGCGGCTCGCAAGAACTGCCTGAAAACTAGCAAAAAGGGCACAAAAATGGGCCAAAACTGATTATTTTTGGCAGAGCGAGAGAGCGGCGAGCGGCGGACAGCGAGCGAAGCGAGAGGCAGCACCGTCCCTGCTATACGAATGCCCCATTCAGCCTTGTGCCACACGGGGGGTTCCAGGGTGCTGAGATGGCTGACGTTTTGCTCCGCTCAAGTCGGTCATCGTGGCACGCAAGAACTACCCAAAAACTAGCCAAAATGGCCCAAAAACTGGCCAAAACTGGCCATTTTTGGCTGAGCGAGCGAGCGTCGAGCGACGGACAATGAGCGAAGCGAGTGGCAGCACCGCCCCTACTGTACAAATGCCCCATTCAGCCTTGTGTCACCCGGGGGGTTCTAGGGTGCTGGGATCGATGACGTTTTGCTCCGCTCAATCCTAACAATTGGCATCAGAGCGGGGTATTTCTCATTTCGAATTTACACCCGAGAGAAATGGCTCTTCAAGAGGGCTTTTCGGTCTTTCGTCCACCGTTCTTTAACGGATTGGACTACACTTATTGGAAAACTCGAATGAGAGTTTTCTTGATTTCTCTAAATCTGGATTTATGGAATATCATTGAAAACGGTTTTCAACTTCCCTCCAAACCGATGAACGAATGGTCGGATTTGGAGAAGAAGTATTTTTCTTTAAATGCAAAGGCTATGAATGCCTTATTTTGCACTTTGAACAAAAATGAGTTCAATCGGATTTCTACGTGCGAAACGGCTTTTGACATTTGGCGAATACTTGAAATCACGCACGAGGGAACTAGTAGAGTCAAAGGCTCGAAAATTAACTTTTTATTGCATGATTTTGAGCTTTTTCGAATGCAACCAAGCGAGACTATAGGCGACATGTACACCTGTTTCACGGATGTCGTCAATAGTTTAAGAGCTCTTGGAAAATGTTTTTCGGACTTCGAACTCGTAAACAAGATTTTGCGTTCTCTTTCTAAGAAGTGGGATTCAAAAGTAACTGCAATACAAGAAGCTAAAAACCTAAACAACTTACCACTTGAAGAACTAATTGGTTCATTGATGACAAATGAAATGGTGCACAATGCACATGATGAACATGTTGAACACAATCACCTTCCAAAGAACATGAAGGATTTGGAACTCTGGACAAATGAATGCCACTTGAGCGATGACTCAAGTGATGAGGACAATGATGAACAAAACAACCTTCCAAAGAACAGGAAGGATTTGGGACATAGAACATTTGAATACCACTCAAGCATAAGCTCAAGTGATGGTGAACTTAAACTACAAATGAAATGAAAATTAAAAAGCAAAAAGAATGGAACTACTTGCTTTGAACGCAAGAAGAAGAACAAAAATTGGGATGAATCGAGCTCCTCCGAAGACGAGGAGAAAATCAACAAAGGCGAGGTGGCAAACTACGCCTTTACGCCTTTCGATGCTGAGGTAATCAAAATGCCTTTAATTTACTTTGAAATTACATGATGCTTTTCATAAAGCATTTTTTTAATTTTCTTGAAAATTGCATGTTTAATAATCTTATAATGAAAATACAAACAATTAGGAATCATGCTTATCATTCTAGTAATTTTGAAAATAATCATGAAAATTGCATGTTTATGATAAACAAAATGATTTTGATTAAAAATACCTTATGAAATCATGCTATATGTGGTTGAGAAGTAATAATGTGTATCATGTTAATTTCCATTGTTATTTCTCGATGAAATCATGAATCTATTTATAAATTTGGTGAGCCATAAAAATGATTTTGATAATTTAAAATTGAAATAAGTTTTATCAAAATCATGATCTTGATTTATCAAATTGAATGAATTGAAAATGAATAATGAATTTTCTCTTGAATGATTGTGACTTGTATTCCTTGTATTCATGATATGATTTTTATGCAATTCTTTGTACTCATGAAATATTTATCTCATCACCCAATTATTCCTTTTCAATACTCCTCAAGTGATGATATGAATGCATGAGATATTCATGAATTTATTTTGATGTATGCAAATGAGAAGTTTCGATCATGCATGGTAGGATGCAATGTGACAAATTAATATCATGATGATTTAAAATATTTATGATTTGGAATGATGCACATTTTTTTTTTTTTATGTGTATCATGAATGCTTTAAATGATAAATGTTTGGAATCATGATTAAAATGAAGTGATAAATACTGATTCAATGTTCGTATCATGAATACTTCATTATCATACATTAAAATAGTGATAAATATTTTGAAAATAAATGATTGTATCATGTTAGATGATTTTATATATTGTGCATGATAAGCTATAAGTGGTGATTGAAACAATGATTGAAATAATATGAATGATGATTTAGAATCATGCATATAATAATGAGTTTATTTGTTTTGAAAATGTGCATGTTTTAATTTGAAAATATAATGATGCACAAATAAGATTGATACTAACCTTTGTCATGATTTAAAAATTGATGTAAAGGGTTTCCTTCTTTTTTGACAATGACAAAAGGGGAGATAGCTAGTTTTGCACAATTCAAGAAGAAAGCAAAAATTGTACTTTTCAAAAGAGAAGAAATTGCTATCTTCAACATCACTAAGAAGTGCTATCTTGCAGATCTCAAGACACACAAATGCAATCATGCAAAATTTGTAATTTTGCACATCATTAAAATTTATGATGCTTTGGTGATTATGCATGTTCTAAAATGTTATAAAATTCACTAGCTTGCATGATGTAGAACTTAGCTATATTGAACATCACCAAGGAATGCTATCTTGCCTATCTCAAGAAGCAAAAAGTTAACTTGCACATCTAGCAAAACTTATATTTCATGAAGCAAGAGTTGCTTTCTTGAACATCTCAAAATTGCTAGCTTATGGGCCTTAAAATTTAGAAATTTTTTGCCAGCTTTGTATATGGTAAACTTGCTATCATACTACCATGATGATGAGCATGTCTTATCTTTATGATTGTATTTGAAAAACTATGGCAAAAAATACGTCCCTAATGATTGAACGTGTTAAAATTATTTTTCGAACCTTCTTGATTCAATGATTGAATCACTTGATTGGCATAATGATTTTACACAATTACATGTTGAAAATTATGTGCTTGAATACAAAACTTCCATGGTAACAAGTATGCTTTTACCTTCATGATTGTAATTGAATATCTATAGCAAAAAAACCTTGTCCGAATGGAAGAAAGAGTCAAATTTCATTTTCGGATTCTCTTGAATCTAACATATCAAGTTCACTCTCTTCCAAACTTAACAAGCATATGTCATATCAAGTTTAGTTCATATCATTGATTTTTGACATATGTAATTAACTAGCAAATACATCTCTCATACACACATCATGTGAAAAATAATTTTTGAGAAATGGATTTGATGAATATGGATGAAAGTGTTTTTACTTGCAAGGATTTATTTCACATACATAACAACAAGCACTTATGCTTAAAATTTGCTTATATCGTTCTCCGTTTTGTTGATGACAAAGGGGGAGAAATATATGAATTGATGCTATGAACACTGATGCTATGCATCAAGAGATATATGAATTGATATGATTGCCATATTTGCAATGCTTGCATCATTAAGAGATATATGAATTGATGCTATGATTGCCAAACTTGCATTATGCCATGTTTGCATCATGCGTTAAGATATCAAGAACTTGTATCGTAATTTTACGCGTTGATATCTTACCATATGATGAAATGCTACAATTGATAAACACTTGAAATAGTTGCGTTACGATATCAAAAGCTAACACTGCAAAGGAAGCAAAAATTTGCTAGCTTGCAACTTGCATATTTCAAGAAGCAAGAGTTGCCTTCTTGAATATCTCTAAACTGCTAGCTTGCAAGTTCTAAAATGTTGTAACATTGCTAGCTTGCATGTGCTATCTTGTATGCCGTAAAACTTGCATATCTAAAACTTGGTAGCTTGAATGTTCTAAGCACGATGTAACATTTGCTAAATTTTCTGGCTTCAAAACTGCATGATGATAAAACTTGATATTACGTTTTTCATGCAATGAGTTGAATCAATATCACAAACGATTGATTGTGATACTTCTCCTTTTTGTTGATGACAAAGGGGGAGAAGTATGTTGATGACATGACATGTGATGCATAAGTTTATGCATATGTTCATGTTGACGTGTTGCAAGTATTCATGATGAATATTGCAATGACTTGAATTCAGTTTGAATTTAAGGTTCTATCAATATGGCATATTGATAGGGGGAGTTTGTTTAAACTCCGGGAGTTAAGTTTAACTCCGTCATCAAGTAGTTGTCATCATCAAAAAGGGGGAGATTATTGAATCTCGTATTTTGATGATGAAACTACTTGATATATGTTTATGATTTAATCTGCGTTTTGAGTGACACAGGGTGCTTCGATCAGGATGAGACAATTAAAGCAGGAACATCATGTTGTGCCGGAGGAACATGTCAGAAGATTGGACGTCGGGCCGGTGGATCGGTCGACGTATCGTCAGAAGGCTTCGGGCCGTGGACTCGGGCATCGGGCCAAGAAGAGCGGGTATTGTGCCAAGGATATCGGAGTTGCGGAGTCAACTGGCCGATTGGGCAATAGGCTGTAGGAAAGGACGATGCGCCAAAGAATCGGACGAAGCGTCGAGGGACCAATGACATGCCGGACAACTTGGTTAATTGCTTTGGATTAATTGTCTCGATCGAAGTTTTTGTTTTGAGTGTGCAGGATTAACTACGATGAAAGTAAGACATGCAGCAGGAGTTGCGCCGGAGTCATGACAATGATCACGTTGGGAGTTCGAGAGCTCGACGGAAGTTCGGATAGTCGTCGGAGGTTCTGCGGGAACAAATCCGAGAAGTCCAGAAGCTTGCCAAAGGAGCTCATCGGAACTTGCCTAGTGGATCATCGTAGTCCAGGAGTTTGCCGGAAGTCCGCAGGAGCATCACCAAGGGTTCATCGAATGATCGACGAAAGTTCGCCGGAAACTCGCCGGAAGAAGCGAGTGATGCACCGAAGCAAGCTGCAGAATATGTCTTAGGAAATAATCATAGTTAGCACCTTGATTAAGTTAGAAATGGGAGGTGATCCCATTAGCTTAATCTTGGGGCAATTGGGCCCTTGAAGAACTCAAATTGGGTCGAATGGTTCAACCCATTCGGACCCAGGTTGCTGTGGGAGGTGCAACCGCCCAGGCAGGGAGGTAGCACCGCCCAGGCAGGGAGGTAGCACCGCCCAGGCTATGTCTCCCAGCGAGACTGGGCGGTGCAACCACCCCAGCCAAGAGGTGCAACTGCCCAGGGCTCAGTCTCCGAGCGAGATTGGGCGGTGCAACCTCCTCTGTCAGGAGGTAGCACCGCTAGAGCTCAAGTTTCGAGCTCTGCCAGGCGGTGCAACCTCTCCAGTCAGGCGGTGCAACCGCCTGAGCTCGGTCTTCGAGCTCTGGCAAAGCGGTGCAACCACCCCTGACAGAGGTGGCACCGCCTAGAGGCTCAGTCTTCGAGCTCTGCCAGGCGGTGCAACCTCTCCAGTCAGGAGGTGCAACCGCCTGATCCCGGAATTCCGGGATTTGATCGTTTTGAGCTCCAAATTTGAACTGGGTTGGGGCCTATAAATACCCCACCCATTCAGCACTGAAAGGAACAGCATATACACTCGAAATCTTGCTGTCTTTCTGTGTTTCTTAGAGCTCAAAACTGCTAGTTCTCCTCCTTCTATTCTTCAAGTTTGAATTGTAAAGAGAGGAGAGAAAACTTCTGTAAGGGTTGTCTCCTAAGCCCGTAAAAAGGAGTGAATCTGTAAGAGGGTGGTTGGCCTTCGCCTATTGAAGGAAGGCCTCTAGTTGACGTCGGTGACCTCATCGGTGGAGGAAGCCAAAAGTGGAGTAGGTCAAGACTGACCGAACCACTCTAAATCTCTGGTTTGCTTTTATTTTGAGCACTTTATCATTACTGCAAACCTCCTACATAGCTACTGCTCTCTCTGCGCTTTTACTGAACAAGTTTCTAAGTTCTAATCTTTCCGAATCTGCATTCAGATAAATAAAATGGTGTTTTAAAGACGATTTTACATCGCAGCTTACATTTACGCCTTGAGTCTGTTTATAACTGCAAAACGTCTTTTGCGCTTTCACGAACGAAGTTTCTATGCAGTTTACGCTTTCGCCTTGATTCCATTTATAACTGCAAACTGTGTTTAGACATAAACCGCGCTTTAGACATAAACTGTGTTTAGGCGTAAACTGTGTTTGGACGCATAAACCGCGTTTAGACGTAAACCGCGCTTTAGACGCGAAACTGTGTTTAGACATAAACCGCGCTTTAGACACAAATTGTGTTTAGACGAAACCGCGCTTTAGACGCAAACTGTGTTTAGAAGAAAACTGGCGCTTAGACGCAATCTGGCGCTTTTTAGACTAAACCGCGCTTTAGATGCAAACTGCGCTTTAGACGCAAAATCTGCATTTAGACGAAACTGCATTTAGACATAAAACTGCATTTAGGCGAAACTGGGCGTAAACTGCACTTAGATACAAACTGTGAATCGGCTTTTGCATCATAATAGATTTTATCGAACGAACGCACCTTTCGATTTTAATCACTGTAAGATTTCCGCTGCACTAATTCACCCCCCCCTCTTAGTGCTCTCGATCCTAACACTGAGATGGCTGACGTTTTGCTCCGCTCACGTCCGGCGCCGCGGCACGCAAGACCTGCCCAAAAACTAGCCAAAACGACCCAAAAACAGGCCAAAACTGGCCATTTTTGGCTGAGCGACGAGCGGCGGACAGCGAGCGAAGCGAGAGACAACACCATCCCTGCTCTACGTGCTAGTCATAGGTGCCCAGCAAGCCAATCACGTGAGTGATGGCACGTGTTACTTGATACAGAATCTTTTTGCTTATTATATTTTGGCGTATATCACTTTATAACTATTGCATAAATGCATATATATATTGTGATGTCCTTGGATTTGTGCAATGGGAATCGGATCGTGATGAGATCACGATAATGAGATCGATTCACCTTTAAACACATATCCTAAATAATCCCGGTCATAGTTTTCGAGAGGGACATTGTGATAACCGGATAGACTGGTGTCTGTATACCCGTCCATATGATGGATGCAGCTGGTCTCATAGCTGCTCGTGTAGGGACACTAGGGATACAAGATACAGGTGCTCATTGGAGAATGAGTTCACCGATTGATCCGCCATCGAATCTTTGGATGGTTGATGATGCCTTATTGTCAGACAGCGATTCCGTAGTCCTAGTGGTGTATCTGGTCCTTAGACTTGAGACACCAAGGATGTCCTGTATGAGTGCTCCACTCTTTGATACCAGACTTATAGGTTTGGCTGTCCCAGATCTAGTACAGCTGGTCATTGGGAGTGGTAGTCGACCTTACGAGGGCTATTGAGTGTCGATAGAGGATCATCCACTATTGGCGTCATGAGAGAAATATCCCATGTGTTCTTGCTCAGACAAATCCCTGGCCAGGGTCATTCGGGTTGAGAGAGAAAGAGTTCTCCGGGAGAATCCGATTAGAGTGAGACTTCGAGTAGAAACCGTATGGGTCCCGACAACACCATGCTCGATATACGGCCTCCGGGATATTAGATGGATGAGAGACTATAGGTACATGGTGGCGAGGAATGCAGGTCCAATGGATTGGATTCCCCAGTATCGAATGGGGACTACTGGCGTAGTGGCCTAGTACGTCCAGAGTCGATGAGTCGAAAGTGAATTATTACAGAGATAATAATTCACCGAAGTTAGAAGGAGTTCGACAGGTATGACTCACGGCCAGCTTCGATATTGGGCCTAGAGGGTCACACACATATGGTAGGCATTGCGATGAGTAGAGGTTGGATATGAGATATCGACGGAGCCCTTGTCTTATTGGATTGATGCAGATCCAATACCCACTAGGGAAGGACCCTTTAGGGTTTGACACGGGATCTCTATAAATAGGAGGGATTCACAGCCTCATAGGCGAGAGTCTTTGCTTGCCCTTCCTATTCTCCTCTCCCTCTCCACCTCCCGAGGCACTGGAGTTTTGAGGAGGGTCGCCGCAACCCCTTTGTGTGGATCACCGCCAGAGAGGAGGACGCTTGACCTCCTTCACCCTCTCCTAAGGATCTGCAAGGAAACAGGGATATACGATCTCCCTAGGTAACACAATCTCTATCGCAGTTTTGTGTTTTTGGATTTTTTTTGCACCGATCTTAGACGACGACAAACATCTTTTGGGAATCGGGATTTTGTTTTCTTGTTCTTCCATTGCGATATGATGTCGCCCCCAGATTTCCCAACAGTGGTATCGAGCCAGGTTGTTCGATGCGAATGATTGGTTTTGAACCGCGTGTGTTGTGTTAAGAATATTGACGCCAAAATCGTTGGACTTAAAAGCGAGGAAGGGCAGCAACAGTTGCTGTCCTCGATCTGCGTCGCGTGCAGTATAGCGCTGCTTGCAGCAGCCGGCGGGCCTGTTTGCAGCAGGCTTGCTGCCGGGCGGGCTAGCAACCCACGGGCAGCGGCGCAGCAGGGCGGCGCCGCCGCCGAAAGGAAGCGGCGCCATCGCCAAGCGGGGACGACGCTGCATCGTCCACGCTCCTTGCTCCTAAACCCCCCCCCACATTGTGGGCGGCCGCTGGCGGGACAGCACCGCCCATGATATGGCGGCGCCCGCAGGGGCGCCAACCTGCAGGGGCAGCACCGCCTGGGGCGTTGCCCCCGCCGACAGAACTGGCACCACGGAGGCGGCGACGGCCATGGGGGCCCACCGGCGGCGGTAGCCAGCCGCCCGCCAAGCAGCCGCCGCCAGCAGGGTGGCGGCGGCAGCGGCAGCAGCGAAAGGGCATTAGGGTTTTCTGGGAAAAAGACAATTTTGCCCCTCGAAATTTGAGAAATTCCAGTTTCTGTCTTTTGTCAAAATTACGAAAATACCCTTAGGAATTGAGAAATTCCCTACCTGTCCCTGATTTCATAAAAATATTAATTAATTAAAGGTTTAGTTGATTATTATTTTTATTATTATCTAGTAGTCCTACATTATGATGATTATTTATACATGTGATGTATAATGTGTGGACGGATGATCATGGACCGTGTGATGTGTGTACTTGTGATTATTATTATTGAGGTCTGCGAACCTCCATTATATTTCTCGTTTATTGTCGGGCCTGCGTGCCTATGATTAAGTTGTAATCACATGAGGAGGCGCAGTGGGAGCGTGGATGCGATAGCGGGACCCACGAGACGGACGATCGTGATGCATGGAGATGCATCAAGATGTCGATGGAACCGACGAGGACGAGATGGACGATCACAAGGCATGGAGATGCACCGTTGCACACATAGATCTTGATGTGAGTGATTAGGCCTACTGGCTCCGGCCTAATCATATTAGGCTGTGGTCCATGATCATCTGATATGATTGCTTATACACATGCTAGATATGTATATATATTTGCATGCGATGTAGATATATATTAAATATGTATATGTGTGACATGTCATATTAGGAGACCAAATTATACAAACATCTCTCGATAATATTAAGTCGGTAAACGTGAGGCAATTAGATTGACCCACGTGGCCTTCCATCGTTATGAGTAGGAACCGATTCCCGGTGTAGGTTGAGTTGGTCGAGTCCCTCGAGACTCACCTATATCGCGATTCGCTATCTTGCTTACGACATAGAGATGTCACCGTGACCGAGGACATGGTATGTTTGGTCGAGTCCCTCGAGGGTATATCATCAAATCAGACTCATCTTGTAACGAAGGTGTTGACTTAACCGAGCATCATGGTTGGTCGAAGTCCCTCGAGGCCATGGTGATTCGGAGGTCAAACAGGACGGGAATCACAAAGAGTTGTGATCGGCAAGAGTTGCCTACCTTTTTTTAGGCTTAGTGTGATTGGTCGAGTCCCTCGAGGTTACTCTAAGACGTTGATTGGATCGATCCCCACTAGAAGTCTGTTGGAGATTTCCGTTTCACGTCTTTGAGGGTGTCGCGTGACTCGTTAGTAAAATAGTGGGAGCATATTAAGATAGAAGTCCATATCTTGATAGTTTATTTTTGCAAAATCTGCATGTTATTCATTTCGCTACATCTTTATTTTCAGAAAATGTCGCTTTCAAATCCCTTTACGTGGCATACTTGATGTCAACCGCCTTATCGGGTCCAAATTATACGGATTGGCTCAGTAACTTGAGAATTGTTCTCACAGCCGGAGAAAAAAATGTACGCCTTGATACAGTGATGCCCTCTCAAGAAGGGGCAAGCGAGGATGAGATCGCACTTCGGAAGTACATTGATGACTCCACTCTTGCTCGAGTGCTATATGTTGGGCTCTATGACTCAGAGTTACAGAGACAACATGAAAAGATGGATGCAGATCCATTCTCCTACATGTCCAGAAATTGTTTGAGGAACAGGGAAGGACTCAACGATATGAGATATCCAAGAGCCTTTTCCGCTAGGATGACCGAGGGGGGGACACCGGTTGAGAACCATGTCCTAAAGATGATTGAGTGGATAGAGAAACTCACAGGTCTTGGAATGGTCCTAGAGGATAACTTGTGTGTGGATATTGTGCTTCAGTCCCTACTAGATTCCTTTTCACAGTTCATAATGAATTTTAATATGAACAAGCTTAAGGTGACTCTCCCAGAGCTCCTCAATATGTTGAGGGAGGTAGAGAGTACTATTAAGAAAGAGAAGCCAGTTCTCTAAACTGGTGAGACCAGAAAGAAAAGGAAAGCAGAAAGGTCCCTTAAGAAGGGAAAGGGCAAGGGCAAACAAAAGGTAAAGCAAAGGTTGCTAAGAAAGACCCAGCAAAGGACAAAGGCAGTGCTTCCAACTGTGGTAAAGATGGGCATTGGAAGAGAAACTGCAAAGAGTACCTTGCAGAAAGGGCGAAACAAAAGCTTGATGAAGCTTTAGGTACATTCATGATCGGTCTCCATTTGTGGGACTCTTATGATAACACATAGGTATTGGATATGGGTAGTGCTTATCATATATGCAATTCGTTGCAGGTTCTCGGCAAGGCCTAGGAGACTACTGAGAGGCTAGATGGACCTCAAGATGGGTAATGGAGCAAAAGTTGTTTGATTATTGGCTGTTGGCAGGTCGCCCTACATCCGCCTAGTGGAGCTTTTATTGCATTAGATGCATGTTATTTTGTTCCTTCTATTATAAAAAAAACATTGTCTCCATTTCATGTTTAACAGTTAGTGGATATAAATTTGTTTTTGAGAACAATGGTTGTTCGATATTATTAGATGATAAGATCATCATGAAAGGAACATTGCATAATGGTTTATTTATGTTAGACACCACTCCATATATCATGAATGTAAATGTGTCCAAAAGGAAACGAGATGAGTTGAACAGTGCATACCTGTGGCATTATAGGCTAGGTCACATCCATGAAAGAAGGATTCAAAAGTTGCTAAATGATGGATATCTAGATCCATTCGACTATATGTGTCATATGCGACTTGTGGAGCCTTGCATTCGTGGAAAATGACCAAATCTCCATTTAGTAGAACTGGAGAGAGCCAATGAGTTGTTGGAACTCACACATAGTGATGTATGTGGACCCATGTCAACTCATGCCATTGGAGGTTACTCCTACTTCATTACATTTCTTGATGATTTCTCAAGGTATGGATATGTGTACTTAATGAAGTACAAGTCTCGAGGCCTTTGAGAAATTCAGAGAGTATAAGAATGAGGTGGAGAACCGATGGAAAGAGTATCAAAACTCTTTGATCGATCGAGGAGGTGAATACTTGGCAATACAGAGTTTACTCAGGTTCCTCAAGGACCATGGGATATTATCCCAATGGACACCTCCTTATACACCTCAGCTCAATGGTGTCTCGAAAGGAGAAATCGTACATTATTAGATATGGTACGGTCCATGATTAGTTTTCACTGACCTACCCATCTCATTAGGGATATGCCCTAGAAACCGCAGCTTACCTTCGAACAGAGTTCCAACTAAGTGGGTAGTGTCTACACCATATGAGATATGGAAAGGGAAGAAGCCTGATCTTAAGGTTGTTAAGATCTGGGGCTGCCCTGCCCATGTTAGAAGACACAACCCCGATAAGTTAGAATCAAGGACAGAGCGATGCAAATTTGTGGGATACCCCAAGGAAACTTGTGGATATTATTTCTATCATCTCGAGGACCAAAAGGTCTTTTAGCTAAAGAGAGCAGTGTTCCTTGAGAAGGAACACATTCTTGACGGAGACAATTGGGAGAATGATAGAATTGAGCGAGGTTGGAGAACCAAGCTCAAGCACCACTCTACAAAATGAAGTTCGGTACCTAATACACAAGTATCAACTTTCTGCAGGTCCGATAGAGTATCCCATCCTCCCTGAGAGATATGTGGGACATATTAGAGCAAAGGATGTAGAGGATATTGATCCTCAGACCCACGAGGAGGCTATTATGAGTATAGACTAGGGAAGTGGAAAGAAGCCATGAATTTCGAGATGGATTCTATGTACTCCAATAAGGTTTGGAACCTAGTTGATGCTTGCAAGGTATTGTACCCATCGGTTGCAAGTGGATCTTTAAAAAAAAAGATGGGAGTAGATGGAAAGGTAGAGACCTATAAAGCAAGGCTAGTGGCTAAGGGGTATCGTCAAAGGCAAGGTGTTGACTACAACGAAACTTTCTCACCCGTAGTAATGCTAAAATCCATCAGAATTCTATTGGGTATTGCAGCACACTATGATTATGAGATCTAGCAGATGGATGTGAAAACCGCATTCCTTAACGGGAACCTCGAGGAGGAGGTGTATATGATGCAACCTGAGGGATTCGTGTCCAAGAACTGCCCAGATAAGGTGTGTAGGTTGCTTAGATCCATTTATGGACTAAAGCAAGCTTCCCGAAGTTGGAACATAAGATTTGATGAGGCAATCGAGATCTTATGACTTAGATAAGAACGAAGATGAGCCTTGTGTATACAGAAAGGTAAGTGGGGCGCTATCACCTTTTTTTTTGGTGTTATATGTGGATGACATCCTCATCATTGGGAATGACATAGGAATGCTATCCATAGTAAAGGCTTGGTTATCTAGACACTTCTCCATGAAGGACTTAGGGGAAGCATCTTATATCTTGGGGATTAGAATCTATAGAGATAGATCCAAGAGAATGCTTGGCTTGTCCCAGTCCGGTACATAGAAACTATTGTCAAAAGGTTTGGCATGGAAAATTCCAAGAGAGGTCTCATACCGACCGATGAGACATGGGATATCGCTTTCTCTGAATATGTCCCCAAAGACTCCGGAAAGAAAGGGCGAACATGGATATGATACCTTATGCCTCAAAGCAATAGGGTCTATCATGTATGCCATGCTATGTACTAGGCCTGATATAGCGATGCTCCGAAGTGTCATGAAAGCAGTATCAGGCGGATCCAGGGCTTGGAGACCGAAAGCAAGAAAGTGTATCCTTAAGTACTTGAGAAGGACTAAGGATCTTTTACTAGTATATGGAGGTAATAGCCTTAAGGTTGAAGGCTACATTGACTCAAGTTTTCAGTCGATGTCGATGATAGCAAGTCGAATTCGGGGTATGTGTACACCATGAATGGAGGAGCAATGTTTGGAAGAGTTCCAAGCAAGATACCCTTCTTGACTTCGACCACGAGGCGGAGTACATTGCTGCATCAGATGCAGCAAAGGAGGGAGTCTGGTTGAAGAAGTTCATCACAGATTTGGGAGTCGTGCCAGGTAGCGAAGAGCCGATCTCCCTATATTGCGACAACAACGGGGCAATTGCTCAAGCGAAGGAACCTAGGTCTCATCAGAAATCTAAGCATGTTCTGAGGAGGTTCCACCTTATCAGAGAGATCGTGACCCGAGGAGATGTAGCAGTGGAAAGAGTTCCATCCGAAGATAACATTGCAGATCCACTGACAAAGCCGTTGTCTCAGATTGTTTTTGAGCATCACAGGAGTCTGATGGGGATCAGACGTATAGGTGATTGGCTTTAGGTCAAGTGGGAGATTGCTAGTCATAGGTGCCCAGCAAGCCAATCACGTGAGTGATGGCACGTGTGACTTGATACAGAATCTTTTTGCTTATTATATTTTGGCGTATATCACTTTATAACTATTGCATAAATGCATATATATATTGTGATGTCCTTGGATTTGTGCAATGGGAATCGGATCGTGATGAGATCACGATAATGAGATCGATTCACCTTTAAACACATATCCTAAATAATCCCGGTCATAGGTTAATTTTCGGCGGGACATCGTGATAACCGGATAGAGGCGGTGTCTGTATACCCCGTCCATATGATGGATGCAGCTGGTCTCATAGCTTCGTGTAGGGACACTAGGGATACAAGACAAGTGCTCATTGGAGAATGAGTTCATTGATTGATCCTTTACGGAATCTTTGGATGGTTGATGATGCCTTATTGTCGGACAGCGATTCCGTAGTCCTAGTGGTGTATCTGGTCCTTAGACTTGAGACACCAAGGATGTCCTGTATGAGTGCTCCCTCTTTGATACCCAGACTTATAGGTTTGGCTGTCCCCATCTAGTACAAGCTGGTCATTGGGAGTGGTAGTCGACCTTACGAGGGCTATTGAGTGTCGATAGAGGATCATCCACTCTCGGCGTCATGAGAGGAATATCCCATGTGTTCTTGCTCGGACAAATCCCACGGCCGGGTCATTCGGGTTGAGAGAGAAAGAGTTCTCGAGGAGAATCCGATTAGAGCGAGACTCGAGTAGAAATCGTATGGGTCCGACAACACCATGCTCGATATACGGTCTACGGGATATTAGATGGATGAGAGACTATAGGTACATGGTAAGCGAGACGACAGTCCAATGGATTGGATTCCCTCAGATCGTCCCGGGGACTACGGCGTAGTGGCCTAGTACGTCCGTAGTCGATGAGTCGAGTGAATTATTACAGAGATAATAATTCACTGAGTTAGAAGGAGTTCTGACAGGTATGACTCACGGCCAGCTCGATATTGGGCCTAGAGGGTCACACACATATGGTAGGCATTGCGATGAGTAGAGGTTCGGATATGAGATATCCAACGGAGCCCTTGTCTTATTGGATGCAGATCCAATACCCACTAGGGAAGGACCCATTAGGGTTTGACACGGGATCTCTATAAATAGGAGGGATTCACAGCCTCATAGGCGAGAGTCTTTGCTTGCCCTTCCTATTCTCCTCTCCCTCTCCACCTCAGAGGCCTGGAGTTTTGAGGAGGGTCGTCGCAACCCTGCTGTGTGGATCACCGCTAGAGAGGAGGACGCTTGACCTCCTTCACCCTCTCCTAAGGATCTGCAAGGAAACAGGGATATACGATCTCCCTAGGTAACACAATCTCTATACGCAGTTTTGTGTTTTGCGGATTTTTGCGCACCAATCTTCGCACGACGACGAACATCTTTTTGGGAATCGGGGATTTTTGTTTTCTTGTTCTTCCGCTGCGCATATGATGTCGCCCCCCATGATTTCCCAACACTACGAATGCCTCATCCAGCCCTGTGCCACCCGGGGGGTTCCATGGTGCTGAGATGGCTGACATTTTGCTCCGCAAACGTCGGTCGTCGCGGCACGCATGAACTGCCCAAAAACTGGCCAAAACAGCCCAAAAACGAGGCAAAACTAGTCATTTTTTACTGAGCGGCGAACAGCGTGCGAAGCGAGAGGCAGCACCGCCCCTGCTATACGAATGCCCCATGCAGCCCTATGCCACCCAAGGGGTTCCAGGGTGCTTAGATGGCTGACATTTTGCCCAAAAATGGCCAAAACGGCCCAAAAATGGGCCAAAACTGGCCATTTTTGGCTGAGCGAGCGAGCGGTGTGCAGCAGACAGCGAGCGAATCGAGAGGCAGCACCGTCCCTGCTATACGAATGCCCCATCCAGCACTGTGCCGCCCGGGGGGTTCCAGGGTACTGAGATGGCTGACATTTTGCTTCGCTCACGTTTGGCACCGCGACACTCAAGACCTGCCAAAAAACTGGCCAAAACGACCCAAAAACTGGCCATTTTTGGCTGAGCGAGCGAGCGGCGAGTGGCGGACAGCAAGCGAAGCGAGAGGCAGCACCATCCCTGCTGTATGAATGCCCCATATAGCCTTGTGCCACCAGGGGGGTTCCAGGGTGCTGAGATGGCTGACGGGTCGCTCCGCTCACGTCGGTCGCTGCGGCATGCAAGAACTGCCCAAAAGCTGGCCAAAACAGCCCAAAAACGGGCCAAAACTGGTCATTTTTGATTGACCGAGCGAGCGGCGAGCGGCGAACAGCGAGCGAAGCGAGAGGCAGCACCGCCCCTGCTATACGAATGCCCCATGTAGCCCTATGCCACCCGGGGGGTTCCAGGGTGCTTAGATGGCTAACGTTTTGCTCCGCTCATGTCGGATGTCGCGACACATAATAGCTGCCCAAAAACTAGCTAAAACGGCCCAAAAATGGGCCAAAACTAGCCATTTATGGCTGAGCGAGCGAGCGACGTGCGGCAGATAGCGAGCGAATCGAGAGGCAGCACCATCCCTGCTATACGAATGCCCCATCTAGCCCTGTGCCACACGGGGGGTTCCAGGGTGTTGAGATGGCTGATGTTTTGCTCCGCTCACATCGATCGCAGCGGCATGCGAGAACTTCCCAAAAACTGGCCAAAACAGCCCAAAAATGGGCAAAAACTGGCCTTTTTTGGCTGATCGAGCGAGCGGCGAGCGGCGGACAACGAGCGAAGTGAGAGGCAGCACCGTCCCTGCTATACGAATCCCCCATCCAGCCGTTGCCACCCGGGGGGTTCCATGGTGCTGAGATGGCTGATGTTTTGCTTCGCTCACGTCGAACGCCGCGGCACGCAAGAACTAACCCAAAACTGGCCAAAATGGTCCAAAAATGGGCCAAAACAGGCCATTTTTCATGAGTAAGCGAGCGGCGAGCAGCGGACAGCGGGCGAAGCTAGAGGCAGCACCATCCATGCTATACGAATGCCCCATCCAGCCCTGTGCCCCCCAGGGGGTTCCAGGGTGCTGAGATGGCTGACGTTATGCTCCGCTCATGTCGGTCGCCGCAGCACGCATGAACTGCCCAAAAACTGGTCAAAATAGTCCAAAAACGAGCCAAAAACTGGCCATATTTCGCTGAGCGAACGAACGGCGAGCGGCGGACAGCGAGCGAAGTGAGAGGTAGCAACGTCCCTGCTATACGAATGCCCCATCCAGCCCTCTGCCACCCGAGGGGTTCCAGGGTGCTGAGATGGCTAACGTTTTGCTACGCTCACGTCGGTTGTCGCGGCACGCAAGAACTGCCCAAAAACTAGCCAAACTGGGCCAAAACTGGCCATTTTTGGCTGAGCGAGTGAGCGACGAGCGACGGACAACGAGCGAAGCAAGAGGCAGCACAGCCCATGCTGTACGAATGCCCCATTCAGCCCTGTGCCACTCGGGGGGTTCCAGGGTGCTGAGATCGCTGATGTTTTGCTCTGCTAACATCGGTCATCACGGCACGCAAGAACAACCCAAACACTGGCCAAAACGGCCAAAAAATGTGCCAAAACTGGTCATTTTTGGTTGAGCGAGTGAGCGACGAGCGGCAGACAGCGAGCGAAGCGAGAGGCAGCACTGTCCTTACTATACGAATGCCCCATCCAGCCTTGTGCCACCCAGAGGGTTCCAGGGTGCTGAGATGGCTGACGTTTTACTCTGCTCACGTCGGTCACCGCGGCACGCAAGAACTGCCCAAAAACTGGCCAAAAAGGACATAAAAAGGGCCAAAACTGACCATTTTTAGTTGAGCGAGCGGGTGGCGAGTGGCGGACTGTGAGCGAAGCTAAAGGCAGCACCGTCTCGGCTATACGAATGCCCCATCCAGCCCTGTGCCACCCGGGGTGTTCCAGGGTGCTAAGATGGCTGATGTTTTGCTCCGCTCACGTCGGTCGCCGCGGCACACAAGTACTGCCCAAAAATGGCCAAAATCGACCAAAAACGAGCCAAAAATAGCCATTTTTGGCTGAGGAATCGAGCGGCGAGCGGCGAACAATGAGCGAAGCGAGAGGCAGCACCGTCCCTGCTATACGAATGCCTCATCCAGCCCTATGCCACTCGGGGGGTTCCAGGGTGCTAAGATGGCTGACATTATGCTCCGCTCACGTCAGCATGCCGCGGCACGCATGAACTGCCCAAAAACTGGTCAAAACGGTCCAAAAACGAGCCAAAACTAGCCATATTTCGCTGAGCGAGCGAGCGGCGGGTGGCGGACAGCGAGCGAAGCGAGAGGCTGCACCATCCCTGCTATACGAATGCCCCATCCTTCCCTCTGCCACCCAGGGGGTTCTAGGGTGCTGATATGGCTGACATTTTGCTCTGCTCACGTCGGTCGCCGCGGCACGCAAGAACTTCCCAAAAACTGGCGAAAACGGGCCAAAATAGGCCATTTTTGGTTGAGCGAGCGAGCGGCGAACAACGAGCGAAGCGAGAGGCAGCTCCGTCCAGGCTATACAAATGCCCCATCCAACCCTATGCCACCCGGGGGGTTCCAGGGTGCTAAGATGGCTGACGTTTTGCTCCGCTCACATCGATCGCCGCGGCACGCAAGAACTGCCCGAAACTGGTGAAAACAGTCCAAAAACGAGCCAAAATAGGACATTTTTGGCTGAGCGAGCGAGCGGCGAGCGAAGCGAGAGGCCATCCCGGCTATACAAATGCCCCATGCAACCCTGTGCCACCCGGGGGGTTCCATGGAGGTGAGATGGCTGACGTTTTGCTCCGCTCACGTCGATCACCGCGGCATGCAAGAACTGCCCAAAAATTGGCTAAAATTACACAAAAATGGGCCAAAACAGGCCATTTTTGGCTGAGTGAGAGAGCGGTGAGCAGCGGACAGCGAGCGAAGTGAAAGGCAGCAACGTCCCTGCTATACGAATGCCCCATCCAGCCTTGTGCCACCCGGGGGGTTCCACGGTGCTGAGATGGCTGACGTTTTGCTCCGCTCACGTCGGTCGCCACGGTACGCAAGAACTGCCCAAAAACTTGCCTAAACGGACCAAAATCGGGCCCAAACTGGCCATTTTTGGTTGAGCGAGCGAGCGGAGAGCGGCGGACAATGAGGGAAGCGAGAGGCAGCACCGTCCCTGCTATACGAATGCCCCATCCAGCCCTGTTCCACCCGGGGGGTTCCACGGAGCTGAGATGGCTGACGTTTCGCTCACGTCCGTCGCCACGACACGCAAGAACTGCCCAAAAACGGGCCAAAACTGGTCATTTTTGGCTGAGCCAGATAGCGGCGAGCGGAGGACAACGAGCGTAGTGAGAGGCAGCTCCGTCCCTACTATACGAATGCCCAATCCAGCCCTGTGCCACCCGGGGTGTACCAGGGTGCTGAGATGGCTGACGTTTTGCTCCGCTCACGTCAGTCGCCGCGGCACGCAAGAACTGCCCAAAAACTGGCCAAAACGACCGAAAAACGAGCCATTTTTGGCTGAGCGAGAGAGCGGCAAGCGGCGGACAGCGAGCGAAGTATGAGGTAACACCGTCCCTGCTATACGAATGCCCCATACAACCCTGTGACACCCGGGGGGTTCCAGGGTGATGAGATTGCAGACGGTTCGCTCCGCTAACGTCGGTCGCTGCGACACGCAATAACTGCCCAAAAACTGGCCAAAACGAAACAAAAATGGGCCAAAACTGGCCATTTTGGATGACCGAGCTAGCGGCGAACGGCGGACAGCGAGCGAAGCGAGAGGTAGCACCGTCCCTGCTATACAAATGCCCCATCCAGCCCTATGCCACCCGGGGGGTTCCAGGGTACTGAGATGGCTTATGGTTTGTTTCGCTCACATCGGGTCGACGCGGCTCGCGAGAATTGCCCAAAAACTAGCCAAAACAGCCAAAAAACGGGCCAAAACTAGTCATTTTTGGCTGAGCAAGAGAGCGGCGGACAGCGAGCGAAGCGAGAGACCGTATCGTCCCTGCTATACGAATGCCCCATCCAGCCCTGTGCAACCCGGGGGGTTCCAAGGTGCTGAGATGGCTGACGTTTTGCTCCGCTCACGTCGGTCGCCGCGGCACGCAAGTACTGCCCAAAAACTGGCCAAAACCGACCAAAAACGGGCCAAAAATGGCCACTTTTGGATGAGGGAGTGAGCGACGAGCGGCGGACAACGAGCGAAGCTAGAGGCAGCACCATCCCTGCTATATGAATGCCCCATCTAGCCCTGTGCCACCCGGGGGGTTCCAGGGTTCTGAGATGGCTGACGTTTTGCTCCACTCACGTCAGTCGCCGCAGCACACAAGTACTGCCCAAAAACTAACCAAAACCGACCAATAAGGACCAAAACGGGCTATTTTTGGCTGAGCTAGCGAGCGGCGAGCTGCGGATAGCGAGCAAAGTGAGAGGTAGCACCGTCCCGGCTATACGAATGCCCCATATAGCCCTGTGCCACCCGAGGGGTTCCAGGGTGCTGAGATTGTTGACGGTTCGCTCTGCTCACGTCGGTCGCCGCGACACGCAATAACTGCCCAAAAACAGGCCAAAACAGACCAAAAACGGGCCAAAACTGGCCATTTTTGGCTGAGCGAGCGAGCGGCGAGCGGCGGACAGCGAGCGAAGTTAGTGGCAGCATCGTCCCTGCTATACGAATGCCCCATCCAGCCCTGTGCAACCCGGGGGGTTCCAGGGTGCTGAGATGGCTGAAGTTTTGCTCCGCTCACGTCGGTCGCCGCAGCACACAAGTACTGACCAAAAACTAGCCAAAACCGACCAAAAACGGACCAAAAATTGCCAATTTTGGATGAGGGAGCGAGCGGCGAGCGGCGGACAACGAGCGAAGCTAGAGGCAGCACCGTCCCTGCTATATGAATGCCCCATCTAGCCCAAAGCCACCCGGGGGGTTCCAGAGTGCTGAGATGGCTGACGTTTTGTCTGCTCACGTCGGTTGTCGTGGCACGCAAGAACTGTCCAAAAACGGGCCAAAACAGCCCAAAAACGGGCCAAAACATGCCATTTTTGGTTGAGCGAGCGAGCGGCGGACAGTGAGCGAAGCGAGAGGTAGCACCATCCCTGCTATACGAATGCCCAATCCAGCCTTGTGCCACCCGGGGGGTTCCAGGGTGCTGAGATGGCTGACATTTTGCTCCGCTCACGTCGGTCGCCGCGGCACGCAAAAACTACCCAAAAACTGGACAAAATGACCCAAAAACTAGGCAAAACTGGTCATTTTTGGCTGAGCGAGTGAGCGGCGAGCGACAGACAGCGAGCGAAGCGAGAGGCCGCACCGTCCCTGCTATACGAATGCGCCTTCCAGCCCTATGCAACCCGGGGGGTTCTAGGGTGCTGAGATGGCTGACGTTTTGCTCTGCTCACGTCGGTCCCCACGGCACACAGGTACTGCCCAAAAACTGGCCAAAACCGACCAAAAAGGGGCCAAAAATGGCCACTTTTGGATGAGGGAGCGAGCGGCGAGCGGCGAGCTGCGGACAGCGAGCGAAGCTAGAGGCAGCACGTCCCTGCTATATGAATGCCCCATCTAGCCCTATGCCACCCGGGGGGTTCCAAGGTTCTGAGATGGCCGACGTTTAGCTCCGCTCACGTCGGTTGCCTCGGCACGCAAGAACTGCCAAAAAACTGGCCAAAACGGCCCAAAAGAAGGCCAAAACGGGCCATTTTTGGTTGAGCGAGCGAGCGGCGAGCGGCGGACAGCGAGCGAAGCGAGAGGTTGCACTGTCCCTGTTATACGAATGTCCCATACAGTCTTGTGCCACCAGGGGGGTTCCAGGGTGCTGAGATGGCTGACGGGTCGCTCCGCTCATGTCGGTCGCCGCGACACGTAATAACTGCCCAAAAACTGGCCAAAACGGAACAAAAAGGGGCCAAAACAGACCATTTTTGGCTGAGCGAGCGAGCGGCGAGCGGCGGACTGCAAGCGAAGTTAGTGGCAGCACCGTCCTTGCTATATGAATGCCCCATCGAGCCCTGTGCCACCCGGGGGGTTCCAGGGAGCTAAGATAGCTGACGTTTTGCTCCGCTCACGTCGGTCGCCACGGCACGCAAGAACTGCCCCAAAACTAGCCAAAACAGCCCAAAAACGGGCCAAAACTAGTAATTTTTGGCTGAGCGAGCGAGCGGCGAACGGCGGACAGCGAGCGAAGTGAGAGGCAGCACCATCACTGCTATACGAATGCCCCATCCACCCATGTGCATCCCGGGGGGTTCTAGGGTGCTGAGATGCCTGACATTTTGCTCCGCTTACGTCGGTCGCCGCGGAATGCAAGAACTGCCCAAAAACGGAACAAAAAGGGGCCAAAACAGGCCATTTTTGGCTGAGCGAGTGAGCGGCAAGCGGTGGATAGCAAGCAAAGCAAGAGGCAGCACCGTCCCTGCTATACGAATGTCCCATCCAGCCCTGTGCCACCCGGGGGGTTCCAGGGTGCTGAGATTGCTGACGTTTTGCTCCGCTCACGTCGGTCGCCGCGGCACGCAAGAACTACACAAAAACTAGCCAAACCACCCAAAAACGGGCCAAACCAGGCCATTTTTGGCTGAGCGAGCGAGCGGTGAGTGTCGAACAGCGAGCGAAGTGATAGGCAGCACCGTCCCTGCTATACGAATGCCCTATCCTGCCTTCTGCCTCCCAAGGGGTTCCAGGGTTCTGTGATGGCTGACGTTTTGCTTCGCTAACGTCGGTCACCGCGGCACACAAGATCTGCCAAAAAACTGGCCAAAATCATCCAAAAACGGGCCAAAACTGGCCATTTTTCGTTGATCGAGCGAGCAGCGAGCGACGGACAGCGAGCGAAGCGAGAGGCAGCACCGTCCCTGCTATACGAATGCCCCATCCAGCCCTGTGCCACCCGGGGGGTTCCAGGGTGTTGAGATGGCTTATGGTTTACTCCGCTCACATCGGTCGACGCAGCTTGCAAGAACTGCCCAAAAAATAGCCAAAACGGCCAAAAAAGGGGCCAAAACTGGTCATTTTTGGCTGAGCGAGAGAGCGGCGAGCGGCAGACAGCGAGCGAAGCGAGAGGCCGCATCGTCCCTGCTATACGAAAGCCCCATCCAGCCTTGTGCAAATTGGAGGGTTCCAACGTGCTGAGATGGCTGACGTTTTGCTCCGCTCACGTCGGTCACCGCGGCACACAAGTACTGCCCAAAAACAGGCCAAAACCGACCAAAAACGGGCCAAAAATGGCCACTTTTCGATGCGGGAGCGAGCGGCAAGCGGCGGACAGCGAGCGAAGCAAGAGGCAGCATCGTCCCTGCTATATGAATGCCCCATCTAGCCCTGTGCCACCCGGGGGGTTCTAGGGTCCTGAGATGGCTGACGTTTTGCTCTACTCACGTCGGTCACCGCGACACGCAAGAACTGCTCAAAAACTGGCCAAAACGGACCAAAAAGGGGCCAAAACAGGCCATTTTTGGCTGAGCGAGCGAGCGGCGAGCGGCGGACAGCGGGCGAAGCGAGAGGCAGCACTGTCCCTGCTATACAAATGCCCCATCCAGCCTGTGCCACCTGGGGGGTTCCAGGGCGCTGAGATGGCTGATGTTTTGCTCTGCTCACGTCGGTCGCCGCGGCACGCAAGAACTGCCCAAAAACTGGCCAAACCACCCCAAAGAGGGCCAAAACTGGCCATTTTTCGCTGAGCGAGCAAGCGGTGAGTGGCGGACAGCGAGCGAAGTGAGAGGCAGCACCGTCCCTGCTATACGAATGCCCCATCCAGCCTTCTGCCACCCGAGGGATTCCAGGGTGCTGAGATGGCTGACATTTTACTTCGCTAACGTCAGTCGCCGCGACATGCAAGATCTGCCAAAAAATTGGCCAAAATCGTCCAAAAATGGGCCAAAACTGGCCATTTTTCGCTGAACGAGTGAGTACCGAGCGACAGACAGTGAGCGAAGCGAGAGGCAGCACCGTCCCTGCTATACGAATGCCCCATCCAGCCTTTTGACACCCGGGGGGTTCCAGGGTGCAGAGATGGCTGACGTTTTGCTCCGCTCACGTCGTTCGCTGCGGCACGTAAGAACTGCCCAAAAACTGGCGAAAACAGACCAAAAACGGGCCAAAACAGGCCATTTTTGGCTGAGCGAGCGAGCGGTGAGCGGCGGACAGCAAGCGAAGCGAGAGGCAGCACCGTCCCGGTTATACAAATGCCTCATCCAACCCTGTGCCACCCAGGGGGTTCCATGGTCCTCAGATGGCTGATGTTTTGCTCCGCTCACGTCGATCACCGCGGCAAGCAAGAACTACCCAAAAACTAGCGAAAATGGCCCAACAACGAGCCAAAACTGGCCATTTTTGGCTGAGCGAGTGAGCGGCGAGCGACGGAATGTGAGCGAAGCGAGAGGCAGCACCGTCCCTGCTATACGAATGCCCTATCCAGCCCAGTGCCACCTGGGGGTTTCCAGGGTGGTGAGATGGCTGACGTTTTTCTCCGCTCACGTCGGTCACAGCGGCACGCAAGAAATGCCCAGAAAACTGGACAAAACGGACCAAAACGGGCCAAAACATGCCATTTTTAGTTGAGCTAGCAAGTGGCGAGCGGCGGACTGTGAGCGAAGCGAGAGGCAGCATCATCCTGGCTATACGAAAGCCCCATCCAGCCCTGTTCGACCCGGGGGGTTCCAAGGTGCTGAGATGGCTAACGATTTGCTCTGCTCACGTCGGTCACCGCGGCACGCAAGAACTGCCCTAAAACTAGCCAAAACGGCTTAAAAACGGGCCATTTTTGGCTGAGCGAGTGAGCGACGAGCGCGGGACAGCGAGCGAAGTGAGAGGTAGCACCGTCCATGCTATATGAATGCCCCATACAGCCCTGTGCCACCCGGGGGGTTCCAGGGTGCTGAGATGGCTGATGGTTCGGCCCGATCACGTCGGTCGCCGCGAGACGGAATAACTTCCCAAAAAATGGCCAAAACGGACCAAAAACGGGCCAGAACTGGCCATTTTTGGCTAAGCGAGCGGGCAGCGAGCGGGGAGCGGTGGACAGCGAGTGAAGTTAGTGGTAGCACCATCCATGCTATACGAATGCCCCATCGAGCCCTGTGCCACCGGGGGTTCCAGGGTGCTGAGATGGCTGACGTTTTGCTCCGCTCATGTCGGTCGCCGCGACATGCAAGTACGTCCCAAAAACTAGCCAAAATAGCCTAAAAACGGGCCAAAACTGGCCATTTTTGGCTGAGCGAGCAAGCGGCGAACGACGAACAGCGAGCGAAGCGAGAGGCAGCATCGTACCTGCTATACGAATGCCCCATCCTGCCCTGTGCCACCCGAGGGGTTCCAGGGTGCTGAGATGGCTTATGGTTTGCTCCGCTCACATCGGTCGACGCGGCTCGCAAGAACTGCCCAAAAACTAGCCAAAACGGCCCAAAAATGGGCCAAAACTGGTCATTTTTGGCTGAGCGAGAGAGCGCCGAGGGGCGGACAGCAAGCGAAGCGAGCGGCCGCACCGTCCCGACGATAAGAATGGGCCATCCAGCCCTGTGCCACCCGGGGGACGTTTTGCTCCGCACACGTCATTTTTGGCTGAACCAGCTAGCGGCGAGCGGAGGACAGCGAGCGAAGTGAGAGGCAGCACCGTCCCTGCTATACGAATGCCCTATCCAGCCTTGTGCCACCCGGGGTGTTCCAGGGTGCTGAGATGGCTGACGTTTTGCTCCGCTCACGTCGGTCGCCGCGGCACGTAAGAACTGCCCAAAAACCAGCCAAAACGGCCCAAAAATGGGCCAAAACTGGTCATTTTTGGCTGAGCCAGCTAGCGGTGAGCGGAGGACAGCAAGCAAAATGAGAGCCAGCACCGTCCCTGCAATACCAATGCCCAATCAAGCCCTGTGGCACCTGGGGTGTTCCAGGGTGCTGAGATAGCTGACGATTTGCTCCTCTCACGTCAGTCACTACGGCACGCAAGAACTGCCCAAAAACTGGCCAAAACGGCCCAAAAATGGGCCATTTTTGGCTGAGCGAGCGAGCGGCGAGCGGCGAGCGACAGACAGCGAGCGAATGAGAGGTAGCACCGTCCCTACTATACGAATGTCCCATCCAGCCCTGTGCCACCCGGGGGGTTCCAGGGTGCTGAGATTGCTGACGTTTTGCTCCGCTCACGTCGGTCGCCGCGGCACGCAAGAACTGCCCAAAAACTGGCCAAAACAGCCCAAAAAGGGCCAAAATTGGCCATTTTTGGCTGAGCGAGCGAGCGGCGAACGGCGGACAGTGAGCGAAGCGAGAGGCAGCACCGTCCTTGCTATACAAATGCCCCATCCAGCCCTGTGCCACCCGAGGGGTTCCAGGGTGCTGAGATGGCTTAAGGTTTGCTCCGCTCACATCGATCGATGCGGCTCACAAGAACTGCCCAAAAACTAGCCAAAACGGCCCAAAAACTGGCCAAAACTGGTCATTTTTGGTTGAGCGAGAGAGCGGCGAGCGGCGGACAGCGAGCGAAGCGAGGGGCCGCACTGTCCCTGCTATACAAATGCCCAATCTAGCCCTGTGCCACCCGGGGGGTTCCAGGTTGCTGAGATGGTTGACGTTTTGCTCCGCTCATGTCGGTCGCTGCGGCACACAAGTACTGCACAAAAACTTGCTAAAACCGAGCAAAAACGGGCCAAAAATGGCCATTTTTAGTAGAGGGAGCGAGCGGCGGACAGCGAGCTAAGCGAGAGGCAGCACCGTCCCTGCTATATGAATGCCCCATACAGCCCTATGCCACCCAGGGGGTTCTAGGGTGATGAGATGGCTGACGTTTTGCTCTGCTCACGTCGATCGCCGCGGCACACAAGTACTGCCCAAAAATGGCCAAAAACGACCAAAAACGGGCCAAAAATGGCCATTTTTGCTGAGGGATCGAGCGGCGAGCGACGAACAACGTGTGAAGCGAGAGGCAGCACCGTCCCTGCTATATGAATGCCCCATCCAGCCCTGTGCCGCCCGGGGGTTTCCAGGGTGCTGAGATGGCTGATGTTTTGCTCCGCTCACGTCGGTTGCCGCGGCTCGCAAAAACTGCCCAAAAACTAGCCAAAACAGCCCAAAAAAGGGCCAAAACTTCCGATTTTTGGCTGAGTGAGCGAGCGGCGAACGGCGGACAGCGAGCGAAGCGAGAGGCAGCACCGTCCCTACTATACGAATGCCCCATCCAGCCCTGTGCCACTCGGGGGGTTCCAGGGTGCTGAGATGGCTGACCTTTTTCTCCGCTAACGTCAGTCGCCGCGGCACGCAAGAACTGCCCAAAAACTAGCGAAAACAGACCAAAAACGGGCCAAAACATGCCATTTTTGGCTGAGCGAGCGAGCGGCGGACAGTGAGCGAAGCGAGAGGCAGCACTGTCTCGGCTATACGAATGGCCCATCCAGCCCTCCGCCACTCGGAGGGTTCCAGGGTTCTGAGATGGCTTATGTTTTGCTCTGCTCACGTCGGTCGCTGCGGCACAGAAGAACTGCCCAAAAACTGGCGAAAACAGACCAAAAGCAGGCCAAAATAGGCCATTTTTGGTTGAGCGAGCGAAGCGAGAGGCAGCACCGTCCCTGCTGTATGAATGCCCCATCCAGCCTTGTACCACCCGGGGGGTTCTAGGGTGCTGAGATTGCTGGCGTTTTGCTCTGCTCACGTCGGTCGCCGCGGCACGCAATAAATACCCAAAAATTGGCCAAAACGACCCAAAGATGGGCCAAAACTGGCCATTTTTCGCTGAGCGAGCGAGCGGCGAGCGGCGGACAACGAGCGAAGCAAGAGGCAGCACCGTCCCTGCTATACGAATGCCCCATCCAGCCCTGTGCCACCCGGGGGGTTCTAGGGTGCTGAGATGGCTGACGTTTTGCTCTGCTCCCGTCGAACGCCGTGGTACACATGAAATGCCCAAAATCCAGCAAAAACGGTCAAAAAACGGGCCAAAACTAGCCATTTTTATCTTAGTGAGCGAGCGGCGAATAGCGCACAGCGAGCGAAGCGAGAGGTAGAACCGACCCTGCTACACGAATACCCCATCCAGCCCTTTGCCACCCGAGGGGTTCCAGGGTGCTTAGATGGCTGACATTTTGCTCGGCTCACGTCAGTCGTTGCGGCACGCAAGAACTGCCCAAAAACAGGCCAAAACGGCCCAAAAACGGGCCAAAACGGGCCATTTTTGCTTGAGCGAGCGAGCGAGCAAGCGAGCGGCGAAGAGCGAGCGAAGCGAGAGGTAGTACCATCCCTGCTATACGAATGCCCCATCCAGCCCTATGCCACCCGGGGGGTTCCAGGGTGCTGAGATGTCTTACGGTTCGCTCCGCTCACGTCGGTCGCCGCAACACACAAGTACTGCCCAAAAACTGGCGAAAACGGACAAAAAATGAGCCAAAATAGGCCATTTTTGGCTGAGCGAGCGAGCGGCGAGCGGCGGACAGCGAGCGAAGCGATAGGCAGCACCGTCCCGGCTATACAAATGCCCCATCCAACCCTGTGCCACCCGGGGGGTTCCAGTGTGCTAAGACGGTTGACGTTTTGCTCCTCTCACGTCAGTCGCCGCGGCACGCAAGAATTGCCCAAAAACTGGCGAAAACGGACCAAAAACGGGCCAAAATAGGCAATTTTTGGCTGAGCGAGTGAGCGGAGGACAGCAAGTGAAGCGAGAGGCAGCACCGTCCCGGCTATACAAATGCACCATCCAACCCTGTGCCACCCGGGGGGTTCCATGGAGGTGAGATGGCTTACGTTTTGCTCCCCTTACGTCGGTCGCCGCGGCACGCAAGAACTGCCCAAAAACTGGCAAAAACGGCACAAAAACGGGCCAAAATAGGCCATTTTTGGATGAACGAGAGAGCGGCGACCAACGGACAGCGAGCGAAGCGAAAGGCAGCAACGTCCCTGCTATACAAATGCCCCATCCAGCCCTGTGCCACCTGGGGGGTTCTAGTGTGCTGAGATGGCTGACGTTTTGCTCCGCTCACGTCGGTCACCGCGTCACGCTGAACTGCCCAAAAACTTTCCTAAACGGACCAAAAACGGGCCCAAACTGGCCATTTTTGGATGAGCGAGCGAGCGACGAGCGACGGACAGCGAGCGAAGCGAGAGGCAGCACCGTCCCTAATATACGAATGACCCATCCAGCCCTGTGCCACCCGGGGGTTTCCAGGGTGCTGAGATGGTTGACGTTTTGCTTCGCTCACGTCGGTCGCAGCGGCACGCAAGAACTGCCCAAAAACTGGCCAAACGGCCCAAATTGAGCGAAAACTGGCCATTTTGGCTGAGCGAGCGAGCGACAAGTGGCGGACAACGAGCGTAGCGAGAGATAGCACTGTCCATGCTATATGAATGCCCCATACAACCCTGTGCCACCAGGGGGGTTCCAGGGTGCTGAGATGGCTAACGTTTTGATTCGCTCACGTCGGTCGCCGCGGCATGCAAGAACTGCCCAAAAACTGGCCAAAACAGTCCAAAAAGGGCCAAAACTGGCCATTTTTGGCTGAGCGAGCGAGCGGCGAACGACGGACAGCGAGCGAAGCGAGAGGCAGCACCGTCCCTGCGATACGAATGCCCCATCCAGCCCTGTGCCACCCGGGGGGTTCCAGGGTGCTGAGATGGCTGAGCGAGCGAGCGGCGAGCGGCGGACAGCGTGCGAAGCGAGAGGCAGCACCGTCCCTGCTATACAAATGCCCCATCCAGCCCTGTGCCACTTGGGTGGTTCTAGGGTGCTGAGATGGCTGACGTTTTGCTACGCTCACGTCGGTCACCGTGGCACGCAAGAACTGCCTAAAAACTAGCAAAAAGGGCACAAAAACAGGCCAAAACAGGCCATTTTTGGCTGAACGAGAGAGCGGCGAGCAGCGGACAGCGAGCGAAGCGATAGGCAGCAACGTCCCTGCTATACGAATGCCCCATCCAGCCCTTTGCCACTTGGGGGGTTCCAGGGTGCTGAGATGGCTGACGTTTTGCTCCGCTCACGTCGGTCGCCACGTTATGCATGAACTGCCCAAAAACTTTCCAAAACGGACCAAAAACAGGCCCAAACTGGCCATTTTTGGCTGAGCGAGTGGCGGACAACGAGTGAAGCGAGAGGCAGCACCGTCCCTGCTATACGAATGCCCCATCTAGCCCGGTGCCACCCGGGGGGTTCCAGGGTGCTGAGATGGCTGACGTTTTGCTCCGCTCACGTCGGTCGCCGCGGCACGCAAGAACTGCCCAAAAACTGGCCAAAACGACCCAAAAACGAGCCAAAACTGGCCATTTTTTGCTGAGCGAGCGAGCGGCAAGTGGCGAACAGCGAGCGAAGCGATAGGTACCACCGTCCCTGCTATACGAATGCCCCATACAGCCCTGTGCGTCGGTCGCTCAGCTCAGCGAGCGAAGCGATAGGTACCACCGTCCCTGCTGACGATTCGCTCAGCTCACGTCGGTCGCCGCAACATGCAATAACTGCCCAAAAACTGTACAAAACGGACCAAAAACATGCCAAAACTGACCATTTTTGGCTAAGCATGTGAGCGACGAGCGGCGGATAGCGAGCGAAGTAAGTGGCAGCACCGTCCCTACTATACGAATGCCCCTCGAGCCCTGTGCCTCCCGGGGGGTTCCAGGGTGCTGAGATGGCTGACGTTTTGCTCCGCTCACGTAGGTCACCGCAGCATGCAAGAACTGCCTAAAAATAGGCCAAAACAACACAAAAACGGGCCAAAACTAGCCATTTTTGGCTGAGCGAGCGAGCGGCGAACGACGGACATCGAGCGAAGCGAGAGGCAGCACCGTCCCTGCTATACGAATGCCCCATCCAGCCCTGCACCACCCGGGGGGTTCCAGGGTGCTGAGATGTCTTACGTTTTGCTCCGCTCACGTCGGTCGACGTGGCTCGCAAGAACTGCCCAAAAACTAGCCAAAACGGGCCAAAACTGGTCATTTTTGGCTAAGCAAGAGAGCGGCGAGTGGCGGACCGTGAGCAAAGCGAGAGGCCGCACCGTCCCTGCTATACGAATGCCCCATCCAGCCCTGTGTGACCCGGGGGGTTCCAGGGTGCTGAGATGGCTGTCGTTTTGCTCCACTCACGTCGGTTGCCACGACACGCAAGTATTGCCCAAAAAATGGCCAAAACCGACCAAAAACAAGCCAAAAATGGCCATTTTTGGCTGAAGGAGTGAGCGGCGAGCGGCGGACAACGAGCGAAGCGAGAGGCAGCACCGTCCCTGCTATATGAATGCCCCATCCAGCCCTGTGCCACCCGGGGAGTTCCAGGATGCTAAGATGGTTGACGTTTTGCTCCGCTCACATCGGTCGCCGCGGCTCGCAAGAACTGGCCAAAAACTAGCCAAAACGGACCAAAAACGGGCCAAAACAGGCCATTTTGGCCGAGCGAGCGAGCGGCGAACGACGGACAGCGAGCGAAGCGAGAGGCAGCACCGTCCCTGCTATACGAATGCCCCATCCAGCCCTGAGCCTCCCGGGGGGTTCCAGAGTGCTGAGATTGCTGACGTTTTGCTCCGTCAGGTCGGTTGCCGTGGCATGTTATACGAATGCCCCATCTAGCCCTGTGCCACCCGGGGGATTCCCGGGTGTTGAGATGGCTTACGTTTTGCTCCACTCACGTCGGTCGATGCGGCTCGATGAACTACCCAAAAACTAGCCAAAACGGCCCAAATACAGGCCAAAACGGGCCATTTTTGGCCGAGCGAGCGAGCGGCGAGCGGCGGACAGTGAGCAAAGCGAGAGGTAGCACCGTCCCTGCTATACGAATGCCCCATACAGCCCTGTGCCACTAGGGTGGTTCCAGGGTGCTGAGATGGCTGACGGTTCACTCCGCTCACGTCAGTCGCCACGTCACGCAATAACTGCCCAAAAACTGTCCAAAACAGACCAAAAACGGGCCAAAACTGAACATTTTTGGCTGAGCGAGCGAGCGGCGAGTGGCGGACAGTAAGCGTAGTTAGTGGCAGCACCGTCCATGCTATATGAATGCCCCATCGAGCCCTGTGCCACCCGGGGGGTTCCAGGGTGCTGAGATGGCTGACGTTTCGCTCCGCTCACATCGGTCGCCGCGGCACGCAAGAACTACCCAAAAACTAGACAAAACAGCCTAAAAACGGCCAAAACTTGCCATTTTTGGCTGAGCGAGCGAGCGGCAAACAGCGGACAACGAGCGAAGTGAGAGGCAGCACCATCCCTGCTATACGAATGCCCCATCCAGCCCTGTGCCACCCGGGGCATTCCAGGGTGCTGAGATGGTTGACGTTTTGCTCCGCTCACGTCGGTCACGGTGGCACGCAAGAACTGCCCAAAAACTGGCCAAAACGGCCCAAAAACGGGCAAAAACTAGCCATCTTTCGCTGAGCGAGCGAGCGGCGAGTGGCGGACAGCGAGCGAAGCGAGAGGCAGCACCGTCCCTGCTATACGAATGCCCCATCCTATTAGGATCGGAGCAGCACTAAGAGGGGGGGGTGAATTAGTGCAGCGGATTAAAACTTCAGTTTTTAAAAAATCTTTCGTATGATAAGAGCGGAACTTGATAAGCTTAATCTTGAATGCGTATTCTTAAATATGCGCAGCAAAAGTAATAAGGAACTAAAGCATATAAAAAGGTTTGCAATAATGTAAATAGCAATAATGAAATGCAAACCAAGGATCATGCCGATTTTAGAGTGGTTCGGTCAAATGACCTACTCCACTTGCGAGGCCCCTCTTCGATGAGACTCCCACCTTCCACTAGCAAGTCTCTTGAAATGGAAGGGTAAATACCCCTCTTACAACTCTTTACAAGCGGTTCACTCTCTTACAGATTTTCGAGAAGAGATGAGGTGAACACTAGCAAGTTGAAAAGAAAACAAGCTAACACTTTTCTAAGACCTTTCTCTCAAACTCTTGCTGCTCAAAAAGTTGTGTTCTCAGCTGAGATTTGAGGGGTATTTATAGGCCTCAAGAGGATTCAAATTTGGGCTCCAAAATTTGGGCTCCAAAATTCAAATTCTCTTTGGGTTCCCAATCTTTGGCCATTGCCACCGCAGCCCTTCGGGGTGTTGGATTTGCAACCGCTTACTGAGGAGAATAATCACCGCCAAAGACTTTCGGGTCTTTGATGCCACCACCGCCCGCTCTCCGGTTCACTTGGTTTGGCTTACTTTTAGCCCAAACCAAATCTGACTTTTGGCCCTAGTTGGCCCCTAACCAGGATATAGGATTATCTTCTTAATCGTAATCCTAATTACAAGTGAACTACATAACAAAACACATCCTAAGCAATTTATTAACCATGAACGTCAAGTCTTGTTCGACGAGCTTTTCAGCCGAACTTCCTTCGACGGGGTCCAAGCACGCTCCCGAACTTGTGATGACTTTAATGAGTAGCTGAGACTTCTCGGTGATCTCTGCGAACCTCCAACGATCTCTTCGGTGAACTTCCAACAGGTTCCCGATTTCTTCTCGGTTGGTTCCGGCAACATCTCCGACGATTCTTCGGACTCTTAAACGTTCATCGAACTCGACTCCGGTATACATGCTTTGTGTTTTCTGTTGATCGTAGTTAATCCTACACACTTAACTCAATAATATGGATTAGATCAAATAACCCATCAATTGATTTTATCACAAAATCCGAGATTCAACAATCTCCCCCTTTTTGATTATGACAATCAATTGATGACGGAGTTAAACATAACTCCCCCTATCTATATGCCATATTATGAGAAGATAAAAAACACTTGAATTCCATCCCATTGGATTCAAGCATAACCCGATAAGTTCTAACCGTAGAGCTTATCGTGATCCTCATTAAACAATAGTGAGTACAAAACTTCTATGAAAATCATAAGTTAAATGAAAAGGGATGAATTTTACTACGACAGAAGATAAAGATTTTCAATATAAATTTTATGATTTAGATGTAAGGCATGCTTTCAATATGATCAATCAATCTTGTGATATTTTCAAGGATTTTGCAAGGCATATAAGTCATTCATATCACACAAGTTTTTGTAATCCATATAAGTCATGTTATCATTATGGTGTAGGTCATCACTTCTCCCCCTTTGTCATCAACAAAAAGAGACAAGCCATCGAATTGATGATCATAAAAAAAATAGCATTTAACAAGGTTTATCATTCAAATTTGCCAGAAATAGTTTATCCAAAAGAAATCATGCAGATCAAAACAGTAGTTATCTAAAAGGAAGGATCCGTTATCGTTTAATCGATGACAAACTTTGAACTTGTTATTAAAAGCAAACAGAACAGAATAAAAAGATACATCAGTTTAATCCTTAGGAGGTAATCCACAATGCTGATACATGATATCTATTTTTTCATTCAGTTGTCGTTGTGTCTTCAAAATTTCAACTTGTTGATTTTGAATTTGTTCTTGCTGTGATTTGATCTGAGACAGTTCCTCCATAATGCGATCTTCAGAGGAGGAAATAGGAGCTGAAGGTGCTGCGCCAAAAGGACTAGGAGGAGAAGATTCATTTCCCATAAGAATTGGTGTTTCAGGGTGTTCTATTGGTGGAGGAATTGGATCCGTCCTTCTAGGCTGCCTAACCCATATGCCATTGCTAAAGGTGCACCTAAGTCTTTTCAGCAGGTTTTTATTTATTATGTTATATCTATCATTTTGAATAGATTCTTCATCGGGTGGGATGCAAATGTCATAGGCATGAAGAAATCTAGTGATTAACCTCCTATATGGCAGCATAGTATCTTTAGCCATAATATCCTGCATGTGTCGCCGAATTGAGTACCCAAAACAATTATCCTGACCGATCATAATCCAATACATGGTACTCATCTCAATTTGACTTATTTCGTCAAGATGAAATTGTTTGGGGAATATGATGCTTGTGATAATGTGATGAAGAATTTTAGAGTTGAAAGGCAGTAAGTGTTCACAGCTCTTGGGTAGGAAGTCAAGGTTTGGATTTGCAAAGATTGTTTCTGCGGCTTTGGTATAGGTTGCTCCTATTGAGTTGACGTCCCATTTACCTTTAAAATAGCATCCTCTATCTTTCTCAGTTATGCCAATTAGCTCACAAATGGTGCTGTCAAATATTCTAATGGGTGTTCCTAGAAGGTAAGTGCTTAGGCTATTATTGTCCTCATATAGGTTGGCATAGAACAATCTAACTAATCGCTGATAGATTGGTTCATCTAGTTGTAGTAGTGGTAGTGCTTTTATGTGTGCAAAACACCTAATGGGATCAAAGTCTTCTAGTTCATCCAAATCAACATATTTTCCCTTATGGATACCTCGTCTTTCAAATTTTGGAAAACTAAGGGCTACCTCTTTTGATCTAAAAAGATCATGGTCAAATGAATCTCCTTCAATCCTTTTTCCTTTTGATCTCTTAGGAGCCATTATCTAGACAAGATGATGATGAAATTGTGAAAAATAAGCAAGGGAAAGAGAAAGGAAAAGAGGGAATGAGATACCAAAAAGAGGGATTTCAAGTGTTACCTTATGGAGATTATGTTGAGAGATGGAAGGCTTGGACCACCAAGAATCCTTCTCCAATGCTTCTAAGAGGTAGAATGAGGGTTAGAGGAAATGGGAGAGGGTTTTGAGAGCTCTTTCTTCGGGTTGGGGGCGGTGTCACCGCCGGCCCTAACCCCTCGGGTTAATAAGGGTCGCTCGGTCGGTGCCACCGCCAAACCGAGCGGTGTCACCGCCTGGCGCCCGAGCGCTCAAGCGGTGCAACCGCCAGATCTGGCGGTGCCACCGCTGGCATCCCGCGGAGGAAAGAAAAAAAAATTTTCTTCCTCTCCCCCTTTTTTTGTTTGCTTCCCTCAAGATAATAAGTTATACTTTAATGGATCATTTTGAAGTGAAGAAGAAAGAAGAAATCAAATCCACAAAAGAAAGGAAAAGGATGAGTCATTTTTCGTGAAGCTCATTTTAGGGACAATTTAACATGCCTAATTCCCTTCTAATGAATTTAAATTGGTCTTCATTCAAGGCTTTTGTGAATAAGTCTGCTAATTGGTGCTTTGTGTCAATGAATTCTAGAACAACATCATTGTTAAGGACATGATTGCATATGAAATAATGCCTAACGTCGATGTGCTTAGTTCTAGAATGCTGAATTGGATTTTTTGTAAGACATATAGCACTTGTATTATCACATTTTATGGGAATATTTTTAAAGTGAATTCCATAGTATTCTAATGTATTTTTCATCCAAACAACTTGTGCACAGCATGAACTTGCAGCAATGTATTCGGCTTCCGCCGTAGATAGTGCAACTGAATTTTGTTTCTTGGAAGTCCAAGAAACAAGTGCATGACCTAAAAATTGGCATGTTCCGGATGTACTTTTTCTATCTCTTCTGCATCCGCCAAAATCAGCATCCGCATAGGCTATTAAATCAAAATTTTCAGATTTTGGATACCATAATACTAAATTTGGAGTTCCTTTAAGATATCTAAATATTCTTTTAACACTTTTAAGATGAGATAATTTAGGATTTGATTGAAACCTAGCACAAAGTCCTACACTAAACATAATATCCGGTCTAGTCGCGGTAAGGTAGAGTAGACTACCTATCATTCCCCTATATATTTTTTTATCGAAATTTTTACTATTTTCATCCATATCTAACTTAGTCGCAGTACTCATAGGGGTGTTTATTGCTTTTGAATTATCCATGTTAAATCGTTTTAACAATTCTAATGTGTATTTAGATTGGTTAATAAATATACCATCCTTAAGTTGTTTGATTTGTAATCCTAAAAAGAAAGTTAATTCCCCCATTAAACTCATTTCAAATTCATGGCTCATAGATTTGGCAAATGATTCACATAATGACTCATCCGAAGAGCCAAAAATAATATCGTCAACATAAATTTGCACAATAAGAAATTTTTTTTCAAAATGTTTAATAAACAATGTAGTATCAACCTTGCCTTTGGTAAAATTATTTAAAATAAGAAAGGAACTAAGCCTTTCATACCAAGCTCTAGGAGCTTGTTTCAAGCCATAGAGAGCCTTAGTCAATTTGAATACATGATTAGGAAGAAGAGAATTTTCAAATCCGGGAGGTTGTTCGATATATACTTCTTCGGAAATAAAACCATTCAAGAAGGCACTTTTGACATCCATTTGAAATAGTTTAAAATTATAACTACTAGCATAGGCAAGGAGCATCCTTATGGCTTCTAATCGAGCCACGGGAGCGAAGGTTTCTTCGTAATCGATACCTTCTTCTTGGTTGAAACCTTTGGCCACTAATCTAGCCTTGTTTCTAACCACGATACCATTTTCGTCTTGCTTGTTTCTAAAGACCCACTTAGTACCAATGACTAAATGGTCACTAGGTCTAGGAACAAGCTCCCACACCTTGTTTCTCTCAAATTGATTCAGTTCCTCTTGCATTGCAATAATCCAAAAATCATCTTTTATGGCCTCGTCAATGCACTTAGGTTCGATTTGAGAGAGGAAGGCGGCATTAGCACAAAAATTCTTGAAAGAGGAACGAGTTTGAACCCCTTTAGATGTATCCCCTATAATTAGCTCCTTTGGATGAGCATCTATATACTTCCATTCCTTAGGTAAGGAAATTTTGGAAGAAGGTACATCCAAGTTGCTATTTTGAGGAGGGGGTTCATTTAAATTCAAATTATCAAAACCAAGATCATCATCAAAATCATTTTTCTTAAAATTTGAGACTTCATTAAAAACTACATGAATAGACTCTTCAATTACTAAGGTTCTTTTATTAAAAACCCGAAAAGCTTTCAAAACGGAAGAGTAACCAAGAAAGATGCCTTCATCGGATTTTGCATCAAATTTTCCTAAGGCATCCCTTTCATTTAAAATAAAGCATTTACAATCGAAAACTTTAAAATAGGAAATATTTGGTTTTTTGTTATTCCATAATTCATAGGGAGTTTTTGATAAGGAAGGTCTTATTAGGACTCTATTCATGATGTAGCAAGCCGTATTTACGGCTTCAACCCAAAAATACTTAGGTAAACTATGTTCATTTAACATAGTTCTTGCCATTTCTTGTAGGTTTCTATTTTTTCTTTCAACTACTCCATTTTGTTGGGGATTTCTCAGAGTGGGGAAGTTATGGTTGTATCCATTAACTTCACAAAAATTTTGAAAGTCATGGTTTTGAAATTCGCCACCATGATCACTCCGAATTGATGAAATCATGAACCCTTTTTCGTTTTGAGTGAGTTTACAAAATTTAGAGAAACACTTGAAACAATCACTTTTGTGAGCTAAGAAATAGGTCCAAGTGTATCTAGAGTAGTCATCCACAATCACAAAAGCATATTTGCTTCCACCTAGACTTGTTGTATCAATTGGTCCAAATAAGTCCAAATGGATCAATTGTAACGGTCTAGTGGTGCTAATTTGATTTTTTGGTTTGAAGCTTGTTTTTATTTGTTTCCCTAGTTGACATGCATCGCATACCTTATCTTTAATAAACTTCATATTCGGAATCCCTCGTACTAATTCTTGAGATGAGATTTTAGATATTGTTTTCATGCTTGCATGGCCTAATCTCCTATGCCAAAGCCAAGCATCATCCTTTATGGCGGAGAAACACATTTCATTACTTAGTTCATCAAGATTGATGGTATAGACATTATTTTGTTTTAAAGCAATCATAGTCATGATATGATTTGGTTTTTCAATAATGCACATATTTGATTCAAATCTAACGATATAACCTTTATCGCATAATTGACTAATGCTCAACAGATTATGTTTTAATCCATCAACTAGTAACACATCATCAATGGAAAAACTTGATTTGTTACCTATGGTTCCCTTGCCAATGATTTTGCCTTTGTTGTTGTCTCCGAAGGTGACATAGCCTTCGTCCATGCTGTTAGGATCGAGAGCACTAAGAGGGGGGGGTGAATTAGTGCAGCGAAAAACTTTCTGCGATTAAAACCGAAAGCTGCGTTTGAATGATAAGGACAACTAAGCAAGGTTTCAGTCAATCTATGCAGGCAGTTTGCAGCAATGATGAAAACCAGAATATCGGCGCAAACTGAAATCCGATGTTCGTACGAAGAAACAGATTTACGTCTAAGTGTCGATTCGTAAATCACTTGTTTAGACAGGAATATAAAGACAGTGTGCTGCTATTGTATAGCTCAAAAAGTAATCTGCAAAAAGCAGATTTACGTCTAAACTCAGATTTACGTCTAAACGCAAATTTACGTCTAAACACAGATTTACGTCTAAACTTTGAAACTCGTTTGTAAAATCGTAGAAGGCAGTATGCAGTTGAAATCAAGATGTAAATGTAAACTGAAATCTGATGATTGTACGAGGAAAGCCAATTTTCGTCTAAATACAGTTTTGCGTCTAAACGCAGTTTTACGTCTAAACGCAATTTTGCGTCTAAACGCAGTTTTGCGTCTAAACGCTATTTTACGTCTAAACGCAGTTTTACGTCTAAATGCAGTTTTGCGTCTAAACGCTGTTTTACGTCTAAACGCAGTTTTTACGTCAAAACGTAATTTTACGTCTAAACGCAGTTTTGAACTTTGAAAAGCGTTTTATGAATACGCAGAAGGCAATTTGCAGTTATAAATGGAATCAAAATGTAAACATAAACTGCAGCGTAAAGATCGTACGAAGACACCGATTTACGTCTGAATGCAAATTCGGAAAGATAAGAGTTTAGAGACTCGTTCGTAAAAGCGCAGAGGGCAGTAGCTATGTAGGAGGTTTGCAGTAATGATAAAGTGCTCAAGTAAAAGCAAACCAGAGATTTAGAGTGGTTCGGTCAGTCTTGACCTACTCCACTTTTGGCTTCCTCCTCCGACGAGGTTACCGACGTCAACTAGCTGCCTTCCTTCAATGGGCGAAGGCCGACTGCCCTTTTACAGTTTCTCTCCTTTTGACAGGCTCAGGAGACAACCTTTACAGATCCTTTCTCTCCTCTCTTTACAACTTAAGACTTGAAGAACAGAAAGAGGAGAACTTTAGGACTTTACACAAATTTGAGCTCTTAGAATCACTGAAAAGATCAAGAATTCGGTGTGGATCTGTATCTCTTCAGTGCTGAATGGGTGGGGTATTTATAGGCCCCAACCCAGTTCAAATTTGGAGCTCAAAACGATCAAATCGATCAAATCCCGAATTCGGGGATCAAAGGTTGCACCTCTTGATTGGAGAGGTTGCACCGCCGCGGCAGAGCTTTCGGAGATCGAGCCCAGGCGGTTGCACCTCTCTGTCGGGCGGTTGCACGCGCCGAAGTCCGCTCAAGATCGAGCCCCTGGCGGTTGCACCTCTCTCTGTCGGGCGGTTGCACCGCCAGATCTAGCTCTCGAAGACTGAGCTCAGGCGGTTGCACCTCGGCTGGGGCGGTTGCACCGCCAGTCTCGCTGGGAGACGCAGCCACGGCGGTTTGCACCTCGGCCTAGGCGGTTGCACCTTTTGGTGCAATCAGTGGTCCGAATGGTTTGCTCCATTCGCCCAATTTCTATCTTTTCAGGGGCCCAATTGCCCCAAGATTAAGCTAATGGGATCACCTCCCATTTTCAAGCTTAATCAACGTGCTAACTATGATTAAATCTAAGACAACTTCTGCAGCTTTGCTCCGATCGTCAATCGCTTCTTCCAAATGAAGTTTCGGCGAACTTCCGTCGATCATCCGATGAACCCTCGGTGATCCTTCTGCGGACATCCGGCAAACTCACGGACTTTCGCGACGATCCACTTGGCGAAGTTCGACGAAGCCGGCTTGGCAAGCTTCTGGACTTTCGGATCTGTTCTCGCTGAACCTCCGACGACCGTCCAAACTTCCGTCGAACTCTCGAACTCCCAACGTGATCATGATCTTGACTCCGGCGCAACACCTGCTGCTTGTCTAACTTTCATCGTAGTTAATCCTGCACACTTATCTCAACACATAGATTAGATAACAAATGACAATTGACTTCATCATCAAAATCCGAGATTCAACACATGCTAGTGAGCTTGGTGAATTGGGATGGATCTCCGGTCAAATGCCTTGAGCATCCACTATCAAGATACCATCTCTTGCTCCTAGCATGTGATGGTGTATGTTTCTACAAGAAGGAATTATTTTTAGGTACCCATTTACTTTTGGGTGCCTCAAAAACTAATCTAACTTGTTTATCATGTTGCATAGACTTGATCATGGTTCCTTTAGGAACCCAAATCAATTTGTTCGGACTAATTTTCTTGAATGGACATTGGTAAGTTATATGTCCATATTTGCAACAAAAGTTGCAATTGCTTTGATGTTGAACATGTAAGATAGGACCTTTAACGAAGGTGGTTGGATTTTGGTGAGTACTTCTCACAAATCCGATTCCACTCCATTTAGGAACGTGACCCTTATTTGTAAGGATCATGTTTAAGGACTTGCTACCGACCTCGAATTTCTTCAAGGTGTCCTTAAGTACTAAGTTCTCATTTTGGAGAGTTTCTAAATCATGGCATTTAACACATGGAGCTAGACAATCATAATATTCAGTTTTTAATTTATCAAAAGCACAAGTAAGACTATCATGCTCATTTCTTAGCAATTTGTATTTTCTACTAATTGTCTTACATTCATCAAATAACTCATGGAAGGCATTTAATAAATCATGATAAGGTAAATCTACATTAATTAAATCCGTTACCTCTTCTTCGAAGGCCATTAGGGCGTAGTGAGCAACTTGCTCGGTGTTGGACCCCTCTTCTTCGGATGTGCTTGAGTCATCCCATGTTGCCTTGAGCGCCTTCTTCTTTGGTGGTCTCTTTTTGGCTTGAGGGCAATCGTTCTTGTAGTGTCCCGGTTTTTTGCATTCATAGCAAATCACTTGGTCCTTCTTTTGTTCAAATTTATTTTTTGTATTATTTTTAAATTTGTTCTTCCTTAAATATTTTTTGAATTTTTGAGTCAAAAGTGTAATGTCATTGTCACTGTCCTCATCACTTGATGTTCCTTTCAAGCGGTCTTCTTGTGATTTGAGTGCCATATGCAAGTCATAGGTGCCCAGCAAGCCAATCACGTGAGTGATGGCACGTGTGACTTGATACAGAATCTTTTTGCTTATTATATTTTGGCGTATATCACTTTATAACTATTGCATAAATGCATATATATATATATTGTGATGTCCTTGGATTTGTGCAATGGGAATCGGATCGTGATGAGATCACGATAATGAGATCGATTCACCTTTAAACACATATCCTAAATAATTCGGTCATAGGTTTTCGAGAGGGACATCATGATAACCGGATAGACCGGTGTGTCTGTATACCCGTCCATATGATGGATGCAGCTGGTCTCATAGCTGCTCGTGTAGGGACACTAGGGATACGATAGAAAAGTGCTCATTGGAGAATGAGTTCATCGATTGATCCGCTTACGGAATTTGGATGGTTGATGATGCCTTATTGTGGACAAATGATTCCGTAGTCCTAGTGGTGTATCTGGTCCTTAGACTTGAGACACCAAGGATGTCCTATATGAGTGCTCCACTCTTTGATACCAGACTTATAGGTTTGGCTGTCCCAGATCTAGTACAGCTGGTCATTGGGAGTGGTAGTCGACCTTACGAGGGCTATTGAGTGTCGATAGAGGATCATCCACTCTCGGCGTCATTAGAGGAATATCCCATGTGTTCTTGCTCAGACAAATCCCTGGCCAGGGTCATTCGGGTTGAGAGAGAAAGAGTTCTCCGGGAGAATCCGATTAGAGCGAGACTTCGAAAGTAGAAACCATATGGGTCCGACAACTCCATCTTTGGATATACGGTCTCGGGATATTAGATGGATGAGGGACTATAGGTACATGGTAGCGAGGACGACAGGTCCAATGGATTGGATTCCCTCAGATCCCGGGGACTACTACAGTAGTGGCCTAGTACGCCCAGAAGTCGATGAGTCGAGTGAATTATTACAGAGATAATAATTCACTGAGTTAGAAGGAGTTCTGACAGGTATGACTCACGGCCAGCTCGATATTGGGCCTAGAGGGTCACACACATATGGTAGGCATTGCGATGAGTAGAGGTTCGGATATGAGATATCCGACGGAGCCCTTGTCTTATTGGATGCAGATCCAATACCCACTAGGGAAGGACCCATTAGGGTTTGACACGGGATCTCTATAAATAGGAGGGATTCACAGCCTCATAGGCTAGAGTCTTTGCTTGCCTTTCCTATTCTCCTCTCCCTCTCCACCTCAGAGGCTTGGAGTTTTGAGGAGGGTCGTCGCAACCCTGCTGTGTGGATCACCGCTAGAGAGGAGGACGCTTGACCTCCTTCACCCTCTCCTAAGGATCTGCAAGGAAACAGGGATATACGATCTCCCTAGGTAACACAATCTCTATACGCAGTTTTGTGTTTTGCGGATTTTTGCGTACCAATCTTCGCACGACGACGAATATCTTTTTGGGAATCGGGGATTTTTGTTTCTTGTTCTTCCGCTGCGCATATGATGTCACCCCCTTGATTTCCTAACACCATATCCTTCCTATTCTTTGGAAGGGAGTTCTCGAGCTCGTCATGAGCTTGACATGTCATTTCGTAGGTCATTAGAGACTCAATGAGTTCTTCAAGAGTGAATGTTTTAAGGTCTTTGGCCTCTTGAATGGCCATAACTTTTGGATCCCAACTTTTAGGGAGGGATCTTAAGATTTTAGTTACTAGTTCAAAGTTAGTAAAATCTTTACCAAGAGCTTTGAGTCCATTGATGACATCCGTAAACCGGGTGTACATGTCTCCGATGGACTCACTTGGTTTCATTCGGAAAAGTTCGTAAGAGTGCACAAGAATGTTGATTTTGGACTCTTTCACTCGGCTAGTGCCTTCATGAGTGACCTCAAGAGTTCTCCAAATATCAAAAGCCGAATCACAAATTGAAACACGATTAAATTTGTTTTTGTCTAGTGCACAAAACAAGGCATTCATAGCCTTTGCATTTAAAGCAAAAACCTTCTTCTCCGAATCATTCCATTCGCTCATCGGAAGAGAAGATTTTTGAAATCCGTTTTCAACAATAGTCCAAAGCTCGAAATCCATAGAAATGAGGAAGATCCTCATCCGAGTCTTCCAATACGTGTAATCCGACCCATTAAACATAGGTGGACGAGTGATAGAATGGCCCTCTTGCATGCCGGAGTAAGCCATCTCTCTTGGGTATTAAACCAAATATGAGAGATAACCTCGCTTTGATACCAATTGTTAGGATCGGAGCAGCACTAAGAGGGGGGGGTGAATTAGTGCAGCGTATTAAAACTTCGGTTTTTAAAAAATCTTTCGTATGATAAGAGCGGAACTTGATAAGCTTAATCTTGAAAGTGTATTCTTAAATATGCGCAGCAAAAGTAATAAGGAACTAAAGCATATAAGAAGGTTTGCAATAATGTAAATAGCAATAATGAAATGCAAACCAAGGATCACGCTGATTTTAGAGTGGTTCGGTCAAATGACCTACTCCACTTGCGAGGCCCCTCTTCGATGAGGCTCCCACCTTCCACTAGCAAGTCTCTTGAAATGGAAGGGTAAATACCCCTCTTACAACTCTTTACAAGCGGTTCACTCTCTTACAGATTTTCGAGAAGAGATGAGATGAACACTAGCAAGTTGAAAAGAAAACAAGCTAACACTTTTCTAAGACCTTTCTCTCAAACTCTTGCTGCTCAAAAAGTTGTGTTCTCAGCTGAGATTTGAGGGGTATTTATAGGCCTCAAGAGGATTCAAATTTGGGCTCCAAAATTCAAATTCTCTTTGGGTTCACAATGCTGGCGGTGCCACCGCCCAGCGCTCGGGTGCTATACGGTGCAACCGCCCAGCCCAGGAGGTGTCACCGCCCAGCCAAGCGGTGCCACCGCCTGGCTCTCCGGTTCACTTGGTTTGGCTTACTTTTAGCCCAAACCAAATTTGACTTTGGCCCCAGTTGGCCCCTAACCAGGATATAGGATTATCTTCTTAATCCTAATCCTAATTACAAGTGAACTACATAACAAAACACATCCTAAGCAATTTATTAACCGCGAACGTCAAGTCTTGTTCCGGCGAGCTTTCCGACGAACTTCCTTCAACGGGGTCCAAGCACGCTCCCGAACTTGTGATGACTTTAATGAGTAGCTGAGACTTCTCGGTGATCTCTGCGAACCTCCGACGATCTCTTCGGTGAACTTCCAACAGGTTCCCGATTTCTTCTCGGTTGGTTCCGGCAGCATCTCCGACGATTCTTCGGACTCTTAAACGTTCATCGAACTCGACTCCGGTATACTTGCTTTGTGTTTTCTGTTTATCGTAGTTAATCCTGCACACTTAACTCAACAATATGGATTAGATCAAATAACCCATCAATTGATTTTATCATCAAAATCCGAGATTCAACACATCTAGCCTTCTGCCACCCCAGGGGTTCCAGGGTGCTGAGATGGCTGATGTTTTGCTCCGCTAACGTCAGTCACCGCAGCACGCAAGAACTGCCCAAAAACTGGCGAAAACGGACCAAAAACGGGCCAAAACTGGCCATTTTTGGCTGAGCGAGCGAACGGCGGACAGCTAGCGAAGCGAGAGGCAGCACCGTCCTGACTATACAAATGCCCCATCCAGCACTGTGCCACCCGGGGGGTTCTAGGGTGTTGAGATGGCTGACGTTTTGCTCCGCTCACGTCGGTCGCCGCGGCACGCAAGAACTGCCCAAAAACTGGCCAAAACAACCCATAAACGGGCAAAAACTGGCCATTTTTTGCTGAGCGAGCGAGCGGTGAATGGCGGAGGCAGCACCGTCCCTGCTATACGAATGCCCCATCCAGCCCTGTGCCACCCGGGTGATTCCAGTGTGTTGAGATAGCTTATGGTTTGCTCCGCTCATATTAGTCGACGCGGCTCGTAAGAACTACCCAAAAACTAGCAAAACGACCCAAAAAAGGGCCAAAATTGGTCATTTTTGGCTGAGCGAGAGAGCAGCGAGAGGCGGATAGCGAGCGGAAGCGAGAGGCCGCGCCGTCCCTGCTATACGAATGCCCCATCCAGTCCTGTGCCACCCGGGGGGTTCCAGGGTGCTGAGATGGCTGACGTTTTGCTCCGCTCACGTCGGTCGCCGCGGCTCGCAAGAACTGCCCAAAAACTAGTTAAAACGGACCGAAAACGGGCCAAAAATGGTCATTTTGGCTGAGCGAGAGAGCGGCGAGCGGCAGTTAGCGAGCGAAGCGAGAGGCCGCACCGTCCCTGCTATACAAATGCCCCATCCAGCCCTGTGGCACCCGGGGGGTTCCAAGGTGCTGAGATGGCTGACCTTTTGCTCCGCTCACATCGATCGCTACGGCACGCAAGTACTGCCCAAAAACTGGCCAAAACCGACCAAAAACGGTCCAAAAATGGCCATTTTTGGCTGAGGGAGCGAGCGGCGGATAGCGAGCGAAGCGAGAGGCAGAACCATCCCTTCTATATGAATGCCCCATCCAGCCATGTGCCACTCGGGGGTTTCGTGGTCTTTGAGATGGTCGACGCTTTTGCTCGCCACGCCGGTCGCCCTTGGCTCACAAGAACTGCCCAAAAACCATTAAAACCGACCAAAAATGGGCCAAAACTGGCCATTTTTTGCGAGCGAGGCGGCGAAAGTGGCGAACAATGCGAAGTTAGTGGCAGCACCGTCCATGCTATATGAATGCCCCATCGAGCCCCCATTGCACCCGGGGTTCGTGGTCTTTGAGATGGTGACGTTCGCTCCCGCTCACATCGGTCGCCGCGGCACGCAAGAACTACCCAAAAGCTGGCCAAAACCGCCTAAAAATAGGCCAAAACTTGCCATTTTTGGCTGAGCGAGAGAGCGGCGAACAGCAGACAACGAGCGAAGTGAGAGGCAGCACCGACCCTGCTATACAAATGCCCCATCCAGCCCTGTGCCACCCGGGGCGTTCCAGGGTGCTGAGATGGTTGACGTTTTGCTCCGCTCACGTCGGTCACGGCGGCACGCAAGAACTGCCCAAAAACTAGCCAAAACGGCCCAAAAACGGGCTAAAACTGGCCATTTTTCGCTGATCGAGCGAGCGGCGAGTGGTGGAGAGCGAGCAAAGCGAGAGGCAGCACCGTCCCTGCTATACGAATGCCCCATCCAGCCTTCTGCCACCCCAGGGGTTCCAGGGTGCTGAGATGGCTGATGTTTTGCTTCGCTAACGTCAGTCACCGCGGCACTCAAGAACTGCCCAAAAACTGGCGAAAACAGACCAAAAACGGGCCAAAACAGGCCATTTTTGGCTGAGCGAGCGAACGACGGACAGCTAGCGAAGCGAGAGGCAGCACCGTCCCGGCTATACAAATGCCCCATCCAGCACTGTGCCACCCGGGGGGTTCCAGGGTGTTGAGTTGGCTAACGTTTTGCTCCGCTCACGTCGGTCGCCGCGGCACGCAAGAACTGCCCAAAAACAGGCCAAAACAACCCAAAAACTGGCAAAAACTGGCCATTTTTTGCTGAGCGAGCGAGCGGTGAATGGCGGAGGTAGCACCGTCCCTGCGATACGAATGCCCCATCTAGCCCTGTGCGACCCGGGTGGTTCCACGGTGCTGAGATAGCTTATGGTTTGCTCCGCTGATATTGGTCGATGCGGCTCATAAGAACTTCCCAAAAACTAGCAAAACGGCCTAAAAAAGGGCCAAAACTGGTCATTTTTGGCTGAGCGAGAGAGCGGCGAGCAGCGGATAGCGAGCGAAGCGAGAGGCAGCACCGTCCCTTCTATATGAATGCCCCATCCAGCCATGTGCCACTCGGGGGTTTCCAGGGTGCTGAGATGGCTTACGTTTTGCTCCGCTCACGTCGGTCGCCGCGGCTCGCAAGAACTGCCCAAAAACTAGCCAAAACTGACCAAAAATGGGCCAAAACTGGCCATTTTTTGCTGAGCGAGCGAGCGGCAGACAGTAAGCGAAGTTAGTGGCAGCACCGTCCATGCTATACGAATGCCCCATCGAGCTCTATGCCACCCGGGGGGTTCCAGGGTGCTGAGATGGCTGACGTTTCGCTCCGCTCTCATCTGTCGTCGCGGCACGCAAGAACTACCCAAAAACTGGCCAAAACAGCCTAAAAACGGGCCAAAACTTGCCATTTTTGGCTGAGCGAGCGAGCGAGCGGCGAACAGCGGACAACGAGCGAAGTGAGAGGCAGCATCGTCCCTGCTATACGAATGCCCCATCCAGCCCTGTGCCACCCGGGGCATTCCAGGGTGCTGAGATGGTTGACGTTTTGCTCCGCTCACGTCTGTCATGGCGGCACGCAAGAACTGCCCAAAAACTAGCCAAAACGGCCCAAAAACGGGCTAAAACTGGCCATTTTTCACTGATCGAGCGAGCGGCGAGTGGCGGACAGCGAGCGAAGCGAGAGGCAGCACCGTCCCTGCTATACGAATGCCCCATCCAGCCTTCTGCCACCCCAGGGTTTCCAGGGTGCTAAGATGGCTGATGTTTTGCTTCGCTAACGTCAGTCACCGCGGCACGCAAGAACTGCCCAAAAACTGGCGAAAACGGACCAAAAACGGGCCAAAACAGGCCATTTTTGGCTGAGCGAGCGAACGACGGACAGCTAGCGAAGCGAGAGGAAGCACCGTCCCGGCTATACAAATGCCCCATCCAGCACTGTGCCACCCGGGGGGTTCCAGGGTGTTGAGATGGCTGACGTTTTGCTCCGCTAACGTCGGTCGCCGCGGCACGCAAGAACTGCCCAAAAACTGGCCAAAACAACCCAAAAACTGGCAAAAACTGGCCATTTTTTGCTGAGCGAGCGAGCGGTGAATGGCGGAGGTAGCACCGTCCCTGCTATACGAATGCCCCATCCAGCCCTGTGCGACCCGGGTGGTTCCACGGTGCTGAGATAGCTTATGGTTTGCTCCGCTGATATTGGTCGATGCGGCTCATAAGAACTGCCCAAAAACTAGCAAAACGACCTAAAAAAGGGCCAAAACTGGTCATTTTTGGCTGAGCGAGAGAGCGGCGAGCGGCGGATAGCGAGCGAAGCGAGAGGCAGCACCGTCCCTTCTATATGAATGCCCCATCCAGCCATGTGCCACTCGGGGGTTTCCAGGGTGCTGAGATGGCTGACGTTTTGCTCCGCTCACGTCGGTCGCCGCGGCTCGCAAGAACTGCCCAAAAACTAGCCAAAACTGACCAAAAACGGGCCAAAACAGGCCATTTTTTGCTGAGCGAGCGAGCGGCGAGCGGCGGACAGTGAGCGAAGCGAGAGGCAGCACCATCCCTGTTATACGATTGCCCCATCCAGCCCTGTGCCTCCCGGGGGGTTCCAGAGTGTCACGCCCCTCAAAATATCGACAATATTTAAAATTTTCATTATAACTAACCCAGGATCCAAGCACACATTTGAGGTCACTAAGAAAACATTCAGATCAAAATTTCACCTCTATAGTCTACAAATTCATAACCCTGTGCAATTCATAAACATACCACACATCACTTGATAATTCATACAATCAGAACTCAACTCATCAAAATAATAACCACAATATAAATTCACAAATGGGGAAGTCTATGCAATCACCAAACCAACGATTACCATAAGATCATATCATTACACGAATTTAACTTAACATACCAAAATCCTATATATGAGGGATCCTTTATCTTACACAAAATCCACAGGTTTAGATTCATCGTCACATTTCATAAGATGCAGAAGTATCTTATACAATAAATACACATATGCTAACAAAGATCTGCCCAAAATCTTCTAAATTTCCACCGCCTCAGCCCAATCTTAACATTTAAGCAAGCAATATGCTATCCTGAAAAATTTATCAACAAACGGGGTGAGCATAAAGAGCTCAGCAAGTGACTAACATATCCATATCAAAATAGTACAACTTCCAAAGAGATACAGTTCCAAAATATAAGGCAGAATATACGATTTTGTAGACATAATATCATTAAGAGCATAAACACAATTGTCCTTTCAATCTTACATATTTGGTTCCTAACATATTGGGGCATAGAGTAATTGGAGCATATCAGTAACAAAGGAAACATATCGGAACTTATCTTTTTTTTTGGTAAGTAAAAGTAAATTGATTATGTGTAAAGTTTCTACAAATAGCTTTATCTATAAAAGTCATAGACAAAGCCATGTAACTCATAGAGTGCGAATGCGATAGTTATGACTACACATGTTGTAGACTATAACTCCTAATTATAATCAAAATAGAAAATGTTTATCCAGATATATCAAAATTTGGCATCATTCCCAAGATCTTTAGCTAATAGCAAAATTAAAATTGATAAAAATATATTTTTCTCTTTGGGTAAAGTGCTCGCTTTTGAGATCTTGCTCCATACAGGATCTTGAGTCTCTAATAATCTCTTTCAATAGCTGTGCATTGTTTGTGTGTTGACATTTAAAGATTTTGTTACATCTCTCCTTCCACATCCACCAAATAGCGATCTGAAAGTAACCTTTGCCGGTTGTGTGAGAGGCCCTTTTCTTGAGAAACATTGCATGAGTTCGCCTAGTTCTTGGTGCAAGTTTGGTTGCGGGCGATCTATTGAGTTCAAATCATTTGGAGAATCTCCTTCCATATCCATTTTGTATAATCACAAGCAAAATAAAGGTGGTCAACAGTTTCTTCTTGTTGCATACAAAGGAGCATCGGTTAACATGATAGATACCTCTTCTTTTCATATTGTCTATTGTAGGTAGTTTATTGAGAAGGGCCTGCCATGTACATAAGGAATGTCTTTGTGATCCCTACGATCCCATGTCCAACTGCTTGGGACCCACTTGTTATTTCTTTGCCTAATTTGATTCCATGCAGATGTGGCACTAAATTTGCCATTGTCATGAGGCCAAATAAGTTTATCGGAAGAGTTGTTCGTGATTGGAATAACTATAATAGTCGGCCAAAGTGATAACATTTCGGGAGAAATAGGATTAGGGAGACACCAGTGCAGATTAGCAATGAACTCAGAAACCTTCCAATCTTTGGGAGCCCCGAGATCTTTTCGTATTCTGTCACCATATAATTGAAATATACTCTTCCCATTCACCCAAGGATCGTACCACATATTAGTACTAGTTCCAGAAGAGATTGCATAGGAAATGTGTTTGATAAAATGTTCCGAAGCATATCAACGGCATATGGAACATTTCGAAGCAAAATCATCAGTGAATGAAGCATTTCAGAGCATATCAAAACAAATATCGTACAGAAGCTCAAACGTCATCCTTGACATTGCAATCATATCATTCTTATCCAGAGCATGAACAAAAATAACTCACCAAAACTCTGGATGTCATATCAAACATATAGAAGGTGTGGTAGGATCTCAGTCAGAATGTGATTCATCCATTTCTGAATGACCACCTGACAAAAGTCTCCCACGTTTGGGAGATCCATCCACTCACGTCTAGGTGAAGTCAGAGGGGCCGGCAGAGCATCGCAGGCTCTAAGCACATGCCCTTTACCATTTCTGGCCAAGGTCCAGAATATCCCACAGAGCGGGACCCCATAGAGCGGGTAATAAGCGCATACCCTTTACCATTTCTGGCAAAGTGATAAGACCCTAAAGTCTTATCGTCGCTCTGATACCAATTGATAAGACCCTAAAGTCTTATCGTCGCTCTGATACCAATTGATAAGACCCTAAAGTCTTATCATCGAAGAAAGAGGAGAAATGGGGATGATAATGATGATAAACCCGAGGGATCGGCCTCCTTGATCGCCTTCGGGGATCGACCCTCCTTGATCACTTCGAGGGGATCGACCTCCTAGGGTTTGTCGAAAGACAGAATAGTATTTTTCATAGATTATTGAAAAGAAGCCGTTACATCCCTATTTATAGAGTTCCACCCAGAGTCCATCAGGACTTGAACTCTAATAATAAATAAATATTAAATAAACCTCTACTTGACTCTAACTGAACCAAACTGACTCAATAAACAACTAGACCAAACATACTCAATAAACATTATTCAAAAGCTCAGAAAAAGGGTCCTAACAATTCCTCCCTCTTCAAATCAGCCTTGTCCTCAAGGTCGAAAGATCAATCTCGGGAGCTTATCTTTTCAAAGACTTCGCCATAGACTATCTGCAACGCATCACAACCCGTTGATCAAGTAAGTATGGTCTCCACTTTTTGATAGTGTAAGCAACAGGTCGATCTTTCAGTTTAGTAATCGTTGCATGAAACTTCTGGCCCTGTATAATCAATTTAATCTTTGAACCTTTGCTATCACAAGTGAAAATCCGTCCATCAATGATCTTTACTTCGAATCTGTCATAGTCTTCAATGTGGTGGGTCAATCGATCAATAGTCTCACTGTCCATAAAATTGTTAGTGCTACTAGTATCAATCAAAAGTATAATAGGCCGATGCTCTAGAGTTCCAGCAACTTCCATAGTTTCATGGGTTAGAGTAGTCGGTTAATGTATGCATTGTATATACGGTAGGTTCAACGTCTTCATTAGAATTTATACCTTCATGATCGAGTCCAACTCTTACGCTTTCGGTTCCTCTCCAATTGGCTCAATCATCATATGTTGCCCTTGTTTACATTGGTGCTCCATACTCCACTTTTCATCATAGTACAAACCCCTTGCTGATCTTTCCTTGCTAATTTTTTTTCTGTAGATTTGCAAATGAGATCGCAGCTATCATAGTAAAGCGGGGTTGACGAGCCTTAACTTCACACCGGATCTCCGGAATAAGCCCTTCAATAAATGTATCCGAAGTTGTCGGTCCGACCAATCTCTAGCTTGATGTGATAATTTTTCAAACCTACTCGATATTCCAACATTGTAGAAGTCCGACAAATTTTTGGCGAGTTGTTCATCCACCTTCATGTATGCAGTAGATTGTGTCACAATCTTGGAGCCCATTTCTAGTATTTCCAGATCTATGCAATATAGAACTTGAGCTCCCACCTTGTTGAAAGTTACTAAGGCTCCCCGAAGAAGTCCTTTTTTGAAATCATTAAGTACTTCTTGTAACCGGTTCTCAATTCTAATTTCCAATGCTTCCATTTGTGCTTTCACTGAGTCATCAGTGGCCATTTCGTAAGACTGCAAATTTGTAATCTCAACACTTGTTTTTGGCGTCGGTCAAGGGCATCAATCACTGCCCTATTCGGTGCTGCTGTTGTGACGTAGTCGGTGGCAACACTATGGGAATGAAGGGTTGCTGCGAGGATGCGGGGATGAAAGGCAACGTTGCTCTGTTTCTGTCACACTGCGGAAGGAGGCGCTGGTGAGAGGCAACAATGCTTGTGGCAGAATATGCTAAGCAAGGGGATCTTGGCGTGATGCGCGGCCGAAGCTTGAGAAGAGGAATCGGTGTTGCGTGGCTGCTGGGGTTGAGGCAAGGCAGCGTACTTGCTGTGGTTGCTGCGTTCAGCTGTTGGAGGGTGGCTGCTGCAGAATGAGGGTTGGTCGTTGGCGGGGCGGCGGCGGCGGTGGTTACAATCGGCGGCTACGGTAGCAGAGAGTGCCACTGTTTTTGTTGCTGCGTACTCTGTTTTTGTCGCACCCGAATGAGTTGGCCGGCAGGATAACCAGCGGTTGAGGAGAAGGCTGCGGTGGCTGGCAGCAGTGGTGATCGTTGACCGCAGCGCAGCGTTGGCGATGGAGAAAAAGGCAGCGAGCGTCGTCGCTGTCCGGGAAGCTGCGATGCTGGAGATGGGAAACAGGATGCTTTGTTTCTATCGCACCACAGCCGGAGACGCTAGCGATGCTGGCAACGGCGGTGCGGCGCTGATCGTGCGGCCGAGAAGCAGCGGCAGCGGTGGAGAAGGAGGAGCCGGCGGTGTCACGGTTGGGAACAAGGGCAACCGGTGAGTTGCCCTGTTTCTGGCACTACGGATGCAGAGCAAGGAGGATCGGCTGCTGGAGGCGTCGGTCGGTCGTCGCCGGTGGCCCATAACGGTGATGGGTCGGCTGGGCTGGACGGCGGCGCTGGAGGGGAAGAGGAGTGCTGGAGGCGGCGCGGCTGCGATCGACGAGGGGCTGCGGAAACAGAGGAACTTTGTTTCTGCAACCGTTGCAACGAGGGGCTGCGACAACCGACGGCTGCGACCCAAGGGGGGGCACGGCTAGGGTTGCGGCTGCGACCTGGGGGGGCACGGTGGCAGAGAAATTAGGGCAGCGTCGCCGAGAGTCTCAACGACGAAGGGTGGTCCGTTGGCTGGGGGAGACGACGCCAGCAATCCTTTCTTTCGGCGAGGCGGAAAGCGAGGATGAGAGGTCGCCGGCTGGGGGGCAGCGGCGGCGTTGGTCGATCAGCTGGGACGCAGTGCCGGCGGTGGAAAGGAGGCAGCAAGGAAGGGCGCGGCCTGCCGGAGAGCAGGGGCGGCGATGGGCTGGCCGCAAGCAGAGGAAGCAGGGATGCGTGGCTGCGGCTGCTTTCTCTCTTCCTTTACTTCTATTTTTTTTTTTTTTTTTTTGTTACGTTGCAGCGGAACGTGCCAAGGATCGCTGCTCTGATACCAATTGATAAGACCCTAAAGTCTTATCGTCGCTCTGATACCAATTGATAAGACCCTAAAGTCTTATCGTCGCTCTGATACCAATTGATAAGACCCTAAAGTCTTATCATCGAAGAAAGAGGAGAAATGGGGATGATAATGATCGCTTCGAGGGGATCGGCCTCCTTGATCGCTTCGAGGGGATCGACCCTCCTTGATCACTTCGAGGGGATCGGCCTCCTAGGGTTTGTCGAAAGACAGAATAGTATTTTTCATAGATTATTGAAAAGAAACAGTTACATCCCTATTTATAGAGTTCCACCCAGAGTCCATCAGGACTTGAACTCTAATAATAAATAAATATTAAATAAACCTCTACTTGACTCTAACTGAACCAAACTGACTCAATAAACAACTAGACCAAACATACTCAATAAACATTATTCAAAAGCTCAGAAAAAGGGTCCTAACACAAAGGTCCAGACAATCCCACACACCAGAGTATAAGAGGGCAGTTTTTAACAATAAGTAGCATATATCGGAAGCACATGCGGAACAACAAATGTGCATGTGCCTTTTCGAGACAATACGAAACAAAGAACAAATCTCTCACAAATGTATTCAGATTTGGAATGAAATAAAAATAAAAGTGTACAGGGATTCCAAGCAATCATATTTAGCTCAAATCCAATAAAAAGGTTAGACGAATTCAAATATCCAAAGGAACGGAGCAGAATACGCGAAATCGACCAAAGCTCGATTTCGGACATAATTCCAGTGGCACATCAAACAAATACTTCAGAATATCAATTATGCTCCAATATCCATAAGAAAACTATGGTCGAACCATATATCAATCTATATTCTGATGGAACAAATTTCATATGAAACAGGGTTCCCAACGCGGAGTTACCTTTGATTTGGTAACACAAGGTCAAAAACACAATCACTGTTTTGCAGAATTTAAAGGGTCGGATTCAACAGATAATAGGGTAGGCAATTGAAATCCAAAATTTTCAAAATATATGTAAAAAGAAAGATTTTCAAGTCTAGTTTCAAATAAAATCAGTTTGGTACAATTAAGAATTTTCAACAGGGAGTTATAGGCATTTTAGTATCGACAGGTCAGAAATCTTGAAACCTGTTTTACAGCGTCTATAGGCTCAATTGAAACAGATGTTTGGGTAAGTATTCGGTGTCCAAAATCTACAAAATCAGTGTCAAAAGGAAGATATAAGAGTCTAATTTCAAACAAAATAGTTCCTGCCCGAATTCACATTTTGTACTAAAACTTATAGCTGAAAAAGTGTATAGGAGTCAGTTTACCGAAAAAAAAACTTCAGAATCCATGGTTCTATGTCCAAAGAGAGACATATCAGTTTCTATATAAAAATCCTTCAATTTATTTTGATTCAACATAAAAATAGAGACTAAAAATTCTGTAGGATGGGGTTAGAATACTTACCTTTGAGAATTTTGACCCGAAGTGAAAAGATAAAAGCAAGAACCCTAGTTTAGTCCTTGTTTTTATCATATTCACGATTAATCCTTAGGGTTTACATATAGGTCCTCAGATTCTTTCTTCTTTTTTTTTTTTTTTTTGAACAGATCTCCCAAATCTTACAAATAAGTTACCTCTGATTCATACTCTATTTCTTTTGTCAATTTAAAATAAATGCTTATATTATCACCAGAAATTTATACTAAAATTCGGAAATGATGGGTGTTACACTCTCGCCCCCTTAAAAGAAAAATTTAGTCCTCTAAATTTATCGTACCTCTATCGATGAAAAGATGGGGGTACACCTTTTTCATTTCCTCCTCTAGCTCCCAAGTTGTCTCCTCTCCAGAATGATGTCTCCAAATTACTTGAACCAGTGGGATGACTTGATTCCTTAGGACTTTTTCTTTCTTATCAACGATCTGAATAGGCTCTTCCACATAAGATAATTTTTTATCAATCTCTACCAGCTCATACTTAATGATGTGAGAAGGGTCATATATATACTTCCTAATCATCGAGACATGAAATATATCATGGACATGACTCAATGCTGGTGGCAAGGCAATCCTGTAAGCGACAGAACCAACCCTCTCGAGAACCTCAAAAGGTCCAATAAATCTGGGGATTAACTTTCCTTTCTTCCCAAACCTAATAATGCCTTTGGAAGGGGAGACTTTCAAGAATACAAAATCACTGATTTCAAACTCAATATCTCGTCTTCTATTGTCAGCATAACTCTTTTGATGACTCTGAGCACTTTTTAACCTTTTCCTTATAACTTGAATTTTCTCGGAAGTTTCTTGTACCTTGTTCGGTGCTAACAGTTTTCTGTCACCAACTTCTTCCCAACATATAGGTGTTATGCACTTTCGCCCATATAAAACTTCATAAGGAGCCATCTGAATACTTGAATGATAACTATTATTATAAGTGCACTCAACAAGTGAAATATCCTTATCCCATTCACCTTTCCAATCCATAACATAGGCTCTAAGCAAATCCTCAAGTGTTTGAATTGTTCTTTTCGTGACCATCGGTCGAGGATGATATCGATACTAAACTTAACTTTAGTGCCCATAGATTCTGTAATCTTCTCAGAATCTAGAGAGAAATCTGGAGTCTCTATCGAGATGATCTCCTTTGGAATACCATGAAGTCTTACTATTTCACCGACATATAAATCTGCAAGTCTATCAAGCGAATAAGTCATATTAATCGGTAGGAAATGTGCAGATTTTGTTAACCTATCAATGATAACCCAAATAGCATCATGTTTTTTTTTAGAGGTTTGGGTAGTCCTGAAACAAAATCCATAGTCATGCATTCCCATTTCCATTGGGGAATATCTAAAGGTTGTAACAACCCTCCGGGTCTTTGGTGTTCTACTTTGATTTTTTGACAAGTCAAACATTTTTGAAACATACATTGCAATTTCCTTCTTCATGCCTTCCCACCAATAATGACTTTGAAGATCTCTATACATCTTAGTGCTCCCAGGATGTATGGTGTACTTTGAAGTATGACTTTCCTTTAGGATTTGATTCTTGATATCTGGTTCATTTGGTACACATACCCTCTCCCCAAATCTCAATAGGCCATCCTTTGAAACTTGAAATTGTGGCTTCAATTCCTTTTCTACTTCATTCCTCAAGTAGATTAAATGTGGATCTCGTAATTGTCCTTCCTTAATTTGTTGAATAAGATCGGATTGCACTTGAATGGAGGCCAACAATATCATCGAGTCTTGCTCTTTCCTCAAAGCTTTCAAATCAAAATTTTCTTCTAATAACTTCCATTGCTTCACAACCAGACTAGCCATAAAACTTGTAGATTTCCTACTAAGTGCATCAGCTACAACATTGGCTTTGCCCGGGTGATAACAGATGGCACAATCATAATCTTTCAGAAGTTCTATCCATCTTCGCTGCCTCATGTTTAACTCTTTTCTGAGTGAAAATGTATTTTAAACTCTTGTGATGGGTGAAGATTTCAAACTGTCGACCATACAAATAATGTCTCCAAATCTTTAGAGCAAAAAAATAATTGCTGCTAATTCCAAATCATGAGTTGGATAATTCAATTCATAACCTTTAAGTTGCCTAGAAGCATAAGCAATTACTCTCCCTTCCTGCATCAAAACATATCCTAGGCCTTTTCTTGAAGCATCAAGATAAACTACAAATCCCTCACTACCACTTGGAATAGTGAGAATAGGGGCACTAGTCAATCTTCTTTTAACTCTAAAAACTTTGCTCACAATCATCACCCCATACAAATTTCATATTCTTCTTAGTGAGTTTGGTGAGAGGTTGAGCAATTCGAGAAAATCCTCAACAAATCTCTGTAATAACACGCCATGCCCAAAAAGCTTCAAACTTTCTGTTACATTTGTTGGTACTTCCCATTCAACTCACACTTCTATTTTCCTTGGATCAACAGATATACCCTTCCACGAAATCACATGGCCTAAGAAAGCAACTTCATTCAACCAAAATTCACATTTCTTTGAACTTCGCAGATACAACTTCTTTTCTCTTAGTATGGACAACACATCTCTCAAGTGTTCCTCATGCTCCTGATTACTCTTTGAATACACCAATATGTCATCAATAAATACAATTACACAGATATCAAAAGCGGTTGAAATATCCTATTCATTAGTTCCATAAAAAGCTGCAGGGGGCATTTGTCAAACCGAAAGGCATCACCAAGAATTCATAATGACCATATCGAAGTTTCAAAGCTGTTTTTTGAAATATCCTCCTCCTTGATCTTCAACTGATAGTAACCTGACCTCAGGTCAATCTTAGTGAATACTTGTGCACCCTGCAGTTGATCAAACAAATCATCAATTCTAGGTATGGGATACTTATTTTTTATAGTCACCTGATTCAACTGTCTATAATCAATACAAAGCCTCAATGTTCCATCCTTCTTCTTCACTAATAGTACCGGAGCACCCCATGGGGATACACATGGGAATACGAAAAGATCTCGGGGCTCCCAAAGATTGGAAGGTTTCTGAGTTCATTGCTAACGGTACCTGGTGTCTCCCTAATCCTATTTCTCCCGAAATGTTATCACTTTGGCCGACTATTATAGCTATTCCAATCACGAACAACTCTTCAGATATACTTATTTGGCCTCATGACAATGGTAAATTTAGTGCCACATCTGCATGGAATCAAATTAGGCAAAGAAATAACAAGTGGGTCCCAAGCAGTTGGACATGGGATCGACCGGGATCACAAAGACATTCCTTATGTACATGGCAGGCCCTTCTCAATAAACTACCTACAATAGACAATATGAAAAAAAGAGGTATCTATCATGTTAACCGATGCTCCCTTTGTATGCAACAAGAAGAAACTGTTGACCACCTTTATTTTGCTTGTGATTATACAAAATGGATATGGAAGGAGATTCTCCAGCGATTTGAACTCAATAGACTGCCGCAACCAAACTTGCACCAAGAACTAGGCGAACTCATGCAATGTTCCTCAAGAAAAGGGCCTCTCACACAACTGGCAAAGGTTACTTTCAGATGCGCTATTTGGTAGATGTGGAAGGAGAGATGTAACCGAATCTTTGAATGTCAACACACAAACAATGCTCAGCTATTGAAAGAGATTATTAGAGACTCAAGATCCTGTATGGAGCAAGATCTCAAAATGGAGCACTTTACCCAAAGAGAAAAATATATTTTTATCAATTTTAATTTTGCTGTTAGCTAAAGATCTTGGAAATGATGCCAAACTTTGATATATCTGGATAAACATTTTCTATTTTGATTATAATTAGGAGTTATAGTCTACAACATGTGTAGTCATAACTATCGCATTCGCACTCTATGAGTTAAATGGCTTTGTCTATGACTTGTATAGATAAAGCTATTTGTAGAAACTTTACACATAATCAATTTACTTTTACTTACCAAAAAAAAATTCTTGTATTTGCTTCTTTAATTCCTCTAGCTCGAGTGGTGCCATTATGTAGGGAGGCTTAGATATTGGGGTGGTACTAGAGACCAGATCAATAGCAAATTCACCCTCTCTATCTAGAGGTAAACCAGGCAAGTCATCTGGGAATACATCAGGGAATTCTTTGACCACTACAATTTCATCTAGATGGGTTTCCTGATTTGAATGCTCGTTTACACACACCATATAACAAAAACAACCTTTTTGCATAAGACGATAAACTTGAAGTGCTGATATCAAGCAAGGAGGCAAATCATGCCTAATGCCCTCAAAGAAAAATATAGGTTGATCTGGTATGCAGAAAGTAATTATTTTTTTGTAACAATCAATACTAGCGTGATGAGAAGATAACCAATCCATGCCAAGTATAATATCAAAGCCCTAGATCTCTAGGAGAATCAAATCAGCAAGGAGTTCGTGGTCTCCAATAGAGGTCAAACTGCTAGTCATAGGTGCCCAGCAAGCCAATCACGTGAGTGATGGCACGTGTGACTTGATACAGAATCTTTTTGCTTATTATATTTTGGCGTATATCACTTTATAACTATTGCATAAATGCATATATATATATATATATATTGTGATGTCCTTGGATTTGTGCAATGGGAATCGGATCGTGATGAGATCACGATAATGAGATCGATTCACCTTTAAACACATACCCTAAATAATCCCGGTCATAGGTTACTCGAGAGGGACATCGTGATAACCGGATAGACTGGTGTGCTTTGTATACCCGTCCATATGATGGATGCATTTGGTCTCATAGCTGCTTCGTGTAGGGACACTAGGGATCTGATCTGGTGCTCATTGGAGAATGAGTTCATTGATTGATCCGCTTACGGAATCTTTGGATGGTTGATGATGCCTTATTGTCGGACAGCGATTCCAGTAGTCCTAGTGGTGTATCTAGTCCTTAGACTTGAGACACCAAGGATATCTGTATGAGTGCTCCACTCTTTGATACCAGACTTATAGGTTTGGCTGTCCCCGCATCTAGTACTGTTGGTCATTGGGAGTGGTGATCGACCTTACGAGGGCTATTGAGTGTCGATAGAGGATCATCCACTCTCGGCGTCATGAGAGGAATATCCCATGTGTTCTTGCTCGGACAAATCCCTGGCCGGGGTCATTGGGTTGAGAGAGAAAGAGTTTCCGGAGAATCCGATTAGAGCGAGACTTCGAGTAGAAACCGTATGGGGTCCGACAACACCATGCTTTCGATATACGGTCTACGGGATATTAGATGGATGAGGTACTATAGGTACATGGTGGCGAGACGAGACAGGTCCAATGGATTGGATTCCCCCAGATCACCGGGGACTTCTGCTGTAGTGGGCCTAAGCACGTCCAAGTAGTCGATGAGTCAGTGAATTATTACAGAGATAATAATTCTTTGAGTTAGAAGGGAGTTCGGACAGGTATGACTCACTACCATTTCGATATTGGGCCTAGAGGGTCACACATATATGGTAGGCATTGCGATGAGTAGAGGTTGGATATGAGATATCCGGAGCCCTTGTCTTATTGGATGCAGATCCAATACCCACTAGGGAAGGACCCATTAGGGTTTGACACGGAATCTCTATAAATAGGAGGGATTCACTGACCTCATAGGCTAGAGTCTTTGCTTTCCTTTCATATTCTCCTCTCCCTCTCCACCCGAGAGGCCTGGTTTTTTTTGAGGAGGGTCGCCATAACCCCTTTGTGTGGATCACCGCTAGAGAGGAGGACGCTTGACCTCCTTAGCCCTCTCCTAAGGATCTGCAAGGAAACAGGGATATACGATCTCCCTAGGTAACACAATCTCTATAACGCAGTTTTGTGTTTTGAGGATTTTTGCTTTCAATCTTGCATGACGACGACGAACATCTTTTTTTGGGAATCGGGGATTTTTTTGTTTTCTTGTTCTTCCGCTGTGCCTATGATGTCGCCCCGTTGATTCCCCCCAACAGTGGTATCGAGCCAGGTTGTTCGTGCGAATGATTGGTTTTGAACTGCGTGTGTTGTGTTTAGGAAGAATATTGGCGTCAAAATCGTTGACAAAAAAAAGCGAGGAAGGGCAGCAATAGTTGCTGCCCTCGATCTCATCGTCGTGCAAGCGCAAGCCCATGGCAGCATAAGCGCTGTGCTTGCAGCAGTCGGCCGGCGGTCTGCTTGCTGCCAGCCGGGCTGGCAGCCCACGGCACGGCGGGCGCGCCGAAGCGAAAAGAAGCGCCCTGCCGCCAGCGAGGGCAGCGACAGCGCGACACCTGCCGCCGCTGCTCTCTGGCGGGCGAAACCCGCCAAGGGCCGCCGGCGGTACAGCAGCACCGGCTATGGAGGCAGGTGGGCCCACCCACTGGCGGCATCGCCAGCCGTGGCGTGCCGCTTCTGGCGGCAGTGCCCTCGCCCCCGCCAAGACAGTCGTCGCCCGGCAGGGTGGCGGCGACGGCAGCAGCGAAAGGGGAAAGGGCATTAGGGTTTTTCTGGGAAAAGATAATTTTGCCCCTCGGAATTTGAGAAATTCCAGTTTCTGTCTTTTGTCAAAATTACGAAAATACCTTTAGGAATTGAGAAATTCCCTACATGTCCCTGATTTCAAAAAATATTAATTAATTAAAAGGTTTAGTTGATTATTATTTTTATTATTATCTAGTAGTCCTACATGATGATGATTATTTATACATGTGATGTATGATATGTGGACGGATGATCATGGACCGTGTGATGTGTGTACTTGTGATTATTATTATTGAGGTCTGCGAACCTCCATTATATTTCTCGTTTATTGTCGGGCCTGCGTGCCTATGATTAAGTTGTAATCACATGAGGAGGCGCAGCGGGAGCGTGGATGCGATAGCGGGACCCACGAGACGGACGATCGTGATGCATGGAGATGCATCAAGATGTCGCACGGAACCGGCGAGGGCGAGATGGACAATCACAAGGGCATGGAGATGCACCGTTGCACACATAGATCTTGATGTGAGTGATTAGCCCTATTGGCTCGGGCCTAATCATATTAGGGTCGTGGTCCATGATCATCGATGTGATTGCTTATACACATACTAGATATGTATATATATTTGCATGCGATGTAGATATATATTAAATATGTATATGTGTGACATGTCATATTAGGAGACCAAATTATAGAAACATCTCTCGATAATATTAAGTCGGTGGCGTGAGGCAATTAGATTGACCCACGTGGCCTTCCATCGTTATGGTAGGAACCGATTCCGGTGTAGGTTGAGTTGGTCGAGTCCCTCGAGACTCACCTATATCGCGATTCGCTATCTTGCTTACGACATAGAGATGTCACCGGTGACCGAGGACATAGTATGCTTGGTCGAGTCCCCGAGGGTATATCATCAAATCGAGACTCATCTTGTAACGAAGGTATTGACTTAACCGAGCATCATGGTTGGTCGAGTCCCTCGAGGCCATGGTGATTGGGAGGCCGAACAGTTGGGGAATCATCAAGGAGTTGTGATCGGCAAGAGTTGCCTACCTTTTTTAGGCTTAGTGTGATTGGTCGAGTCCCTCGAGGTTACACTAAGGCGCTGATTGGATCTGATCCCCACTAGAAGTCTTTGGAGACTTCCATTTCACATCTTTGAGGGTGTCGCATGACTCGTTAGTAAAATAGTGGGAGCATATTAAGATAGAAGTCCATATCTTGATAGTTTATTTCTTGCAAAATCTGCATGTTATTCATTTACGCTACATCTTTATTTTCGAAAATGTGTTTTCAAAATCCCTTACGTGGCATACTTGATGTCAACCCGCCTTATTGGTCCAAATTATACGGATTGGCTCCGTAACTTGAGAATTGTTCTCACAGCGGAGAAAATCGTATACGCCCTTGATCTGATGATGCCTACGCCGAAGAAGAAGGGGCAAGCGAGGATGAGATCGCTTCCTTCACGTGAAGTACATTGATGACTCCACTCTTGCTCGGTGTTATATGTTGGGCTCTATGACTCGAGTTACAGAGACAACATGAAAAGATGGATGCTAGATCCATTCTCCTACATGTCCGTAAATTGTTTGAGGAACAGGGAAGGACTCAACGATATGAGATATCCAAGAGCCTTTTCAGCTAGGATGGTGAGGGGACACCGGTTCAGAACCATGTCCTAAAGATGATTGAGTGGATAGAGAAACTCACAGGTCTAGGAATGGTCCTAGAGGATAACTTGTGTGTGGACATTGTGCTTGAGTCCCTACCGATTCCTTTTCACAGTTCATAATGAATTTTAATATGAACAAGCTTGAGGTGACTCTCCCAGAGCTCCTCAATATGTTGAGGGAGGCAGAGAGAGTACTATTAAGAAAGAGAAGCCAATTCTCTACCTTGGTGAGACCGGAAAGAAAAGGAAAGCGAAAGGTCCCTTAAGAAGGGGAAAGGGCAAGGGCAAACAAAGGTAAAGCAAAGGTTGCTAAGAAAGACCCAAACAAAGGACGAAGGCAATTGCTTCCACTCGTGGTAAAGATGGGCATTGGAAGAGAAACTGCAAAGAGTACCTTGCGGAAAGAAGCGAAAACAAAAGCTTGATGAAGCTTCAGGTACATTCATGATGATCTCCATTTGTCGGACTCTTATGATAACACATGGGTATTGGATACCGGTAGTGCTTATCATATATGCAATTCATTGCAGGTTACAGCAAAGGCCTAGGGAGACTCTGAGAGAGGCGAGATGAACCTCAAGATGGGTAATGGAGCAAAAGTTGCTATATTAGCTGTTGGCGAGGGTCGCCCTACATCGCCTAGTGGAGCTTTTATTGCATTAGATGCATGTTATTTTGTTCCTTCTATTATCAAAAACATTATCTCCATTTCATGTTTAACAGTTAGTGGATATAAATTTGTTTTTTAGAACAATGGTTGTTCGATATTATTAGATGATAAGATCATCACGAAAGGAACATTGCATAATGGTTTATTTATGTTAGACACCACTCCACATATCATGAATGTAAATGTGTCCAAAAGGAAGCGAGATGAGTTGAGCAATTGCATACACTGTGGCATTGTAGGCTAGGTCACATCCATGAAAGAAGGATTCAAAAGTTGCTAAATGATGGATATCTAGATCCATTCGACTATGTGTCATATGCGACTTGTGAGCCTTGCATTCGTGGAAAAGCCGACCAAATCTCCATTTAGTAGAAGCTGAGAGAGAGCCAATGAGTTGTTGGAACTCATACATAGTGATGTATGTGGACCCATGTCAACTCATGCCATTGGAGGTTACTCCTACTTCATTACATTCTTGATGATTTCTCAAGGTATGGATATGTGTACTTAATGAAGTACAAGTGGGAGGCCTTTGAGAAATTTAGAGAGTATAAGAATGAGGTGGAGAACATTTGGAAAGAGTATCAAAACTCTTTGATCGATCGAGGAGGTGAATACTTAAGAAATCTGAGTTTACTCGGTTCCTCAAGGACCATGGGATATTATCCCAATGGACACCTCCTTATACACCTCAACTCAATGGTGTCTGTAAGGAGAAATCGTACATTATTAGATATGGTACGGTCCATGATGAGTTTATTTGACCTACCCATCTCATTCGGGGATATGCCCTAGAAACCCATGACTTACCTTCTAAACAGAGTTCCAACTAAGTCAGTAGTGTCTACACCATATGAGATATGGAAAGGGAAGAAGCCTGATCTTAAGGTTGTTAAGATCTGGGGCTGCCCTGCCCATGTTAGAAGACACAACCCGATAAGTTAGAATCAAGGACAGAGCGATGCAAATTTGTGGGATACCCCAAGGAAACTTGTGGGTATTATTTCTATCATCTCGAGGACCAAAAGGTCTTTGTAGCTAAGAGAGTAGTGTTCCTTGAGAAGGAAAATATTATCTACAAAGAGGTAGAAGCCAGAAATAACTTCATGCAAGCCTTAAAACAGGAGGAAAGTTTTGCAAAGCAGAAGTCTCGACAACATTGGCTTACGCTAGGGGATTCCAATACAAAATTTTTCTATGCTTCAATTGCTACTCGAAGGGCTATTAACCGTATCAGCAAATGCAGAGACAAAGATGATAATCTTATTGAGAAGTTGGATGAGGTTAAAGCACACACAGAGCAATTTTTTTTATTCCTTACTCAATCAAGCTGGGAAACCTAATAACATTCATGTGGAGTCGACTAGAAAACTTGATTCGGAAACTATTTCAATCCTCAATGCCGCAATTACAGATGACGAAATTGTATGTGTTATCTTTAAGTCACCAAAGCACAAAAGTCCCGGTCCAGATGGATTTCCAGCTGAATTTTACCAAACTGCTTGGTCAATTATTGGAAATGATGTGATCTAGGCTGATTCACTAGAGAACTATCGACCCATATCATTATGCAACTTTATTTACAAGATCATCTCCAAAGTATTGGCAAATAGAATGCAAAAGGTAATACACAAGATCATTAGCCCAAACCAAGCTGCTTTCATCAAAGGGAGAAGTATACATCATAACATTTTGCTTGCTAATGACTTGGTCAAAGATTTGCATTCAAAAGCAAGAGGGACAAAAATATGTTTTAAAGCTGATTACGGAAAGCCCTTGATTCAGTTAATAGGAAGTTTATCTATAAGATGCTCCTCGATATGAACTTCCCACAACAATGGGTTAATTGGATTCAATCTTGCTGGAAACTCCAAAGTTTTCGATACTCTTTAATGGCTCACCAATTGGTTTTTTTTTGGGAACACGAATGGCATCCAAACAAGGTGATCCACTCTCTCCATTATCTTTTTTTACTATTGCGATGGAAGGACTTAGCTGTATGTTGGAACATGAGTCTTAAATGTGACATTAAGGTACCCATTCTTTGGTTCGTTCATATATCACATATAACATTTGCATATGACTTACTTATCTTTCTCCAAAATGAACCAACTTCAAGTAAAGAAACGGCTACTATTATGAATGACTTTTGTATGGTTTTGGACTTGATTAAATCATGCGAAAAGTAAAGTATATATGAGCCCTTACGTTGAGGATAATGTCTTTATTGCACAAACTTTGGGGGGTTAGTGAGGAAGCTTGCGGTTCCTTATTTGGGTCTCCGCTCATATCCACAGGCCTTCACAAAACCCCTTTGTCGACCTATCTTGCAAAAAAATAAAGAATAGAATTTCTTCTTGGAAAAATAGGTTTCTATCAAAAGCAGGGCGACTCGAACTCATCCGTTCGGTATTGCACTCCTACTCTATATATTGGTGTAATGCATTTCTTCTACCCTTTGGACTTTTCCAAGATATTGAGCGGTTATTAATGAACTTCTTCTGGAATGGCACAAATGATAAGGCAATGCATATGGTAAATTGGGATAGCATTTGCAAACCGAAAAAAGATGAAGGGGCTAAACTTGAGAATACTAGAGATTGGAATCAAGCATATGCGGTGCAGCAATTGTGGGATCTTTTGCAAAACAAATGTTCCTTATGGTCACATTGGGTTTCTGCTAGGTATCTTTCAAAAGAATCAATCTGGGAAATTTCAACAAGAACATACCACTCTGCTGACTTGGAAAGGAATTTTAAAGGCAAGGAATTGGCTAATCAAACACATTTCCTATGCAATCTCTTACGGAACTAGTACTAATATATGGTACGATCCTTGGGTGAATGGGAAGAGTATATTTCAATTATATGGTGACAGAATCTGAAAAGATCTCGGGGCTCCCAAAGATTGGAAGGTTTCGAGTTCATTGCTAGCGGTTTTGGTGTCTCCCTAATCCTATTTCTCCGAGAAATGTTATCACTTTGGCCGACTATTATAGTTATTCCAATCACGAACAACTCTTGAGATAAACTTATTTGGCCTCATGACAATGGCAAATTTAGTGCCACATCGCATGGAATCAAATTAGGCAAAGAAATAACAAGTGGGTCCCAAGCAGTTGGACATGGGATCGTAGGGATCACAAAGACATTCCTTATGTACATGGCAGGCCCTTCTCAATAAACTACCTACAATAGACAATATGAAAAGAAGAGGTATCTATCATGTTAACCGATGCTCCCTTTGTATGCAACAAGAAGAAAGCTGTTGACCACCTTTATTTTGCTTGTGATTATACAAAATGGATATGGAAGGAGATTCTCCAAATGATTTGAATTCAATAGGCTAAGAACCAAACTTGCACCAAGAACTAGGCGAACTCATGCAATGTTTCTCAAGAAAAGGGCCTCTCACACTGGCAAAGGTTACTTTCAGATCGCTATTTGGTGGATGTGGAAGGAGAGATGTAATGAGAATCTTTAAATGTCAACACACAAACAATGCACTGACTATTGAAAGAGATTATTAGAGACTCAAGATCTGTATGGAGCAAGATCTCAAAAGCGAGACACTTTACCCAAAGAGAAAAATATATTTTTATCAATTTTAATTTTGCTATTAGCTAAAGATCTTGGGAATGATGCCAAATTTTGATATATCTGGATAAACATTTTCTATTTTGATTATAATTAGGAGTTATAGTCTACAACATGTGTAGTCATAACTATCGCATTAAGCACTCTATGAGTTACATGGCTTTGTCTATGACTTGTATAGATAAAGCTATTTGTAGAAACTTTACACATAATCAATTTACTTTTACTTACCAAAAAAAAAAAAAAACACATTCTTGGCCGGAGGCAGTGGGAGAATGATAGAATTGGCGAGGTTGGAGAACCAAGCTCAAGCACTACTCTGACAAAAGTGCGTTCGGTACCTAATACACAAGTATCAACTTTCGCAAGGTCGATAGAGTATCCCATCCTCTGAGAGATATGTGAGACATATTAGAGCAGAGGATGTAGAGGATATTGATCCTGGACCTCTGAGGAGGCTATTATGAGTATAGACTCGGGAAGTGGAAAGAAGCCATGAATTGCGAGATGGATTCTATGTACTCCAATAAGGTTTGGAACCTAGTTGATCTTCAAGGAGAAGGTATTGTACCCATCGGTTGCAAGTTGATCTTTAAGAAAAGATGGGAGTAGATGGAAAGGTAGAGACCTATAAAGCAAGGCTAGTGGCTAAGGGGTATCGTCAAAGGCAAGGTGTTGACCAATGAAACTTTCCCACCAGTAGCAATGCTAAAATCCATCAGAATTCTATTGGCTATTGCAGACACACTATGATTATGAGATCGACGGATGGATGTGAAAACCGCATTTCCTTGGGAACCTCGAGGAGGAGGTGTATAAGATGCAACTTTGAGGGATTCGTGTCCAAGAACTGCCCGAGATAAGGTGTGTAGGTTGCTTAGATCCATTTATGGACTAAAGCAAGCTTCGAAGTTGGAACATAAGATTTGATGAGGCAATCAGATCTTATGACTTAGATTAAACGAAGATGAGCCTTGTGTATACAGAAAGGTAAGTGGGGCGCCATCACCTTTTGGTGTTATATGTGGATGATATCCTCATCATTGGGAATGACATAGGAATGCTATCCCAAGTAAAGGCTTGGTTATCTAGACACTTCTCCATGAAGGACTTAGGGGAAGCATCTTATATCTTGGGGATTAGAATCTATAGAGATATATCCAAGAGGATGCTTGGCTTGTCCCCGATCAGTACATAGAAACTATTGTCAAAAGGTTTGGCATGGAAAATTCAAGAGAGGTCTCATACCGATGAGACATGGGATATCGCTTTCTACGAGTATGTCCTCAAAGACTCTAGAAGAAAGGGCGAACATGGATATGATACCTTATGCCTCAGCAATAGGGTCTATCATGTATGTCATGCTATGTACTAGGCACGATATAGCGCATGCTCACGAGTGTCACTGGCAGGTATATCGGCGGATCAGGCTTGGAGCCTTGGAAAGCGAGTAAAGTGTATCATTAAGTACTTGAGAAGGACTAAGGATCTTTTACTAGTATATGGAGGTAATAGCCTTAAGGTTGAAGGCTACACCGACTCAAGTTTTCGGTCGATGTCGATGATAGCAAGTCGAATTCGGGGTATGTGTACACCTTGAATGGAGGAGCGGTGTCTTTGGAAGAGTTCCAAGAAAGATACCACTGCTAACTTCGACCCAGAGGCGGAGTACATTGCTGCATCGGATGCAGCAAAAGAGGGAGTCTGGGTGAAGAAGTTCATCACAGATTTGGGAGTCGATACAAATAGCGACAAGTCGACTTCCTTATATTGCGACAACTATGGGGTGATTACTCAAATAAGGGAACCCGGGTCTCATCAGAAGTGTTCTGAGGAGGTTCCAGCTTATAAGAGAGATCGTGACCCGAGGAGATGTAGCAGTGGAAAGAGTTCCATCCGAAGATAACATTGCAGATCCACTGACAAAGCCGTTGTCTCATTTTGTCTTTGAGCGTCACAGGGGTCTGATGGGGATCAGACACATAGGTGATTGGCTTTAGGTCAAGTGGGAGATTGCAATTATCATGTTTAGTATGCAACAAGAAGAAACTGTTGACCACCTTTATTTTGCTTGTGATTATGCAAAATGGATATGGAAGGAGATTCTCCAGCGATTTGAACTCAATAGACTGCCGCAACCAAACTTGCACCAAGAACTAGGCGAACTCATGCAATGTTTCTCAAGAAAAGGTCCTCTCACACAACTGGCAAAGGTTACTTTGGATCGCTATTTGGTGGATGTGGAAGGAGAGATGAGAATCTTTAAATGTCAAACACACAAACAATGCTCACTATTGAAAGAGATTATTAGAGACTCAAGATCTGTATGGAGCAAGATCTCAAAAGCAGACACTTTACCCAAAGAGAAAAATATATTTTTATCAATTTTAATTTTGCTATTAGCTAAAGATCTTGGGAATGATGCCAAATTTTGATATATCTGGATAAACTTTTTCTATTTTGATTATAATTAAGAGTTATAGTCTACAACATGTGTAGTCATAACTATCGCATTCGCACTCTATGAGTTACATGGCTTTGTCTATGACTTGTATAGATAAAGCTATTTGTAGAAACTTTACACATAATCAATTTACTTTTACTTACCAAAAAAAAAAAGTGGGAGATTGCTAGTCATAGGTGCCCAGCAAGCCAATCACGTGAGTGATGGCACGTGTGACTTGATACAGAATCTTTTTGCTTATTATATTTTGGCGTATATCACTTTATAACTATTGCATAAATGCATATATATATATATATATATATATATATTGTGAAGTCCTTGGATTTGTGCAATGGGAATCGGATCGTGATGAGATCACGATAATGAGATCGATTCACCTTTAAACACATACCCTAAATAATCCCGGTCATAGGTTACTCGAGAGGGACATCGTGATAACCGGATAGACTGGTGTGCTGTATACCCGTCCATATGATGGATGCATTTGGTCTCATAGTCTGCTCGTGTAGGGACACTAGGGATACTGATGCGGTGCTCATTGGAGAATGAGTTCAGCGATTGATCCGCCTACGGAATCTTTGGATGGTTGATGATGCCTTATTGTGGGACAAGCGATTCCGTAGTCCTAGTGGTGTATCTCGGTCCTTAGACTTGAGACACCAAGGATATCTGTATGAGTGCTCCACTCTTTGATACCGAACTTATAGGTTTGGTTTGTCCCGGATCTAGTCTGGTTGGTCATTGGGAGTGGTAGTCGACCTTACGAGGGCTATTGAGTGTCGATAGAGGATCATCCACTCTCGGTGTCATGAGAGGAATATCCCATGTGTTCTTGCTCGAGACAAAAATCGGCGGGCAGGGTCGGGTTGAGAGAGAAAGAGTTCTCCGGGAGAATCCGATTAGAGCGAGACTTCGGTAGAAACCGTATGGGTCGACAACACCATGCTCGATATCGGTCTCGGGATATTAGATGGATGAGGGACTATAGGTACATGGTGGCGAGGACGAGACAGTCCAATGGATTGGATTCCCACAGATCGTCGTGCGGGGACTACAGTAGTGGCCTGAACGTCGTCCAGTCGATGAGTCGAGAGTGAATTATTACAGAGATAATAATTCACCGAGTTAGAAGGAGTTCGGCGAGGTATGACCACGGCCAGCTTCGATATTGGGCCTAGAGGGTCACACATATATGGTAGGCATTGCGATGAGTAGAGGTTGGATATGAGATATCCGGCCGGACCCCTTGTCTTATTGGATGGATCCAATACCCACTAGGGAAGGACCCATTAGGGTTTGACACGGGATCTCTATAAATAGGAGGGATTCACTGACCTCATAGGCTAGAGTCTTTGCTTTCCTTTCATATTCTCCTCTCCCTCTCCACCTCAGAGGCTTGGAGTTTTTGAGGAGGGTCGTCGCAACCCTACTGTGTGGATCACCGCTAGAGAGGAGGACGCTTGACCTCCTTCACCCTCTCCTAAGGATCTGTAAGGAAACAGGGATATACGATCTCCCTAGGTAACACAATCTCTATACGTAGTTTTGTGTTTTGCGGATTTTTGCGCACCAATCTTCGCACGACGACGAACATCTTTTTGGGAATCGGGGATTTTTGTTTTCTTGTTCTTCCGCTGCGCATATGATGTCGCCCCCGTTGATTTCCCAACACAAACAAGATGGGTAGACCAAGTTTGTTGCCAATGAATCTCCAGCAGTAGTTGTTACATATAACATATAATCCAGGGGTTTAGGTAGAATATCCAAGTGACAAGCAAAGTATTGTGAAACAAACGATAAGTTGGAGCCGGGATCAAACAAAACTTTTGCATTTCTTTTAGAAACATGAAGAATACCTTCCACCACTGATTTTGAAGCTTTAGAATCTTGTTCAGTGATAGCGTACACTCTAGCATGGGCTGAGGGTCTAGGAGACAGTGGCTCTTTCTTCTTCCTCAAAGGGCAATCTTTTATTTGATGATCCAACTTTCCACAACCAAAACATGCCCCAGTCACCCGAAAACACTAACTTGTTTCATGATTTAATCCGCAATTTGCACATGACTGAGTCCTCCACAATGGTTTCCTTTTCTCAAATCCAGATGTCTTAAACCTCTTCTTACTAGCTTCATATTCATTTTCTCTCCTGCTTTTGCCGATAAATTTGTCCCTTTTGTTCTTGCCAATGATTTCTTGAATTTCCTCCATGTCTCTTTCAATTTTCAAAGCTCTTTCTACCAGTATCAACATATGTTTATAATTTTAGAGTGACATTATTGCTTCTTATTGCTGGTCGTAATCCCCTTTCAAACCTTCTTGCTTTCCTAGATTCATCATCAGTCATATGTGTGGCAAACTGGAGAGCTCGATTGAATTTAGATTCATACTTTGTAAAAATCATACTTCCTGGATAAGATTCAAGAACTCCAATTCTTTTTGCTCTCTCATACAATCTGGAAAATATTTATCATTAAACTTTTCTTGGAATAACTTCCATGTCATTAGCTCATGTTTGATTTTCAGACATCCTCTTAATCATTCTCCACCGGTGTTAAACTTCTCCTTCCAAGCATAAAGGTGGCAAGACAAACCTTTCGATCATCAGGGTAATTTAAAGCATCAAATATTTTCTCTATCTGCATCATCCATCGTTCTGCCACCATTGGATCAGACTCACCACTAAAACTGGGAGGACTAAGCTTCTTAAACTGTCCAATTCCCAACCCCATTTGGTTTGATGTCTCTGTTCCATCATTACTTCCTTGTTGGGCAGGTTGTTGTTGTTGTTGCATCACTTGTGCCATAGTCTCCAAAGTCTGCATGATACCACTCAATTGATCACTAGTAGACGCAACAGGAGAACCAGATGATCTCGTCATCCTCGCTTCCTAAAACATCAAAGGAACATTTTCTTTGATCAATCTCTAATTGATAGTCAATAAACCTAAAAAAAAAAAAGATATTCTTAGTGATTCTCAAATCATGCTCTGATACCACCTCTGTCACGCCCCTCAAAATATCGACAATATTTAAAATTTTCATCATAACTAACCCAGGATCCAAGCACACATTTGAGGTCACTAAGAAAACATTCAGATCAAAATTTCACCACTATAGTCTACAAATTCATAACCCTGTGCAATTCATAAACATACCACACATCACTCGATAATTCATACAATCAGAACTCAACTCATCAAAATAATAACCACAATATAAATTCATAAATGGGGAAGTCTATGCAGTCACCAAACCAACGATTACCATAAGATCATATTATTACACGAATTTAACTTAACATACCAAAATCCTATACATGAGGGATCCTTTATCTTACACAAAATCCACAGGTTTAGAATCATCGTCACATTTCATAAGATGCAGAGTATCTTATACAACAAATACACATATGCTAACAAAGATCTGCCCAAAATCTTCTAAACTTTCCATCGCCTCAGCCCAATCTTAACATTTAAGCAAGCAATATGCTATCTGAAAAATTTATCAACAAGCGGGGGTGAGCATAAAGAGCTCGACAAGTGACTAACATATCCATATCAAAATAGTACAACTTCCAAAGAGATACAGTTCCAAAATACAAGGCAGAATATACGATTTCGTAGACATAATATCATTAAGAGCAGAAACACAATTGTCCTTTCAATCTTACATATTTGGTTCCTGACAGATTGGGGCATAGAGTAATTGGAGCATATCAGTAATAAAGGAAACATATCGGAACTTATCAATGACATATAAAATGTTCCGAAGCATATCAATGGCATATGGAACATTTCGAAGCAAAATCATTAGTGAATGAAGCATTTCAGAGCATATCAAAACAAATATCGTATAGAAGCTCAAACGTCATCCTTGACGTTGCAATCATATCATTCTTATCCAGAGCATGAACAGAAACAACTCACCAAAACTCTGGATGTCATATCAAACATATAGAAGGTGTGGTAGGATCTCAGTCAGAATGTGATACATCCATTTCTGAATGACCACCTGACAAAAGTCTCCCACGTCTGGGAGATCCATCCACCCACGTCTAGGTGAAGTCAGAGGGGCCGGCAGAGCATCGCAGGCTCTAAGCACATGCCCTTTACCATTTCTGGCCAAGGTCCAGAATATCCCACAGAGCGGGACCCCATAGAGCGGGTAATAAGCGCATACCCTTTACCATTTCTGGCAAAGGTCCAGACAATCCCACACACCAGAGTATAAGAGGGCAGTTTTTAACAATAAGTAGCATATATCGGAAGCACATGCGGAACAACAAACGTGCATGTGCCTTTTCGAGACAATACGAAACAAAGAACAAATCTCTCACAAATGTATTCAGATTTGGAATGAAATAAAAACAAAAGTGTACAGGGATTCCAAGCAATCATATTTAGCTCAAATCCAATAAGAAGGTTAGACGAATTCAAATATCCAAAGGAACGGAGCAGAATACGCGAAATCGACCAAAGCTCGATTTCGGACAGAATTCCAGTGGCACATCAAACAAATACTTCAGAATATCAATTATGCTCCAATACCCATAAGAAAACTATGGTCGAACCATATATCAATCTATATTCTGATGGAACAAATTTCATATGAAACAGGGTTCCCAACGCGGAGTTACCTTTGATTTGGTATCACAAGGTCAAAAACACAATCACAGTTTTGCAGAATTTAAAGGGTCGGATTCAACAGATAATAGGGTAGGCAATTGAAATCCAAAATTTTCAAAATATATGTAAAAAGAAAGATTTTCAAGTCTAGTTTCAAATAAAATCAGTTTGGTACAATTAAGAATTTTCAACAGGGAGTTATAGGCATTTTAGTATCGACAGGTCAGAAATCTTGAACCCTGTTTTACAGCGTCTATAGGCTCAATTGAAACAGATGTTTGGGTAAGTATTCGGTGTCCAAAATCTACAAAATCAGGGTCAAAAGGAAGATATAAGAGTCTAATTTCAAACAAAATAGCTCCTGCCCGAATTCACATTTTGTACTAAAACTTATAGCTGAAACAGTATATAGGAGTTAGTTTACCGAAAAAAAAACTTCAGAATCCATGGTTCTATGTCCAAAGAGAGACATATCAGTTTCTATATAGAAATCCTTCAATTTATTTTGATTCAACATAAAAAAAGAGACTAAAAATTCTGTAGGATGGGGTTAGAACACTTGCCTTTGAGAATTTTGACCCGAAGTGAAAAGATAAAAGCAAGAACCCTAAAAACCCCAATTTTCTTCTTCTTCTTCTTCTTCTTCTTCTTCTTCTTCTTTCTTTGTTTCTTTGATCACCCACGAGCTGCCTTCTCTGCTTCCTTAAGAACGAAGGCAGAGAGGCTTAAACGGTGAAATTTATCATTTTGTGTGTTTCGCAGTTTAGTCCTTGTTTTTATCATATTCACGATTAAATCCTTAGGGTTTACATATAGGTCCTCAGATTCTTTCTTTTTTTTTTTTTTTTTTTTTTGAACAGATCTCCCAAATCTTACAAATAAGTTACCTCTGATTCATACTCTATTTCTTTTGTCAATTTAAAATAAATGCTTACATTATCACTAGAAATTTATACGAAAATTCAGAAATTTACACAGAGTGCTGAGATGGCTGACGTTTTGCTCCGTCATGTCGGTCATCGCGGCACGCAAGAACTGCCAAAAAATGGGCCAAAAGGGCCGAAAAACTGGCCAAAACTGGCCATTTTTGGCTGAGCGAGCGAGCGACGAGCGGCGGACAGCGAGCGAAGCGAGAGGTCGCACCGTCCCTGCTATACGAAAGCCCCATACAGCCCTGTGCCACCAGGGGGGTTCCAGGGTGCTGAGATGGCTGAAGGTTCGCTCTGCTCACATCGGTCGTCGCAACACGCAATAATTGCCAAAAAATTGGCCAATACGGACCAAAAACAAGCCTAAATTGACCATTTTTGGCTGAGCGAGCGAGCGACGAGCGGCGGACAGCGAGCGAAGTTAGTGGCAGCACCGTCCATGCTATACGAATGCCCCATCGAGCCTTGTGCCACCCGAGGCGTTCCAGGGTGCTAAGTTAGCTGATGTTTTGCTCCGCTCACGTTAGTCGCCGCGACACGCAAGAACTGCCTAAAAACTGGCCAAAACAACCCAAAAACAGGCCAAAACTGGCCATTTTTGGCTGAGCGAGCGAGCGGCGAACTGCGGACAGCGAGCGAAGCGAGAGGCAGCACCATCCATGCTATACGAATCCCCCATCCAGCCCTGTGCCACCAGGGGGGTTCCAGGATGCTGAGATGGCTTACGTTTTGCTCCGCTCACGTCAATCTACGCGGCTCGAAAGAACTGCCCAAAAACTAGCCAAAACGGCCCAAAAATGGGCCAAAAGTGGTCATTTTTGGCTGAGCGAGAGAGCGGCAAGCGGCGGACAGTGAGCGAAGCGAGAGGCCGCACCGTCCCTGCTATACGAATGCCCCATCCAGCCCTTGCCACCCGGGGGGTTCCAGGGTGCTAAGAAGGCCAATGTTTTGCTCCGCTCGCGTCGGTCGCCGTGGTATGCAAGAACTACCCAAAAACTGGCCAAAACGGTCCAAAAATGGACCAAAACAGGACAAAACAGGCCATTTTTCATGAGCGAGCGAGCGGCGAGCGGCGAACAGCGAGCGAAGCGAGAGGAAGCACCGTCCCTGCTATACGAATGCCCCATCCAGCCCTGTGCCACCCGGGGGGTTCCAAGGTGCTGAGATGGCTGATGTTTTGCTACGGTTACGACGGTCGCCGCGGCACGCAAGAACTACCCAAAAACTGGACATTTTTCGCTGAGCGGTGAGCGACAGACAGCGAGCGAAGCGAGAGGCAGCATCGTCCCTGCTATACGAATGCCCCATCTAGCCTTGTGCCACCTGGGGGGTTCCAGGGTGCTGAGATGGCTGACGTTTTGCTCCGCTCATGTCGGTCGCCGCGGCACGCAAGAACTACCCAAAAACTGGCCAAAATGGTCCAAAAATGTGCCAAAACTGGCCATTTTTCGCTAAGCGAGCGGCGGATAGCGAGCGAAGCGAGAGGCAGTAATGTCCCTGCTATAAGAATGCCTAATCCAGTCCTGTGCCACCCGGGGGGTTCCGGGGTGCTCAGATGGCTGACGTTTTGCTCTGCTCACGTCGGTCGCCGCAGCACGGATGAAATGCCCAAAAACTGGCCAAAATGGTCCAAAAACGGGCCAAAACTGGCCATATTTCGCTGAGCGAGCGAGCGGCAGACAGCGAGCGAAGCGAGAGGCAGCACCGTCCCTACTATATGAATGCCCCATCCAGCCCTATGCCACCCGGGGGTTTCCAGGGTGCTGAGATGGCTGACGTTTTGCTTCGCTCACATCGGTCCCCGCGGAACGCAAGAACTGCCAAAAAACTAGCAAAAACGGACCAAAAACGAGCCAAAATAGGCCATTTTTGGCTGATCGAGCGAGCGGCGAGCGGCAGACAGCGAGCGAAGCGAGAGGCAGTACCGTCCCGGCTATACAAATGCCCCATCCAACCCTGTGCCACCCAGGGGTTTCCAAGGTGCTAAGATGGCTGACGTTTTGCTCCGCTCACGTCGGTCGCCGCGGCACGCAAGAACTGCCCAAAAACTGGCGAAAACGGACCAAACACAGGCCAAAATAGGCCATGTTTGGCTGAGCGAGCGAGCGGCGAGTGGCGGACAGCGAGCGAAGCGAGAGGCCGCACCGTCCTAGCAATACAAATGCCCCATCCAACCCTATGCCACCCGGGGGGTTCCATGGTGCTGAGATGGCTGATGTTTTGCTCCGCTCACATCAGCCGCCGCGGTACGCAAGAACTGCCCAAAAAAGGCTAAAATGGCACAAAAAGGGACCAAAACTGGCCATTTTTAGCTGAGCGAGAGAGCGACAAGAAGCGGACGGCAAGTGAAGCGAGAGGCAGCACCGTCCCTTCTATACGAATTCCTCATCCAGCCCTGTGCCACCTGGGGTGTTCTAGGGAGCTGAGATAGCTGACGTTTTGCTCCGCTCACATCGGTCGCCGTGGCACGCAAGAATTGCCCAAAAACTTGCCAAAAAGGACCAAAAATAGGCCAAAACTGGCCATTTTTTGCCTGGCGAGTGAGCTGCGAGCGGCGGTCAGCGAGCAAAGCGAGAGGGAGCACCGTCCCAGCTATACGAATGCCCCATCCAGCCCTATGCCACCCGAGGGGTTCCAGGGTGCTGAGATGGCTGACGTTTTGCTCCGCTCAAGTCGGTCTCCGCGGCACGCAAGAACTGCACAAAAACTGGTCAAAACGCCCCAAAAAGAGGCCAAAACTGGCCATTTATGGCTGAGCGAGCGAGCGACGAGTGGCGGACAATGAGCGAAGCGAGAGGCAGCACCGTCCCTGCTATATGAATTTTCCATCCAGCCCTGTACCACCCGGGTGGTTCCAGGGTGGTGAGATGGCTGACGTTTTGCTCCGTTCATGTTGGTTGGCGCGGCACGCAAGAACTGCCTAAAAACTGGCCAAAATGGTCCAAAAACGGGCCATTTTTCGCTGAGCGAGCGAGTGGCGAGCGGCGGACAGCGAGCGAATCGAGAGGCAGCACCGTCCCTGCTATATGAATGCCCCATCCAGCCTTGTGACACCCGGGGGGTTCCAGGGTGCTGAGATGGCTGACGTTTTGCTACGCTCACGTCGATCGCCGCGGCACGCAAGAACTGCCCAAAAATTGGTGAAAACGATCCAAAAACGTGCCAAAACAGGCCATTTTTAGCTGAGCGAGCGAGCGGCGAGCGGCGGACAGCGAGCGAAGCAATAGGCATCACCGTCCAGGCTATACAAATGCCCCATCCAACTCTGTGCCACCCGGGGGGTTCCATCGTGCTAAGATGGCTGACGTTTTGCTCTACTCACGTCGATCGCCACGGCGCGCAAGAACTGCCCAAAAATTGGAGAAAACGGCACAAAAACGGGCGAAAACTAGCAATTTTTGGCAGAGCGAGCGAGTGGCGGACATCGAGCGAAGCGAGAGGCAGCACCATCCCTGATATACGAATGCCCTATCCAGCCCTGTGCCACCCGGGGGGTTCCAAGGTGCTAAGATGGCTGACATTTTGCTCCGCTCACGTCGATCACCGCGGCACGCAAGAACTAGCAAGAAACTGGCCAAAATAGACCAAAATGGGCCAAAACTAGCCATTTTTAGTTTAGCGAGCGAGTGGCAAGTGGCGGACTACGAGCAAAGCGAGAGGCAGCACCGTCCCGGCTATACGAATGTCCCATCCAGCCCTGTGCCACCCGGGGGGTTCCAGGGTGCTGAGATGGCTTACGATTTGCTCCGCTCACGTCGGTCGCCGCGGCACGCAAGAACTGCCCAAAAACCAGCCAAAACGGCCCAAAAACAGGCCAAAACAGGTCATTTTTGACTGAGCCAGCTAGTGGCGAGCGGAGGACAGTTAGCGAAGTGAGAGGCAGCACCGTCCCTGCTATACAAATGCCCCATCCAGCCCTGTGCCACCCGGTGTGTTCTAGGGTGCTGAGATGGCTGTTGTTTTGCTCCGCTCACGTCAGTCGCCGCGGCACGCAAGAACTGCCAAAAAACAGGCCAAAACGGCCCAAAAACAGGCCAAAACGGGCCATTGTTGGTTGAGCGAGCGAGCGGCGAGTGGCGGACAGTGAGCGAAGCGAGAGGTAGCACCGTCCCTGCTATACGAATGCCCCATACAGCCTTGTGCCACCCGAGGGGTTCCAAGGTGCTGAGATGGCTGACGGTTCGCTCCGCTCATGTCGGTCGCCGAGACACGCAATAACTGCCCAAAAACTAGCCAAAACAGACCAAAAAGGGGCCAAAACTGGCCATTTTTGGCTGAGTGAGCGAGCGGCGAGCGGCGGACAGCGAGCGAATTTAGTGGCAGCACCGTCCATGCTATACGAATGCCCCATCGAGCCATGTGCCACCCGGGAGGTTCCAGGGTGATGAGATGGCTGACGTTTTACTCCGCTCACATCGGTCGTCGCGGATCACAATAACTGCCTAAAAACTAGCAAAAACGACACAAAAGGGGCCAAAACTGGTTATTTTTGGCTGAGCGAGAGAGAGGCAAGCGGCGGACAGCGAGCGAAGCGAGAGGCAGCACCGCCCCTGCTGTACGAATGCCCCATTCAGCCCTATGACACCTGGGGGGTTCCAGGGTGCTGAGATGGCTGACGCTTTGCACCGCTTACGTCGGTCGCCGCGGCACGCAAGAACTGCCCAAAAACGGGCCAAAACTAGCCATTTTTGGCTGAGCGAGCGAGCGGCGAGTGGCGTGTTAGGATCGGAGCAACACTAAGAGGGGGGGGGGTGAATTAGTGCAGCGGATTAAAAAACCGGTTTTTAAAAATCTTTCGTATGATAAGAGCGGAACTTGACAAGCTTAATCTTGAAAGCATATTCTTAAATATCGCAAAAAAAAAAGTAATAAGGAACTAAAGCATATAAGAAGGTTTGCAATAATGTAAATAGCAATAATGAAATGCAAACCAAGGATCACGCCGATTTTAGAGTGGTTCGGTCAAATGACCTACTCCACTTGCGAGGCCCCTCTTCGATGAGGCTCCCACCTTCCACTAGCAAGTCTCTTGAAATGGAAGGGTAAATACCCCTCTTACAACTCTTTACAAGCGGTTCACTCTCTTACAGATTTTCGAGAAGAGATGAGGTGAACACTAGCAAATTGAAAGGAAGACAAGCTAACACTTTTCTAAGACCTTTCTCTCAAACTCTTGCTGCTCAAAAAGTTGTGATCTCAGCTGAGATTTGAGGGGTATTTATAGGCCTCAAGAGGATTCAAATTTGGGCTCCAAAATTTGAATTCTCTTTGGGTTCCCGATGCTGGCGGTGCCACTGCCCAGCCAAGCGGTGCCACCGCCTATAGTGTTTTCAGCCTACAGTGTTATAGGCCCCTACTTGGGTTATAGGATTAATCCTAACCCTAATTAACATGCTAACTACGAATTTTAAAGACATTATATAAGCTATTACAAAGTCCATAAGTCAAGACTTCTTCCGGCGAACTTTCGGCGCTCTTCCGATAAACTCTCGGAAACCATTCTGCGGACTCCTGGCAAGCTCTTAAACTTCACGATTTGATCTTGGCGAGTTCCAACGAGCTTCTTCGGCAAGCTCCGATCTTTCTTGGCAAACTCTGCGAACTTCCCACGAACCTTCCGGCGAGCTTCCAAAAAACCCTTCGGCAAGCTCCCTATTCATTCTCGGCTAGTTCCGGCAGCGTTCCCGACGATCCTTCGAACTTCCGTTGAACTCTTGAACTCCCAATGAATTCTTCGTGCTTGACTCTGCACTTTGTTTCACTTTATGTCTTCATCGTTATCGTAGTTAATCCTGCACATGCAAGCCAAAACTCTACTCCGATCTAGACAGTTATTACAACGCGAGTCGACATTCCGTTGCCCGGCACATCATTGGTTGGCGTTTCGTCCGATTCTTCAGTGCATCGTCCTCTCTTGCGGCTTGTTGTCCAATCGGCGGTTGACCTCCGCAACCCCGATATCCTTGGTGCAATTCCGCTCTCCTTAGCCCGATGCCCGACGTCCGAAGCCTTCTGCCGTCCAATATCCTGACGTGATCTCCTCCGGCGCAACGTCAATTCCTCCTGCGTTAACTGTCTAATTCTGATCGAGTAGACCTACATCACTCAAAATGCAGTTAAACATCTAAACACAATTAATTAGTTTCATCATCAAAATCCGAGATTCAACAATCTCCCCCTTTTTGATGATGACAACTAATTGATGACTAACGGAGTTAACCTAAACTCTCCGGAGTTTAACCAAACTCCCCCTATCAATATACCATTGATAGAACACTTGGATTATCCCAAATCCAAGTGACATTCATCACATGTTATGGAAAAATATTTAAACCATCATGCAAATATATAAAATATTCAATTCAATGCATGAAGTCATCAATATACTTCTCCCCCTATGTCATCAACAAAAAGGAGAAGTAGCTCTAGCTATTTTTAAAAGATATGCAAGTTTTTACAACATGAAACTAGATTTTCATCACAACATATAAGCACAAAAGCATAGCAAGATTTTTAAGTTCAATCATGGCAATTCAACACTTGCTTCTTGTGCAAGATTGCACTTTGCTTTTCTTTACATTTTCTAACTAGCAAAAGATTTCTCCCCTTTTTTTTTTCTTTTTTTTTTTGTCGAAAAGAAGGGAAGTGTACAAGCTAGCCAACATTTTCCTTGAGCTAGCAATCTTTCTCCCCCTATGTCATTGCCGAAAAGGAGAGGAACCAATGATTTAGACTTTTACATAAATTATGAATTTTCATCAATCAATATTTCAATCATCACATGATACATACAAGACAAAAATGCAAAGAAATCATTTCATGAAGGATATCAATGTGAAAATTCACCAAGGATCACACGATACAATCGCAAATCATAATATCATTATGCGATATATCATGAGATGATAATTTATCATATCAATGAAAGATATCAATTGTTAAACATGATATGATAATAGTCTCAAAAAGTTTTAACTTGTGATACATGTGATACATTACGATACACTAAAAAATTTAATGCGATGCTTTTAAGGATATAAATCTGTTTTTGATACAAAGCATGGCAAGAGCAATTTTGTTGTAAGTTTTCTAAGTTTTGCACTTTTTGCTTCTTTCGATAGGCAATATCTTTCTTCTCTTTTTGAGAAGTGCAAGCTTGCAAGTTTTACTTCCTTAGCATGCTAGGAAGTTTACTTTCATTTTCAATGCACAAGCTAGCAAAACCTTCTCCCCCTTTATCAAAGTCAAAAAGAAAGGGAGGACTCAATGACAAAATATTTCAATCATTCAACAAGCTGAATATGCAAAGAATTCATGAAATATATCAATAAGGATCAATTCATGAATATCATTTCAATCATTCACACAATATCATGAAATCATTAATCTCGATAAGACGGGAAAAGCATTTTTTAAGTGATTTTTTTTTAACACATCATAAAAAAAATGTCAACATTCAAGATAGAAAGGTAAATTTCGTAAAATAAATTATCAAGCATTATTCCATGACAATATCCTTTTAATATCTTGATATTCGTTATCAAGTATGATTTCAAAAAGTATGTTCTTGAGAAATCATTAAGACCAAATGCATGATACACTCATTTATTTTCAAAATATTCATCATGTTTATTTTTATGAGATTCACAAGAATGGTAAAATAAATTCATTAACCTCAATAGGATATAAAATTTATTTCCATTTTATACAATTGATTTCATGTGAGGGTGTTCAAGTCTTTTTGTGAAAACATGTATCATTATTTAAAATCAAAACATAAGTTTCGTCATAAAACCGTCAAGCCCAAACACATCAAAAATAAAACATCATGATATCACATCTATCATCAAAAGACTATCAAGAAATTCATACATAGATGTACATGCACTATGTCATCTTAATATGTCATGAGAATGTCATCTTAATTCGTCATAAAAATGATTAAATCAAAAACATGTTAATCCAAAATGAGAGTATCAAATCAGCATTTACTTCAAAAACTCATGCATGACATAAAATCATCAAAATATACATGCATGGATTAATCCTAAGCATTATCACATATCATATAACTATAATCCATAATGTTGCATACATCATTCAACATTTCATCATTGCATGCATTATACCAAAACATTTCATGCCATGCAAGCCATAAATACAAAGAAATCATGTCATGAAGGATAAAATCATTTGAATACCAAAAGACATGATTCATATAGCAAATATCTTCTTTAAATAAAATATCAAGAAAAATCATAGGAGTACAAAGTAGAGATCTTGTTTTAAAAGAAAAATCAAGTAATAACTCCAAGAACTCACAAGGAAAAATCATGATTCATTTAGAAAATCTCATCTCAAGAGAATATCAAGTAAAATCGTAGAAGATCGATTAATGAGAAATTTTGATTTATAATAAAATCTCATGTATCGAATGTCGAGAAATCAAAATGATTTTTTTTTTGGTAAGTAAAAGTAAATTGATTATGTGAAAAGTTTCTACAAATAGCTTTATCTATACAAGTCATAGACAAAGCCATGTAACTCATAGAGTGCGAATGCGATAGTTATGACTACACATGCTGTAGACTATAACTCCTAATTATAATCAACATAGAAAATGTTTATCCAGATATATCAAAATTTGGCATCATTCCCAAGATCTTTAGCTAAATGCAAAATTAAAATTAATAAAAATATCTTTTTCTCTTTGGGTAAAGTGCTCCGTTTTGAGATCTTGCTCCATACAGGATATTGAGTCTCTAATAATCTCTTTCAATAGCTGAACATTGTTTGTGTGTTGACATTCAAAGATTCTGTTACATCTCTCCTTCCACATCGACCAAATAGCGCATCTGAAAGTAACCTTTGCCAATTGTGTGAGAGGCCCTTTTCTTGAGAAACATTGCATGGGTAAGCCTAGTTCTTGGTGCAAGTTTGTTTGGTTGTGCAGTCTATTGAGTTCAAATCATTTGGAGAATCTCCTTCCATATCCATTTTGTATAATCACAAGCAAAATAGAGGTGGTCAACAGTTTCTTCTTGTTGCATACAAAGGGAGCATCGGTTAACATGATAGATACCTCTTCTTTTCATATTGTCTATTGTAGGTAGTTTATTGAGAAGAGCCTGCCATGTACACAAGGAATGTCTTTGTGATCCCGGTCGATCCCATGTCCAACTGCTTGGTGTTGAATCTCATATTTTGATGATGAAACTACTTGATATATGTTTACGATTTAATCTGTGTTTTGAGTGACGCAGGATGCTTCGATCAGGATGAGACAATTAAAGCAGGAAAATCATGTTGTGCCGAAGGAACATGTCAGAAGATTGGACGTCGGGCCGGTGGATCGATCGACGTATCGACAGAAGGCTTCGGGCCGTGGACTCAGGCATCGGGCCAAGAAGAGCGGGTATTGTGCCAAGGATATCGGTGTTTAGAGTCAATGGCCGATTGGGCAATAGGCTGCAGGGGAGAGGATGATGATGTAGAAGAATGGGACGAAGCGTCGAGACCAATGACATGCCGAACAACTTGGTTAAATTGCTTAAGATTAATTGTCTCGATCGAAGTTTTTTGTTGTGCAGGATTAACTTCGATGAAAGTTAGACAAGCAGCAGGAGTTCGCCGGAGTCAAGATCATGATCACGTTGGGAGTTCGAGAGTTCGACGGAAGTTTGGACGGTCGTCGGAGGTTCTGGCGAGAACAGATCCGAGAAGTCCAGAAGCTTGCCAAGTGAAGCTTCGTCGGAACTTCGCCAAGTGGATCGTCGAAAGTCCAGGAGTTTGCGAAAGTCCATAGAAGAATCACCGAGGGTTCATCGGATGATCGACGGAAGTTCGCCGGAAACTTCGCCGGAAGAAGCGATTGACGATCGAACAAAGCTGCAGAAATTGTCTTAGATTTAATCGTAGTTAGCACGTTGATTAAGTTGGAAAATGGGAGGTGATCCCATTAGCTTAATCTTGGGGCAATTGGGCCCTGAAAAGGTTGAAATCGGGCGAATGGAGCTAACCATTGGGACCGATTGCACCGGGGAGGTGTAACCGCCTAGGCCAGGGAGGTGGCACCGCTGGGCTATGTCTCCCAGCGAGACTGGGGCGGTGCAACCGCCCCAGCTAGGAAGAGGTGCAACCGCCCAAAGCTCGATCTTGAACAAGGCGGCGGTGCAACCTCCGTGACGAGAGGTAGCACCGCTTTGAGCTCGGTCTCGAGCTCGAGGCGCAGAGGTGCAACCGCCTCGGTCGAGGAGGTGGCACCGCTTGGGGCTCGATCTCGAGAGCTAGACTTCGGCGGTTGCGCCAGCCCACGAGAAGAGGTGCAACCGCTGGGCTCGATCTCCGAAGCTCGCCGGGCGTTGCAACCTCTCCAGTCGAGGAGGTGCAACCGCCCGATCCACGGAATTCGGGATTTGATCGTTTTGAGCTCCAAATTTGAACTGGTTTGGGGCCTATAAATACCCCACCCATTCAGCACAGAAAGAGCAAGAGTCCTACACCGAAATCTTGATCTTCTCTGTGATTCTTGAGCTCAAAATTGTTGTAAAGCCTTTAAGTCTCCTCCTTCTGTTCTTTAAGTTTCTGAATTGTAAAAGTGAGGAGAGAAAGGTTCTGTAAGGGTTGTCTCCTGAGCCCATCAAAAGGAGTGAAACTGTAAAAGGGCAGTTGGCCTTCGCCCATTGAAGGAAGGCAGCTAGTTGACGTCGGTGACCTCGTCGGAGGAGGAAGCCAAAAGTGGAGTAGGTCAAGACTGACCGAACCACTCTAAATCTCTGGTTTGCTTTTACTTTGAGCACTTTATCATTACTCAAACCTCCTACATAGCTACTGCCCTCTGCGCTTTTACGAACGAGTCTCTAAGTTCTGATCTTTCCGAATCTGCATTCAGACGTAAATCGGTGTTTTCGTACGATCTTTACACTGCAGTTTACGCTTACGTTTTGATTCCATTTATAACTGTAAATTGCTTTCTGCATATTCATAAAACGCTTTTCAAAGTTTAAAACTGCGTTTAGATGTAAAATTACGCTTTGACGTAAAAACTGCGTTTAGACGTAAACTGCGTTTAGACGTAAAACTGCGTTTAGATGTAAAACTGCATTTAGACGTAAAACTGCGTTTAGACGTAAAACTGCGTTTAGACGCAAAACTGCGTTTAGACGTAAAATTGCACTTAGACGTAAAACTGCGTTTAGACGCAAACTGCGCTAAGACGCAAACTGTGTTTAGACGCAAACTGTGTTTAGACGCAAACTGCGCTTAGACGCAAACTGTGTTTAGACGCAAACTGTGTTTAGACGCAAACTGCGCTTAGACGCAATCTGCATTTAGACGCAAACTGCATTTAGACGCAAACTGCATAAACTACACTTAGATACAAACTGTGAATCGGCTTTTACATCGAAATCATTTTTATCAGACGAACGCAGCTTTCGTTTTTTAAATCGCTGAAAGATTTCCGCTGCACTAATTCACCCCCCCCCCCTCTTAGTGCTCTCGATCCTAACACTTGGGACCCACTTGTTATTTCTTTGCCTAATTTGATTCCATGCGGATGTGGCACTAAATTTGCCATTGTCATGAGGCCAAATATCTGAAGAGTTGTTCGTGATTGGAATAGCTATAATAGTCGGCCAAAGTGATAACATTTTGGGAGAAATAGGATTAGGGAGACACCAGGTACCGTTAGCAATGAACTCAGAAACCTTCCAATCTTTGGAAGCCCCAAGATCTTTTCGTATTGTGTCACCATATAATTGAAATATACTCTTCCCATTCACCCAAGGATCGTACCACATATTAGTACTAGTTCCAGAAGAGATTGCATAGGAAATATGTTTGATTAGCCAATTCCTTGCCTTTAAAATTCCTTTCCAAGCTGCAGAGTGGTATGTTCTTGTTGAAATTTCCCATATTGATACCTAGCAGAAACCCAATGTGACCATAAGGAACATTTGTTTTGCAAAAGATCCCACAATTGCTGCACCAGACATGCTTGATTCCAATCTCTAGTATTTCTCAAGTTTAGCCCCCCTTCATCTTTCGGTTTGCAAATGCTATCCCAATTTACCATATGCATTGCCTTATCATTTGTGCCATTCCAGAAGAAGTTCATTAATAACCGTTCAATATCTTGGAGAAGTCCAGCAGGCAGAAGAAATGCATTACACCAATATATAGAGTAGGAGTGCAATACCGAACGGATGAGTTCGAAATCCGACTTTTGATAGAAACCTATTTTTCCAAGAAGAGAAATTCTATTCTTATTTTTTTGCAAGATAAATTTGTGATGGGTTTTGTGAATGCACTGTGGATATGAGCGGGGAGACCCAAATAAGGAACTGGCAAGCTTCCCTCACTAACCCCAAAGTTTGTGCAATAAAGACATTATCCTCAACATAAGGGCTCATATATACTTTACTTTTCGCATGATTTAATTGAAGTCCAGAAATCATACCAAAGTCATTCATAATAGTAGCCGGGTTCTTTCTTGAAGTTGGTTCATTTTGGAGAAAGATAAGTAAGTCATCACCAAATGTTATATGTGATATATGAACAGAACCAACAATGGGTACCTTAATGCTGCCATTTAAGACTGCGTGTTCCAACATACAACTAAGTCCTTCCATCGCAATTGTAAAAAAAAGATACGGAGAGAGTGGATCACCTTGTCGGATGCCATTCGTGCTCCCAAAAAACCAATTGGTGAGCCATTAAAAGAGTATCAAAAACTTTGGAGTTTCAAGCAAGATTGAATCAATTAACCCATTCTTTGGGAAGTTCATATCGAGGAGCATCTTATAGATAAACTTCCTATTAACTGAATCGAAGGCTTTCCGTAAATCAGCTTTAAAACATATTTTTGTCCCTCTGGCTTTTGAATGCAAATCTTTGACCAAGTCATTAGCAAGCAAAATGTTATGATGTATACTTCTCCCTTTGAAGAAAGCAGCTTGATTTGGGCTAATGATCTTGTGTATTACCTTTTGCATTCTATTCGCCAATACTTTGGAGATGATCTTGTAAATAAAGTTGCATAATGATATGGTTCAATAGTTCTCTAGTGAATCAGCCCCTGCATTCTTCGGAATTAAGGAAATAAAAGTGCAATTCATCTCTCTAAGAATATGACCTGAAGAGAAAAAATGTTGGCAAGCCGTGATCACATCATTTCCAATAATAGACCAAGCAGTTTGGTAAAATTCAGTTGGAAATCCATCTGGACCTGGGCTTTTGTGCTTTGGTGACTTAAAGACAACACATACATGTGGAGCAATTTTTTTATTCCTTACTCAATCAAGCTGGGAAACCTAATAACATTCATGTGGAGCCGACTAGAAAACTTGATTCAGAAGCTATTTCAATCCTCAATGCCCCAATTACAGATGACGAAATTGTATGTGTTGTCTTTGAGTCCCCAAAGCACAAAAGCCCAGGTCCAGATGGATTTCCAGCTGAATTTTACCAAACTGCTTGGTCTATTATTGGAAATGATGTGATCAAGGCTTGCCAACATTTTTTCTCTTCTGGTCATATTCTTAGAGATGAATTGCACTTTTATTTCCTTAATTCGAAGAATCAGGGGCTGATTCACTAGAGAACTATCGACCCATATCATTATGCAACTTTATTTACAAGATCATCTCCAAAGTATTGGCAAATAGAATGCAAAAGGTAATACACAAGGTCATTAGCCCAAACCAAGCTGCTTTCATCAAAGGGAGAAGTATACATCATAACATTTTGCTTGCTAATGACTTGGTCAAAGATTTGCATTCAAAAAGCAAGAGGGACAAAAAAATATGTTTTAAAGCTGATTTACGGAAAGCCTTCGATTCAGTTAATAGGAAGTTTGTCTATAAGATGCTCCTCGATATGAACTTCCCACTTAAATGGGTTAATTGGATTCAATCTTGCCTCGGAAACTCCAAAGTTTTCGATACTCTTTAATGGCTCACCAATTGGTTCTTTTGGGACACGAATGGCATCCCACAAGGTGATCCACTCTCTCCGTATCTTTTTACTATTGCGATGGAAGGACTTAGTCTGTATGTTGGAACACGCGATCTTAAATGGCAAGCATTAAGGTACCCATTCTCGGGTTTGTTTCATATATCACATATAACATTTGCAGATGACTTACTTATCTTTCTCCAAAATGAACCAACTTCGATAAAAAACCCGGCTACTATTATGAATGACTTTGGTATGGTTTCGGACTTTGGTTAAATCATGCGAAAAGTAAAAGTATATATGAGCCCTTACGTTGAGGATAATGTCTTTATTGCACAAACTTTGGGGGTTAGTGAGGGAAGCTTGCCGAGTTCCTTATTTGGGTCTCCCACTCATATCCCACAGGCATTCACAAAACCCCTTTGTCGACCTAAAAAAAAAAAAAATAAAGAATAGAATTTCTTCTTGGAAAAATAGGTTTCTATCAAAAGCGGGGATTCGAACTCATCCGATTGGTATTGCACTCCTACTCTATATATTGGTGTAATGCATTTCTTCTACCTGCTGGACTTCTCCAAGATATTGAGCGGTTATTAATGAACTTCTTCCGGAATGGCACAAATGATAAGGCAATGCATATGGTAAATTGGGATAGCATTTGCAAAAAAAAAAAGATGAAGGGGGGCTAAACTTGAGAAATACTAGAGAGTGGAATCAAGCATGTCTGGTGCAGCAATTGTGGGATCTTTTACAAAACAAATGTTCCTTATGGTCACATTGGGTTTTACGCTAGGTATCTTTCAAAAGAATCAATCTGGGAAATTTCAACAAGAACATACCACTCTGCTGACTTGGAAAGGAATTTTAAAGGCAAGGAATTGGCTAATCAAACACATTTCCTATGCAATCTCTTTCGGAACTAGTACTAATATGTGGTACGATCCTTGGGTGAATGGGAAGAGTATATTTCAATTATATGGTGACAGAAACGAAAAAGATCTCGGGGCTCCCAAAGATTGGAAGGTTTTCGAGTTCATTGCTAACTGTGACTGGTGTCTCCCTAATCCTATTTCCAGAAATGTTATCACTTTGGCCGACTATTGTAGCTATTCCAATCATTAACAACTCTTGAGGATAAACTTATTTGGCCTCATGACAATGGCAAATTTAGTGCCACATCTGCATGGAATCAAATTAGGCAAAGAAATAACAAGTGGGTCCCAAGCAGTTGGACATGGGATCGTAGGGATCACAAAGACATTCCTTATGTACATGGCAGGCCCTTCTCAATAAACTACCTACAATAGACAATATGAAAAGAAGAGGTATCTATTATGTTAACCGATGCTCCCTTTGTATGCAACAAGAAGAAACTGTTGACCACCTTTATTTTGCTTGTGATTATACAAAATGGATATGGAAGGAGATTCTCCAGCGATTTGAACTCAATAGACTGCCGCAACCAAACTTGCACCAAGAACTAGGGCGAACTCATGCAATGTTTCTCAAGAAAAGGGCCCTCACACAACCGGCAAAGGTTACTTTTCGGATGCGCTATTTGGTAGATGTGGAAGGAGAGATGTAACAGAATCTTTAAATGTCAACACACAAACAATGCTCAGCTATTGAAAGAGATTATTAGAGACTCAAGATCCTGTATTGAGCAAGATCTCAAAACGGAGCACTTTACCTAAAGAGAAAAATATATTTTTATCAATTTTAATTTTGCTATTAGCTAAATATCTTGGGAATGATGCCAAATTTTGATATACCTGGATAAACATTTTCTATTTTGATTATAATTAGGAGTTATAGTCTATAACATGTGTAGTCATAACTATCGCATTCGCACTCTATGAGTTACATGGCTTTGTCTATGACTTGTATAGATACAGCTATTTGTAGAAACTTTACACATAATCAATTTACTTTTACTTACCAAAAAAAAAAAAGACAACACATACAATTTCGTCATCTATAATTGGGGCATTAAGGATTGAAATAGCTTCCGAATCAAGTTTTCTAGTCGGCTCCACATGAATGTTATTAGGTTTCCCAGCTTGATTGAGTAAGGAATAAAAAATTGCTCTATGTGTGCTTTAACCTCATCTAAATTCTCAATAAGATTTTCATCTTTGTCTCTGCATTTGCTGATACGGTTAACAGCTCTTCGAGTAGCAATTGAAGCATAGAAAAATTTAGTATTGGAATCCCCTAGTGTAAGCCAATGCTGTCGAGACTTCTGCTTTGCAAAACTTTCCTCCTGTTTTAAGGCTTGCATGAAGTTATTTCTGGCTTCTGTCTCTTTGTAGATAATATTTTCATCATTTGGCTGAAGTTGCAGCTCATGTTGCAATGACATTAGTTCCTTTCTGCAAAATTGAACTCTGGTGTTAATATTGCCAAAGGTATTTGTATTTGACTCCTTTAGTGCTGCTTTACAGGCTTTGAGCTTTTGACATAAGATGTAAGGGGGGGATCCATGCACATTAACATTCCAAGCAGATCTTGATAACATCAAGAAATTGAGGATGAGTACTCCACATGTTAAAGAATCTAAACGGTTTCTTGCCTCTTGGTATCGCTTTTTCTGCGTGTATATACATTAAAGAATGGTCAGAAAACAAAGCAGCACCATACTCAAGAAGTGAATCTGGGTAAACTGTTAACCATTCATGATTAATCAAACACCTATCAAGTCGAGCCATTATTTTCCTGTTAGCAGCACCTTGATTACTCCAGGAGAGCCAATTTCCCACAGATTTCATATCAAACAATGCTGCAGTGTCAATGTAATCATTAAAACTTTGAAGCTGGCTTTCTGAAAGTTGTCTACCCCCCTCCTTTTCATTTGTGTACCGAACAGTATTAAAGTCTCCAAGAACAATCCAAGGTACATTGAGACAGTCATTTACAATATTAGTCAGGTCAGACCAAAGAGTATTTCTTTCTTGCATACTGTTTGAAGCATATATACCAGTGAAATTGAATTGACATCCATTCTTTTTATCCTCTACCTTAAGATGAATGAATTGATCGGTAGCAGAAATAAACCAAGCATTAATAGAGTTAGGATGCCATAAGACCCATATTCTACCAAAAGTTTCATTTGAGTCATTGGTAAACAGTTCTGCGTCCGGCCATATTAAATTCTTTTGAGCTTGAACGTGCGATTGTTTAATTTTCGTTTCCACTAGAATAACAATATCACATGCGGCAGACTTGATTATTCTGTTGAGCTCCCGACATTTCGCCGGCTTATTAAGTCCGCGAACATTCCAGCATGTTATCTTCATTAGTAATAAACAAATGAAAAGGTAGTAAGGTATTCATCCTATGACTTTGGATGGATTGTACCATCCTTTTTCTTATCCTTCGGTTTTGTATTTTCCTCCCAAACAATATCCTTACCTTTTATGGCTTTATTCCTATATTTATCCACTTCATCTACAGCTTGCAGATTTTTAAACTTTAAAGTACCTTGAATCATGTGGTCTTGATTGGCAGGGTTTGTTGAAGCTCGATAAGATTGTTGCAGCACAATATCCTGAATAGTACTTGTTGGAGCAGTCTGGCTAGAGAGGTTTGTTGAGGCATGAGTTTGTTGAGACAGAATATCCTTGTTGGCGATGTTTGTTGTGGCCTGAGTTTGTTGAGGAAGAATATCCTTGCTAGCGAGATTTGCTTGGACCTGAGTTCGTTGAGCTATTGTGGATGGATCCGATGATATTGGAAGAGATGAAGTTCCTGACTTATGTTTCTCCTGTCCACTAGTACCATGGGAAACCTCTGTTGTGGAAGGCTCTGACATTATAGGTAGAGATAAAGTTTTGGAATTGTCATTCTGTCCGCGGTGCTTTCCTTGTGAGTCGGAATGCTCAATAGTTTTTGCCACCATTGGTGCTACTGCCATTAGAGAAGAATCACTTTGTTGCTGAGGCGCTTGACGTGGTTGATAGACCTTTGTGGTTGGTTTTGGGGTTTGCTGACAAGCTCCATTTGCATGACCAAAAGATAAGCAACGCTGACATCGTTGTGGCTTCCAGGAATATGAGACATGTACCTTCCGAGTGTTCCCGTCAAGATAACGATAGAAAACCTCATTAGGAAGATCTTCATCGGAAGAAACCAGCACACATGCTCGTGCAAATGCTAATCTCGTCGAATTTCTTTGTTGCTTTGTCGATGTAGAGTGGTTGTCGTCAGAGTCTTTGCATAACTTTGCAATAAAACGTTGACTCCCACGGATGTAGAGGCAGTCCTTGAAAGGATACCCATAATGTAATAGACTGTAGGCTATCTAACTCCAAACGGACATCGGGGACCAACGTCGTAGAATCATTGGATGACCGCGGATAGTCCGAGAATCCTTCGAGGATTCGTTGCAAATCTTCTTCAGAGTATAGCTTGCAAACAAAGAATCCGTTCTCCAGCATATGAAGATCAAATGATGTTATTCCCCATCGAGTTTTGATAAATGAGGATAGTGGGAAATAAGATGTTTTGAGACCTACCACATAGCCAACAATCGCCATAGACCATGTCTCAATAAGCTCTTTGAATCGTGATCCTCAAGTATAAAACAATCTTCTTATCACTGAACTTCCGGAGTAAAGAATTCCAAGCTTAGATCTGGACTTCCAACCGAGCCTTGAAGAGGCTAGTCAAGGCCGAGGATCATTTGGAAATGAGAGCAGGTCCCGCGATCTAAGCGCTGACACGCTTCGATCTTTGCTTGGTGAAGGAGTTTCTCTGGAAAGGATATGGTGGAAGAGCAACTTGGGGGGGGTAGGGAGCCTTGCCATCGTTTCAACCCTCTCGCCACCATCGCCAGCCCTAGGGGCCATCGCTGCCATGTTTGATCCCTCCGTCGCCGCTACAAAAAACGGCGCCATTGGGAAAAACCACCGCTGTAGTATATTAGATCGCTACGGTACCGTGGCCCTAGGGATTTCTGGTTGCTACAACAGTATCGTCGCCCTTGGGGAGAAGCCGACGCTACGGAGATCTGGTCGCCACTACAGTGTCGTCGCCCTAGATCTGGTCGCCGCTACTGTACCATCGCCCAAGATCTGGTCGCTGCTACAGTATCGTCGCCGCCGCTACAGTACCGTCATCCTTGGGAGATCTGATCGCCTCTACAGTATCGTCGCCCTTCGCTCGTGGGAGAAAGCCGACGCTGCAGGAGTTAGATTGCCTTAGGGAGATATGGTCGTCGCTACAGTACCGTCGCCCTAGATCTGGGCCGCCGCCGCTACAGTAGCGTGGCCGTTGGGAGATCTGATCACCGCTATAGTGCCGTCGCCCTTCGCCCGTGGGAGAAAGCCAACGATAAAAAATGATGATTTATATAAAAAATATCACAAGTTATATTCAAGAGAAAAATCATCAAAGGCAATCTCATGTTATTCCAAGAAATCAATATCATGATTTTGATAAAACTCATTTCAAATTTAAGTCATCAAAATCATCAAAATATCAATATTACTTTCAAGAGATTCAAAATGGTATACATAGATTTATTATAATAAACATCAAGATCAATAGGATAGAGAAAAATAATTTTTCAAGGAAAAAATATTTTCCTCTTTTTAGTTGTTTCAATTCATATGATTTTATTTCACTTATACCAAATAAAAACATGTATAATATTTAAAACCGAAAGTGTAAGATTTATTACAACAAAGATTAATAAGGTACTTTCATTATGGTAAAAATCAATAATCCATAAATCACAAGATTCATATGCATAATTTTGAAATTCATTAAGCATGATCGTTCTGCATACACTAAAACATGGTTTCAAAATGTTTAATATTTTCATTACATCATTATGCAATGGTTTCATTGAACATAATTTTGAATGATTCTTATAGATAACTAAAACTTCTTTAGTTTTAATTTATGTGATTGATTTTATATTAGCATGCTCAAGTTTTGTTCTTATGTCAAAAACATACATCATGTTTGAAAACCAAAGACAGTTAAAAAAAAAATCATCAAGCCTTCCATATAAAAACCATGCATCATCATTGAAAGTTAATATGGAAATCATCAAAATACACATTCTTGCTTCTCAAGCACATATATATGATTATTTAAATCTAACATTTTATTCTATTAATATAAAACATACAATTTTCAAGAAAAATATTTATTCAAAAGAAAAGAGAAAATACATCATGGAAAACATTAAGTAATTTCAAAATAATTCAAGAGAGTTGAGTTACTTACCTTGAAGTCGAAGCCCGTCAAAGCCCAATTCGCCTTTTCACCTTTAGAAGTTCTTGATTCATCCTTGGGTGCCTTCCTTTTCTTTGGCCGCTTCCTCCGTTCAAGTTCATTGTTCATTTTAGATTTATGTTTAATGAACTTATTAAGAGTTAGTGTTCGAAGTTCAAGTTCATCATTGTCCTCATCACTTGAGTCATCGCTCAAGTGGTATTCAATTGTCCGGAGTTCCAAATCCTTCCTATTCTTTGGAAGGTGGTTCAAGTGTTCATTGTGTTCATCATGTGCATTGAGCACCATTTCATATGTCATCAACGAGCCGATAAGTTCTTCAAGTGGAAAAATATTTAAATCTTTTGTTTCTTGTATTGCCATAAATTTTGATTCCCAAATTTTAGAAAGTGATCGTAAAACTTTACTAACAAGTTCAAAATTTGAGAAACATTTGCCAAGAGTTTGTAAACCATTGACGACATCCGTAAAACAGGTGTACATGTTAACAATGGTTTCGCTCGGCTTCATTTGAAAAAGCTCGAAATCATGCATTAAAATGTTAACTTTCGAGTCTTTGACTCTACTAGTTCCCTCGTTTGTGATTTCAAGTGTTCGCCAAATATCAAAAGCCGTTTCACACGTAGAAATCCGATTGAACTCATTTTTTGTCTAAAAGCATAAAAATAAGGCATTCATAGCCTTTGCGTTAAAAAAAACATCTTCTTCTCCAAATCATTCCAATGGTTCATTGGGGAGAAGACATTTCATATCCATTTTCGACTATGTGCCATAAATTCAAATCCAAATAAAGTAAGAAAACTCTCATTCGAAGTTTTCCAACAAGTGTAGTCCGATCCGTTAAACAACGGTGGACGAACAACCGATAAGCCCTCTTGAAAGCCATAAAGAGCCATTTCTATTTGGGTGTTAAACCAAAGTAGAAAACCGTGGCTCGATACCAATTGTTAGGATCGAGTAGCACTAAGAGGGGGGGGTGAATTAGTGCAGCAGATTAAAACTTGGGTTTTAAAAAAAATCTTTCAGTATGATAAGAGATGAACTTGACAAGCTTAATCTTGGCGTATTCTTAAATATGCTAGCAAAAGTAATATGGAACTAAAGCATATAAGAAGGTTTGCAATAATGTAAATAGCAATAATGAAATGCAAACCAAGGATCCGATTTTAGAGTGGTTGGTCAAATGACCTACTCCACTTATGAGGCTCCTCTTCGATGGGGCTCCCACCTTCCACTAGCAAGTCTCTTGAAATGGAAGGGTAAATACCCTCTTACAACTCTTTACAAGCTGGTTCACTCTCTTACAGATTTTCGAGAAGAGATGAGGTGAACACTAGCAAATTAAAAAGAAGACAAGCTAACACTTTTCTAAGACCTTTCTCTCAAACTCTTGCTGCTCAAAAAAGTTGTGATCTCAGCTGAGATTTGAGGGGTATTTATAGGCCTCAAGAGGATTCAAATTTGGGCTCCAAAATTTGAATTCTCTTTTGGGTTCGATCTTTGGCGGTGCCACCTTGACCAAAGTGCCACCACCACCCTGATGTTTTCGACCCTAAATTTGGTGTTATATGCCCCTACTTGGGTTATAGGATTAATACCTGATCCTAACCCTAATTAACATGCTAACTACGAATTTTAAAGACATTATATAAGCTATTACAAAGTCCATAATGCTAGTCATAGGTGCCCAGCAAGCCAATCACGTGAGTGATGGCACGTGTGACTTGATACAGAATTTTTTGCTTATTATATTTTGGCGTATATCAATTTATAACTATTGCATAAATGCATATATATATTGTGATGTCCTTGGATTTGTGCAATGGGAATCGGATCGTGATGAGATCACGATAATGAGATCGATTCACCTTTAAACACATATCCTAAATAATCCCGGTCATAGGTTTTCGAGAGGGACATCGTGATAACCGGATAGACCGGTGTGCTGTATACCCATCCATATGATGGATGCAGCTGGTCTCATAGCTGCTCGTGTAGGGACACTAGGGATACGATGACAGTGCTCATTGGAGAATGAGTTCAGCTGATTGATTGATCCGCTTTTACGGAATCTTTGGATGGTTGATGATGCCTTATTGTCGGACAACGATTCCGTAGTCCTAGTGGGTGTATCTGGTCCTTAGACTTGAGACACCAAGGATGTCCTGTATGAGTGCTCCACTCTTTGATACCAGACTTATAGGTTTGGCTGTCCCGGATCTAGTACTGTTGGTCATTGGGAGTGGTAGTCGACCTTCACGAGGGCTATTGAGTGTCAATAGAGGATCATCCACTCTCTCGGCGTCATGAGAGGAATATCCCATGTGTTCTTGCTCAGATAAATCCCTGGCCAGGGTCATTCGGGTTGAGAGAGAAAGAGTTCTCTAGGGAGAATCGATTAGAGCGAGACTTCGAGTAGAAACCGTATGGGTCCGACAACACCATACTCGATATATGGTCTCGGGATATTAGATGGATGAGGGACTATAGGTACATGGTAATCGAGGGACGACAGGGTCCAATGGATTGGATTCCCTCAGAGTCGTCGTCGGGGACTACTGGCAGTAGTGGCCTGAAGCACGTCCAGTAGTCGATGAGTCGAAAGTGAATTATTACAGAGATAATAATTCACCGAGTTAGAAGGAGTTTCGACAGGGTATGACTCACGGCCAGCTCGATATTGGGCCTAGAGGGTCACACACATATGGTAGGCATTGCGATGAGTAGAGGTTCGGATATGAGATATCCGACGGAGCCCTTGTCTTATTGGATGTAGATCCAATACCCACTAGGGAAGGACCCATTAGGGTTTGACACGGGATCTCAATAAATAGGAGGGATTCACAGCCTCATAGGCTAGAGTCTTTGCTTGCCCTTCCTATTCTCCTCTCCCTCTCCACCTTAGAGGCCTGGAGTTTTGAGGAGGGTCGTCGCAACCCTGCTGTGTGGATCACCGCTAGAGAGGAGGACGCTTGACCTCCTTCACCCTCTCCTAAGGATCTGCAAGGAAACAGGGATATACAATCTCCCTAGGTAACACAATCTCTATACGTAGTTTTGTGTTTTGCGGATTTTTTTTTTGGTAAGTAAAAGTAAATTGATTATGTGTAAAGTTTCTACAAATAGCTTTATCTATATAAGTCATAGACAAAGCCATGTAACTCATAGAGTGCGAATGCGATAGTTATGACTACACATCTTGTAGACTATAACTCCTAATTATAATCAAAATAGAAAATGTTTATCCAGATATATCAAAATTTGGCATCATTCCCAAGATCTTTAGCTAATAGCAAAATTAAAATTGATAAAAATATATTTTTCTCTTTGGGTAAAGTGCTCCGTTTTGAGATCTTGCTCCATACAGGATCTTGAGTCTCTAATAATCTCTTTCAATAGCTGAGCATTGTTTGTGTGTTGACATTTGATAGAAACCTATTTTTCCAAGAAGAAATTCTATTCTTTATTTTTTGCAAGATAGGCTGACAGTGGGTTTTGTGAATGCCTGTGGATATGAGCGGGAGACCCAAATAAGGAACTGGCAAGCTGATACCGGGGAGGGTAAAAATGCAGAATGGATTTCGAAAGAACACCGATAGTATAGTTCACCACCAAGTTAAAAATCAAAAGGGATACGGAAAGATCACCACCCTAATGACAATAACAAGGATACAGAACTGAAAGCAAAAGACTCACCACTCAAGGATACTTCCAAGAGATACAAAGTTCACAAGAGCACTCCAAGAGAGCTTCTACCAATATCCTCAGCTTTTCTAAAGGTCCCCTTTTTAAGTCCTAAACACCAAAATATATACTAGTGCATGAAACAACCCTTCATGCATAGGGAATTTCGAAATTAAGTGTTTCTGACTACTAACCAACTATTTTAATGCACTCATTGGTAATGAAGAAATGTTCACGGTGCCAACCAACTCCTTTAATGCATTCCTTTGTCTTGAAGAATATGTCGATGAGAATATGCCAAGCACCTGAAGCTTGACTTTAACTTTGTGCAGAGAATATCTTTGATGAGTCTGTCATATTTGAGTGTGCTTGAAACAACTTTAACTTTGTGCAGAGAGAATATCTTTGATGAGCTGTCATATTTGATTGTCTTTGAGATAAAGATTATGAGGCATCATTATTGACTGAAAAAAGATACTAGATTATAATCAAAGCTCATTATAATCAGATTGTAGTAAATTAGACACTCTCGTGTCAATCTCCCCGGTTGAATGAAACTTTTTTTTTTTGGTAAGTAAAAGTAAATTGATTATGTGTAAAAGTTTCTACAAATAGCTTTATCTATACAAGTCATAGACAAAGCCATGTAACTCATAGAGTGCGAATCGATAGTTATGACTACACATGTTGTAGACTATAACTCCTAATTATAATCAAAATAGAAAATATTTATCCGGATATATCAAAATTTGGCATCATTCCCAAGATCTTTAGCTAATAGCAAAATTAAAATTGATAAAAATATATTTTCTCTTTGGGTAAAGTGTCTCCGTTTTGAGATCTTGCTCCATCAGGATCTTGAGTCTCTAATAATCTCTTTCAATAGCTGAGCATTGTTTGTGTGTTGACATTTAAAGATTCTCATTACATCTCTCCTTCCACATCCACCAAATAGCGATCTGAAAGTAACCTTTGCCGGTTGTGTGAGAGGACCTTTTCTTGAGAAACATTGCATGAGTTAGCCTAGTTCTTGGTGCAAGTTTGGTTTAAGGGCAGTCTATTGAGTTCAAATCATTTGGAGAATCTCCTTCCATATCCATTTTGTATAATCACAAGCAAAATAAAGGTGGTCAACAGTTTCTTCTTGTTGCATACAAAGGAGCATCGGTTAACATGATAGATACCTCTTCTTTTCATATTGTCTATTGTAGGTAGTTTATTGAGAAGGGCCTGCCATGTACACAAGGAATGTCTTTGTGATCCCGGTCGATCCCATGTCCAACTGCTTGGGACCCACTTGTTATTTCTTTGCCTAATTTGATTCCATGCAGATGTGGCACTAAATTTGCCATTGTCATGAGGCCAAATAAGTTTATCTGAAGAGTTGTTCGTGATTGGAATAGCTATAATAGTCGGCCAAAGTGATAACATTTGGAAAAATAGGATTAGGGAGACACCAGTGTACCGTTAGCAATGAACTCGAAACCTTCCAATCTTTGGGAGCCAGAGATCTTTTTCATTATTCTGTCACCATATAATTGAAATATACTCTTCCCATTCACCCAAGGATCGTACCACATATTAGTACTAGTTCGGAAGAGATTGCATAGGAAATGTGTTTGATTAGCCAATTCCTTGCCTTTAAAATTCCTTTCCAAGTTGCAGAGTGGTATGTTCTTGTTGAAATTTCCCAGATTGATTCTTTTGAAAGATACCTAGCAGAAACCCAAAGTGACCATAAGGAACATTTGTTTTGCAAAAGATCCCACAATTCTTTGCACTGGACATGCTTGATTCCAATCTCTAGTATTTCTCAAGTTTAGCCCCCTTCATCATCTTTAGGTTTACAAATGCTATCCCAATTTACCATATGCATTGCCTTATCATTTGTGCCATTCCGGAAGAAGTTCATTAATAACCGTTCAATATCTTGGAGAAGTCCCAGGTAGAAGAAATGCATTACACAAATATATAGAGTAGGAGTGCAATACCGAAACGGATGAGTTCGAGTCGTCCCGCTTTTTTGATAGAAACCTATTTTTCCAAGAAGAAATTCTATTCTTTATTTTTTTGCAAGATAGGTTGACAGATGGGTTTTGTGAATGCCTGTGGATATGAGCGGGAGACCCAAATAAGGAACGGCAAGCTTCCCTCACTACCCCCCAAAGTTTGTGCAATAAAGACATTATCCTCAACGTAAGGGCTCATATATACTTTACTTTTCGCATGATTTAAATGAAGTCCGAAACCATACCAAAGTCATTCATAATAGTAGCGGGTTTTTTCTTGAAGTTGGTTCATTTTTTGGAGAAAGATAAGTAAGTCATCTGCAAATGTTATATGTGATATATGAAACAGAACCAAACAATGGGTACCTTAATGCTGCCATTTAAGACTGCGTGTTCCAACATACAGCTAAGTCCTTCCATCAATAATAAAAAAGATCTGAGGAGAGTGGATCACCTTGTCGGATGCCATTCGTGCTCCCAAAAAAAAACCAATTGGTGAGCCATTAAAGAGTATCGAAAACTTTGGAGTTTCAGGCAAGATTGAATCAATTAACCCATTCTTTGTGGAAAGTTCATATCGAGGAGCATCTTATAGATAAACTTCCTATTAACTGAATCGAAGGCTTTCCGTAAATCAGACTTTAAAACATATTTTTGTCCCTCTTGCTTTTGAATGCAAATCTTTGACCAAGTCATTAGCAAGCAAAATGTTATGATGTATACTTCTCCCTTTGATGAAAGCAGCTTGGTTTGGGCTAATGATCTTGTGTATTACCTTTTGCATTCTATTTGCCAATACTTTGGAGATGATCTTGTAAATAAAGTTGCATAATGATATGGGTCGATAGTTCTCTAGTGAATCATTTTGCATTCTTGAATTAAGGAAATAAAAGTGCAATTCATCTCTCTAAGAATATGACTGAAGAGAAAAAATGTTGGCAAGCCTTGATCACATCATTTCCAATAATAGACCAAGCGGTTTGGTAAAATTCATTTGGAAATCCATCCGGACCTGGGCTTTTGTGCTTTGGTGACTTAAAGACAACACATACAATTTAGATCATCATCCGTAATTGGGGCATTGAGGATTGAAATAGCTTTGAATCAAGTTTTCTAGTCGGCTCCACATGAATGTTATTAGGTTTCCCAGCTTGATTGAGTAAGGAATAAAAAAATTGCTCTGTGTGTGCTTTAACCTCATCCAACTTCTCAATAAGATTATTATCTCTGTCTCTGCATTTTTCGTCGGTTAATAGCCCTTCGAGTAGCAATTGAAGCATAGAAAAATTTTGTATTGGAATCCCTAAGTAAGCCAATGTTGTCGAGACTTCTGCTTTGCAAAACTTTCCTCCTGTTTTAAGGCTTGCATGAAGTTATTTCTGGCTACGCCTCTTTGTAGATAATATTTTCATCATTTGGTGAAGTTGCAGCTCATGTTGCATAGACATTAGTTCCTTTCTGCAAAGTTGAACTCTGGTGTTAATATTGCCAAAGGTATTTGTATTCCACTCCTTTAGTGCTGCTTTCTGGGCTTTGAGCTTTTGACATAAGATGTAAGGGGGGATCCATGCACATTAACATTCCAAGCAGATCGATAACATCAAGAAATTGAGGATGAGTACTCCACATGTTAAAGAATCTAAATGGTTTCTTGCCTCTTGGTGTCGCTTTTTCTGCGTGTATATACATTAAAGAATGGTCGAAAACAAAGCAAACACCATACTCAAGAAGTGAATCTGGGGTAAACTGTTAACCATTCATGATTAATCAAACACCTATCAAGTCGAGCCATTATTTTTTTCTGTTAGCAGCACCTTGATTACTCCGGGAAGAGCCAATTACCCACAGATTTCATATCAAACAATGCTGCAGTGTCAATGTAATCATTGAACTTTTGAAGTCGCTTTTCCGAAAGTTGTCTACCTCCCTTTTTTTTCATTTTTGTGTACCGAACAGTATTAAAGTCTCCAAGAACAATCCAAGGTACATTGAGACAGCCATTTACAATATTAGTCGGTCGGACCAAAGAGTATTTCTTTCTTGCATACTTTTTTTGAAGCATATATACCGATTGAAATTGAATTGACAGACCATTCTTTTTTTATCCTCTACCTTAAGATGAATGAATTGATCAAGATGCAAAGAAATAAACCAAGCATTAATAGAGTTAGGATGCCATAAGACCCATATTCTACCAAAAGTGTCATTTGAGTCATTGGTAAACTTGAGTTCAAGCGTCCGCCATATTAAATTCTTTTGAGCTTGAACGCGATTGTTTAATTTTTGTTTCCACTAGAATAACAATATCACATGCGGCGAGACTTGATTATTCTATTGAGGTCCCGACATTTCTCCGGCTTATTAAGTCCGCGAACATTCCAGCATGTTATCTTCATTAGTAAAAGATAGTAAGGTATTCATCCTACGACTTTGGATGGATTGTACCATCCTTTTTCTTATCTTTCGGTTTTGTATTTTCCTCCCGCACAATATCCTTACCTTTTATGGCTTTATTCCTATATTTATCCACTTCTAAAATACCTTGAATCATGTGGTCTTGATTGGCAGGGTTTGTTGAAGCTCGATAAGATTGTTGCATCACAATATCCTGGATAGTACTTGTTGGAGCAGTCTGGCTATAGAGGTTTGTTGGAGCATGAGTTTGTTGAGACAGAATATCCTTGTTGGCAATGTTTGTTGTGGCCTGAGTTTGTTGAGGAATAATATCCTTGCTAGCGAGATTTGCTTGGACCCTGAGTTCGTTGAGCTAGTGTGGATGGATCGATGATATTGGAAGAGATGAAGTTCGACTTATGTTTCTCCCGTCCACTAGTACCATGGGAAACCTCACATTTGTGGAAGGCTCGACATTATAGGTATGAGATAAAGTTTTGGAATTGTCCTTCTGTCGCGGTGCTTTCCTTTAAGGTCGAATGCTCAATAGTTTTTGCCACCATCGGTGCTGCTGCCATTAGAGAAGAATCACTTTGTTCTTTGAGGGCGCTTTGACGTGGTCGATAGACCTTTGTGGTTGGATTTGGGGTTTTTTCGACAAGCTCCATTTGGATGACCAAAAAAGATAAGCAACGGCGACATCGTTGTGGCTTCGGGAATATGAGACATGTACCTTCCGAGTGTTCCCGTCAAGATCACGATAGAAAACCTCATTAGGAAGATCTTCATCGGAAGAAACCAGCACACATGCTCGTGCAAATGTTAATCTCGTGCCCGAGCTGCTGTTGCTTTGTCGATGTAGAGTGGCTGTCCCGAGTGCTGCATAACTTTGCAATAAAACGTCGACTCAAAGATGTAGAGGCAGTCCTTGAAAGGATACCCATAATGGAATAGACTGTAGGCTATCTAACTCCAAACGGACATCGGGGAGACCAACGTCGTAGAATCATTGGATGACCGCGGATAGTCCGAATCCTTCGAGGATTCGCTGCAAATCTTCTTGAGTATAGCTTGCAAACAAAGAATCCGTTCTCCAAAGATATGAAGATCAAATGACGATATTCCCCATCGAGTTTTGATAAATGAGGATAGTGGGAAATAAGATGTTTTGAGACCTACCACATAGCCAACAATCGCCATAGACCATGTCTCAATAAGCTCTGCTGAATCAACAGTCTCATTATACAGACAATCTTCTTATCAGCTGAACTTCGGAGTAAAGAATTCCAAGCTTAGATCTGGACTTCCAACCGGAGCCTTGAAGAGGCTAGTCCAAGGCCGAGGATCGCTGGAAATGAGAGCAGGTGCCGCCCTTGATCTAGAGCGCGACCTGCTTCGATCTTTGGTTGGTCGAAGGAGTTTCTCTGGAAAAGATATGTTGGAAGAGCAACTTGGGGGGTAGCGGTAGGGAGCCTTGCCATCGTTTCAACCCTCTCGCCTCCATCGCCAGCCCTAGGGGCCATCGCTGCCATGTTTGATCCCTCCGGTCGCCGCTTCTGAAACGACGCCATTAGGAAAAGCCACCGCTGCAGTATATTAGATCGCCGCCACGGTACCGTCACCCTAGGGATTTATGGTTGCTGCTACAGTATCGTCGCCCCTTGGGGAGAAGCCGGCGCTTCTACGGAGATCTGATCGCTGCTACAGTGTCATCGCCCGCCGCTACTGATACTGTCGTCCTTGGGAGATCTGATCACCTCTACAGTGTCGTCGCCCTTCGCTTCGTGGGAGAAAGCCGACGCTGCAGGAGTTAGATCGCCTTAGGGAGATATGGTTGTCGCTATAGTACCGTCGCCCTAGATCTGGGCCGCCGCCGCTACAGTAGCGTCGCCCTTGGGAGATCTGATCACCGCTACAGTGCCGTCGCCCTTCGCCCGTGGGAGAAAGCCAACGATGCAGGAGTCAGATCGTCCTGGAGAGATCTGGTCGCCGCTATAGTACCGTCGCCCTAGATCTGGTCGCCGCTACAGTATCGCCGCCGCCGCTACAGTATCGTCGCCCTTGGGGAGAAGCCGACACTACAGAGATCTGTTTTGCGGATTTTTGCGCACCAATCTTCGCACGACGACGAACATCTTTTTGGGAATCGGGGATTTTTGTTTTCTTGTTCTTCCGCTGCGCATATGATGTCGCCCCCTTGATTTCCCAACACATAAGTCAAGACTTCTTCCGACGAGCTTCCGGCGAACTTTCGGCGGTCTTCCGATAAACTCTCGAAAACCATTCTGCGGACTCCCGGCAAGCTCTTAAACTTCACGATTTGATCTTGGCGAGTTCCAACGAGCTTCTTCGGCAAGCTCTGATCTTTCTCGGCAAACTCTGCGAACTTCCCACAAACCTTCCGACGAGCTTCCAAAACACCCTTCGGCAAGCTCCCTATTCATTCTCGGCTAGTTCCGGCAGCGTTCCCGACGATCCTTCGGACTTCCGTCGAACTCTTGAACTCCCAACGAATTCTTCGTGCTTGACTCCGCACTTTGTTTCGCTTTATGTCTTCATCGTTATCGTAGTTAATCCTGCACATGCAAGCTAAAACTCTACTCCGATCTAGACAGTTATCACAACGCGAATCGACATTCCGTTGCCCGGCACTGTTGGGAAATCATGGTGGGCAACATCATATGTGCAGCGGAAGAACAAGAAAACAAAAATCCCCGATTCCCAAAAAGATGTTCGTCATCGTGCGAAGATTGGTGCATAAAAATCTGCAAAAACACAAAACTGCGTATAGAGATTATGTTACCTAGGGAGATCGTATAGCCCTGTTTCCTTGCAGATCCTTAGTAGAGGGTGAAGGAGGTCAAGCGTCCTCCTCTCTAGCGGTGATCCACACAGCAGGGTTGCGACGACCCTCCTCAAAAACTCCAGGCCTCTGAGATGGAGAGGGAGAGGAGAATAGGAAAGGCAAGCAAAGACTCTAGCCTATGAGGCTGTGAATCCCTCCTATTTATAGAGATCCCGTGTCAAACCCTAATGGGTCCTTCCTTAGTGGGTATTGGATCTGCATCCAATAAGACAAGGGCTCCGTCGGATATCTCATATCCGAACCTCTACTCATCGCAATGCCTACCATATGTGTGTGACCCTCTAGGCCCAATATCGAGCTGGCCGTGAGTCATATCTGTCAGAACACCTTCTAACTCAGTGAATTATTATCTCTGTAATAATTCACTGACTCATCGACTACGGACGTACTAGGCCACTACTGCCAGTAGTCCCCAGGACGATCTGGGGAATCCAATCCATTGGACCTGTCTGTCCTCTCGTTACCATGTACCTATAGTCCGTCATCCATCAAATATCCTGGAGACCGTGTATATCGAGCATAGTGTTGTCGGACCCATACGGTTTCTACCGAAGTCTCGCTCTAATCGGATTCTCCAGGAGAACTCTTTCTCTCTCAACCCGAATGACCCTGGCCGGGATTTGTCCGAGCAAGAACACATGGGATATTCCTCTCATGACGCCAGAGTGGATGATCCTCTATCGACACTCAATAGCCCTCGTAAAGGTCGACTACCACTCCCAATGACCAGTTGTACTAGATCCGGGGACAGCCAAACCTATAAGTCCGGTATCAAAGAGTGGAGCACTCATACAGGACATCCTTGGTGTCTCAAGTCTAAGGACCAGATACACCACTAGGACTACGGAATCGCTGCCCGACAATAAGGCATCATCAACCATCCAAGCATTCCGTAAAAGCGGATCAATCAGTGAACTCATTCTCCAATGAGCACCTGTATTGTATCCCTTGTGTCCCTACACGAGCAGCTATGAGACCAGCTGCATCCATCATATGGACGGGTATACAGCACACCAGTCTATCCGGTTATCACGATGTCCATATCGAGTAACCTATGACCGGGATTATTTAGGATATGTATTTAAAGGTGAATCGATCTCATTATCGTGATCTCATCACGATCCGATTCCCATTGCACAAATCCAAGGACATCACAATATATATATGCATTTATGCAATAGTTATAAAGTGATATACGCCAAAATATAATAAGCAAAAAGATTCTGTATCAAGTCACACGTGCCATCACTCACGTGATTGGCTTGCTAGGCACCTATGACTAGCAGGCACGTCATTGGTTGGCGTTTCGTCCGATTCTTTAGCGTATCGTCCTCTCTTGCGGCTTGTTGCCCAATCGGCGGTTCACCTCCGCAACCCCGATATCCTTGGTGCAATTCCGCTCTCCTTAGCCTGATGCCCGACGTCCGAAGCCTTCTCCCGTCCAATATCCTGACGTGATCTCCTCCGGCGCAACGTCAATTCCTCCTGCATTAACTGTCTAATTCTGATCGAGTAGACCTACATCACTCAAAATGCAGTTAAACATCTAAACACAATTAATTAGTTTCATCATCAAAATCCGAGATTCAACATGGCGGACAGCGAGCGAAGCGACATGCAGCACCGTCCCTCGTATACGAATGCCCCATCTAGCCCTGTACACCCGGGGGGGTTCCAGGGTGCTGAGATGGCTGATGTTTTGCTCCGCTAACATCGGTCGCCGCGGCACGCAAGAACTTCCCAAAAACTAGCCAAAACGGCCCAAAAATGGCCATTTTTGGCTGAGCGAGCGAGCGGCGAACGGGGGACAGCGAGTGAAGCAAGAGGCAGCACAGACCCTGCTATACGAATGCCTCATCTAGCCTTGTGCCACCCGGGGGGTTCCAGGGTTCTGAGATGGCTTTCGTTTTGCTCTGTTCACTTCGGTTGTCGCGGCTCGCAAGAACTGCCTAAAAACTAGCAAAAACGACCCAAAAAGGGGCCAAAACTGGTTATTTTTGGCTGAGCGAGAGAGCGGCGAGCGGCGGACAGCGAGCGAAGCGAGAGGCAGCACCGCCCCTGCTGTACGAATGCCCCATTCAGCCCTATGCCACCTGGGGGGTTCCAGGATGCTGATATGGATGACGTTTTGCTCCGCTAACATCGGTCGCCGTGGCACGCAAGAACTACCCAAAAACTATCCAAAACGACCCAAAAAAGGCCAAAACAAGTCATTTTTGGTTTAGCGAGCGAGCGGCGAGCGGCGGACAGCGAGCGAAGTGAGTGGCAGCACCGTCCATGCTATACGAATGCCCCATCCAGCCCTGTGCCACCCGGGGTGTTCCAGGGTGCTGAGATGGCTGACGTTTTGCTACGATCACGTCGGTCACCGTGGTACGCAAGAACAGCCCAAAAACTGGCCAAAACGACCTAAAAAGGGGCCAAAACTAGTCATTTTTGGCTGAGCGAGCTAGCGTCGACCGGAGCACAGCGAGCGAAGCGAGAGGCAGCACCGTCCCTGCTCTACGAATGCCCCTTCCAGCCCTGTGCCACCCGGGGGGTTCCATGTTGCTTAGATAGCTGACGTTTTGCTCCGCTCACGTCGGTCGCCGCGGCACGCAAGAACTGCCCAAAGACTGGCCAAAACGGCCCAAAAAGGGGCCAAAACTGGTCATTTTTGAATGAGCGAGCGAGAGGCGAGCGGCGAATAGCGAGCGAAGCTAGAGACAACACCGCCCCTGCTATGCGAATGCCCCGTGCGGCCCTGTGCCACTCGGGGGGATCCAGGGTGCTGAGATGGCTAACGTTTTGCTCCGCTCACGTCGGTCGCCGTGACACCCAACAACTATCCAAAACTGGCCAAAACGGCCCAAAAATGGGCCAAAACTGGCCATCTTTGGCTGAGCGAGCAAGCGGCGAGTGGCGGACAGCGAGCGAATCGAGAGGCAGCACCATCCCTGATATACGAATGCCCCATCCAGCCCTGTGCCACACGGGGGTTTCCAGGGTGCTGAGATGGCTGACGTTTTTGCTCGCTCACGTCGGTCGCCATGGCACACAAGAACTGCCCAAAAACTGGCCAAAAAGGCCCAAAAAGGGGCCAAAACTAGCCATTTTTGGCTGAGCGAGCGAGCGGTGAGTGACGGACAGCGAGCGAAGCGACATGCAGCACCGTCCCTGCTATACGAATGCCCCATCCAGCCCTGTACCACCCGAGGGGTTCCAAGGTGCGGAGATGGCTCACATTTTGCTCCGCTCACGTCGGTTATCGTGGCTCGTAAGAACTGCCCAAAAACTAGCCAAAACGGCCCAAAAACGGGCCAAAACTGGTCATTTTTGGCTGATCGAGAGAGCGACGAGCGGCGGACAGCGAGCGAAGCGAGAGGCCGCACCGTCCCTGCTATACGAATGCCCCATCCAACCCTGTGCCACCCGGGGGGTTCCAGGGTGCTGAGATGGCTGATGTTTTGCTCCGCTCACGTCGGTTGCCTCGGCACACAAGTACTGCCCAAAAACCGGCCAAAACCGACCAAAAACGGGCCAAAAATGGTCATTTTTAGTTGAGAGAGCGAGCGGCGAGCGGCTGATAGCCAGCGAAGCGAGAGGCAACACCGTCCCTGCTATATGAATGCCCCATCCCGCCCTGTGCCACACGGGGGGTTCCAGGGTGATGAGATGACTGACGTTTTGCTCCACTCACGTCGGTCGCCGCGGATCGCAAGAATTGCCCAAAAACTAGCCAAAACGGACCAAACACGGGACAAAACAGGCCATTTTTTGCTGAGCGAGCGAGCGGTGAGCGGCGGACAGTGAGCGAAGCAAATGGCAGCACCGTCCCTGCTATACGAATGCCCCATCCAGCCCTGTGCCACCCGGGTGGTACCAGGGTGCTGAGATGGCAAATGGTTCGCTCCGCTTACGTCGGTCGCCGCGACACGCAATAACTGCCCAAAAATTGGCCAAAACGGACCAAAAACGGGCGAAAACTAGCCATTTTTGGCTGAGCGAGCGAGCGGCGGACAGCGAGCGAAGTTAGTGGCAGCACCGTCCATGCTATACGAATGCCCCATCGAGCCCTGTGCCACCCGGGGGGTTCCAGGGTGCTGAGATGGCTTACATTTTGCTCCGCTCACATCGATCGTCGCGGCTTACAAGAACTGCCCAAAAACTAGCCAAAACAACCCAAAAATGGGCCAAAACTGGTTATTTTTGGCTGAGCGAGAGAGCGGTGAACGGCGGACAGCGAGCAAAGCGAGAGGCAGTACCGCCCCTGCTGTACGAATGCCCCATTGAGTCCTGTGTCATCCGGGGGGTTCCAGGGTGCTAAGATGGCTGATGTTTTGCTTCGCTAACATCGATCGCCGCGGCATGCAAGAACTACCCAAAAACTGGCCAAAACGACCCAAAAAGGGCCAAAACTGGTAATTTTTGGTTGAGCGAGCGAGCGACGAGTGGCGGACAGCGAGCGAAGCGAGTGGCAGCACTGTCCATGCTATACGAATGCCCCATGCAGCCCTGTGCCACTCGGGGGGTTCCAGTGTTCTGAAATGGCTTACGTTTTGCTCCGCTTACGTCGGTCGCCGCGGCACGCAAGAACTGCCCGAAAACTGGCCAAAACGGCCCAAAAACAGGCCAAAACTAGCAATTTTTGGCTGAGCGAGCGAGCGGCGAGTGGCAGACAGTGAGCGAAGTGACAGGCAGCACCGTCCGTCCTATACGAATGCCCCATCCAGCCCTGTACCACCCGGGGGGTTCCAGGGTGCAGAGATGGCTAACATTTTGCATCGCTAACATCGGTCGCCGCGGCACGCAAGAACTGCCCAAAAACTGGCCAAAACGGCCCAAAAACGGGCCAAAACTGGCCATTTTTGGCTGAGCGAGCGAGCGACGAACGGGGGACAGCGAGCGAAGCGAGAGGCAGCACAGTCCCTGCTATACGAATGCCTCATCCAGCCCTGTACCACCCGGGGGGTTCCAGAGTGCTGAGATGGCTAACGTTTTGCTCTGCTCACGTCGGTCGTCGCGGCTCGCAAGAACTGCCTAAAAACTAGCAAAAACAGCCCAAAAATGGGCCAAAACTGGTTATTTTTTGCTAAGCGAGAGAGCGGCGGACAGCGAGCGAAGCGAGAGGCAGCACCGCCCCTGCTGTACGAATGCCGTATTCAGCCCTGTGCCGCTTGGGGGGTTCCAGGGTATTGAGATGGCTGACGTCTTGCTCCGCTAACATCGGTCGCTGCAGCACGCAAGAACTACCCAAAAACTGGCCAAAACGACCCAAAAAGAGCCAAAACTGGTCATTTTTGGTTGAGCGAGCGAGCGAAGCGAGAGGCAGCACCGTCCCTGCTATACGAATGCCCCATCCAGCCCTGTGCCACCCGCGGGGTTCCAGGGTGCTAAGATGGCTGACGTTTTGATCCGCTCACGTCGGTCGCCGCGGCACGCAAGAACTGCCCAAAAACTGGCGAAAACAGACCAAAAATGGCCAAAATAGGCCATTTTTGGCTGAGCAAGCGAGCAGCGAGTGGCGGACAGCGAGCGAAGCGAGCAGCGAGCAGCGGACAGCGAGCGAAGCGAGAGGCAGCACCGTCCCGGCTATACAAATGCCCCATCCAACCCTGTGCCACCCGGGGGGTTCCAGGGTGCTGAGATGGCTGACGTTTTGCTCCACTCATGTCGGTCATCGCGGCACGCAAGAACTGCCCAAAAACTTGCCAAAATGGCCCAAAAACTAGCCAAAACTGGCCATTTTTGGCTGAGCGAGCGAGCGGCGAGCGGCGAACAGCGAGCGAAGAGAGAGGCAGCACCGCCCCTGCTGTACGAATGCCCCATTCAGCCCTGTGCCACCCGGAGGGTTCGAGGGAGCTGAGATGGCTTACGTTTTTCTCCGCTAACATCGGTCGCCGCGACACGCAAAAACTACCCAAAATCAGGCCAAAACAGCCAAAAAATTTGCCAAAATTGGTCATTTTTTGTTGAGCGAGCGAGCAGCGAATGGCTGACAGCGAGCGAAGCGAGAGGTAGCACTGTCCCTGCTATACGAATGCCCCATCCAGCCTTGTGCCACCCGGAGGGTTCCAAGGTGCTTAGATGGCTGACGATTTGCTCTGCTCACGTCGATCACCGCGGCACACAAGAACTACCCAAAAACAGGCCAAAACGGACAAACAATGGGCCAAAACTGGCCATTTTTAGTTGAGCGAGCGAGTGGCGGGTGGCGGACTGCGAGCGAAGCTAGAGGCCGCACCGTCCCGGCTGTACGAATGCCCCGTCCAACCCTATACCACCCGGGGGGTTCCAGGGTGCTGAGATGGCTGACGTTTTGCTCCGCTCACGTCGGTCGCCGCGGCATGCAAGAACTACCCAAAAACGGGCAGAAACTGGTCATTTTTGGATGAGCCAGCTAGCGGCGAGCGGAGGACAGCGAGCGCAATGATAGGCAGCACCGTCCCTGCAATACGAATGCCCAATCCAGCCCTATGACACCCGGGGTGTTCCAGGGTGCTGAGATGGCTGACGTTTTGCTCCGCTCACGTCAGTCGCCGCGGCACGCAAGAACTACCCATAAACTGGCCAAAACGGCCCAAAAACGGGCCATTTTTGGTTGAGTGTGCGAGCGGCGAGCGGTGGACAGCGAGCGAAGGGAGAGGTAGCACCGTCCCTGCTATACGAATGCCCCATATAGCCCTGTGCCACCCGGGGGGTTCCAGGGTGCTGAGATTACTGACGGTTCGCTCCGCTCACGTCGGTCGCCACGACACGCAATAACTACCCAAAAACAGGACAAAACAGACCAAAAACGGGCCAAAACTGACCATTTTTGGCTAAGCGAGTGAGCGGCGAGCGGCGGATAGCGAGCGAAGTTCGTGGCAGCACCGTCCATGCAATATGAATACCCCATCGAGCCCTGTGCCACCTGGGGGGTTGCAGGGTGCTGAGATGGCTGACGTTTTGCTCCGCTCACGTCGGTCACCGCGGCACGCAAGAACTGCCTAAAACATGGCCAAAACAACACAAAAACGGGCCAAAAATGGCCATTTTTGGCTGAGCGATCGAGCAGCGAGCGGCGGACAGCGAGCAAAGTTAGTGGCAGCACCGTCCCTGCTATACAAATGCCCCATCTAGCCCTGTGCCACCCGGGGGGTTTCAGGGTGCTGAGATGGCTTATGGTTTGCTCCGCTCACATAGGTCGACGCGGCTCACAAGAACTGCCCAAAAACTAGCCAAAATGACCAAAAAACGGGCGAAAACTTGTCATTTTTGGATGAGCGAGAGAGAGGCGAGCGACGGACAGCAAGCGAAGCGAGAGGCCTCACCGTCCCTGCTATACGAATGCCCCATCCAGCCCTGTGCCACCCGGGGGGTTCTAGGGTGCTGAGATGGCTGACGTTTTGCTCCGCTCACGTCGGTCGCCGCGGCACACAAGTACTGCCCAAAAACTGGCCAAAACCGACCAAAAACGAGCCAAAAATGGCCATTTTTGGCTGAGGGAGTGAGCGGTGAGTGGCGGACAGCGAGCGAAGCGAGAGGCAGCACCGTCACTGCTATATGAATGCCCCATCCAGCCATGTGCCACCCGTTCCAGGGTGTGAGATGGCTGACGTTTTACTCCACTCACGTTGGTCGCCGCGGAACACAAGAACTTTTTTTGGTAAGTAAAAGTAAATTGATTATGTGTAAAGTTTCTACAAATAGCTTTATCTATACAAGTCATAGACAAAGCCATGTAACTCATAGAGTGCGAATGCGATAGTTATGATTACACATGTTGTAGACTATAACTCCTAATTATAATCAAAATAGAAAATGTTTATCCAGATATATCAAAATTTGGCATCATTCCCAAGATCTTTAGCTAATAGCAAAATTAAAATTGATAAAAATATATTTTTCTCTTTGGGTATAGTGCTCCGTTTTGAGATCTTGCTCCATACAGGATCTTGAGTCTCTAATAATCTCTTTCAATAGCTGTGCATTGTTTGTGTGTTGACATTTAAAGATTCTGTTACATCTCTCCTTCCACATCCACCAAATAGCGCATCTGAAAGTAACCTTTGCCAGTTGTGTGAGAGGCCCTTTTCTTGAGAAACATTGCATGAGTTAAGCCTAGTTCTTGGTGCAAGTTTGGTTGCAGTCTATTGAGTTCAAATCATTTTGGAGAATCTCCTTCCATATCCATTTTGTATAATCACAAGCAAAATAAAGGTGGTCAACAGTTTCTTCTTGTTGCATACAAAGGGAGCATCGGTTAACATGATAGATACCTCTTCTTTTCATATTGTCTATTGTAGGTAGTTTATTGAGAAGGGCCTGCCATGTACATAAGGAATGTCTTTGTGATCCCGGTCGATCCCATGTCCAACTGCTTGGGACCCACTTGTTATTTCTTTGCCTAATTTGATTCCATGCAGATGTGGCACTAAATTTGCCATTGTCTTGAGGCCAAATAAGTTTATCGGAAGAGTTGTTCGTGATTGGAATAACTATAATAGTCGGCCAAAGTGATAACATTTCGGGAGAAATAGGATTAGGGAGACACCAGGTACCGTTAGCAATGAACTCAAAAACCTTCCAATCTTTGGGAGCCCCGAGATCTTTTCATATTCTGTCACCATATAATTGAAATATACTCTTCCCATTCACCCAAGGATCGTACCACATATTAGTACTAGTTCCAGAAGAGATTGCATAGGAACACAAGAACTGCCCAAAAACTGGTCAAAACGACCCAAAAACAGGCCAAAACGAGCTATTTTTAGCTGAGCGAGCGAGCGGCAGACAGCGAGTAAAGCGAGAGGTAGCACAATCCCTGCTATACGAATGCCCCATACAGCCCTGTGCCACCAGCGGGGTTCCAGGGTGCTGGGATGGCTGATGGTTCACTCCGCTCACGTCGGTCGCTGCGACACGCAATAAATGCCCAAAAACTGGCCAAAATGGATCAAAAACGGGCCAAAACTGACTATTTTTGGCTGAGCGAGCGAGCGGCGAGCGGCGGACAATGAACGAAGTTAGTGGCAGCACCGTCCATGCTATACGAATGCCCCATCAAGCCCTGTGCCACCCGGGGGGTTCCAGGGTGCTGAGATGGCTGACGTTTTGCTCCGCTCTTATTGGTCACCGCGGCACGCAAGAACTGCCCAAAAACTGGCCAAAGCAGCCCAAAAACGGGCCAAAACTTGTCATTTTGGCTGAGCGAGCGAGGGGCGAACGGCGGACAGCGAGCGAAACGAGAGGCAGCACCGTCCCTACTATACGAATGCCCCATCCAGCCCTGTGCCACCCGGGGGGTTCCAGGGTACTGAGATGGCTGACGTTTTGCTCCGATCACGTCGGTCGCTCTAGCACTCAAGTACTGCCCAAAAATGGCCAAAACCAACCAACAACGGGTCAAAAATGGCCATTTTTGGCTGAGGGAGCGAGCGGCGAGTGGCGGACAACGTTCGAAGCGAGAGGCAGCACCGTCCCTGCTATATGAATGCCCCATCCAACCCTGTGCCACCCGGGGGTTTCCAGGGTGCTGAGATGGCTGACGTTTTGCTCCGCTCACATCGGTCACCGCGGCTCACAAGAACTGCCCAAAAACTAGCCAAAACAGCCCAAAAACGGGCCAAAACTTGCCATTTTTGGCTGAGCGAACTAGCGGCGAACGGCGGATAGCGAGCAAAGCGAGAGGCAGCACCGTCCCTCCTATACAAATGCCCCATCCAGCCCTGTGCCACCCGTGGGGTACCAGGGTGCTGAGATGGCTGACCTTTTGCTCCGCTAACGTCAATCGTCGTGGCACGCAAGAACTGCCCAAAAACCGGCGAAAACGGACGAAAAATGGGCCAAAAGAGGCCATTTTTGGCCGAGCGAGCGAGCGGCGGACAGCGAGCGAAGCGAGAGGCAGCACCGTCCCAGCTATACGAATGCCCCATCCAGCCCTTGCCAGCTGGGGGGTTCCAGGGTGTTAAGATGGCTGATGTTTTGCTCCGCTCACGTCGGTCGCCGCGGCAAGAAAGAACTGCCCATAAACTGGCCAAAACGGTCCAAAAATGGGCCAAAACGGGCCAAAACTGGCCATATTTCACTGAGCGAGCGAGCTGCGAATGGCGGACAGCGAGCGAAGCGAGAGGCAGCACCGTCCCTACTATACGAATGCCCCATCCAGCCCTCCGCCACCCGGAGTGTTCCAGGGTGCTGAGATGGCTTACGTTTTGCTCCGCTCACGTCGATCGCCACGGCACGGAAGAACTGCCCCAAAACTGGCGAAAACGGACCAAAAATGGGCCAAAATAGGCCATTTTTGGTTGAGCGAGCGAGCAGCGAGTGGCGGAAAGTGAGCGAAGCGAGAAGCAGCAGCGTCCCTACTATATGAATGCACCATCCAGCCTTGTACCACCCGGGGGGTTCTAGGGTGCTGAGATGGCTGGCGTTTTGCTTTGCTCATGTCGGTCGCTGCAGCACGCAAGAACTACCCAAAAACTGGCCAAAACGGCCCAAAAATGGGCCAAAACTGGCCATTTTTCACTAAGCGAGCGAGGTACGAGCGACGGACAGCGAGCGAAGCGAGAGGCAGCACCGTCCATGCTATACGAATGCCCCATCCAGCCTTGTGCCACCCGGGGGGTTCCAAGGTGCTGAGATGGTTGACGTTTTGCTACGCTCACGTCGGTCACTGCGGCACGCAAGAACTACCCAAAAACTGGCCAAAAAGGCCCAAAAATGGGCCAAAATTGGCCATTTTTCGCTAAGCGAGCGAGCGGCGGACAACGAGCGAAGCAAGAGGCAGCACCATCCCTGCTATACGAATGCCCCATCCAGCCCTGTGCCACTCGGGGGGTTCCAGGGTGCTGTGATGGCTGACGTTTTGCTCCGCTCACGTCGGTCGCCGCGGTACACATGAAATGCCCAAAAACCAGCCAAAACGGTCCAAAAACGGGCCAAAACTGGCCATTTTTAGTTGAGCGAGCGAGCGAAGCGAGAGGCAGCACCGACCCTGCTATACGAATACCCCATCCATCCCTATGCCACCCAGGGGGTTCCAGGGTGCTGAGATGGCTGACATTTTGCTCCGCTCACGTCAGTCGTCGCGGCACGCAAGAACTGCCCAAAAATAGGCCAAAACAGCCCAAAAATGGCCAAAACGGGCCATTTTTGGCTGAGCGAGCGAGCGGCGAGCGGCGGAGAGTGAGCGAAGTGAGAGGTGGCACCGTCCCTGCTATACAAATGCCCCATCCAGCCCTATGCCACCCGGGGGGTTCCAGGGTGCTGAGATGGCTAACGGTTCGCTCCGCTCACGTCGGTCGACGCGACACGCAAGTACTGCCCAAAAACTGGCGACAACGGACCAAAAACAAGCCAAAATAGGCCATTTTTGGTTGAGGGAGCGAGCGGCGAGCAGCGGACAGCGAGCGAAGCGAGAGGTAGCACCGTCCCGGCTATACAAATGCCCCATCCAACCCTGTGCCACCCAGGGGGTTCCAAGGTGCTGAGAAGGCTGACGTTTTGCTCTGCTCACGTCGGTCGACGTGGCACGCAAGAACTGCCCAAAAATTGGCGAAAAGGGACCAAAAACGGGCCAAAATAGGCAATTTTTGGTTGAGTGAGCGAGCGGCGGACTGCGAGCGGAAGACAGCGAGTGAAGCGAGAGGCAGCACCGTCCCGGCTATACAAATGCACCATCCAACCCTCTGCCACCCGGGGGGTTCCATGGAGTTGAGATGGCTGACGTTTTGCTCTCCTCATGTCGGTCGCAGTGGCATGCAAGAACTGCCAAAAAACTGGCAAAAACGGCACAAAAACGAGCCAAAACAGGCCATTTTTGGCAGGGCGAGAGATCGGCGAGCAGCGGACAGCGAGCGAAGCGATAGGCAGCAATGTCCCTGCTATACGAATGCCCCATCCAGCCCTGTGCCACCCGGGGGGTTCCAGGGCACTAAGATGGCGGACGTTTTGCTCCGCTCACGTCGGTCGCCGCATCACGCAAGAACTGCCCAAAAACTTTCCAAAACGGACCAAAAACGGGCCCAAACTGCCCATTTTTGGCTGAGCGAGCGAGCGGCGAGCGGCGGACAGCGAGCGAAGCGAGAGGCAGCACCGTCCCTGCTATACGAATGCCCCATCCAGCCTTGTGCCACCTGGGGGGTTCCAGGGTGCTGAGATGGTTGACGTTTTACTATGCTCATGTCGGTCGCCACGGCACGCAAGAACTGCCGAAAAACTGGCCAAAACAGCCCAAAAACGAGCCAACACAGGCCATTTTTGGTTGACAGCGAGCGTAGCGAGAGGTAGCACCATCCCTGCTATACGAATGCCCCATTCTGCCCTGTGCCACCAAGGGGTTCCAGGGTGTTAAGATGGCTGACGGTTCGCTCAGCTCACGACGGTCGCCGCGACACGCAATAACTGGCCAAAATGGACCAAAAACCAGCCAACACTGACCATTTTTGGCTGAGCGAGCGAGCGGCGGATAGCAAGCGAAGTAAGTGGCAGCACCGTCCATGCTATACGAATGCCCCTTCGAACCCTGTGTCACCTGGGGGGTTCCAGGGTGCTGAGATGGCTGATGTTTTGCTTCGCTCACGTCGGTCGCTGCGGCATGCAAGAACTGCCTAAAAACAGGCCAAAACAGCGCAAAAAGGGGCCAAAACTGGCCAATTTTGGCTGAGCGAGCGAGCGGCGGACGGCTGACATCGAGCTAAGGGAGAGGCAGCACCGTCCCTGCTATACGAATGCCCCATCCAGACCTATGCCACCCAGGGTGTTCCAGGGTGCTGAAATGGCTTACGTTTTGCTCCGCTCACATCGGTCGACGTGGCTCGCAAGAACTGCCCAAACACTAGCCAAAACGGCCCAAAAACGAGCCAAAACTAGTCATTTTTGGCAGAGCAAGAGAGCGGCGAGCGGCAGACCGTGAACGAAGCGAGCGGCCGCACCGTCCCTGCTATACGAATGCCCCAACCAGTCCTGTGCCACCCGGGGGGTTCCAGGGTGCTGAGATGTCTGTCGTTTTGCTCCACTCACGTCGGTTGCCGCGACACGCAAGTACTACCCAAAAACTAGCCAAAATCGACCAAAAACGGGCCAAAAATGGCCATTTTTGGCTGAGGGAGTGAGCGGCGAGCGACGGATAGCGAGCGAAGCGAGAGGCAGCACTGACCCTGCTATATGAATGCCCCATCCAGCCCTGTGCCACCCGGGGGGTTCCAGGGTGCTGAGATGGCTGACGTTTTGCTCCGCTCACGTCGGTCGCCGCGGCTCACAAGAACTGGCAAAAAACTAGCCAAAACGGACCAAAAACGGGCCACAACAGGCCATTTTTGGCCGAGCGAGCGAGCGGCGAATGACGGACAGCGAGCCAAGTGAGAGGCAGCACCATCCCTGCTATATGAATGCCCCATCCAGCCCTGTGCCTCCCGGGGGGTTCCGGAGTGCTGAGATGGCTGACATTTTGCTCCGTCACGTCGGTCGCCGTGGCATGCTATACGAATGCCCCATCCAGCCCTGTGCCACCGAGGGGATTCCAGGGTGCTGAGATGGCTTACGTTTTGCTCCGCTCACGTCGGTCAATGCGGCTCGAAGAACTGCCCAAAAACTAGCCAATACGGCGCAAAAACAGGCCAAAACGTGCCATACGAATGCCCCATACCGCCCTGTGCCACTAGGGGGGTTCCAGGGTGCTGAGATGGCTAACGGTTCACTCCGCTCACGTCAGTCGCCGCAACACGCAATAACTGCCCAAAATCTAGCCAAAACAAACCAAAACCGGGCCAAAACTGAACATTTTTGGCTGAGAGAGCGAGCGGCGAGCGGCGGACAGTAAGCGAAGTTAGTGGTAGCACCGTCCAAGCTATACGAATGCCCCATCGAGCCCTGTGCACCCGGGGGGTTCCAGGGTGCTGAGATGGCTGACGTTTTGCTCCGCTCACGTCGGTCACCACGGCACGTAAGAACTGCCCAAAAACTGGCCAAAACAGCCTAAAAACGAGCCAAAACTTACCATTTTTGGCTGAGCGAGTGACACAGGAGTGTCTAATTTACTACAATCTGATTATACGAGCCTTGATTATAATCTAGTATCTTTTTCAGTCAATAATGATGCCTCATAATCTTTATCTCAACACAATCAAATATGACAGCTCATCAACATATTCTCTGCACAAAGTTAAAGCTGTTTCAAGGACACTCAAATATGACAGCTCATCAGCATATTCTCTGCACAAAGTTAAAGCTGTTTCAAGGTGCTTGGCATATTCTCATCAGCATATTCTTCAAGACAAAGGAATGCATTAAAGGAGTTGGTTGGCAGCTGTGAACATTTCTTCATTACCAATGAGTGCATTAAAATAGTTGGTTAGTAGTTGTAAACACTTAATTTCGAAATTCCCTATGCATGAAGGGTTGTTTCATGCACTAGTATATATTTTGGTGTTTAGGACTTAGAAAGGAGACCTTTAGAAAAGCTGAGGATATTGTTAGAAACTCTCTTGGAGCGCTCTTGTGAACTATGTATCTCTTGGAAGTATCCTTGAGTGGTGAGTCTTTTGCTTTCAGTTCTGTATCCTTGTTATTGTCATTAGGGTGGTGATCTTTCTGTATCCCTTTTGATTTTTAACTTGGTGGTGAACTATTTTTTTGTTTTACCGAAGTTTCTTCAAGAGTTTGTTCATTGCCTTCTGTGACATTTTCCATCTGAACAACTATTCTATCGGTGTTCTTTCGAAATCCATTCTGCATTTTTACCCTCCCCAATATCATTTTGGTATCAGAGCTAAAGGCTAGAGATCATGGCAAGGCGGAATGGAAAAGATGTAGTTGGTGAAGGTAGGGACCATGAAGATGACGCTGAGTCGTTGAGGCTGCAGCTACGAAACTTGCTGCGTAGCCTACAAGAAAAAAATGAAATAATCGACGAACTTCAAAGTAGACACAACCAGCATGAAAATGATGCTCGAGAGTTTATTTCTGATGATGATACACCTCATCTTCCAAGAGAGTCGAGAAGATGTCGGAGAAGAAATGAAGTCCAAGACGAGTGGCAGAATAAATATAATCCCAGATTTGATATTCTAGAATTTGAAGGGAAAGTAAATGTTGATGACTTTATCGATTGGCTTAATACAGTAGAAAGAATCTTTGATTTTCATGAACCACCAGAACAAAAGAAGGTCAAACTTGTGGCACTCAAACTTAGGCGGAATGCATCTTTTTGGTGGGAAAATCTGAAGAAACAAAGAGAATGTGAGGGGAAGAGTAAGATCGTTACATGGGAGAAAATGAAAAGGGAGCTAAAGAGAAAATATTTACCTGATAATTATAGACAAGAGATCTTTCTCAAAATACATGATTTCAAGCAAAAAGATCTTAGTGTGGAGGAGTACACCGCAGAATTTGATAATTTGATGTTAAAAGGAGAGCTTGTGGAACCGGAAGAGCAAACAATTGCATGATACTTAGGAGGTCTGAAGTATAAGATTTCTAAAGTTATTCAACTCTGACCATATTGGTCTTTAAATGATGTGAGCAAGTGGCATTAAAAGTTGAAAAGCAAAGAAGTTTGAAAAGAGTTTTGGTGATGGCTCAAAAGAAGGCTACACAAAAGGAGGAAGTTCCAAGCCTACTGTCCAAAGCAAGGTGATATCGAAGGTGCAAGAAAAGGGTGAAGAGTCTGCTGGCAATAAAAAAATACCTAATTCTTCTACCCCAAGTGGCCGAAAATGCTTCAAATGCCATGGTTTTGGGCATATTGCTTCGGATTGTCCAAATAGGAGGATTGTAACTTTGGTTGAAGATCATAGTGATGGAGGCGAAGATGAAGCTAATGACGAACCAAAATACGATGATGATGAGGAAGAGATTACTTATGCTGATCATGGTTTGTCTATTGTATTGCAACGTAGTTTACAAGTGTCATATGTGGCCGACGATGAAAGTTGGGTGAGAAAAAATGTGTTTCACACTAAATGCACTTCTCTTGGCAAGGTGTGCTTGGTGATCATCGACAGTGGCAGTTTTGAGAACGTGGTTTCTTTGGAGATGGTGCAGAAGCTGAAGTTGGATACGATCTCTCATCCACATCCATACCAATTATGTTGGTTGCAAAAAGGAAATGACATCAAGGTAACTAAAAGATGTTTAGTTTCATTTTCTATTGGCAAGTATTATAAAGATAAAGTGTGGTGTGATGTTGCCCCTATGGATGCTTGTCATTTACTATTGGGAAGACCTTGGCATTATGATAGAAGAGTGTTGTATGATTGTTATAAACATACTTATTCTTTTAAAGTGAATGAAAAGAAGATTATCTTAGCTCCATTACAACCTTCTAAAATTAGTGCGCCAAAGAAGGAAGTTAGTGCTTTTATTTCTTATAGAGAATGCAAATATCAATTGGACAAGGGCGGTCATGTTTTGGCCCTAATGGTAGTACAGGAGAACGAACAACATAAGGAGACACCGAAAATCATGCAACCAATCCTAGAAGAATTTCAAGATGTTATACCGGAAGAGATTCCACATGGCCTTCCACCCTTGAGAGATATCTAGCATCACATTGATCTTATTCCTGGGGCTGTTCCACCTAATAAGGCAGCATATAGAATGAGTCCCAAGGAGCATGCAGAACTTCAAAGGCAAGTTGATGAATTGGTTAAAAAAGGGTTAATCCGGGAGAGCATGAGTCCTTCTGCGGTTCCTGCTTTGTTAGTGCCTAAGAAGGATGGTTCTTGGAGAATGTGCGTGGACAGTCGCACCATCAACAAAATCACAGTGGACTATCGCTTTCCTATTCCAAGGTTAGATGATTTACTTGACCAATTGTGTGGTGCTTATATTTTCTCTAAAATTGATTTGAGGAGTGGCTATCACCAAATAAGAATGAGGTCCGGAGATGAGTGGAAAACAGCGTTTAAAACTAGAGAAGGCTTATATGAATGGTTGGTTATGCCATTTGGACTATCTAATGCTCCTAGCACATTCATGAGATTTATGAATCACATACTTAAGCCATGCATTGGAATATTTGTTGTAGTTTATTTTGATGATATATTGGTGTACAGCAAGAGTGAAGAGGAGCATATGAGTCATCTGAAATAGATCTTTCTTATTTTGAGGCAGCAAAAACTTTATGCTAATCTAAAGAAATGTGATTTCTTAACTTCTAGTGTGGTGTTTTTGGGGTATGTTGTTTCAAAAGATGGAATCATGATGGATCAAAGCAAGGTTGAAGCTATTCTCAATTGGCCAACACCTGCTTCATTACATGATGTGAGGAGTTTCCATGGCTTAACATCTTTTTATAGAAGATTCATCAAGAGTTTCAACTCTATTGTCGCTCCAATCACCGAATGTCTGAAATGTGATAAATTCAAATGGACTAATGAGGCTAATGATGCTTTTGAGCTTTTGAAAAGAAAGGTTACTGAAGCTCCTATCTTAGTTCTACCAAATTTTGACAATGTGTTTGAAGTTGAATGTGATGCATCTAATGTGGGAATTGGTGCTGTTTTGAGTCAAGACGGAAAGCCCATTGCATTTTTTAGTGAAAAGCTGAATGATACGAGAAAGAAATACTCTACTTATGATAAGGAGTTCTATGCGATTTATCGAGCTTTGTCTCATTGGAGTCAATATCTTCTCGCCAAGCCATTTGTTCTATATTTTGATCACGAGGCATTAAAGTTCATTAATCATCAGCACAAGCTAAACAAGAGGCATGCAGCTTGGGTGGAGTTCTTACAATCTTACAACTTTACAATCAAGCACAAATCTGGTGTTCAAAATGTAGTTGCTGACGCATTGAGCAGAAAGCATTCTTTATTATCAGCAATGGAAGTCAAAGTGGTTGGATTTGAAACATTCAAAGATCTATATGAGAATGATGTGGATTTTGGCTCGATATAGTAGAATTGCAAATCAGGTTCCTGTCAATAATTTTCAATCTTTGATGGTTTTCTTTTTCGAGCTAATGCTTTATGTGTTCCATCTTGTTCTTTGAGACAAGTAATTCTGGCTGAAGCTCATGGTGGTGTTTTGGGTGGACATTTTGGTAGAGATAAAACTTTAGCTCTTATTCAATCAAACTTCTATTGGCCTAAGATGTTTAGAGATGTGGAAAGACATGTAAAGCAGGACGACTCGAACTCATCCGTTCAGTATTGCACTCCTACTCTATATATTGGTGTAATGCATTTCTTCTACCTGCTGGACTTCTCCAAGATATTGAACGGTTATTAATGAACTTCTTCTGGAATGGCACAAATGATAAGGCAATGCATATGGTAAATTGGGATAGCATTTGCAAACCGAAAGATGAAGGGGGTCTAAACTTGAGAAATACTAGAGATTGGAATCAAGCATGTCTGGTGCAAAGCAATTGTGGGATCTTTTTGCAAAACAAATGTTCCTTATGGTCACATTGGGTTTTGCTAGGTATCTTTCAAAAGAATCAATCTGGGAAATTTCAACAAGAACATACCACTCTACAAAACTTTGGAAAGGAATTTTAAAGGCAAGGAATTGGCTAATCAAACACATTTCCTATGCAATCTCTTCCGAACTAGTACTAATATGTGGTACGATCCTTGGGTGAATGGGAAGAGTATATTTCAATTATATGGTGACAGAATAATGAAAAGATCTCGGGGCTCCCAAAGATTGGAAGGTTTCGAAGTTCATTGCTAACTGCACTGGTGTCTCCCTAATCCTATTTCTCCTAAATGTTATCACTTTGGCCGACTATTATAGTTATTCCAATCACTAACAACTCTTCAGATAAACTTATTTGGCCTCATGACAATGGCAAATTTAGTGCCACATCTGCATGGAATCAAATTAGGCAAAGAAATAACAAGTGGGTCCCAAGCAGATTGGACATGGGATCAAGGGATCACAAAGACATTCCTTATGTACATGGCAGGCCCTTCTCAATAAACTACCTACAATAGACAATATGAAAAGAAGAGGTATCTATCATGTTAACCGATGCTCCCTTTGTATGCAACAAGAAGAAACTGTTGACCACCTTTATTTTGCTTGTGATTATACAAAATGGATATGGAAGGAGATTCTCCAGCGATTTGAACTCAATAGACTACCGCAACCAAACTTGCACCAAGAACTAGGCGAACTCATGCAATGTTTCTCAAGAAAAGGGCCTCTCACACAATTGGCAAAGGTTACTTTTAGATGCGTTATTTGGTGGATGTGGAAGGAGAGATGTAACAGAATCTTTAAATGTCAACACACAAACAATGCACAGCTATTGAAAGAGATTATTAGAGACTCAAGATCCTGTATGGAGCAAGATCTCAAAACGGAGCACTTTACCCAAAGAGAAAAATATATTTTTATCAATTTTAATTTAGCTATTAGCTAAAGATCTTGGGAATGATGCCAAATTTTGATATATCTAGATAAACATTTTCTATTTTGATTATAATTAGGAGTTATAGTCTACAACATGTGTAGTCATAACTATCGCATTCGCACTCTATGAGTTACATGGCTTTGTCTATGACTTGTATAGATAAAGCTATTTGTAGAAACTTTACACATAATCAATTTACTTTTACTTACCAAAAAAAAAAAAATGTAAAGCAATGTCGAGTGTGTCATTTGGCAAAAATAAGAACTCAAAATTCTGGTTTGTACACTCCATTGCCAGTGCCAAATGCTCCCTGGGAGGATGTGAGTCTTGATTTCATTTTAGGACTGCCAAGAACTCAAAGGAACAAGGATTCTATCATGGTTGTTGTTGACAGATTTTCAAAAATGTCTCACTTTGTTCCATGCAATAAATCAAATGATGCATCTCATATTGCTGATTTATATTTTAAGGAGATTGTTAAATTGCATGGTATTCCAAGAACTATGGTGTCTGATCGAGATTCAAAATTTGTTAGTCATTTTTGGAGAACTCTTTGGAGGAAGTTGGGTACTTCTTTGAATTTCAGCAGCTCGCATCATCCACAAACCGATGGGCAAACTGAAGTAACAAACCGAAGCTTGGGAAATTTGCTTAGAAGCTATGTTGGCAAGAATATTAAGCAATGGGATGTCATTCTTCCACAAATTGAGTTTGCCTACAATCGTTCTATGCATAATAGTATCGGTAAGAGTCCTTTTGAGGTTGTTTATGGTGCTAATCCTGCTAGTCCTTTGGACTTAATCCCTCATTCTACAACAAAGCAATTTAGTGGAAATGCTGATGAAAGAGCTAAGCAGATAAAGAAGCTGCATGAGGGTGTGAAAGCAACCATTGAGAAGCAAAATGAGAGGTACATGCATGCTGCCAACAAACATAGAAATCATGTGGAGTTTAATGCAGGTGATTTGGTCTGGATTCATCTAAGGAAGGAGAGATTTCCACCGGGCAAATTTGGAAATTTGAAACCAAAGGCTGATGGTCCATTCAAGGTGCTTAAGACAATTGGCAGAAATGCTTACGAGATAGAGCTACCTGAAGATTACGGAGTATCCCCAACATTTAATGTGGCTGATTTGAGTCCTTTTTATAATCATGTTGATGAATCAAATGAAGACTTGAGGACAAGTTTCATTCAACCGGGGGAGATTGACATAGGAGTGTCTAATTTACTACAATCTGATTATACGAGCCTTGATTATAATCTAGTATCTTTTTCAGTCAATAATGATGCCTCATAATCTTTTTTTTTTTTTTTTTTTTTTTGGTAAGTAAAAGTAAATTGATTATGTGTAAAGTTTCTACAAATAGCTTTATCTATACAAGTCATAGACAAAGCCATGTAACTCATAGAGTGCGAATGCGATAGTTATGACTACACATGTTGTAGACTATAACTCCTAATTATAATCAAAATAGAAAATGTTTATCAAGATATATCAAAATTTGGCATCATTTTTTTTTGGTAAGTAAAAGTAAATTGATTATGTGTAAAGTTTCCCCCGAAATGTTATCACTTTGGCCGACTATTATAGCTATTCCAATCACGAACAACTCTTCAGATAAACTTATTTGGCCTCATGACAATGGCAAATTTAGTGCCACATCTGCATGGAATCAAATTAGGCAAAGAAATAACAAGTGGGTCCCCTTGCGGTTGGACATGGGATGGCCGGGATCACAAAGACATTCCTTTATGTATATGGCAGGCCCTTCTCAATAAACTACCTACAATAGACAATATGAAAAGAAGAATTATCTATCATGTTACCGATGCTCCTTTGTATGCAACAAGAAGAAATCGTTGACCACCTTTATTTTGCTTGTGATTATACAAAATGGATATGGAAGGAGATTCTCCAATGATTTGAACTCAATAGAATGCCGCAAACCAAACTTGCACCAAGAACTAGGCGAACTCATGCAATGTTTCTCAAGAAAAGGTCCTCTCACAACCGGCAAAGGTTACTTTTCAGATCGCTATTTGGTGGATGTGGAAGGAGAGATGTAAAGAATCTTTAAATGTCAACACACAAACAATGCTCGACTATTGAAAGAGATTATTAGAGACTCAAGATCACTGTATGGAGCAAGATCTCAAAGCGGACACTTTACCCAAAAGAAAAATATATTTTTATCAATTTTAATTTTGCTATTAGCTAAAGATCTTGGGAATGATGCCAAATTTTGATATATCTGGATAAACATTTTCTATTTTGATTATAATTAGGAGTTATAGTCTACAACATGTGTAGTCATAACTATATTTAAGCACTCTATGAGTTACATGGCTTTGTCTATGACTTGTATAGATAAAGCTATTTGTAGAAACTTTACACATAATCAATTTACTTTTACTTACCAAAAAAAAAAAAAAAGTTTCTACAAATAGCTTTATCTATACAAGTCATAGACAAAGCCATGTAACTCATAGAGTCTTTAATGCGATAGTTATGACTACACATGTTGTAGACTATAACTCCTAATTATAATCAAAATAGAAAATGTTTATCCAGATATATCAAAATTTGGCATCATTCCCAAGATCTTTAGCTAATAGCAAAATTAAAATTGATAAAAAATATATTTTTCTCTTTGGGTAAAGTGTCTGCTTTTGAGATCTTGCTCCATCTGGGATCTTGAGTCTCTAATAATCTCTTTCAATAGTTGAAAGCATTGTTTGTGTGTTGACATTCAAAGATTCTGTTACATCTCTCCTTCCACATCCACCAAATAAGCATATGAAAGAAACCTTTGCCGGTTGTGTGAGAGGCCCTTTTTTCTTGAGAAACATTGCATGAGTTAGCCCTAGTTCTTGGTGCAAGTTTGGTTGGCAGTCTATTGAGTACAAATCGCTGGAGAATCTCCTTCCATATCCATTTTGTATAATCACAAGCAAAATAAAGGTGGTCAACAGTTTCTTCTTGTTGCATACAAAGGGAGCATCGGTTAACATGATAGATACCTCTTCTTTTCATATTGTCTATTGTAGGTAGTTTATTGAGAAGGGCCTGCCATGTACATAAGGAATGCCTTTGTGATCCCGGTCGATCCCATGTCCAACTGCTTGGGACCCACTTGTTATTTCTTTGCCTAATTTGATTCCATGCAGATGTGGCACTAAATTTAACATTGTCATAAGGCCAAATAAGTATATCTGAAGAGTTGTTCCTGATTGGAATAGCTATAATAGTCGGCCAAAGTGAGAACATTTCGGGAGAAATAGGATTAGGGAGACACCAGGTACCGTTAGCAAAGAACTTAGAAACCTTCCAATCTTTGGGAGCCCCGAGATCTTTTCGTATTCTGTCACCATATAATTGAAATATACTCTTCCCATTCACCCAAGGATCGTACCACATATTAGTACTAGTTCCAGAAGAGATTGCATAGGAAATGTGTTTGATTAGCCAATTCCTTGCCTTTAAAATTCCTTATAATCTTTATCTCAGCACAATCAAATATGACAGCTCATCAGCATATTCTCTACACAAAGTTAAAGCTGTTTCAAGCACACTAAAATATGACAGCTCATCAGCATATTCTCTGCACAAAGTTAAAGCTGTTTCAAGGTGCTTGGCATATTCTCATCAGCATATTCTTCAAGACAAAGGAATGCATTAAAGGAGTTGGTTGGCAGCTGTGAACATTTCTTCATTACCAATGAGTCCATTAAAATAGTTGGTTAGTAGCTGTAAACACTTAATTTCGAAATTCCCTATGCATGAAGGGTTGTTTCATGCACTAGTATATATTTTGGTGTTTAGGACTTAGAAAGGGGATCTTTAAAAAAGCTGAGGATATTGGTAGAAGCTCTCTTGGAGCGCTCTTGTGAACTCTGTCTCTCTTGGAAGTATCCTTGAGTGGTGAGTCTTTTGCTTTCAGTTCTGTATCCTTGTTATTGTCATTAGGGTGGTGATCTTTCTGTATCCCTTTTGATTTTTAACTTGGTGGTGAACTATTTTTTTGTTTTACCGAAGTTTCTTCAAGAGTTCGTTCATTGCCTTCTGTGACATTTTCCATCTGAACAACTATTCTATCGGTGTTCTTTCGAAATCCATTCTGCATTTTTACCCTCCCCGGTATCAGCGAGCGAGTGGCGAACGGCGGACCGCGAGCGAAGCGAGAGTCAGCACCGTCCCTGCTATACGAATGACCCATCCAGCCCTATGCCACCCGGGTGGTTCTAGGGTGCTGAGATAGCTTATGGTTTGCTCCGCTCATATCGGTCGACGTGGCTCGTAAGAACTGCCCAAATACTAGCCAAAACAGACCAAAAACAGGCCAAAACTGGTCATTTTTGGCTGAGCGAGAGGGCGGCGAGCGACGGACAGCGAGCGAAGCGAGAGGCCGCACCGTCCCTGCTATACGAATGCCCCATCCAGCCCTGTGCCACCCGGGGGGTTACAGGGTGCTGAGATGGCTAACGTTTTGCTCCGCTCACGTCGGACCTGCGGCACACAAGCACTGCCAAAAACTGGACAAAACCGACCAAAAACGGGCCAAAAATGGCCATTTTTGGTTGAGGGAGCGAGTGGTGAGCGGCGGACAGCGTGCGAAGCGAAAGGCAGCACCGTCCCTACTATATGAATGCCCAATCCAGCCCTGTGCCACCCGGGGGGTTCCAGGGTGCTGAGATGGTTGACGTTTTGCTCCGCTCATGTCGGCCTTCGCGGCACACATGAACTGCCCAAAAACTGGCCAAAACGGCCCAAAAAGGGCTAAAATTGGCCATTTTTCGCTGAGCGAGCGAGCAGCGAGTGGCGGACAGCGAGCGAAGCGAGAGGCAGCACCGTCCCTGCTATACGATTGCCCCATCCAGCCTTCTGCCACCCGGGGGGTTCCAGGGTGCTGAGATGTCTGACATTTTGCTCTGCTAACGTCAGTCATCGCGGCATGCAAGAACTGCCCAAAAACTGGCGAAAACGGACCAAAAACGGGCCAAAACAGGCCATTTTTGGCTGAGCGAGCGAGCGGCGGACAGCGAGCGAAGTGAGAGGCAGCACCGTCCCGGCTATACAAATGCCTCATCCAGCCCTGTGCCACCCGGGGGGTTCCAGGGTGCTGAGATGGCTGACGTTTTGCTCCGCTCACGTCGGTCGCCGCGGCACGCAAGAACTGGCCAAAAACTAGCCAAAACAGCCCAATAATGGGCAAAAACTAGCCATTTTTGGTTGAGCGAGCGAGCGGTGAACGGCGGACCGCTAGCGAAGCGAGAGTCAGCACCGTTCCTGCTATACGAATGACCCATCCAGCCCTGTGCCACCCGGGTGGTTCTAGGGTGCTGAGATGGCTGATGTTTTGCTCCGCTCACATCAGTCACCGCGGCACGCAAGAACTGCCCAAAAACTGGCAAAATGGCACAAAAAGGGGCCAAAACTAGCCATTTTTGGCTGAGCGAGAGAGCGACGAGCAGCGAACAGCGAGTGAAGCGAGAGGCAGCACCGTCCCTGCTATACGAATGAACCATCCAGCCCTGTGCCATCTGGGGGGTTCCAGGGTGCTGAGATAGCTGATGTTTTGCTCCACTCACGTCGGTCACCGTGGCTCACAAGAACTGCCCAAAAACTGGCGAAATCGGACCAAACATGGGCCAAAATAGGCCATTTTTGGCTAAGCGAGCGAGCGGCGAGCGGCGGACAGCGAGCCAAGCGAGAGGCAGCACCGTCTTGGCTATACAAATGCCCCATCCAACCCTGTGCCACCCGGGGGGTTCCATGGTGTTGAGATGGCTGATGTTTTGCTCTGCTCACATCGGTCGCCGCAGCACGCAAGAACTGCCCAAAAACTGGCAAAAACAGCACAAAAAGGGGCCAAAACTGGCCATTTTTGGCTGGGCGAGAGAGCAACAAGCAGCGGACAGCGAACGAAGCGAGAGGCAGCACCGTCCCTGCTATACAAATGCCCCATCCAACCCTGTGCCACCCGGGGGGTTCCATGGTCCTGAGATGGCTGATGTTTTGCTCCGCTCACATCGGTCACCGCGGCACGCAAGAACTACCCAAAAACTGGCAAAAACGGCACAAAAAGGGGCCAAAACTGGCCATTTTTGGCTGAGAGAGAGAGCGACGAGCGGCGGACAGCGAGCGAAGCTAAAGGCAGCACCGTCCTGCCTATACAAATGCCCCATCCAACCCTGTGCCACCCGGGGGGTTCCATGGTGCTGAGATGGCTGATGTTTTGCTCCGCTCATATCGGTCACCACGGCACGCAAGAACTGCCCAAAAACTGGCAAAAACGGCACAAAAAGGGGCCAAAATTGGCCATTTTTGGCTGAGCGAGAGAGCGACGAGCAGCGGACAGCGAGCGAAGTGAGAGGCAGCACCGTCCTTGCTATACGAATGAACCATCCAGCCCTGTGCCACCCGGGGGGTGCCAGGGTGCTGAGATAGCTGACGTTTTGCTCCGCTCATGTCGGTCGCCGTGGCACGCAAGAATTACCCAAAAACTTGCCAAAACGGGCCAAAACTGGCCATTTTTGGCTGAGCAAGCGGCGGAGAGCGAGCAAAGCGCGAGGCAGCACCGTCCCAGCTATACGAATGCCCCATCCAGCCCTGTGCCACCCGGGGGGTTCCAGGGTGCTGAGATGGCTGACGTTTTGCTCCGCTCACGTCGGTCGCCGCGGCACACAATAACTGCCCAAAAACTGTCCAAAACGACCGAAAAAGGGGCCAAAATTAGCCATTTTTGGCTCAGCGAGCGAGCGGCGAGTGGTGGACAGCGAGCGAAGCGAGAGGCTGCACCGTCCCTACCATACGAATGACCCATCCAGCCCTGTACGACCTGGGGGGTTCCAGGGTGGTTTGATATATGACGTTTTGCTCCGTTCACGTTGGTCGCCGCGGCACGCAAGAACTGCCCATAAACTGGCCAAAATGGTCCAAAACCGGGCCTAAACTGGCCATTTTTTTGCTGAGCGAGCGAGCGATGAGCGGCGGACAGTGAGCGAAGCAAGAGGCAGCACCGTCCCTGCTATACGAATGCCCCATCCAGCCCTGTGCCACCCGGGCGATACCAGGGTGCTGAGATGGCAGACGGTTCGCCCCGTTCACGTCGGTCGCCGCGACACGCAAGAACTGCCCAAAAACTAGCGAAAACGGACCAAAAACGGGCCAAAATAGGCCATTTTTGGCTAAGCGAGCGACCGGCGAGCGGTGGACAGTGAGTGAAGCGATAGGCAGCACCTTCCAAACGATAGGCAGCACCTTCCAAAAAACTGGCCAAAACTGGCCATTTTTGGCTGAGTGAGCGAGCGGCGAGCGGCGGACAGCGAGCGAAGTTAGTGGCAGCACCGTCCATGCTATACGAATGCCCCATCGAGCCCTGTGCCACACGGGGGATTCCAAGGTGCTGAGATGGCTGACGTTTTGCTCCGCTCACATCGGTCGCCACGGCACGCAGGAATTGCCCAAAAACTGGCCTAAACAGCCCAAAAACGGGCCAAAACTGGCCATTTTTAGCTGAGCGAGCGAGCGACGAACGGCGGATAGTGAGCGAAGCGAGATGCAGCACCGACCCTGCTATACGAATGCCGCATCTAGCCCTATGCCACCCAGGGTGCTGAGATGGCTGACGTTTTGCTCCGCTAACATCGGTCGCCGCGGCACGCAAGAACTACCCAAAAACTGGCCAAAACGGCCCAAAAAGGGCCAAAACTGGTCATTTTTGGTTGAACGAGCGAGCGACGAGCGGCGGACAGTGAGCGAAGCGAGTGGCAGCACCGTTCATGCTATACGAATGCCCCATCTAGCCCTGTGCCACCCGGGGGTTTCCTGGGTGCTGAGATGGCTGACGTTTTTCTCCGCTTACGTCGGTCGCCACGGCACGCAAGAACAGCCCAAAAACTGGCCAAAACAGCCCAAAAACGGGCCAAAACTAACCATTTTTGCAGAGCGAGCGAGCGACGAGTGGCGAAGAGCGAGCGAAGCAAGATGTAGCACCGTCCTTGATATACGAATGCCCCATCCAACCCTATGCCACTCGGAGGGTTAAAGGGTGCTGAGATGGCTGACAGCCGCGACAGGCAATAACTGCACAAAAACTGGCCAAACCGGACCAAAAACGGGCAAAAACTGGCCATTTTTGGCTGAGCGAGCGAGCGGCGAGTAGTAGACAGCGAGAGAAGTTAGTGGCGGCACCGTCCATGCTATACAAATGCCCCATCGAGCCCTGTGCCACCCGGGGGGTTCCAAGGTGCTGAGATGGCTGACAGCCGCGACAGGTAATAACTGCACAAAAACTGGCCAAAATAGCCCAAAAACGGGCCAAAACTTGCCATTTTTGGCTGAGCGAGCGAGCGGCGAACGGCGGACAGCGAGCGAAGCTAGAGGCAGCACCGTCCCTGCTATACGAATGCCCCATCCAGCCCTGTGCCACACGGGGTTTTCCAGGGTGCTGAGATGGCTTATGGTTTGCTCCGCTCACATCGGTCGACGCGACTCGCAAGAACTGCCCAAAAACTAGCTAAAACGGCCAAAAAACGGGCCAAAACTGGTCATTTTTGGCTGAGCGAGAGAGCGGCGAGCGGCGGATAGCGAGCGAAGAGAGAGGACGCACCGTCCCTGCTATACGAATGCCCCATCCAGCCCTATGCAACCCGGGGGGTTCTAGGGTGCTGAGATGGCTTACGTTTTGCTCCGCACACGTCGGTCGCCGCGGCACACAAGTACTGCCCAAAAATTAGCCAAAACCGACCAAAAACGGGCCAAAAATGGCACTATTGGATGAGGGAGCGAGCGGCGAGCGACGGACAGCGAGCGAAGCTGGAGGCAGCACCGTCCCAGCTATATGAATGCCCCATCTAGCCCTGTGCCACCCGGGGGGTTCCAGGGTCCTGAGATTGCTGACGTTTTGCACTGCTCACGTCGGTCGCCGCGACACGCAAGAACTTCCAAAATACTGGCCAAAACGGGCCATTTTTGGCTGAGCGAGTGAGCGGCGAGCGGCGGACAACGAGCGAAGCGAGAGGTAGCACCGTCCCTGCTATAAGAATGCCCCATACAGCCTTGTGCCACTAGGGGGGTTCCAGGGTGCTGAGATGGCTGACGGGTCGCTCCGCTCACGTCGGTCATCGCGACACGCAATAACTGCCCAAAAACTGGCCAAAACGGACGAAAAAGGGGCCAAAACTGACCATTTTTGGATGAGCGAGCGAGCGGCGAGCGGCGGACAGCGAGCGAAGTTAGTAGCAGCACCGTCCATGCTATACGAATGCCCCATCGAGCCCTATGCCACCCGGGGGGTTCCAGGGTGCTGAGATGGCTGACATTTTGCTTCGCTCACGTCGGTCGCCGCGGCACGCAAGAACTGCCCAAAAATTAGCCAAAACAGCCCAAAAACGGGCCAAAACTTGCTATTTTTGGCTGAACGAGCGAGCGGCGAACGGTGGACATCGAGCAAAGCGAGAAAAGTCCCTGCTATACGAAAGCCCCATCAAGCCCTGTGCCACCCAGGGGGTTCCAGGGTGCTGAGATGGCTGACGTTTTGCTCCGCTCACGTCGGTCGCTGTGGCACGCAAGAACTGCCCAAAAACTAGCCAAAACAGACCAAAAAGGAGCGAAAACAGGCCATTTGTGGCTGAGCGAGCGAGCGGCGGACAGCAAGCGAAGTGAGAGGCAGCACCGTCCCTGCTATACGAATGCCCCATCCAGCCTTGTACCACCCGGGGGGTTCCAGGGTGCTGAGATGGCTGACGTTTTGCTCCGCTCACGTCAGTCGCCGCGACACGCAAGAACTGCCCAAAAACTGGCCAAACTACCCAAAAACGGGCCAAAACTGGCCATTTTTGGTTCAGCGAGTGAGCGATGAGTGGCGAACAGCGAGCGAAGCGAGAGGCATCACCGTCCCTACTATACGAATGCCCCCCGGGGGGTTCCAGGGTGCTGTGATGGCTGACGTTTTGCTCCGCTAACGTCGGTCGCCGCGGCACGCAAGATCTGCCAAAAAACTGGCCAAAATTGTCCAAAAATGGGCCAAAACTGGCCATTTTTCGCTGATCGAGCGAGCAGCGAGCGACGGACAGCGAGCGAAGCGAGAGGCAGCACCGTCCCTGCTATACGAATGCTCCATCCAGCCCTGTGCCACCCGGGGGGTACCAGGGTGCTGAGATGGCTTATGGTTTGCTACGCTCACATCGGTCGACGCGGCTCCCAAGAACTACCCAAAAACTAGCCAAAACGGCCAAAAAAGGGGGCAAAACTGGTCATTTTTGGCTGAGCGAGAGAGCAGCGAGCGGCGGACAGCGAGCGAAGCGAGAGGCCGCACCGTCCCTGTTATACGAATGCCCCATCGAGCCCTGTGCAACCCAGGGGTTTCCAAGGTGCTAAGATGGCTGACGTTTTGCTCCGCTCACGTCGTTCACCGCGGCTCGCAAGAACTGCCCAAAAACTAGCCAAAACAACCCAAAAATGGGCCAAAAATGGCCACTTTTGGATAAGCGAGCGAGCGGCGAACAGCGTGCGAAGCTAGAGGCAGCACCGTCCCTGCTATATGAATGCCCCATCTAGCCTTTGCCACCCGGGGGGTTCCAGGGTCCTGAGATGGCTGACGTTTTGCTCCACTCACGTCGGTAGCCGCGGCACGTAAGAACTACCCAAAAATTGGCCAAAACAGGCCATTTTTTGCTGAGCGAGCGAGCGGCGAGCGACGGACAGCGAGCGAAGCGATAGGCAGCACCGTCCCTGCTATACAAATGCCCCATCCAGCCCTGTGCCACCTGGGGTGTTCCAGGGTGCTGAGATGGCTGACGTTTTGCTCCGCTCAGGTCGGTCGCCGCGGCACGCAAGAACTGCCCAAAAAACTGGCCAAATCGCCCAAAAATGAGCCAAAACTGGCCATTTTTCACTAAGCGAGCGAGCGGTGAGTGGCGGACAGCGAGCGAAGCGAGAGGCCGCACCGTCCCTGCTATACGAATGCTCCATCCAGCCTTCTGCCACCCGGGGGGTTCCAGGGTGCAGAGATGGCCGACGTTTTGTTCCGCTAACGTCGTTCGCTGCGGCACGCTAGATCTGCCAAAATATTGTCCAAAATCATCCAAAAACGGGCCAAAACTGGCCATTTTTCGCTGAACGAGTGAGCAGCGAGCGACGGACAGCGAGTGAAGCGAGAGGCAGCACCGTCCCTGCTATACGAATGCCCCATCCAGTCCTGAGACACCCGGGGGGTTCCAGGGTGCTGAGATGGCTGACGTTTTGCTCTGCTCACATCGTTCGCTGCGGCACGCAAGAACTGCCCAAAAACTTTTTTTTTGGTAAGTAAAAGTAAATTGATTATGTGTAAAGTTTCTACAAATAGCTTTATCTATACAAGTCATAGACAAAGCCATGTAACTCATAGAGTGCGAATGCGATAGTTATGACTACACATGTTGTAGACTATAACTCCTAATTAAAATCAAAATAGAAAATGTTTATCCAGATATATCAAAATTTGGCATCATTCCCAAGATCTTTAGCTAATAGCAAAATTAAAATTGATAAAAATATATTTTTCTCATTGGGTAAAGTGCTCCGTTTTGAGATCTTGCTCCATACAGGATCTTGAGTCTCTAATAATCTCTTTCAATAGCTGAGCATTGTTTGTGTGTTGACATTCAAAGATTCTGTTACATCTCTCCTTCCACATCCACCAAATAGCGCATATGAAAGTAACCTTTGCCAGTTGTGTGAGAGGCCCTTTTCTTGAGAAACATTGCATGAGTTCGCCTAGTTCTTGGTGCAAGTTTAGTTGTGGCAGTCTATTGAGTTCAAATCGTTGGAGAATCTCCTTACATATCCATTTTGTACAATCACAAGCAAAATAAAGGTGGTCAACAGTTTCTTCTTGTTGCATACAAAGGGAGCATCGGTTAACATGATAGATACCTCTTCTTTTCATATTGTCTATTGTAGGTAGTTTATTGAGAAGGGCCTGCCATGTACATAAGGAATGCCTTTGTGATCCCGGTCGATCCCATGTCCAACTACTTGGGACCCACTTGTTATTTCTTTGCCTAATTTGATTCCATGCAGATGTGGCACTAAATTTGCCAATGTCATGAGGCCAAATAAGTATATCTGAAGAGTTGTTCGTGATTGGAATAGCTATAATAGTCGGCCAAAGTGATAACATTTCGGGAGAAATAGGATTAGGGAGACACCAAGTACCGTTAGCAATGAACTCACCTTCCAATCTTTGGGAGCCCCGAGATCTTTTCGTATTCTGTCACCATATAATTGAAATATACTCTTCCCATTCACCCAAGGATCGTACCACATATTAGTACTAGTTCCAGAAGAGATTGCATAGGAAATGTGTTTGATTGGCCCAAAAACTGGCCAAAACGACCCAAAAACTAGCCTAAACTGGCCATTTTTGGCTGAGCGAGCGAGCGGCAAGTGGCGGACAGCGAGCGAAGCGATAGGTACCACCGTCCCTGCGATACGAATGCCCCATACAGCCCTGTGCCACCACGGGGTTCCAGGGTGCTGAGATGGCTGACGGTTCACTCAGCTCACGTCTGTCGCCGCGACATGCAATAACTGCCCAAAAACTGGACAAAACGGACCAAAAACGGGCCAAAACTGACCATTTTTGGCTGAGCGAGCGAGCGACGAGCGGCGGATAGCGAGCGAAGTAAGTGGCAGCACCATCCCTGCTATACGAATGCCCCTCGAGCCCTGTGCCGCCCGGGTGGTTCCAAGGTGCTGAGATGGCTGACGTTTTGCTCCGCTCACGTCGGTCGCCGCGGCATGCAAGAATTGCCTAAAAACTGGCCAAAACAGCCCAAAAACGGGCCAAAACTGGCCATTTTTGGCTGAGCGATCGGGCGGCGAACGGCGGAGAACGAGCGAAGCGAGAGGCAGCACCGTCCCTGCTATACGAATGCCCCATCCAGCCCTGTGCCACCTGAGGGGCTCCAAGGTGCTAAGATGGCTTATGTTTTGCTCCGCTCACATCGGTCGACGCGGCTCGCAAGACCTGCCCAAAAACTAGCCAAAACGGCCCAAAAACGGGCCAAAACTGGTCATTTTTGGCTGAGCGAGTGAGCGGCGGACACCGAGCGAAGCGAGAGGCCACACCGTCCCTGCTATAAGAATGGCCCATCCAGCCCTATGCCACCCGGGGGGGTTCCAGGGTACTGAGATGAATGACGTTTTGCTCCGCTCACATCATTTTTGGTTGAGCCAACTAGCGGCGAGCGGAGGACAGCGAGCGAAGTGAGAGGCAGCACCGTCCCTGCTATACGAATGCCCAATCCAGCCCTGTGCTACCCGGGGTGTTCCAGCGTGCTGAGATGGATGACGTTTTGCTCCGCTCACGTTGGTCATCGCGGCACGCAAGAACTCCCCAAAAACCAGCCAAAACGACCCAAAAATGGGCCAAAACTGGTCATTTTTGGCTTAGCCAACTAACGGCGAGCGGAGGACAACGAGCGAAATGAGAGGCAGCACTGTCCCTGCTATATGAATGCCCAATCCAGCCCTGTGCCACCCGGGGTGTTCCAGGGTGCTGAGATGGCTGACGTTTTGCTCCGCTCACGTCAGTCAACGCGGCACGCAAGAACTGCCCAAAAACTGACCAAAACGGCCGAAAAACGGGCCATTTTTGGCTGAGCGAGCGAGCGGCGAGTGACGAACAGCGAGCGAAGTGAGAGGTAGCACCGTCCCTACTATACAAATGCCCCATACAGCCCTGTGCCACCCGAGGGGTTCCAGGGTGTTGAGATGGCTGATGGTTCACTCTGCTCACGTCGGTCGCCGCGACACATAATAAATTCCCAAACACTGGCCAAAACGGACCAAAAACGAGCTAAACTGGCCATTTTTGGCTGAGCGAGGGAGCGGCGTGCGGCGGACAGCGAGCAAAGTTAGTGGCAGCATCGTCCATGATATACGAATGCCCCATCGAGCCCTTTGCCACCCGGGGTTTCGTGGTCGACATGACATGGTCGACGTTTTTTTTTTGCTCTCGTCGGTCGCCATGACGACATAAGAACTGCCCAAAAACTGGCCAAAATAGCCAAAAAACGGGCCAAACCGGCAATTTTTTTTTGGAACAGAATGAAGGCGAACGGCGAGTGGTGAGCGAAGCGATAGGTAGCACCGTCCGTGCTATACGAAAGCCCCATCCAACCCTGTGCTACCCGAGGGGTTCCAGGGTGCTGAGATGGCTTAAGGTTTGCTCCGCTCACATCGGTCATCGCGGCACGCAAGAACTGCCCAAAAACTGGCCAAACAGCCCAAAAATGGGCCAAAACTGGCCATTTTTTGCTGAGCAAGCGAGCGGCGAGCGGCGGACAATGAGCGTAGAAAGAGGCAGCACCTTCCCCGCTATACAAATGCTCCATCCATCCCTGTGCCACCCGGGGGGTTCCAGGGTGCTGAGATGGCTGACGTTTTGCTCCGCTCACGTCGGTCGCCGCGGTACACATGAAATGCCCAAAAACCAGCCAAAACGGTCCAAAAACGGGCCAAAACTGGCCATTTTTAGCTGAGCGAGCGAGCGGCGAACAGCGGACAGCGAGCGAAGCCAGAGGCAGCACCGACCCTGCTATACGAATACCCCATCCTGCCCTGTACCACCCGGGGGGTTCCAGGGTGTTGAGATGGTAGACATTTTGCTCCGCTCAGGTCAGTCGTCGCGGCATGCAAGAACTACCCAAAAACAGGCCAAAACGGCCCAAAAACGGACCAAAACAGGCCAATTTTGGCTGAGCGAGCGAGAGGCGGGCGGCGGAGAGCGAGCGAAGTGAGAGGTAGCACTGTCCCTGCTATACGACTGCCACATCCAGCCCTGTGCCACTCAGGGGGTCTAGGGTGCTAAATTGGCTGACGATTCGCTCCGCTCACGTCGGTCGCCGCGACATGCAACTACTGCCCAAAAACTGGCGAAAACGAACCAAAAACGAGCCAAAATAGGCCATTTTTGGCTGAGCGAGCGAGCGGCGAGCGGCGGACAGCGAGCAGCGAGCGGCGGACAGCGAGCGAAGCTAGAGGCAGCACTGTCCCGGCTATACAAATGCCCCATCCAACCCTGTGCCACCCGGGGGGTTCCAGGGTGCTGAGACGGCTGACGTTTTGCTCCGCTCACGTCGGTCGACACAGCACGCAATAACTTTTTTTTTGGTAAGTAAAAGTAAATTGATTATGTGTAAAGTTTCTACAAATAGCTTTATCTATACAAGTCATAGACAAAGCCATGTAACTCATAGAGTGCGAATGCGATAGTTATGACTACACATGTTGTAGACTATAACTCCTAATTATAATCAAAATAGAAAATATTTATCCAAATATATCAAAATTTGGCATCATTCCCAAGATCTTTAGCTAATAGCAAAATTAAAATTGATAAAAATATATTTTTCTCTTTGGGTAAAAGTGTCTCTTTTGAGATCTTGCTCCCATACGAGGATCTTGAGTCTCTAATAATCTCTTTCAATAGCTGTGCATTGTTTGTGTGTTGACATTTAAAGATTCTGTTACATCTCTCCTTCCACATCCACCAAATAGCGCATCTGAAAGTAACCTTTGCCAGTTGTGTGAGAGGCCCTTTTCTTGAGAAACATTGCATGAGTTCGCCTAGTTCTTGGTGCAAGTTTAGTTGCGGCAGTCTATTGAGTTCAAATTGCTGGAGAATCTCCTTCCATATCCATTTTGTATAATCACAAGCAAAATAAAGGTGGTCAACAGTTTCTTCTTGTTGCATACAAAGGGAGCATCGGTTAACATGATAGATACCTCTTCTTTTCATATTGTCTATTGTAGGTAGTTTATTGAGAAGGGCCTGCCATGTACATAAGGAATGTCTTTGTGATCCCGGTGGATCCCATGTCCAACTGCTTGGGACCCACTTGTTATTTCTTTGCCTAATTTGATTCCATGTGGATGTGGCACTAAATTTGCCATTGTCATGAGGCCAAATAAATATATCTGAAGAGTTGTTCGTGATTGGAATAGCTATAATAGTCGGCCAAAGTGATAACATTTCAGGAGAAATAGGATTAGGGAGACACCAGGTACCGTTAGCAATGAACTCAGAAACCTTCCAATCTTTGGAAGCCCCAAGATCTTTTCATATTCTGTCACCATATAATTGAAATATACTCTTCCCATTCACCCAAGGATCATACCACATATTAGTACTAGTTCCAGAAGAGATTGCATAGGAAATATGTTTGATTAGCCAATTCCTTGCCTTTAAAATTCCTTTCCAAGCTGCAGAGTGGTATGTTCTTATTGAAATTTCCTATATTGATTCTTTTGAAAGATACCTAGCAGAAACCCAATGTGACCATAAGGAACATTTGTTTTGCAAAAGATCCCACAATTGCTGCACCAGACATGCTTGATTCCAATCTCTAGTATTTATCAAGTTTAGCCCCCCTTCATCTTTCGGTTTGCAAATGCTATCCCAATTTACCATATGCATTGCCTTATCATTTGTGCCTTTCCAGAAGAAGTTCATTAATAACCGTTCAATATCTTGGAGAAGTCCAACAGGCAGAAGAAATACATTACACCAATATATAGAGTAGGAGTGCAATACCGAACGGATGAGTTCGAGTCGTCCTGCTTTTGATAGAAACCTATTTTTCCAAGAAGAAATTCTATTCTTTATTTTTTGCAAGATAGGCTAACAGTGGGTTTTGTGAATGCCTGTGGATATGAGCGGGAGACCCAAATAAGGAACTGGCAAGCTGATACCGGGGAGGGTAAAAATGCAGAATGGATTTCGAAAGAACACCGATAGTATAGTTCACCACCAAGTTAAAAATCAAAAGGGATACGGAAAGATCACCACCCTAATGACAATAACAAGGATACAGAACTGAAAGCAAAAGACTCACCACTCAAGGATACTTCCAAGAGATACAAAGTTCACAAGAGCACTCCAAGAGAGCTTCTACCAATATCCTCAGCTTTTCTAAAGGTCCCCTTTTTAAGTCCTAAACACCAAAATATATACTAGTGCATGAAACAACCCTTCATGCATAGGGAATTTCGAAATTAAGTGTTTACAGCTACTAACCAACTATTTTAATGCACTCATTGGTAATGAAGAAATGTTCACAGCTGCCAACCAACTCCTTTAATGCATTCCTTTGTCTTGAAGAATATGCTGATGAGAATATGCCAAGCACCTTGAAACAGCTTTAACTTTGTGCAGAGAATATGCTGATGAGCTATCATATTTGAGTGTGCTTGAAACAGCTTTAACTTTGTGCAGAGAATATGCTGATGAGCTGTCATATTTGATTGTGCTGAGATAAAGATTATGAGGCATCATTATTGACTGAAAAAGATACTAGATTATAATCAAAGCTCGTATAATCAGATTGTAGTAAATTAGACACTCCTGTGTCAATCTCCCCCGGTTGAATGAAACTTTTTTTTTGGTAAGTAAAAGTAAATTGATTATGTGTAAAGTTTCTACAAATAGCTTTATCTATACAAGTCATAGACAAAGCCATGTAACTCATAGAGTGCGAATGCGATAGTTATGACTACACATGTTGTAGACTATAACTCCTAATTATAATCAAAATAGAAAATATTTATCCAGATATATCAAAATTTGGCATCATTCCCAAGATCTTTAGCTAATAGCAAAATTAAAATTGATAAAAATATATTTTTCTCTTTGGGTAAAGTGCTTTCCGTTTTGAGATCTTGCTCCATCTGAGGATCTTGAGTCTCTAATAATCTCTTTCAATATTTGAGCATTGTTTGTGTGTTGACATTTAAAGATTTGTTACATCTCTCCTTCCACATCCACCAAATAGCGATCCTGAAAGTAACCTTTGCCGGTTGTGTGAGAGGACCTTTTCTTGAGAAACATTGCATGAGTTAGCCTAGTTCTTGGTGCAAGTTTGGTTCTTGCGGCAGTCTATTGAGTTCAAATCATTTGGAGAATCTCCTTCCATATCCATTTTGTATAATCACAAGCAAAATAAAGGTGGTCAACAGATTTCTTCTTGTTGCATACAAAGGGAGCATCGGTTAACATGATAGATACCTCTTCTTTTCATATTGTCTATTGTAGGTAGTTTATTGAGAAGGGCCTGCCATGTACATAAGGAATGTCTTTGTGATCCCATTGATCCCATGTCCAACTGCTTGGGACCCACTTGTTATTTCTTTGCCTAATTTGATTCCATGCAGATGTGGCACTAAATTTGCCATTGTCATGAGGCCAAATAAGTTTATCCGAAGAGTTGTTCGTGATTGGAATAGCTATAATAGTGGCCAAAGTGATAACATTTTGGGAAATAGGATTAGGGAGACACCAGTGTACAGTTAGCAATGAACTTCGAAACCTTCCAATCTTTGGGAGCCCCAGAGATCTTTTAGAGTATTCTGTCACCATATAATTGAAATATACTCTTCCCATTCACCCAAGGATCGTACCACATATTAGTACTAGTTCGGAAGAGATTGCATAGGAAATGTGTTTGATTAGCCAATTCCTTGCCTTTAAAATTCCTTTCAAGTCAGCAGAGTGGTATGTTCTTGTTGAAATTTCCCAGATTGATTCTTTTGAAAGATACCTAGCAGAAACCCAAAGTGACCATAAGGAACATTTGTTTTGCAAAAGATCCCACAATTGCTGCACGGACATGCTTGATTCCAATCTCTAGTATTTCTCAAGTTTAGCCCCCTTCATCTTTTGGTTTACAAATGCTATCCCAATTTACCATATGCATTGCCTTATTATTTGTGTCATTCAGGAAGAAGTTCATTAATAACGTTCAATATCTTGGAGAAGTCCAAATAGGAAGAAGAAATGCATTACACCAATATATAGAGTAGGAGTGCAATACCTAAACGGATGAGTTCGAGTCGATCTGCTTTTGATAGAAACCTATTTTTCCAAGAAGAAATTCTATTCTTTATTTTTTTTGCAAGATAATAGGACATGGGTGGGTTTTGTGAATGCCTGTGGATATGAGCGGGAGACCCAAATAAGGAACGGCAAGCTTCCCTCACTAAACCCCAAAGTTTGTGCAATAAAGACATTATCCTCAACGTAAGGGCTCATATATACTTTACTTTTCGCATGATTTAACTTGAAGTCCAGAAACCATACCAAAGTCATTCATAATAGTAGCCGGGTTCTTTCTTGAAGTTGGTTCATTTTGGAGAAAGATAAGTAAGTCATCTGCAAATGTTATATGTGATATATGAACAGAACCAAACAATGGGTACCTTAATGCTGCCATTTAAGACTGCGTGTTCCAACATACTGACTAAGTCCTTCCATCATAATAGTAAAAAAGATACGGAGAGAGTGGATCACCTTGTGGGATGATGCCGTGTTCTCCAAAAAAAAACCAATTGGTGAGCCATTAAAGAGTATCGAAAACTTTGGAGTTTTCAGGCAAGATTGAATCCAATTAACCCATTCTTTGTGGGAAGTTCATATCGAGGAGCATCTTATAGATAAACTTCCTATTAACTGAATCGAAGGCTTTCCAGTAAATCAGCTTTAAAACATATTTTTGTCCCTCTTGCTTTTTGAATGCAAATCTTTGACCAAGTCATTAGCAAGCAAAATGTTATGATGTATACTTCTCCCTTTGATGAAAGCAGACTTGGTTTGGGCTAATGATCTTGTGTATTACCTTTTTGCATTCTATTTGCCAATACTTTGGAGATGATCTTGTAAATAAAGTTGCATAATGATATGGGTCGATAGTTCTCTAGTGAATCAGCCCCTGCATTCTTGAATTAAGGAAATAAAAGTGCAATTCATCTCTCTAAGAATATGACCTGAAGAGAAAAAAATGTTGGCAAGCCTTGATCACATCATTTCCAATAATAGACCAAGCAGTTTGGTAAAATTCAGCTGGAAATCCATCTGGACCTGGGCTTTTGTGCTTTGGTGACTTAAAGATAACACATACAATTTCGTCATCTGTAATTGGGGCATTGAGGATTGAAATAGCTTCTGAATCAAGTTTTCTAGTCGGCTCCACATGAATGTTATTAGGTTTCCCAGCTTGATTGAGTAAGGAATAAAAAAATTGCTCTATGTGTGCTTTAACCTCATCCAACTTCTCAATAAGATTATCATCTTTGTCTCTGCATTTGCTGATACGGTTAATAGCCCTTCGAGTAGCAATTGAAGCATAGCAATTGAAACTTGTCCTCAAGTCTTCATTTGATTCATCAACATGATTATAAAAAGGACTCAAATCAGCCACATTAAATGTTGGGGATACTCCGTAATCTTCAGGTAGCTCTATCTCATAAGCATTTCTGCCAATTCTCTTAAGCACCTTGAATGGACCATGTAACGATCTTACTCTTCTCCTCACGTTCATTTTCAATTATATGGTGACAGAATACGAAAAGATCTCGGGGCTCCCAAAGATTGGAAGGTTTCTGAGTTCATTGCTAACGGTACCTGGTGTCTCCCTAATCCTATTTCTCCCGAAATGTTATCACTTTGGCCGACTATTATAGTTATTCCAATCACAAACAACTCTTCAGATAAACTTATTTGGCCTCATGACAATAGCAAATTTAGTGCCACATCTGCATGGAATCAAATTAGGCAAAGAAATAACAAATGGGTCCCAAGCAGTTGGACATGGGATCGACCGGGATCACAAAGACATTCCTTATGTACATGGCAGGCCCTTCTCAATAAACTACCTACAATAGACAATATGAAAAGAAGAGGTATCTATCATGTTAACCGATGCTCCCTTTGTATGCAACAAGAAGAAACTGTTGACCACCTTTATTTTGCTTGTGATTATACAAAATGGATATGGAAGGAGATTCTCCAATGATTTGAACTCAATAGACTGCCATGAACCAAACTTGCACCAAGAACTAGGCTTAACTCATGCAATGTTTCTCAAGAAAAGGGCCTCTCACACAACTGGCAAAGGTTACTTTGGATCGCTAGTTTGTCGATGTGGAAGGAGAGATGTAACAGAATCTTTAAATGTCAACACACAAACAATGCTCAGCTATTGAAAGAGATTATTAGAGACTCAAGATCCTGTATGGAGCAAGATCTCAAAACGGAGCACTTTACCCAAAGAGAAAAATATATTTTTATCAATTTTAATTTTGCTATTAGCTAAAGATCTTGGGAATGATGCCAAATTTTGATATATCTGGATAAACATTTTCTATTTTGATTATAATTTGGAGTTATAGTCTACAACATGTGTAGTCATAACTATCGCATTCGCACTCTATGAGTTACATGGCTTTGTCTATGACTTGTATAGATAAAGCTATTTGTAGAAACTTTACACATAATCAATTTACTTTTACTTACCAAAAAAAAAAAAAAAAGTTGTTCAGCTACAGCCATATTGGTCTTTAAATGATGTGAGCAAGCTGGCATTAAAAGTTGAAAAGTAACAGAAGTTTGAAAAGAGTTTTCGGTATGGCTCAAAAGAAGGCTACACTAAAGGAGGAAGTTCCAAGCCTACTGTCCAAAGCAAGGTGATATCGAAAGTGCAAGAAAAGGGTGAAGAGTCTGCTGGCAACAAAAAATTACCTAATTCTTCTACCCCAAGTGGCCGAAAATGCTTCAAATGTCATGGTTTTGGGCATATTGCTTCGGATTGTCCAAATAGGAGGATTGTAACTTTGGTTGAAGATCATAGTGATGGAGGCGAAGATGAAGCCGACGACGAACCAAAATACGATAATGATGAGGAAGAGATTACTTATGCTGATCATGGTTTGTCTATTGTATTGCAACATAGTTTACAAGTGTCATATGTGGCCGATGATGAAAGTTGGGTGAGAAAAAATGTGTTTCACACTAAATGCACTTCTCTTGGCAAGGTGTGCTTGGTGATCATCGACAGTGGCAGTTTTGAGAACGTGGTTTCTTTGGAGATGGTGCAGAAGCTGAAGTTGGATACGATCTCTCATCCACATCCATACCAATTATGTTGGTTGCAAAAAGGAAATGACATCAAGGTAACTAAAAGATGTTTAGTTTCATTTTCTATTGGCAAGTATTATAAAGATAAAGTGTGGTGTGATGTTGCCCCTATGGATGCTTGTCATTTACTATTGGGAAGACCTTGGCATTATGATAGAAGAGTGTTGTATGATGGTTATAAACATACTTATTCTTTTAAAGTGAATGAAAAGAAGATTATCTTAGCTCCATTACAACCTTCTGAAATTAGTGCGCCAAAGAAGGAAGTTAGTGCTTTTATTTCTTATAGAGAATGCAGATATCAATTGGACAAGGGCGGTCATGTTTTGGCCCTAATGGTAGTACAGGAGAACGAACAACATAAGGAGACACCGAAAATCATGCAACCAATCCTAGAAGAATTTCAAGATGTTATACCGGAAGAGATTCCACATGGCCTTCCACCCTTGAGAGATATCCAGCATCACATTGATCTTATTCCTGGGGCTGTTCTACCTAATAAGGCAGCATATAGAATGAGTCCCAAGGAGCATGCAGAACTTCAAAGGCAAGTTGATGAATTGGTTAAAAAAGGGTTAATCCGGGAGAGCATGAGTCCTTGTGCGGTTCCTGCTTTGTTAGTGCCTAAGAAGGATGGTTCTTGGAGAATGTGCGTGGACAGTCGCACCATCAACAAAATCACAGTGGACTATCGCTTTCCTATTCCAAGGTTAGATGATTTACTTGACCAATTGTGTGGTGCTTATATTTTCTCTAAAATTGATTTGAGGAGTGGCTATCACCAAATAAGAATGAGGTCCGGAGATGAGTGGAAAACAGCGTTTAAAACTAGAGAAGGCTTATATGAATGGTTGGTTATGCCATTTGGACTATCTAATGCTCCTAGCACATTCATGAGATTTATGAATCACATACTTAAGCCATGCATTGGAATATTTGTTGTAGTTTATTTTGACGATATATTAGTGTACAGCAAGAGTAAAGAGGAGCATATGAGTCATCTGAAAGAGATCTTTCTTATTTTGAGGCACCAAACACTTTATGCTAATCTAAAGAAATGTGATTTCTTAACTTCTAGTGTGGTGTTTTTGGGGTATGTTATTTCAAAAGATGGAATCATGATGGATCAAAGCAAGGTTGAAGCTATTCTCAATTGGCCAACACCTGCTTCATTACATGATGTGAGGAGTTTCCATGGCTTAACATCTTTTTATAGAAGATTCATCAAGAGTTTCAGCTCTATTGTCGCTCCAATCACCGAATGTCTGAAATGTGATAAATTCAAATGGACTAATGATGCTTTTGAGCTTTTGAAAAGAAAGGTTACTGAAGCTCCTATCTTAGTTCTACCAAATTTTGACAATGTGTTTGAAGTTGAATGTGATGCATCTAATGTGGGAATTGGTGTTGTTTTGAGTCAAGACGGAAAGCCCATTGTATTTTTTAGTGAAAAGCTGAATGATACGAGAAAGAAATACTCTACTTATGATAAGGAGTTCTATGCGATTTATCGAGCTTTGTTTCATTGGAGTCAATATCTTCTCGCCAAGCCATTTGTTCTATATTCTGATCACGAGGCATTAAAGTTCATTAATCATCAGCACAAGCTAAACAAGAGGCATGCAGCTTGGGTGGAGTTCTTACAATCTTACAACTTTACAATCAAGCACAAATCTGGTGTTCAAAATGTAGTTACTGACGCATTGAGCAGAAAGCATTCTTTATTATCAGCAATGGAAGTCAAAGTGGTTGGATTTGAAACATTCAAAGATCTATATGAGAATGATGTGGATTTTGGCTCGATATGGCAGAATTGCAAATCAGGTTCCTGTCAACAATTTTCAATCTTTGATGGTTTTCTTTTTCGAGCTAATGCTTTATGTGTTCCATCTTATTCTTTGAGACAAGTAATTCTGGCTGAAGTTCATGGTGGTGTTTTGGGTGGACATTTTGGTAGAGATAAAACTTTAGCTCTTATTCAATCAAACTTCTATTGGCCTAAGATGTTTAGAGATGTGGAAAGACATGTAAAGCAATGTCGAGAGATCTAGGGCGACGACACTATAGCGGCGACCAGATCTCTGTAGTGTCGGCTTCTCCCCAAGGGCGACGATACTGTAGCGGCGGCGGCGATACTGTAGCGGCGACCAGATCTAGGGCGACGGTACTATAGCGGCGACCAGATCTCCCTAGGACGATCTGACTCCTGCATCGTTGGCTTTCTCCCACGGGCGAAGGGCGACGGCACTGTAGCGGTGATCAGATCTCCCAAGGGCGGCGCCACTGAAGCGGGCGGCGGCCAGATCTAGGGCGACGATGCGTAGCGACAACCATATCTCCCTAAGGCGATCTAACTCCTGCAGCGTCGGCTTTCTCCCATGAGCGAAGGGCGGCGACACTGTAGAGGTGATCGGATCTCCAAGGACGACAGATCTGTAGCGGCGGTGACGACACTGTAGCAGCGATCAGATCTCCGAAGCGTCGGCTTCTCCCCAAGGGCGGCGATACTGTAGCAGCAACCATAAATCCCTAGGGTGACGGTACCAGAAGCGGCGATCTAATATACTGCAGCGGTGGCTTTTTCCTAATGGCGTCGTTTAGAAGCGGCGACCAGAGGGATCAAACATGGCAGCAATGGCCCCTAGGGCTGGCGATGGAGGCGAGAGGGTTGAAGCGATGGCAAGGCTCCCTACCGCTACCCCCCAAGTTGCTCTTCCAACATATCTTTTCCAGAGAGAAACTCCGCCCGACCAACCAAGATCGAAGCAGGTCGCGCTCTAGATCTGGCAGCCTGCTCTCATTTTCAGCGATCCTCAGCCTTGGACTAGCCTCTTCAAGGCTCGGTTGGAAGTCCAGATCTAAGCTTGGAATTCTTTACTCCGAAGTTCAGGTTGATAAGAAGATTGCTGTATATCTGAGACTGTTGATTCAGCAGAGCTTATTGAGACATGGTCTATGGCGATTGTTGGCTATGTGGTAGGTCTCAAAACATCTTATTTCCCACTATCCTCATTTATCAAAACTTCGATGGGGAATATCATCATTTGATCTTCATATTTGGAGAACGGATTCTTTGTTTGCAAGCTATACTCAAGAAGAATTTGCAGCCTTGAATCCTCGAAGGATTCGGACTATCCATGGTCATCCAATGATTCTACGACGCTGGTCTCCTGATGTCCGTTTGGAGTTAGATAGCCTACAGTCTATTCCATTATGGGTATCCTTTCAAGGACTGCCTCTACATCTTTGGAGTCGACGTTTTATTGCAAAGTTATGCAGCACTCTGGGACAGCCACTCTACATCGACAAAGCAACAGCAGCTCAGACGAGATTAACATTTGCAAGAGCATGTGTGCTGGTTTCTTCCGATGAAGATCTTCCTAATGAGGTTTTCTATCGTGATCTTGACGGGAACACTCGGAAGGTACATGTCTCATATTCCTGGAAGCCACAACGATGTCAGCGTTGCTTATCTTTTGGTCATCCAAATGGAGCTTGTCAAAGAAACCCCAAATCCAACCACAAAGGTCTATCGATCACGTCAAGCGCCTCAGCAACAAAGTGATTCTTCTCTAATGGCAGCAGCACCGATGGTGGCAAAAACTATTGAGCATTCCGACTCGCAAAAGGAAAGCACCATGGACGAAGGACAATTCCAAAACTTTATCTGTACCTATAATGTCGAGCCTTCCACAAATGAGAGGTTTCCCATGGTACTAGTGGACAGGAGAAACATAAGTCGGGAACTTCATCTCTTCCAATATCATCGGATCCATCCACACTAGCTCAACGAACTCGGTCCAAGCAAATCTGCTAGCAAGGATATTATTCCTCAACAAACTCAAGGCCACAACAAACATTGCCAACAAGGATATTCTGTCTCAACAAACTCATGCTCCAACAAACCTCTCTAGCCAAACTACTCCAACAAGTACTATCCAGGATATTGTGATGCAACAATCTTATCGAGCTTCAACAAACCCACGCCAATCAAGGCCACATGATTCAAGGTATTTTAAAGTTTAAAATCTGCAAAAGCTGTAGATGAAGTGGATAAATATAGGAATAAAGCCATAAAAGGTAAGGATATTGTGCGGGAGGAAAAAACAAAACCGAAAGATAAGAAAAAGGATGGTACAATCCATCCAAAGTAAATAGGATGAATACCTTACTATCTTTTACTAATGAAGATAACATCTTTGGAATGTTCGCGGACTTAATAAGCCGGAGAAATGTAGGGAGCTCAATAGAATAATCAAGTCTGCCGCATGTGATATTGTTATTCTAGTGGAAACAAAAAAAATTAAACAATCGCGTTCAAGCTCAAAAGAATTTAATATGGCGGACTGAAGCTGTTTTACCAATGACTCAAATGACACTTTTGGTAGAATATGGGTCTTATGGCATCCTAACTCTATTAATGCTTGGTTTATTTCTGCTCTCTTGATCAATTCATTCATCTTAAGGTAGAGGATAAAAAGAATGGCTATCAATTCAATTTCACTTTGGTATATATGCTTCAAACAAGATGCAAGAAAGAAATACTCTTTGGTCCGACCGACTAATATTGTAAATGGCTGTCTCAATGTATCTTGGATTGTTCTTGGAGACTTTAATACTGTTCGGTACACAAATGAAAAACAGGGGAGGTAGACAACTTTGAGGAAAAGCCGACTTCAAAAGTTCAATGATTACATTGACACTGCAGCATTGTTTGATATGAAATCTGGTGGGTAATTGGCTCTCCTGGAGTAATCAAGGTGCTGCTAACAGAGAAAAATAATGGCTCGACTTGATAGGTGTTTGATTAATCATGAATGGTTAACAGTTTACCCAGATTCACTTCTTGAGTATGGTGTTGCTTTGTTTTCGACCATTCTTTAATGTATATACACAGAAGAAAAAGCGACACCAAGAGGCAAGAAACCATTTAGATTCTTTAACATGTGAAGTACTCATCCTCAATTTCTTGATGTTATCAGATCTGCTTGGAATGTTAATGTGCATGGATCCCCCCTTACATCTTATGTCAAAAGCTCAAAGCACTCAGAAAAGCAAACACTAAAGGAGTGGAATACAAATACCTTTGGCAATATTAACACCAGAGTTCAACTTTGCGAGAAAGGAACTAATGTCTATGCAACATGAGACGCAACTTCAACCAAATGATGAAAATATTATCTACAAAAGTGAAGCCGGAAATAACTTCATGCAAGCCTTAAAACGGGAGAAAGTTTTTGCAAAAAGAGAAGTCTCGACAACATTGGCTTACGCTAGGGATTCCAATACAAAATTTTTCTATGCTTCAATTGCTACTCGAAGGGCTATTAAGTATCGAAAAAATGCAGAGACAGAGATGATAATCTTATTGAGAAGTTGGATGAGGTTAAAGCACACACAGAGCAATTTTTTATTCCTTACTCAATCAAGCTGGGAAACCTAATAACATTCATGTGGAGCCGACTAGAAAAAACTTGATTCAGAAGCTATTTCAATCCTCAATGCCCCAATTACGGATGACGAAATTGTATGTGTTGTCTTTAAGTCACCAAAGCACAAAAGCCCAGTCCGGATGGATTTCAAATTTGAATTTTACCAAACTGCTTGGTCTATTATTGGAAATGATGTGATCAAGGCTTGCCAACATTTTTTCTCTTCAGGTCATATTCTTAGAGAGATGAATTGCACTTTTATTTCCTTAATTCAAGAAGAATGGGGCTGATTCACTAGAGAACTATCGACCCATATCATTATGCAACTTTATTTACAAGATCATCTCCAAAGTATTGGCAAATAGAATGCAAAAGGTAATACACAAGATCATTAGCCCAAACCAAGCTGCTTTCATCAAAGGGAGAAGTATACATCATAACATTTTGCTTGCTAATGACTTGGTCAAAGATTTGCATTCAAAAGCAAGAGGGACAAAAATATGTTTTAAAGCTGATTTCTTAAAAGCCTTGATTCAGTTAATAGGAAGTTTATCTATAAGATGCTCCTCGATATGAACTTTCCACAAAGAATGGGTTAATTGGATTCAATCTTGCTGGAAACTCCAAAGTTTTCGATACACTTTAATGGCTCACCAATTGGTTTTTTTTGGGAGCACGAATGGCATCCGACAAGGTGATCCCTCTCTCTCCAGTATCTTTTTTACTATTGCGATGGAAGGACTTAGCTGTATGTTGGAACACGCAGTCTTAAATGGCAGCATTAAGGTACCCATTCTTTGGTTTCTGTTCATATATCACATATAACATTTCTGAGATGACTTACTTATCTTTCTCCAAAATGAACCAACTTCAAGTAAAAGAACGGCTACTATTATGAATGACTTTGGTATGGTTTCGGACTTGAGTTAAATCATCAAAAAAAGTAAAAGTATATATGAGCCCTTACGTTGAGGATAATGTCTTTATTGCACAAACTTTGGGGGTTAGTGAGGGAAGCTTGCAGTTCCTTATTTGGGTCTCACGCTCATATCCTGAGGCATTCACAAAACCCTTTGTCGACCTATCTTGCAAAAAAAATAAAGAATAGAATTTCTTCTTGGAAAAATAGGTTTCTATCAAAAGCGGGGCGACTCGAACTCATCCGTTCAGGTATTGCACTCCTACTCTATATATTGGTGTAATGCATTTCTTCTACTGCTGGACTTCTCCAAGATATTGAGCGGTTATTAATGAACTTCTGGAGAATGGCACAAATGATAAGGCAATGCATATGGTAAATTGGGATAGCATTTGTAAAAAAAAAGATGAAGGGGGGGGCTAAACTTGAGAAATACTAGAGATTGGAATCAAGCATGTCCGGTGCAGCAATTGTGGGATCTTTTGCAAAAACAAATGTTCCTTATGGTCACTTTGGGGTTTCGCTAGGTATCTTTCAAAAGAATCAATCTGGGAAATTTCAACAAGAACATACCACTCTGCTGACTTGGAAAGGAATTTTAAAGGCAAGGAATTGGCTAATCAAACACATTTCCTATGCAATCTCTTTCCGGAACTAGTACTAATATGTGGTACGATCCTTGGGTGAATGGGAAGAGTATATTTCAATTATATGGTGACAGAATAACGAAAAGATCTCGGGGCTCCCAAAGATTGGAAGGTTTCGAAGTTCATTGCTAACGGTACACTGGTGTCTCCCTAATCCTATTTCTCGAAATGTTATCACTTTGGCCGACTATTATAGCTATTCCAATCACGAACAACTCTTGAGATAAACTTATTTGGCCTCATGACAATGGCAAATTTAGTGCCACATCTGCATGGAATCAAATTAGGCAAAGAAATAACAAGTGGGTCCCAAGCAGTTGGACATGGGATCGAAGGGATCACAAAGACATTCCTTATGTACATGGTAGGCCCTTCTCAATAAACTACCTACAATAGACAATATGAAAAGAAGAGGTATCTATCATGTTAACCGATGCTCCCTTTGTATGCAACAAGAAGAAACTGTTGACCACCTTTATTTTGCTTGTGATTATACAAAATGGATATGGAAGGAGATTCTCCAAATGATTTGAACTCAATAGACTGCCAGCAACCAAACTTGCACCAAGAACTAGGCGAACTCATGCAATGTTTCTCAAGAAAAGGTCCTCTCACACAACTGGCAAAGGTTACTTTCAGATGCGCTATTTGGTGGATGTGGAAGGAGAGATGTAACAGAATCTTTAAATGTCAACACACAAACAATGCTCAGCTATTGAAAGAGATTATTAGAGACTTAAGATCCTGTATGGAGCAAGATCTCAAAACGGAGCACTTTACCCAAAGAGTAAAATATATTTTTATCAATTTTAATTTTGCTATTAGCTAAAGATCTTGGGAATGATACCAAATTTTGATATATCTGGATAAACATTTTCTATTTTGATTATAATTATGAGTTATAGTCTACAACATGTGTAGTCATAACTATCGCATTCGCACTCTATGAGTTACATGGCTTTGTCTATGACTTGTATAGATAAAGCTATTTGTAGAAACTTTACACATAATCAATTTACTTTTACTTACCAAAAAAAAAAAAAAAAAATGTCGAGTGTGTCATTTGGCAAAAACAAGAACTCAAAATTCTGGTTTGTACACTCCATTGCCAGTGCCAAATGCTCCCTGAGAGGATGTGAGTCTTGATTTCATTTTAGGACTGCCAAGAACTCAAAGGAACAAGGATTCTATCATAGTTGTTGTTGACAGATTTTCAAAAATGTCTCACTTTGTTCCATGCAATAAATCAAATGATGCATCTCAGATTGCTGATTTATATTTTAAGGAGATTGTTAAATTGCATGGTATTCCAAGAACTATGGTGTCTGATCGAGATTCAAAATTTGTTAGTCATTTTTGGAGAACTCTTTGGAGGAAGCTGGGTACTTCTTTGAATTTCAATAGCTCGCATCATCCACAAACCGATGGGCAAACTGAAGTAACAAACCGAAGCTTGGGAAATTTGCTTAGAAGCTATGTTGGCAAGAATATTAAGCAATGGGATGTCATTCTTCCACAAATTGAGTTTGCCTACAATCGTTCTATGCATAATAGTATCGGTAAGAGTCCTTTTAAGGTTGTTTATGGTGCTAATCCTGCTAGTCCTTTGGACTTAATCCCTCATTCTACAACAAAGCAATTTAGTGGAGATGCTGATGAAAGAGCTAAGCAGATAAAGAAGCTGCATGAGGGTGTGAAAGCAACCATTGAGAAGCAAAATGAGAGGTACATGCATGCTGCCAACAAACATAGAAAACATGTGGAGTTTAATGCAGGTGATTTGGTTTGGATTCATCTAAGGAAGGAGAGATTTCCAGATAAATCTTGAAAAGCTCTCATCTAAGTTTCCACAACCAGAGTAGGGCGATGGTACTGTAGCGGCGGGCGGCGATACTGTAGCGGCGACCAGAACTAGGGCGACGGTACTATAGCGGCGACCAGATCTCCCTAGGACGATCTGACTCCTGCATCGTTGGCTTTCTCCCACGGGCGAAGGGGTTATGGCATCAGAAGCGGTGATCAGATCTCCCAAAGGGCGGCGCCATCAGAAGCGGCGACGCCCGAGATCTAGGGCGGCGATCAGTAGCGACAACCATATCTCCCTAAAGGCGATCTAACACTGCGGCGTCGGCTTTCTCCCGCGAGAGAGAAGGGGCGACACTTTAATCAGAGGTGATCAGATCTCCCAAGGACGACGATCGTAGTGGCGGCGACGACACCGTAGCAACGACGATCTCAGAAGGCGTCGGCTTCTCCCCAAAGGCGGCGATCTGATATGTAGCCGCAACCATAAATCCCTAGGGTGACGGTACCATAGCGGCGATCTAATATACTGCAGCGGTGGCTTTTCCCAATGGCGTCGTTTACGTAGCGGTGACCGGAGGGATCAAACATGGCAGCGATGGCCCCTAGGGCTGGCGATGGTGGCGAGAGGGTTGAAACGATGGCAAGGCTCCCTACCGCTACCCCCCCAAGTTGCTCTTCCAACATATCTTTTCGAGAGAAACTCCTTCGACCAACCAAGCATCGGGGGCGGTGTCGCGCTCTAGATCGTGACGACTGCTCTCATTTCCAGCGATCCTCGGCCTTGGACTAGCCTCTTCAAGGCTCGGTTGGAAGTCCAGATCTAAGCTTGGAATTCTTTACTCCGGAAGTTGGTGATAAGAAGATTGTCTGTATACGAGGCTGTTGATTCAGCAGAGCTTATTGAGACATGGTCTATGGCGATTGTTGGCTATGTGGTAGGTCTCAAAACATCTTATTTCCCACTATCCTCATTTATCAAAACTCGATGGGGAATATCGTCATTTGATCTTCATATCTTTGGAGAACGGATTCTTTGTTTGCAAGCTATACTCGAAGAAGATTTGCAGTGAATCCTCGAAGGATTCTGGACTATCCATGGTCATCCAATGATTCTCGACGTTGGTCTCCGATGTGTGTTTTGGAGTTAGATAGCCACAGTCTATTCCATTATGGGTATCCTTTCAAGGACTGCCTCTACATCTTTGGAGTCGACGTTTTATTGCAAAGTTATGCAGCACTCTGGGACAACCACTCTACATCGACAAAGCAACAGCAGCTCGGGGCGAGATTAGCATTTGCACGAGCATGTGTGCTGGTTTCTTCCGATGAAGATCTTCCTAATGAGGTTTTCTATCGTGATCTTGACGGAACACTTTCGGGAAGGTACATGTCTCATATTCCGGAAGCCAATAACGATGTCGGGTTGCTTATCTTTTGGTCATCCAAATGGAGCTTGTCAAAAACCCCAAATCCAACCACAAAGGTCTATCGACCACATCAAGCCCCTCAAGCAACAAAGTGATTCTTCTCTAATGGCAGCACCGATGGTGGCAAAAAACTATTGAGCATTCCGACTGCAAAGGAAAGCAATCGAGACAGAAGGACAATTCCAAAACTTTATCTGTACCTATAATGTCGAGCCTTCCATAACAGAGGTTTCCCATGATACTAGTGGAAAGGAGAAACATAAGTCGAGCTTCATCTCTTCCAATATCATCGGATCCATCCACACTAGCTCAACGAACTCAGTCCAAGAAAATCTTGCTAGCAAGGATATTATTCCTCAACAAACTCGAGGCCACAACAAACATTGCCAACAAGGATATTCTGTCTCAACAAACTCATGCTCCAACAAACCTCTCTAGCCAAAACTGCTCCAACAAGTACTATCCAGGGATATTGTGATGCAACAATCTTATCGAGCTTCAACAAACCCCTGCCAATCAAGACCACATGATTCAAGGTATTTTTAAAGTTTAAAAAATCTGCAAGCTGTAGATGAAGTGGATAAATATAGGAATAAAGCCATAAAAGGTAAGGATATTGTGCGGGAGGAAAATACAAAACCGAAAAGATAAGAAAAAGGATGGTACAATCCATCCAAAGTAAGAGGATGAATACCTTACTATCTTTTACTAATGAAGATAACATCTTTGGAATGTTCGCGGACTTAATAAGCGAGGAGAAATGTCGGGAGCTCAATAGAATAATCAAGTCTCGCCGCATGTGATATTGTTATTCTAGTGGAAACAAAAAATTAAACAATCGCTGCGTTCAAGCTCAAACGAATTTAATATGGCGGACATGAGAACTGTTTACCAATGATTCAAATGACACTTTTGGTAGAATATAGGTCTTATGGCATCCTAACTCTATTAATGCTTGGTTTATTTTGCTCTTGATCAATTCATTCATCTTAAGGTAGAGGATAAAAAAGAATGGTCTGTCAATTCAATTTCTTTGGTATATATGCTTCAAACAGTATGCAAGAAAGAAATACTCTTTGGTCCGACTGACTAATATTGTAAATGGCTGTCTCAATGTACCTTGGATTGTTCTTGGAGACTTTAATACTGTTCGGTACACAAATGAAAAAAAGGGTGGTAGACAACTTTGAAAGTTAGCTTCAAAAGTTCAATGATTACATTGACACTGCAGCATTGTTTGATATGAAATCTGTGGGTAATTGGCTCTCTGGAGTAATCAAGGTGCTGCTAACAGAAAAATAATGGCTCGACTTGATAGGTGTTTGATTAATCATGAATGGTTAACGGTTTACCCAGATTCACTTCTTTAGTATGGTGCTCCTTTGTTTTTCGACCATTCTTTAATGTATATACACGCTTAAAAAAGCGACACCAAGAGACAAGAAACCGTTTAGATTCTTTAACATGTGGAGTACTCATCCTCAATTTCTTGATGTTATCGGATCTGCTTGGAATGTTAATGTGCATGGATCCCCCCCCCTTATATCTTATGTCAAAAGCTCAAAGCCTGTAAAGCAAAGCACTAAAGGAGTGGAATACAAATACCTTTGGCAATATTAACACCGAGTTCAACTTTGCGAGAAAGGAACTAATGTCTTTGCAACATGAGCTGCAACTTCACCAAATGATGAAAATATTATCTACAAAGAGGCGAAGCCAGAAATAACTTCATGCAAGCCTTAAAACGGGAGGAAAGTTTTGCAAAGCGTAAGTCTCGACAACATTGGCTTACGCTTACGGGATTCAATACAAAATTTTTTCTATGCTTCAATTGCTACTCGAAGGGCTATTAACCAGACAAGCAAATGCAGAGACGAAGATGATAATCTTATTGAGAAGTTGGATGAGGTTAAAGCACACACTGAGCAATTTTTTATTCCTTACTCAATCAAGCTGGGATACCTAATAACATTCATGTGGAGCCGACTAGAAAAAACATGATTGGAAGCTATTTCAATCCTCAATGCCCCAATTACAGATGACTAAATTGTATGTGTTGTCTTTAAGTCACCAAAGCACAAAAGCCCAGGTCCGGATGGATTTCCAGCTGAATTTTACCAAACCGCTTGGTCAATTATTGGAAATGATGTGATCAAGGCTTGCCAACATTTTTCTCTTCAGGTCATATTAGAGAGAGATGAATTGCACTTTTATTTCCTTAATTAAAAAAAATGCAGGGGCTGATTCACTAGAGAACTATCGACCCATATCATTATGCAACTTTATTTAAAAGATCATCTCCAAAGTATTGGCAAATAGAATGCAAAAGGTAATACACAAGATCATTAGCCCAAACCAAGTGCTTTCATCAAAGGGAGAAGTATACATCATAACATTTTGCTTGCTAATGACTTGGTCAAAGATTTGCATTCAAAAGCAAGAGGGACAAAAATATGTTTTAAAGCTGATTCTGGGAAAGCCTTGATTCAGTTAATAGAAAGTTTATCTATAAGATGCTCCTCGATATGAACTTCCCACAAAGAATGGGTTAATTGGATTCAATCTTGCACGGAAACTCCAAAGTTTTCGATACTCTTTAATGGCTCACCAATTTTTTTTGGGAACACGAATGGCATCCGACAAGGTGATCCACTCTCTCCGTATCTTTTTTTTTTTTTTTTTTTATTACTATTGCGATGGAAGGACTTAGTCTGTATGTTGGAACACGCAGATCTTAAATGGCAGCATTAAGGTACCCATTCTTTGGTTTCTGTTCATATATCACATATAACATTTGCAGATGACTTACTTATCTTTCTCCAAAATGAACCAACTTCAAGAAAGAACCCGGCTACTATTATGAACGACTTTGGTATGGTTTTGGACTTTGATTAAATCATGCAAAAAAGTAAAGTATATATGAGCCCTTACGTTGAGGATAATGTCTTTATTGCACAAACTTTGGGGGTTAGTGAGGGAAGCTTGCCGGTTCCTTATTTGGGTCTCCCGCTCATATCCACAGGCATTCACAAAACCCACTGTCGACCTATCTTGCAAAAAAAAAATAAAGAATAGAATTTCTTCTTGGAAAAATAGGTTTCTATCAAAAGCAGGATGACTTCGAACTCATCCGTTCTGGTATTGCACTCCTACTCTATATATTGGTGTAATGCATTTCTTCTACCTGCTGGACTTCTCCAAGATATTGAAGCGGTTATTAATGAACTCTTCGGAATGGCACAAATGATAAGGCAAATGCATATGGTAAATTGGGATAGCATTTGCAAACCGAAAAGATGAAGGGGGGGCTAAACTTGAGAAATACTAGAGATTGGAATCAAGCATGTGCAGTGCAGCAATTGTGGGATCTTTTTTGCAAAACAAATGTTCCTTATAGTCACATTGGGCTTCTGCTAGGTATCTTTCAAAAGAATCAATCTGGGAAATTTCAACAAGAACATACCACTCTGCAGCTTGGAAAGGAATTTTAAAGGCAAGGAATTGGCTAATCAAACACATTTCCTATGCAAACTCTTCTGGAACTTGTACTAATATGTGGTACGATCCTTGGGTGAATGGGAAGAGTATATTTCAATTATATGGTGACAGAATCTGAAAAGATCTGGGGCTCCCAAAGATTGGAAGGTTTTCGAAGTTCATTGCTAATCTGCACTGGTGTCTCCCTAATCCTATTTCTCCAGAAATGTTATCACTTTGGCCGACTATTATAGTTATTCCAATCACGAACAACTCTTGAGATAAACTTATTTGGCCTCATGACAATGGCAAATTTAGTGCCACATCTGCATGGAATCAAATTAGGCAAAGAAATAACAAGTGGGTCCCAAGCAGTTGGACATGGGATCGAAGGGATCACAAAGACATTCCTTATGTACATGGCAGGCCCTTCTCAATAAACTACCTACAATAGACAATATGAAAAGAAGAGGTATCTATCATGTTAACCGATGCTCCCTTTGTATGCAACAAGAAGAAACTGTTGACCACCTTTATTTTGCTTGTGATTATACAAAATGGATATGGAAGGAGATTCTCCAGCGATTTGAACTCAATAGACTGCCGCAACCAAACTTGCACCAAGAACTAGGCGAACTCATGCAATGTTTCTCAAGGAAAGGGCCTCTCACACAACTGGCAAAGGTTACTTTCACATGCGCTATTTGGTGGATGTGGAAGGAGAGATGTAACAGAATCTTTAAATGTCAACACACAAACAATGCTCGGCTATTGAAAGAGATTATTAGAGACTCAAGATCCTGTATGGAGCAAGATCTCAAAACGGAGCACTTTACCCAAAGAGAAAAATATATTTTTATCAATTTTAAATTTGCTATTAGCTAAAGATCTTGGGAATGATGCCAAATTTTGATATATCTGGATAAACATTTTCTATTTTGATTATAATTAGGAGTTATAGTCTACAACATGTGTAGTCATAACTATCGCATTCGCACTCTATGAGTTACATGGCTTTGTCTATGACTTGTATAGATAAAGCTATTTGTAGAAACTTTACACATAATCAATTTACTTTTACTTACCAAAAAAATAAGATCGTTACATGGGAGAAAAATGAAAAGGGAGCTAAAGAGAAAATATTTACCTGATAATTATAGACAAGAGATCTTTCTCAAAATACATGATTTCAAGCAAAAAGATCTTAGTGTGGAGGAGTACACTGCAGAATTTGATAATTTGATGTTAAAAGGAGAGCTTGTGGAACCGGAAGAGCAAACAATTGCAAGATACTTAGGAGGTCTGAAGTATGAGATTTCTAAAAGTTGTTGACTAAAAAAAAAAAAAGTCGAAATAAGCTGAACTTTTTTTTTTTTTTTTGTAGCTGAACAACTTTAGAAATCTCATACTCCAGACCTTAGGAGGTCTGAAGTATGAGATTTCTAAAGTTGTTCAGCTACAAAAAAAAAGTTCAGCTACAGCTCAGCTTTTTTTGTAGCTGAACAACTTTAGAAATCTCATACTTCAGACCTCCTAAGTATCTTGCAATTGTTTGCTCTTCCGGTTCCACAAGCTCTCCTTTTAACATCAAATTATCAAATTCTGCAGTGTACTCCTCCACACTAAGATCTTTTTGCTTGAAATCATGTATTTTGAGAAAGATCTCTTATCTATCCCGGGTAAATATTTTTCTTTAGCTCCCTTTTCATTTTTCTCCCATGTAACGATCTTACTTTCCCCTCACGTTCTCTTTGTTTCTTCAGATTTTTCCACCAAAAGATGCATTCCACTGAGTTTGAGTGCCACAAGTTTGACCTTCTTTTTGTTCTGTGGTTCATGAAAATCAAAGATTCTTTCTACTGTATTAAGCCAATCGATAAAGTCATCAACATTTACTTTCCCTTCAAATTCTGGAATATCAAATCTGGGATTATTTTATTCTGCCACTCGTCTTGGACTTCATTTCTTCTCCGACATCTTCTCGACTCTCTTGGAAGATGAGGTGTATCATCATCAGAAATAAACTCTCGAGCATCATTTTCATGCCTCTTGGTATCGCTTTTTCTGCGTGTATATACATTAAAGAATGGTCAGAAAACAAAGGAGCACCATACTCAAGAAGTGAATCTGGGTAAACTGTTAACCATTCATGATTAATCAAACACCTATCAAGTCGAGCCATTATTTTCCTGTTAGCAGCACCTTGATTACTCCAGGAGAGCCAATTACCCACAGATTTCATATCAAACAATGCTGCAGTGTCAATGTAATCATTAAAACTTTGAAGTTGGCTTTCCAAACGAAAGTTGTCTACCCGCCTCTTTTTCATTTGTGTACCGAACAGTATTAAAGTCTCCAAGAACAATCCAAGGTACATTGAGACAGTCATTTACAATATTAGTCAGGTCAGACCAAAGAGTATTTCTTTCTTGCATACTGTTTGAAGCATATATACCAGTGAAATTGAATTGACAGCCATTCTTTTTATCCTCTACCTTAAGATGAATGAATTGATTAGTAGCAGAAATAAACCAAGCATTAATAGAGTTAGGATGCCATAAGACCCATATTCTACCAAAAGTTTCATTTGAGTCATTGGTAAACAGTTCTTTTGAGCTTGAACGCGCGATTGTTTAATTTTCGTTTCCACTAGAATAACAATATCACATGCGGCAGACTTGATTATTCTATTGAGCTCCCGACATTTCTCCGGCTTATTAAGTCTGCGAACATTCCAGCATGTTATCTTCATTAGTAATAAACAAATGAAAAGGTAGTAAGGTATTCATCCTACGACTTTGGATGGATTGTACCATCCATTTTCTTATCCTTCGGTTTTGTATTTTCCTCCCGAACAATATCCTTACCTTTTATGGCTTTATTCCTATATTTATCCACTTCATCTACAGCTTGCAGATTTTTAAACTTTAAAGTACCTTGAATCATGTGGTCTTGATTGGCAGGGTTTGTTGAAGCTCGATAAGATTGTTGCAGCACAATATCCTGGATAGTACTTGTTGGAGCAGTCTGTCTAGAGAGGTTTGTTGAGGCATGAGTTTGTTGAGACAGAATATCCTTGTTGGCGATGTTTGTTGTGGCCTGAGTTTGTTGAGGAAGAATATCCTTGCTAGCGAGATTTGCTTGGACCTGAGTTCGTTGAGCTATTGTGGATGGATCCGATGATATTGGAAGAGATGAAGTTCCTGACTTATGTTTCTCCTATCCACTAGTACCATGGGAAACCTCTGTTGTGGAAGGCTCTGACATTATAGGTAGTGATAAAGTTTTGGAATTGTCCTTCGTCGGTGCTTTCCTTGCAGTCGGAATGCTCAATAGTTTTTGCCACCATTGGTACTATTGCCATTAGAGAAGAATCACTTTGTTCTTTGAGGCTTTGCGTGGTTGATAGACCTTTGTGGTTGGTTTTGGGGTTTTTTCGACAAGCTCCATTTGCATGACCAAAAGATAAGCAACGCCGACATCGTTGTGGCTTCGGGGAATATGAGACATGTACCTTCCCAGTGTTCCGTCAAGATCACGATAGAAAACCTCATTAGGATGATCTTCATCGGAAGAAACCAGCACACATGCTCGTGCAAATGCTAATCTAAATCGAAGCCGCCTTTGTTGCTTTGTCGATGTAGAGTGGTCGTCCCAGAGTGCTGCATAACTTTGCAAAAAAACGTCGACTCCAAAGATGTAGAGGCAGTCCTTGAAAGGATACCCATAATGGAATAGACTGTAGGCTATCTAACTCCAAACGGACATCAGAAGACCAACGTCGTAGAATCATTGGATGACCGCGGATAGTCCAGAATCCTTCGAGGATTCGTTGCAAATCTTCTTCAGAGTATAGCTTGCAAACAAAGAATCCGTTCTCCAGCATATGAAGATCAAATGACGTTATTCCCCATCGAGTTTTGATAAATGAGGATAGTGGGAAATAAGATGTTTTGAGACCTACCACATAGCCAACAATCGCCATAGACCATGTCTCAATAATCTCTACTGAATCAGCAGTCTCGTATACAGCAATCTTCTTATCAGCCTGAACTTCTGGAGTAAAGAATTCCAAGCTTAGATCTGGACTTCCAACCGAAGCCTTGAAGAGGCTAGTCCAAGGCCGAGGATCGCTGGAAATGAGAGCAGGCTGCCGTGATCTAGAGCGCGACCTGCTTCGATGCTGCTTGGTCGAAGGAGTTTCTCTCTGGAATGGATATGGTGGAAGAGCAACTTGGGGGGTGGTGGTAAGGAGCCTTGCCATCGTTTCAACCCTCTCGCCACCATCGCCAGCCCTAGGGGCCATCGCTGCCATGTTTGATCCCTCTGGTCGCCGCTACAGAAACGACGCCATTGGGAAAAACCACCGTTGCAGTATATTAGATCGCTACGATACCGTGGCCCTAGGGATTTCTGGTTGCTGCAACAGTATCGTCGCCCTTGGGGAGAAGCCGACGCTATGGAGATCTGGTCGCCACTACAGCGTCGTCGCCCTAGATTTGGTCGCCGCTACTGTACCATCGCCCAAGATCTGGTCGCTGCTACAGTGTCGTCGCCGCCGCTACAGTACCGTCGTCCTTGGGATATCTGATCGCCTCTACAGTATCATCGCCCTTCGCTCGTGGGAGAAAGCCGACGCTGCAGGAGTTAGATCGCCTTAGGGAGATATGGTCGTCGCTACAGTACCGTCGCCCTAGATCTGGGCCGCCGCCGCTACAGTAGCGTTGCCGTTGGGAGATCTGATCACCGCTACAGTGCCGTCGCCCTTCGCCCGTGGGAGAAAGCCAACGCTGCAGATGGATCACTATGTGAATCATTTGTCAAATCTATGAGTCATGAATTTGAAATGAGTTTAATGGGAGAATTAACTTTCTTTTTAGGATTACAAATCAAACAACTTAAGGATGGTATATTTCTTAACCAATCTAAAAATACGTTAGAATTGTTAAAACGATTTAACATGGATAATTCAAAAGCAATAAACACCCCTATGAGTATTGCGACTAAGTTAGATATGGATGAAAATAGTGAAAATTTCGATCAAAAAATATATAGGGGTATGATAGGTAGTCTACTCTACCTTACCGCGACTAGACCAGATATCATGTTTAGTGTAGGACTTTGTGCTAGGTTTCAATCAAATCCTAAATTATCTCATCTTAAAAGTGTTAAAAGAATATTTAGATATCTTAAAGAAACTCCAAATTTAGGTTTATGGTATCCAAAATCCGAAAAATTTGATTTAATGGCTTATGTGGATGCCGACTTTGGGGGATGTAGGATTGATAGAAAAGTACATCCGGAACATGCCAATTTTTAGGACATGCACTTGTTTCTTGGACTTCCAAGAAACAAAATTCAGTTGCACTATCTACGGCGGAAGCCGAATACATTGCTGCGAGTGCATGCTGTGCACAAGTTGTATGGATGAAAAATACATTAGAAGACTATGGAATTCATGTTAAAAATATCCCCATAAAATGTGACAATACTAGTGCCATATGTCTTACTAAAAATCCAATTCAGCACTCTAGAACTAAACACATCGACGTTAGGCACCATTTCATATGCGATGATGTCTTTAACAATGATGTTGTTCTAGAATTCATTGACACAAAGCATCAATTAGCAGATATATTTACAATAGCCCTAAATGAAGACCAATTTGAATTTATTAGAAGGGAACTGGGCATGTTAAATTGTCCCCTAAAGTAAGAAGTTTGAATGTAGTTTACGAAGATTGGCTCATCCTTGTCCCGCTCGTTTGTGGATTTGATTTCATCCTCTTCTTTCGATTCCAAATGAAATATTAAAATACAACTCAATATCTCAACCTTTGCTTGCGTCAAAGACCTCTGGAATTCAAGAAGGAGGAAGAAAAAAAAAAAAAAAATTTCTTCTTCCGCGGCCAGCCAACAGTGGCACCGCCCGAGAACTCTTTTAAACCCGAGAGGGTTAGGGCCGGCGGTGACACCGCCCCCAACCCGTGGAACTCTTGCTCCAACTCTCCCAAACTCTCTCAATCCCTCATTCTAACTTCTACAGACCTTGGAGAAGGAATATTGTTGGTCCAAACTCTCCATCATCTAAGAAACACTCTATAAGGTAAAATCTTCCCTTCACTCTCTTCTTATGTCACCTATTCATTACAATTCATATTTCTCTTATCATTTTGTCTAGAAAATGGCTCCTAAGAGATCAAAAGGGAAAAGGATTGAAGGAGATTCATATGACCATAATCTTTTTAGATCCAAAGAAGATGCCCTTAGATTTCCAAACTTTGAAACAAGATATGTCCATAAGGGAAAATACGTTGATCTTGATGAACTAGGAGATTTAGAACCCATTAGGTGGTTTGCTCATCTAGAGGCCCTACCTCTCTTACAAATAGATGAACCGATTTATCCTCGATTAGTTAAGCTCTTTTATGCAAACCTATGGGTAGAGAACGATAGGCTAAGTTCTTACATGTTAGGAACACAAATTAGGATTTCTAATAATTCTATTTGTGAACTAATCTGCATCACTGAAAAAGATAGGGGCTGCTATTTTAGAGCAAAATGGGATATGAATATAATAGGAGTAACCTACGCCGAAGCTATCGAAACCATTTTTGAAAACTCAAACTTTGGAATAATACCCAAGAGTTGTGAACACTTACTACCTTTTAACTCTAAGGTTCTTCATCATATTATGACAAGCATACTTTTCCCTAAGCAATATCATCTTGATGAAATGAGTACAGTAGAGATAAGCACCATGTATTGGATCATGACTGGTCAACAAAACTGTTTTGGATACTCAATACGGCAACACATGCAGGAAATTACAGCTAAAGATATTATGTTGCCATATGGGGGTTTAATCACTAGATTTCTTCGTGCCTATAACATCTGCATCCCACCCGATGAAGAAACAATTCAGAGTAATAGATATAACGTCATCAATAAAAATCTGCTAAAGAGACTTAGGTGCATATTTAACAATGGAGTATGGGTAAGGCAACCTAGAAGGACAGATCCTATTCCTCCACCAAGAGAAACAACCGAAACACCAATTCTTATGGGAAATGAATCTCCTCCTCCTAGTCCATTTGATGCGCCCAGCCCCCCTGTTTCATCCTCCTCAAGGAATCATTATGACAGAACTATCTCAGATCAAATTCCAACAAGACCAACTCAAATCAGAGCAGGAACAAATTCAGCTCCAAAGCAAATGGAAATTTTAAAGGAACTACTGACAACTAAAAAAAAAATAAATGTTATATATCATCACTATGGATTACCTCCTACTAACAGATGTATCTTTGTATTCTGTTTTTGTTTTTTACTCTTGCTCTCATGTTCCAAGCTTGTCATCTTTTGAACAAAAACTGAACTTTTTGTTGTTATATGCTTCCGGATGAATGCTTATCTTTTCTCTTTGAACATGAATTTTGATAGAATGAATGCTAAAATTTTTTTCTGTAAAATAGTTTTCCTTTTTTTGTTGATGACAAAGGGGGGAAAAATGATGACTTAACTTATATAAGCTAATGTGATATGAATGTCTTATGTGCCTTGCATAATCTTTGAGCATATCGCACAATCGTTTGATCATATTGAATGCATATCTAAAATGTATGATCATGTTGAAAATCTTTATCTCTTATCTTTCAACTTGAAAAGGATTTTCATTGAAGTTTAGCATTGACATTATGCTGAATGAGAAAAACGATAAGTTCTACGGTTAGAACTTATCAGTTCATGCTTGAATTCATGGGATGGAATTCAAGTGTTTTTATCTTCTCATAATATGGCATATAGATAGGGGGAGTTATGTTTATCTCCGTCATCAATTGATTGTCATCATCAAAAAGGGGGAGATTATTGAATCTCGGATTTTGATGATAAAATCAATTGATGGGTTATTTGATCTAATCCATATTACTGAGTTAAGTGTGCAGGATTAACTACGATAACCAGAAAACACAAAGCAAGGATACCGGAGTCAAGTTCGATGGACGTTTAAGAGTTCGAAGAATTGTCGAAGATGTTGCCGGAACCAACCGAGAAAAAATCGGGAACCTGTTGGAATTTTCGGAAGTTCGCCGAAGAGATCGTCGGAGGTTCACGGAGATCACCGAGAAGGCTCGGCTACTCATTAAAGTCATCACAAGTTCGGGAGCTTGCTAGAAGCCCGTCGGAAGAAGTTCGTCGGAAAGCTCACCGGAACAAGACTCGACGTTCGCGGTTGAAAATTTGCTTAGGATGTGTTTTTGTTAAGTAGTTAACATGTAATTAGGATTAGGATTAAGAAATAATCCTATATCCTGGTTAGGGGCCAACTGGGCCCAAAATTAGACTTGGTTTGGGCTAAGTTTGAAGCCCAACCAGTCAACCGAAGAGTCTGGCGGTGGTACTGCCAGACTAGGCGGTTGCACCGCCCAGCACCCGAGAGCTGGGCGGTGGAACCGCCCAGCACTGTCAGCTTCTGACACTGACAGGCGGTGGTACCGCCACTGACAGGCGGTGGCACCGCAGCATCGGGAACTCCACGAGAATTCAAATTTGGAGCCCAAATTTGAATCCTCTTGAGGCCTATAAATACCCCTCAAATCTCAGTTGAGATTACAACTTTTTGAGCAACAATTGATTGAGAGAAAAATCTTAGAAAGTGTTAGCAAGTCTAGATTTCAATTTGCTAGAAAGTTCTCCTCCTTTCTTGCTAAAAATTTGTAAGAGGATGAACTGTTTGCAAAAGGTTGTAAGAGGGGTATTTGCCCTTCCATTTCAAGAGATTTGCTAGTGGAAGGTGGGAGCCTCATCGAAGAGGGGCCTCGCAAGTGGATGTAGGTCATTTGACCGAACCACTCTAAAATCGGCGTGATCCTTGGTTTGCATTTCATTATTGCTATTTACATTACTGCAAACCTTCTTACATGTTTTAGTTCCTTATTACCTTTGCTGCACATATTTAAGAATACGCTTTCAAGTTAAGCTTTTCAAGTTCCGCTCTTATCGAACGAAAGATTGTTTAAAACTTAAATTTTAATCCGCTGCACTAATTCACCCCCACTCTTAGTGCCGCTCCGATCCTAACACCATGGTGCTGAGATGGCTGACATTTTGCTCCGCTAACGTCGGTCGCCGCGGCACGCAAGATCTGCCAAAAAATTGGCCAAAATCATCCAAAAACGGGCCAAAACTGGCCATTTTTCGCTGAACGAGTGAGCAGCGAGCGAAGCGAGAGGCAGCACCGTCCCTGATATACGAATGCCCCATCCAGCCTGTGACACTCGGGGGGTTCCAGGGTGCTGAGATGGCTGACGTTTTGCTCTGCTCACATCGTTCATTGCGACACGCAAGAACTGCCCAAAAACTGGCGAAAACAGACCAAAAACGGGCCAAAACAGGCCATTTTTGGCAGAGCGAGTGAGCGGCGAGCGGCGGACAACAAGCGAAGCGAGTGGCAGCACCGTCCCGGCTATACAAATGCCCCATCCAACCCTGTGCCACCCGAGGGCTTCCATGGTGCTTAGATGGCTGGTGTTTTGCTCCGCTCACATCGATCATCGCGGCACGCAAGAACTGCCAAAAAACTGGCGAAAACGGCACAAAAAGGGTCAAAACTAGCCATTTTTGGCTGAGCGAGCGAGCGACGAGCGACGGAAAGCGAGCGAGGCGAGAGGCAGCACCGTCCCTACGATTCGAATGCCCTATCCAGCCCTGTGCCACCTGGGGGTTTCCAGGGTGCTGAGTTGGCTGGCGTTTTTCTCCGCTCACGTCGGTCACAGCGGCACGCAAGAAATGACCAAAAACTGGACAAAACGGACCAAAACGGGCCAAAACATGCCATTTTTAGTTGAGCGAGCAAGTGGCGAGCGACGGACTGCGAGCGAAGCGAGAGGCAGCACCGTCCCGACTATACGAAAGCCCCATCCAGCCCTGTGCCACCCGGGGGGTTCTAGGGTGCTGAGATGGTTGACGATTTGCTCCGCTCACGTCGGTCACCGCGGCACGCAAGAACTGCCCTAAAACTGGCCAAAATTGCCCAAAAACTAGCCATTTTTGGCTGAGCGAGCGAGCGGCGAGCGGCGGACAGCGAGCGAAGCGAGAGGGAGCACCGTCCCTGCTATACGAATGCCCCATACAACCCTGTGCCACCAGGGGGGTTCCAGGGTGCTGAGATGGCTGACGTTTTGCTCCGCTCACATCAGTCGCCGCGGCATGCAAGAACTGCCCAAAAACTGGCCAAAACGGCCTAAAAATGGGACATTTTTGCCTAAGCGAGCGAGCGGCGAGCGCGGGACCGCGAGCGAAGTGAGAGATAGCACCGTCCCTGCTATACGAATGCCCCATACAACCCTATGCCACCCGGGGGGTTCCAGGGTGCTGAGATGACTGACGTTTTGCTCCGATCACATCGGTCGCCGCTGCTCGCAAGAACTGGCCGAAAACTGGCCAAAACAGCCCGAAAACGGGCCAAAACTGGCCATTTTTGGTTGAGCGAGCGGGCGGCGAACGGCGGACAGCGAGCGAAGCGAGAGGCAGCACCGTCCCTGCTATACAAATGCCTCATCCAGCCCTGTGCCACCCGAGGGGTTCCAGAGTGCTGAGATGGCTTATGGTTTGCTCCGCTCACATCGGTCAACGCGACTCGCAAGAACTGCCCAAAAACTAGCCAAAATGGCCCAAAAACGAGCCAAAACTGGTCATTTTTGGCTGAGCGAGAGAGCGGCGAGCAGCGAACAGCGAGCGAAGCGAGAGGCCGCACCGTCCCTGCTATAAGAATGGCCCATCCAGTCCTGTGCCACTCGGGGGGTTCCATGGTGTTAGGACTCTAGCTAGGAGAGTCCTAATTGAGAGGGACACTCTGTTAGGACTCTAACTAGGAGAGTCCTAATTAAGAGGGACATTCTGTTAGGAGGTTTTTTCTTAGAAAAGAATTAGGAGTTGTAAGGGAATAGGAGTCTTGAGTATGAGTCCTATTAGGAGTTAGGGTTTAGAAGCCCTATAAATAGCCATGTATTCCTTCTCTTTTCATAAGCAATAGATGAATCTTTTCTACAGCCTTTGAGCAGCAACTTGGAGGGAGGAACCCCTATAGAGTTCCAAGGAGGCCGATCCCCTAAAGAGATCAACCCCAAGTTTAGAATCTGCAAGGGTTCTAACACCTGGTATCAGAGCAGCGTTCTTGGCGTCTCGCTGCCCTTCCATAGCCATCCATCAACCCTCCACAACCATCCAAAGCAATTCCCACAATTGCTTAAAAGATCGTCACCGAATTCCGCCATCATCTCCACCACCGCAGATCATCCTTTGATCTCCCCATGAATTGCAACAGGTTCTGGTTTCCTACCTTACTGCAACTGCAATTTATTTATCCCTATCCGAAAATCCAAAAAAAAAAAAAAAATCGTTCCTATATTGCTGTAAATTTTCATCGTAAGTTGCTGAAATTTTTCGACGAGAATTCTGCTATCGCAACTTACACCAATTTTCTTGCTGTTACTACCGAAATTTTCTTAATGGACATCCTTGCTATCATATAAACTGAGATATTGCTGTCAACTCTCTCCTCAAATCTCTCAAATTTTTTGTGGAGATTTCGTCGAGAAACCACTGTTTCTTCAACGATAATTCTGCTCTTATAAGACAACACAATTCTGCAGCTAACTTTCACTGATTTCTATCAAACATATACATGCCTTTAACTCGTCAACAAAAGAGAGATCTTAACATCACATATTTGGAGTCATATACTATGGCATCTGAGGAGACAATCAATGCTAAATTTGAAGCCTTTGAGGCATGAATGGAGGATAAGATTCGGACTCTCCTTACCGAATTCAGTCTGGGCCGACCACCAAGCCCGAAGAAATCACATCAAGGAGAGAGCTCTAACCAATCACATCATGCCCAAAGAGATGACTTCCAAGAGAGGGGAGGCTCTATCACCGACCCCAACTATTCGCGCATGAGAGTGGACTTCCCTAGATGGGAAGAAGGAGACCCAATTGGTTGGATCTCGCGCGCGGAGCGATATTTTCGGTACCATAAAACTGCGGATGCATCCATGGTGGAAATTGCATCTATACATCTTGAAGGGGATGCCATACAATGGTTTGACTGTTTTGAACATACTTATGGAGTCCTTTCATGGCGACAATTCAAAGAAGGACTACTGATCCGCTTCAGACTAACTTATTACGAGAACATTGACGGACAACTAGCAAAGATCCGACAAACCTCCACCATTCAGGAGTACCAAACCAGGTTTAAAAGGTTATCTAATCAAACTTGTGATTGGTCTGAAAAACAGTTATTGGGGACTTTTATTGAGGGCCTAAAGCCGGAGATCCGGGGAGAAGTTAAGGCGCGACAACCATACACACTTATGGCAGCCATCTCTTTCGCACGACTTCAAGAGGAGCGATTGAACCATGAAGCCCGGAGGACTAGGATCACTCCACGACCTACAATACTAAAGCCCTCAGCCCCCCCTACTATCAACCGAGTCCCTACACCGAAAAGGTTAACAAGAGAAGAACTTCGGGAGCGATCTACGAAGGGGTTATGTTGGCGTTGCGACGAGCCGTGGAGCCGCGAGCATCGCTGTAAAAAAGGTAGACTTCTTATGATTGAACTAGTAGAAGAAGAGGTCATTGAACATCTAGAAGAGAGCCTTGAACATGAAGAAGAAGATATGGAAGAAGAGCCACAGCCGACCGACATTACGGTACACACACTAGTCGGCTACTCAAATCCGCAAACGATGAAAGTTGGAGGCCTTCTCAAACAACAGCCGATCACTATTCTCATCGACACGGGTAGCACTAATAACTTCCTGAATAGTAAGGTTGCTGCTCGGATGGCACTGCATATTGAAGGTTGCAGCAAGTTCGACGTAAAGGTTGCCGACGGCAGAATCCTAAAGTGCGACCAAAGATGCCCACAGGTGAAACTATTACTGCAAGACCAAGAATTAATCACCGATTTCTTCCTCCTACCTATCGATGACTATGAGGCAGTGCTTGGTATAGAATGGCTGACTATACTAGGTGATGTCTCTTGGAACTTTTCTAAATTAATTATGAAATTCTAATGTAAGGGCAAACAGATCATCCTATGCGGGAAGCGCGGAAGCAACGTTACCACTGTTTCGACCCAACGAATGGAGAAAGTTTTACATAAGGTAAATGGTGCCTTTTTGATGCACCTCCAGCAGCAACCAAAGGGGAAGAAAATAAAATTTGAAGATCAAAATCTTGCCCAATTGCTTACTGAATTTGCCGACATATTTGCTGAACCGCGCGGTCTTCCTCCTTCTCGGCAACATGACCATCGAATTCCAATCCTTCCGGGCAAGCCACCAGTGAACACTCGACCATACCGATATCCTCACCTCTAGAAAGATGAAATTGAAAAGATCGTAAAGGAGATGCTTGAAACAGGGGTGATTCGACCAAGTTGCAGCCCGTATTTCTCACCGGTGCTACTTGTACGCAAGAAGGACGAAACTTGGCGGATGTGCATCGACTACCGAGCTTTAAATGGCATCACCGTCAAGGACAAATACCCAATACCAGTGGTGGATGAACTTCTTGATGAATTGAAAGGAGCTCAAGTCTTCACGAAGTTGGACCTCCGATCCGGTTACCACCAAATTCGGGTATGTGACGATGACATTCCAAAAACTGCATTTCGCACACAAGATGGCCATTATGAATTCTTGGTAATACCTTTTGGACTCACTAATGCTCCTTCGACCTTTCAAAGTCTTATGAATGATATATTTCAGAGCTTTCTTCGTAAATTTGTGCTGGTATTTTTCGATGATATTCTCGTTTACAGCCCTTCTCTTGAGACTCACTTTCAGCATTTACGGATTGTTTTGACGATCCTTCGGGAGAATACTTTTTTTGTTAAGCAACCAAAGTGCAGCTTTCTTCAGCAAAAAGTAGAGTACCTTGGGCATATAATATTAGAAGAAGGAGTGGCGGTAGACCCAACAAAAATTGAGGCAATGCAAGGCTGGTCGAAACCTACAAACGTGAAATTACTGCGGGGGTTCCTTGGACTAACGGGCTACTACCGAAAATTTGTTAAGGACTATGGGAAGATCAGTGCACCACTCACTTCTTTACTAAAAAACGATGCTTTCCAATGGTCGGACAAAGCCTCTGCTGCCTTCGACAAACTTAAAGCAGCCATGACAACGACGCCAGATTTGGCGCCTACCCGATTTCAATAGACCCTTCATCATTGAGGCCGACGATCCGAGTCGGAATTTGAGCCGTTTCTCATGCAAAATGGTCGACCACTGCATATACTAGCAAGGCATTATCTCCTCCCATCAAAATATGTCAGTATATGATAAGGAGATGCTTGCCATTGTACACGCAGATATCCAGGTCGAGACCCACCGATCCACGGCGCATTTCAAATTAAAACTAACCATAAAAGCCTCAAGTTTTTTTGGAGCAAAAGATATCATGCCCTGAGCAGCAAAAAAATGGGTAACCAAACTTCTTGGATTTGATTACGAAATTATTTACAAAAAGGGGAAAGAAAACGTTATTGCGGAAGCACTCTCACGGCTACTGAACAAGCTAAGGTTTGACCATCTCCTTCCTACCACCGGTCTCCTCGAGGACATTAGGGAAGAATGGAAGAAGGATCCAGAGATCAGTAAGATCATAAAAAAAATTGGAGGATCCAAGTGCAATAGCCCACTACACGGGATTCGAGGGATTTACGCTACAAAGGTCGTGATTGTGCTTATACACGACTCCCCTTGCATCGCATAATCATCTTGCATGAAATGCACTCTATACCTTCAAGAGGGCACTCTGGATTCCTAAGAATCTACAAAAAGAGTGAAGCAAATTTTTTTATTGGAGAGGGATGAAAAAATTATTGCTGAATATGTGGCACAATGTGATATATGTCAACAAAGACAAGGGTGAAACTATGGCAAATCCAGGAAGCTACAACCACTACCCATACGGACTTCGGTGTGGACTGACATCTCCATGGACTTTATTGAAGGGCTGTCATCTTCCAAAGGTAAAAGCACGATTATCGTGGTGGTTGATCGACTTACGAAATATGCTCATTTTTGTGCTGTGAGAAATCCCTACACTGCTGCTAGTATTGGCCAGATTTTCATAGAAAATATTGTTAAACTGCATGGGATGCCAAGGTCCATCGTAAGTGATCGTGACAGGATCTTCACTAGTAAATTTTGGATCAAATTATTTCAGTTACAAGGCACAAGATGAGCACAACGTATCATCCACAAACTGACAGCCAAACAGAAGTGGTAAATAGGTGCTTAGAGACGTACCTCCGGTGTTTCACTAGCGACCGACCAAAAGAGTGGGCGAAATGGCTTCCCTGGGCCGAATGGTGGTATAATACTACATATCATTCATCTACAAAATGTGCCCCTTATGAAGCATTGTATGGTCGACCAGCACCTGTGATTCCAAAGTATGTAATTGGCTTGGCCAAGGTAGATCAGGTTGACCAAGAATTGATTGATAGGGACAAACTCTTACAACTGTTAAAAGATAATCTCTCTTCCGCTCAAGCCAGAATGAAGTAGCAAGCCGACACACGATGAAGTGAAAGAGAATTTTCAGTGGGAGATTGGATTTATCTTCGCCTACAACCATACAAGCAACTCTCTATCAACACTCAAGCCTCCATGAAGCTATCCCCACGTTTTTATGGGCCCTATCAGATCACAGAGCGTATTGGAGCCGTGGCATACAAACTTAAATTACCTGAGGATGCCAAAATTCATCCTGTCTTTCACGTATCATGCCTAAAGCCCAAGTTGGGAGAACACGAGTCACCCCAGATCCAACTGCCCAACAAAACTGAGGATCGAGTTATTCAAGCCCAACCATAGGCTATCCTCGATCGCAGGATCGTGATGCATCGCCGACATCCCTCTACTGAAGTACTAGTGCATTGGAATAATCTACCTGTTGGGAAATCAAGGGGGGCGACATCATATGCGCAGCGGAAGAACAAGAAAACAAAAATCCCCGATTCCCAAAAAGATGTTCGTCGTCGTGCGAAGATTGGTGCGCAAAATCCGCAAAACACAAAACTGCGTATAGAGATTGTGTTACCTAGGGAGATCGTATATCCCTGTTTCCTTGCAGATCCTTAGGAGAGGGTGAAGAAGGTCAAGCATCCTCCTCTCTAGCGGTGATCCACACAGCAGGGGTTGCGGCGACCCTCCTCAAAACTCAGGGGCCTCGAGGTGGAGAGGAGAGGAGAATAGGAAGGGCAAGCAAAGACTCTAGCCTATGAGGGCTCTGAATCCCTCCTATTTATAGAGATCCCGTGTCAAACCCTAATGGGTCCTTCCCTAGTGGGTATTGGATCTGCATCCAATAAGACAAGGGCTCCGTCGGATATCTCATATCCGAACCTCTACTCATCGCAATGCCTACCATATGTGTGTGACCCTCTAGGCTCAATATCGAGCTGGCCGTGAGTCATACCTGTTAGAACTCCTTCTACCTCAGTGAATTATTATCTCTGTAATAATTCACTCGACTCATCGACTACGGACGTACTAGGGTAGTCCCAGACGACGCGATGGGAATCCAATCCATTGGACCGTCGTCTCCGCGATTACCATGTACCTATAGTCCCTCATCCATCTAATATCCAGAGACCGATATCGAGCTTGGTGTTGTTGTCGGACCCATACGGTTTCTACTCGAGTCTCGCTCTAATCGGATTCTCAGGAGAACTCTTTCTCTCTCAACCCGAATGACCCCGGCGGGGATTTGTCCGACCAAGAACACATGGGGATATTCTCTCATGACGCCGAGAGTGGATGATCCTCTATCGACACTCAATAGCCCTCGTAAGGTCGACTACTACTCCCAATAACCATTTGTACTAGATGCGGGACAGCCAAACCTATAAGTCCGGTATCAAAGAGTGGAGCACTCATACAGACATCCTTGGTGTCTCAAGTCTAAGGACCGGATACAACACTAGGACTCACGGAATCATTGTCCGACAATAAGGCATCATCAACCATCCAGCATTTCGTAAGCGGATCAATCGAGTGAACTCATTCTCCAATGAGCACTTGTCTTGTATCCCTAGTGTCCCTACACGAGCACTATGAGACCATTTGCATCCATCATATGGACGGGTATCAAAGACACCAGTCTATCCGGTTATCACGATATCCCTCTCGAGTAACCTATGACCGGGATTATTTAGGATATGTGTTTAAAGGTGAATCGATCTCATTATCGTGATCTCATCACGATCCGATTCCCATTGCACAAATCCAAGGACATCACAATATATATATGCATTTATGCAATAGTTATAAAGTGATATACGTCAAAATATAATAAGCAAAAAGATTCTGTATCAAGTCACACGTGCCATCACTCACGTGATTGGCTTGCTGGGCACCTATGACTAGCACTACCACTTGAAGACGCCACATGGGAATCATATGAGGAGCTGAAGACCCGGTTCCCTGAGTTCATGGAATCTCAGCCTCGAGGACAAGGCTGATTTGAAGAGGGCGGCGGGTCTGTTAGGACTCTAGCTAGGAGAGTCCTAATTGAGAGGGACACTCTGTTAGGACTCTAACTAGGAGAGTCCTAATTGAGAGGGACATTCTGTTAGGAGGTTTTTTCTTAGAGAAGAATTAGAAGTTGTAAGGGAATAGGAGTCTTGAGTATGAGTCCTATTAGGAGTTAGGGTTTAGAAGCCCTATAAATAGCCATGTATTCCTTCTCTTTTCATAAGCAATAGATGAATCTTTTCTGCAGCCTTTGAGCAACAACTTGGAGGGAGGAACCCCTATAGAGTTTCAAGGAGGCCGATCCCCTAAAGAGATCAACCCCAAGTTTAGAATCGGCAAGGGTTCTAACACAGGGTACTGAGATGGCTGACATTTTGGTCCGCTCACGTCATTTTTGGCTGAGCCAACTAGCGGCGAGCGGAGGACAGCGAGCGAAGTGAGAGGCAGCACCGTCCCTGCTAGACGAATGCCCAATCCAGCCGTGTGCCACCCGGGGTGTTCCAGGGTGCTGAGATGGCTGACGTTTTGCTCCGCTCACGTCAGTCACCGCGGCACACAAGAACTGCCCAAAAACTGGCCAAAACGGCCCAAAAACGGGCCATTTTTGGCTGAGCAAAAGAGCGGCGAGTGACGGACAACGAGCGAAGTGAGAGGTAGCACCGTCCCTACTATACGAATGCCCCATACAGCCCTGTGCCACCCGGGGGGTTCCAGGGTGCTGAGATTGTAACACCTCTCATTTCCGAATTTTCGTATAAATTTCTGGTGATAATGTAAGCATTTATTTTAAATTTGATAAAAAGTCAAAGTATGAATCTGAGAACTTATTCATAAGAGTTGGGGGATTTATTCAAACAAAAAATCTGAGGACCTATATGTAAATCCTGAGGACCTAATCGTAAATATGTTAAATACAAGGACTAAACTGTAAAATGTACAAAAATACAAACTCCACCGCTTAAGCCTCTCTGCCTTCGTTCTTAAGGAAGCAGAGAAGGCAGCTGTGTGGATGATCTGGGAAAGAAAGAAAGAAAGAAGAAGAAGAAGAAGAAGAAGAAGAAGAAGAGGAAGAAGAAATTGGGGCTTTAAGGTTTCATGCTCAATTCTTCTCATTTAGGGCTAAAATTCTCAAAGGCAAGTGTTTAACCCCATCCTACAGAATTTTTAGTCTCTTTTTTTATGTTGAATCAAAATAAATTGAAGGATTTCTATTTAGAAACTAATATGTCTCTATTTGGACATAGAACCATGGATTTTGAAGTTTTCATTTCGGTAAACTGACCCCTATACACTGTTTCAGCTATAAGTTTTAGTACAAAATGTGAATTCGGGCAGGAACTATTTTGTTTGAAAGTAGATTCTTATATTTTCCTTTGGACACTGATTTTGTAGATTTTGGACACCGAATACTTACCCAAACATCTGTTTCAATTGAGCCTATAGACGGTGTAAAACAGGGTTCAAGATTTCTGACCTCTCGATACTAAAATGCCTATAACTCCCTGTTAAAAATTCTGAATTATACCAAACTGATTTTATTTGAAACTAGACTTGAAAATCTTTCTTTTGACATATAGTTTGAAAATTTTGGAATTCAATTTCCTACCCTATTATCTGTTGAATCCGACCCTATAAATTCTGCAAAACAGTGATTGTGTTTTGACCTTGTGTTACCAAATCAAAGGTAACTCCGCGTTGGGAACCCTGTTTCATATGAAATTTGTTCCATCAGAATATAGATTGATATATGGTTCGACCATAACTTTCTTATGGGTATTGGAGCATAATTGATATTCTGAAGTATTTGTTTGATGTGCCACTGGAATTCTCTCCGAAATCGACCAAAGCTCGATTTCGCATATTCTGCTCCGTTCCTTTGGATATTTGAATTCGTCTAACCTTCTTATTGGAATTGAGCTAAATATGATTGCTTGGAAATCCCTGTACACTCTTGTTTTTATTTCATTCCAAATCTGAATATATTTGTGAGAGATTTGTTCTTTGTTTCGTATTATCTCGAAAAGGCACATGCACGTTTGTTGTTCCGCGTGTGCTTCCGATATATGCTACTTATTGTTAAAACTGCCCTCTTGTACTCTGGTGTGTGGGATTGTCTGGACCTTTGCCAGAAATGGCAAAGGGTATGCGCTTATTACCCGCTTTGTGGGGTCCCGCTCCGTGGGATATTCTGGACCTTTGCCAGATATGATAAAGGGTATGTGCTTAGAGCCTGCGATGCTCTGCCAGCCCCTCTGACTTCACCTAGACGTGGGTGGAGGGATCTCCCAGACGTGGGAGACTTTTGTCAGGTGGTCATTCAGAAATGGATGACTCACATTCTGATTGAGATCCCACCACACCTTCTATATGTTTGATATGACATCCAGAGTTTTAGTGAGTTGTTTCTGTTCATGCTCTGGATAAGAATGATATGATTGCAACGTTAAGGACGACGTTTGAGCTTCTGTACGATATTTGTTTTTGATATGCTCTGAAATGCTTCATTCACTGATGATTTTGCTTCGAAATGTTCCATATGCCGTTGATATGCTTCGGAACATTTTATATACCATTGATAAGCTCCGATATGTTACCTTTGTTACTGATATGCTCCAATTACTCTATGCCCCAATCTGTTAGGAACCAACTATGTAAGATTGAAAGGACAATTGTGTTTTTGCTCTTAATGATATTATGTCTACGAAAATCGTATATTCTGCCTTGTATTTTGAAACTGTATCTCCTTGGAAGTTGTACTATTTTGATATGAATATGTTAGTCACTTGCTGAGCTCTTTATGCTCACCCCGTTTGTTGATAAATTTTTCAGGATAGCATATTGCTTGCTTAAATGTTAAGATTGGGCTGAGGCGGTGGAAAGTTTAGAAGATTTTGGGGAGATCTTTGTTAGCATATGTGTATTTGTTATATAAGATACTCTGCATCTTATGAAATGTGACGATGAATCTATACCTGTGGATTTTATGTAAGATAAAGGATCCCTCATGTATAGGATTTTGGTATGTTAAGTTAAATTCGTGTAATGATATGATCTTATGGTAATCGTTGGTTTGGTGACTGCATAGACTTCCCCATTTGTGAATTTATATTGTGGTTATTATTTTGATGAGTTGAGTTCTGATTGTATGAATTATCGAGTGATGTGTGGTATGTTTATGAATTGCACAGGGTTATGAATTTGTAGACTATAGAGGTGAAATTTTGATCTGAATGTTTTCTTAGTGACCTCAAATGTGTGCTTGGATCCTGGGTTAGTTATGATGAAAATTTTAAATATTGTCGATATTTTTGAGGGGCGTGACAGAGATGGCTGACGGTTCACTCCTCTCACGTCGGTCGCCACGACACGCAATAAATTCCCAAACACTGGCCAAAACGGACCAAAAACGGGCCAAAGCTAGCCATTTTTGGATGAGCAAAGGAGCGGCGTGCGGCGGACAGCGAGCGAAGTTAGTGGCAGCACCGTCCATGATATACGAATGCCCCATCGAGCCCTATGCCACCCGGGGGTTTCTAGGGTGCTGAGATGGCAGACGTTTTGCTTCGCTCATGTCGGTCGCCGCGGCACGCAAAAACAGCCCAAAAACTGGCCAAAACAGCCCAAAAACGGGCCAAAACTGGCCATTTTTAGCTGAGCGAGCGAGCGGCGAACGGTGGACAGTGAGCGAAGCGAGAGGCAGCACCGTCCCTACTATACGAATGCCCCATCCAGCCCTATGCCACCCGAGGGGTTCCAGGGTGCTGAGATGGCTTAAGGTTTGCTCCGCTCACATCGGTCGATGCGGCTCGCAAGAACTGCCCAAAAACTGCTAGTCATAGGTGCCCAACAAGCCAATCACGTGAGTGATGGCACGTGTGACTTGATACAGAATCTTTTTTGCTTATTATATTTTGGCGTATATCACTTTATAACTATTGCATAAATGCATATATTGTGATGTCCTTGGATTTGTGCAATGGGAATCGGATCGTGATGAGATCACGATAATGAGATCGATTCACCTTTAAACACATATCCATAATAATCCCGGTCATAGGTTACTCGAGAGGGACATCGTGATAACCGGATAGACTGGTGTGCTATATACCCGTCCATATGATGGATGCAGCTGGTCTCATAGCTGCTCGTGTAGGGACACTAGGGATACAATACAGGTGCTCATTGGAGAATGAGTTCACTGATTGATCCGCTTACGGAATGCTGGATGGTTGATGATGCCTTATTGTCAAACAGCGATTCCGTAGTCCTAGTGGTGTATCTGGTCCTTAGACTTGAGACACCAAGGATGTCCTGTATGAGTGCTCCACTCTTTGATACTAGACTTATAGGTTTGGTTGTCCCGCATCTAGTACAGTTGGTCATTGGGAGTGGTAGTCGACCCACGAGGGCTATTGAGTGTCGATAGAGGATCATCCACTCTGGCGCCATGAGAGGAATATCCCATGTGTTCTTGCTCGGACAAATCCACGGCGAGGTCATTCGGGTTGAGAGAGAAAGAGTTCTCGGGAGAATCCGATTAGAGCGAGACTTCGAGTAGAAACCGTATGGGTCCGACAACACCATGCTCGATATATCGGTCCGGGATATTAGATGGATGAGGGACTATAGGTACATGGTGGCGAGGGACGACAGGTCCAATGGATTGGATTCCCCAGATCGATGCGGGGACTCTGGCAGAGTGGCCTAGTACGTCAAGTAGTCGATGAGTCGAGTGAATTATTACATGAGATAATAATTCACCGAAGTTAGAAGGAGTTCTCGACAGGTATGACTCGCGCCAGCTTCGATATTGGGCCTAGAGGGTCACACACATATGGTAGGCATTGCGATGAGTAGAGGTTCGGATATGAGATATCCGACGGGGCCCTTGTCTTATTGGATGCAGATCCAATACCTACTAGGGAAGGACCTATTAGGGTTTGACACGGGATCTCTATAAATAGGAGGGATTCACAGCCTCATAGGCTAGAGTCTTTGCTTGCCCTTCCTATTCTCCTCTCCCTCTCCACCTCAGAGACCTGGAGTTTTGAGGAGGGTCGTTGCAACCCTGCTGTGTGGATCACCGCTAGAGAGGAGGACGCTTGACCTCCTTCACCCTCTCCTAAGGATTTGCAAGGAAACAGGGATATACGATCTCCCTAGGTAACACAATCTCTATACGCAGTTTTGTGTTTTGCGGATTTTTTGCACACCAATCTTTGCACGACGACGAACATCTTTTTGGGAATCGAGGATTTTTGTTTTCTTGTTCTTCCGCTACGCATATGATGTCGCCCCCCATGATTTCCCAACAGCGGTGGTATCGAGCCAAGTTGTTCGATGCGAATGATTGGTTTAAAACCGTGTGTTGTGTTTAGGAAGAATATTGACGTCAAAATCGTTTGATCTAAAAGCGAGGAAGGGCAGCAATAGTTGCTGCCCTCGATCTGCGTCGTCGCGCAAAGCATAAGCGCGGTTTCGGCAGCAATGGCCGTACGTGATCGCTTTTTGAGCTTGCTGCCGGGCGGGTCGGGCGCCCACGGGCAGAGACGCCGTGGGGGCAGCGCCGCCACCGCAGAAGGAAGCGGAGCCTGCCGCCGCGAGAACAGCGGCGCCGCCGCCAATAGGGCAGCAGCACACCCGCCGCCAAAGGGCGGCGCCGCCCAGCAGGCGCGGCGCTTTGCCGCCACCGGGCGGCGGCGACGCCGCCGCCGCTGCTCCTGGCGAAACCCCCCCCCCGAGGGTGACCGCCCATGGGACAGCACGCCCGCTGGAGGCAGCGGGCGCCCGAAGGAGGCGCCCACCGGCGATGGCGTCGCCGCCGCCGGGCGATGCAGCCTTCAGAGGCGAGGCGATGCCCTCGCCCCGCCTGAGAACGCCCGGCCAGGTGGCGGCGGCGGCAGCAGTAGAGGAAATTAGGGTTTTGGGCAAAAGGACAGTTTTGCCCTTGTGAATTTGAGATATTCCAGTTTCTGTCTTTTGTCCAAATTACGAAAATACCCTTAGGAATTGAGAAATTCCCTACATGTCCCTGATTTCAGAAAAATATTAATTAATTAAAAGGTTTAGTTTATTATTATTTTTATTATTATCTAGTAGTCCTACATGATGATGATTATTTATACATGTGATGTATGATGTGTGGACGGATGATCAAGGACCGTGTGATGTGTGTACTTGTGATTATTATTATTGAGGTCTACGAACCTCCATTATATTTCTCGTTTATTATCGGGCCTGCGTGCCTATGATTAAGTTGTAATCACATGAGGAGGCACAGCGGGAGCGTGGAAGCGATAGCGGGACCCACGAGACGGACGATCGTGATGCATAGATATGCATCAAGATGTCGACGGAACCGACGAGGACGAGATGGACGATCACAGGGCATGGAGATGCACCGTTGCACTCATAGATCTTGATGTGAGTGATTAGGCCTACTGGCTCGGGCCTAATCATATTAGGTTGTGGTCCATGATCATCTGATGTGATTGCTTATACACATACTAGATATGTATATATATTTGCATGCGATGTAGATATATATTAAATATGTATATGTGTGACATGTTATATTAGGAGACCAAATTATAGAAACATCTCTCGATAATATTAAGTCGGTAAACGTGAGGCAATTAGATTGACCCACGTGGCCTTCCATCGTTATGAGTAGGAACCGATTCCCGGTGTAGGTTGAGTTGGTCGAGTCCCTCGAGACTCACCTATATCGCAATTTGCTATCTTGCTTACGACATAAAGATGTCACCAGTGACCTGAGGACATGGTATGCTTGGTCGAGTCCCTCGAGGGTATATCATCAAATCAGACTCATCTTGTAACGAAGGTGTTGACTTAACCGAGCATCATGGTTGGTCGAGTCCCTTGAGGCCATGGTGATTCGGAGGCCGAACAGGACGGGAATCACAAGGAGTTGTGATCGGCAAGAGTTGCCTACCTTTTAGGCTTAGTGTGATTGGTCGAGTCCCTCGAGGTTACACTAAGACGCTGATTGATCCTCGATCCCCACTAGAAGTCTCTTTGGAGACTTCCGTTTCATCTTTGAGGGTGTCGGCGTGACTCATTAGTAAAATAGTGGGAGCATATTAAGATAGAAGTCCATATCTTGATAGTTTATTTCTTGCAAAATCTGCATGTTATTCATTTATGCTACATCTTTATTTTCAGAAAATGTCGCTTTCAAATCCCTTTACGTGGCATACTTGATGTCAACCGCCTTATTGGTCCAAATTATACTGGATTGGCTCAGAAACTTGAGAAATTCTCACACGCGGAGAAAATCATGTACGTCCCTGATATAGTGATGCCTACGCCGAAGAAGAAGGCAAGCGAGGATGAGATCGCTTCGCTACGAAGTACATTGATGACTCCACTTTTGCTCGGTGCTATATGTTGGGCTCTATGACTCAGAGTTCTGAGAGACAACATGAAAAGATGGATGCCGATCCATTCTCCTACATGTCCGCAAATTGTTTGAGGAACAGGGAAGGACTCAACGATATGAGATATCCAAGAGCCTTTTCCGCGCTAGGATGACTGAGGGGACACTGGTTTAGAACCATGTCCTAAAGATGATTGAGTGGATAGAGAAACTCACAGGTCTAGGAATGGTCCTAGAGGATAACTTGTGTGTGGACATTGTGCTTTAGTCCCTACCAGATTCCTTTTCACAGTTCATAATGAATTTTAATATAAACAAGCTTGACCGGTACCAATGAATAGGGTAAATGGAAAATATCTATCATATACCTATATTGTGTATGGAATTTATGGTTTCCATTGGTGCAAATCCAATCACCTAGATTTGAGATGAAAAGCAATTCCCCATTGGTAGCAAATAGTTATCCATTAAGCAGAGGAAATAGTATTATAAGAAGCAAAAAGATTATGCGCCTATTGTTAAAAGAGCGGACTAAGAGGGTCAGCTACCTAGCCAACTTTCCTAATTAAATGCCGTCACTGTATAGATAACTCTTATTGTGAAAAGAGTTATTACTCTATAATTGATGGGTAGAGCCAAAAAAAACAAGCTTGAGGTGACTCTCCCAGAGCTCCTAAATATGTTGAGGGAGGTAGAGAGTACTATTAAGAAAGAGAAGCCAGTTCTCTACACTGGTGAGACCAGAAAGAAAAGGAAAGCAGAAAGGTCCCTTAAGAAGGGAAAGGGCAAGGGCAAACAAGGTAAAGCCAAGGTTGCTAAGAAAGACCCAGCAAAGGACAAAGGCCAGTGCTTCCACTGTGGTAAAGATGGGCATTGGAAGAGAAACTGCAAAGAGTACCTTTTGAAAGGGCTTAAACAAAAGCTTGATGAAGCTTCAGGTACATTCATGATCAGTCTCCATTTGTCAAACTCTTATGATAACACATGGGTATTGGATACCGGTAGTGCTTATCATATATGCATTCGTTGCAGGTTCTGGCAAGACCTAGGAGACTACAGAGAGGCGAGATGGACCTCAAGATGGGTAATGGAGCAAAAGTTCTTTGTATTAGCCGTTGGTTGGCAGGTCGCCCTACATCTGCCTAGTGGAGCTTTTATTGCATTAGATGCATGTTATTTTGTTCCTTCTATTATCAAAAACATTATCTCCATTTCATGTTTAACAGTTAGTGGATATAAATTTGTTTTTGAGAACAATGGTTGTTCGATATTATTAGATGATAAGATCATCACGAAAGGAACATTGCATAATGGTTTATTTATGTTAGACACCACTCCACATATCATGAATGTAAATGTGTCCAAAAGGAAACGAGATGAGTTGAACAATGCATACCTGTGGCATTGTAGGCTAGGTCACATCCATGAAAGAAGGATTCAAAAGTTGCTAAATGATGGATATCTAGATCCATTCGACTATGTGTCATATATCGACTTGTGAGCCTTGCATTCGTGGAAAAATCCGACCAAATCTCCATTTAGTGGGCGGAGAGAGAGCCAATGAGTTGTTGGAACTCATACATAGTGATGTATGTGGACCCATGTCAACTCATGCCATTGGAGGTTACTCCTACTTCATTACATTTACTGATGATTTCTCAAGGTATGGATATGTGTACTTAATGAAGTACAAGTCCGAGGCCTTTGAGAAATTCAAAAAGTATAAGAATGAGGTGGAGAACCAGACTGGAAAGAGTATCAAAACTCTTCGATCAGATCGAGGAGGTGAATACTTAAGTACATAGTTTACTCAGTTCCTCAAGGACCATGGGATATTATCCCAATGGACACCTCCTTATACACCTCAGCTCAATGGTGTCTCTGAAAGGAAAATCGTACATTATTATTAGATATGGTACGGTCCATGATGAGTTTTTCACTGACCTACCCATCTCATTCGGGATATGCCCTAGAAACCCGACTTACTTTCTGAATAGAGTTCCAACTAAGTCGGTAGTGTCTACACCATATGAGATATGGAAAGGGAAGAAGCCTGATCTTAAGGTTGTTAAGATGGGGCTGCCCTGCCCATGTTAGAAGACACAACCCCGATAAGTTAGAATCAAGGACGAGAGCGATGCAAATTTGTGGGATACCCCAAGGAAACTTGTGGGTATTTTTTTATCATCTCAAGGACCAAAAGGTCTTTGTAGCTAAGAGAGCAGTGTTCCTTGAGAAGGAACACATTCTTGATGGAGACAGTGGGAGAATGATAGAATTGGCGAGGTTGGAGAACCAAGCTCAAGCACCACTCTCTGACCCGAAGCGTTCAGGTACCTAATACACAAGTATCAACTTTACGCAGGTCCGATAGAGTATCCCATCCTCCCGAGAGATATGTGGGACATATTAGAGCAGATGATGTAGAGGATATTGATCCTCGGACCCACGAGGAGGCTATTATGAGTATAGAATTGGGGGGAAGTGGAAAGAAGCCATGAATTAGAGATGGATTATATGTACTCCAATAAGGTTTGGAACCTAGTTGATGCTTGAGAAGGTATTGTACCCATCAATTGCAAGTGGATCTTTAAGAAAAAGATCGGAGTAGATGGAAAGGTAGAGACCTATAAAGCAAGGCTAGTGGCTAAGGGGTATCGTCAAAGGCAAGGTGTTGACTACGACGAAACTTTCTCACCCGTAGCAATGCTAAAATCTATCAGAATTCTATTGGCTATTGCAGCACACTATGATTATGAGATCTGGCAGATGGATGTGAAAACCGCATTCCTCAACGGGAACCTCGAGGAAGAGGTGTATATGATGCAACCTGAGGGATTCGTGTCCAAGAACTACCCAGATAAGGTGTGTAGGTTGCTTAGATCCATTTATGGACTAAAGCTAGCTTCCCGAAGTTGGAACATAAGATTTGATGAGGCAATCAGATCTTATGACTTCGTTAAGAACGAAGATGAGCCATGTGTATACAGAAAGGTAAGTGGGAGCGTTATCACCTTTTTGGTGTTATATGTGGATGACATCCTCATCATTGGGAATGACATAGGAATGCTGTCCACAATAAAGGATTGGTTATCTAGACACTTCTCCATGAAGGACTTAGGGGAAGCATCTTATATCTTGGGGATTAGAATCTATAGAGATAGATCCAAGAGGATGCTTGGCTTGTCCCAGTCCAGGTACATAGAAACTATTGTCAAAAGGTTTGGCATGGAAAATTCCAAGAGAGGTCTCATACCGATGAGACATGGGATATCGCTTTCTACCAGTATGTCCCCAAAGACTCCAGAAAGAAAGGGCTTAACATGGATATGATACCTTATGCCTCAACAATAGGGTCTATCATGTATGCCATGCTATGTACTAGGCCCGATATAGCATGCTCTCGAAAGTGTCACGAAAGCAGGTATCAGGCGGATCCAGGCTTGGAGCACTAGAAAGCAATAAAGTGTATCCTTAAGTACTTGAGAAGGACTAAGGATCTTTTACTAGTATATGGAGGTAATAGCCTTAAGGTTGAAGGCTACATCGACTCAAGTTTTCAGTCCGATGTCGATGATAGCAAGTCAATTCAGGGTATGTGTACACCTTGAATGGAGGAGCAAGGTGTCGGAAGAGTTCCAAGCAAGATACCACTTTCCGACTCGACCACACAGAGGAAAGTACATTGCTGCATCAGATGCAGCAAAGGAGGGAGTCTGGGTGAAGAAGTTCATCACAGATTTGGGAGTCGATACAGATAGCGACAAGTCGACTTCCTTATATTGCGACAACTATGGGGTGATTACTCAAATAAGGGAACCCGGGTCTCATCAGAAGTGTTCTGAGGAGGTTCCACCTTATCAGAGAGATCGTGACCCGAGGAGATGTAGCAATGGAAAGAGTTCCATTCGAAGATAACATTGCAGATCCACTGATAAAGCCGTTGTCTCATTTTGTCTTTGAGCGTCACAGGGGTCTGATGGGGATCAGACACATAGGTGATTGGCTTTAGGTCAAGTGAGAGATTGCTAGTCATAGGTGCCCAACAAGCCAATCACGTGAGTGATGGCACGTGTGACTAGATACAGAATATTTTTTGCTTATTATATTTTGGCGTATATCACTTTATAACTATTGCATAAATGCATATATTGTGATGTCCTTGGATTTGTGCAATGGGAATCGGATCGTGATGAGATCACGATAATGAGATCGATTCACCTTTAAACACATATCCTTAATAATCCCGGTCATAGGTTACTCGAGAGGGACATCGTGATAACCGGATAGACTGGTGTGCTGTATACCCGTCCATATGATGGATGCAGCTGGTCTCATAGCTGCTCGTGTAGGGACACTAGGGATACAAGACAGAGTGTGCTCATTGGAGAATGAGTTCATCGATTGATCCGCTTTACGGAATCTTTGGATGGTTGATGATGCCTTATTGTCAAACAAGCGATTCCGTAGTCCCTAGTGGTGTATCCGGTCCTTAGACTTGAGACACCAAGGATGTCCCTGTATGAGTGCTCCACTCTTTGATATTAGACTTATAGGTTTTGGTCGCCGCAGAGATCTAGTACAGTTGGTCATTGGGAGTGGTAGTCGACCTTACGAGGGCTATTGAGTGTCGATAGAGGATCATCTACTCTCGGCGTCATGAGAGGAATATCCCATGTGTTCTTGCTCGAGACAAATCACCGGCGAGGGTCATTCGGGTTGAGAGAGAAAGAGTTCTCTAGGAGAATCTGATTAGAGTGAGACACACAGTAGAAACCGTATGGGTCCGACAACACACCATGCTCGATATACGGTCACGGGATATTAGATGGATGAGGGACTATAGGTACATGGTGGCGAGGACGACAGTCCAATGGATTGGATCCCTGTATAACCGGGGACTACGGCGTAGTGGCCTAGTACATCTGTAGTCGATGAGTCGAAAGTGAATTATTACAGAGATAATAATTCACCGAAGTTAGAAGAAGGAGTTCGACATTGAGTCCGACTCACGGCCAGCTCGATATTGGGCCTAGAGGGTCACACACATATGGTAGGCATTGCGATGAGTAGAGGTTCGGATATGAGATATCCGACGGGGCCCTTGTCTTATTGGATGTAGATCCAATACCCACTAGGGAAGGACCTATTAGGGTTTGACACGGGATCTCTATAAATAGGAGGGATTCTCAGCCTCATAGGTTAGAGTCTTTGCTTGCCCTTCTTATTCTCCTCTCCCTCTCCACCTCAGAGGCCTGGAGTTTTGAGGAGGGTCGTCGCAACCCTGCTGTGTGGATCACCGCTAGAGAGGAGGACGCTTGACCTCCTTCACCCTCTCCTAAGGATCTGCAAGGAAACAGGGATATACGATCTCCCTAGGTAACACAATCTCTATACGCAGTTTTGTGTTTTGCGGATTTTTTGCGCACCAATCTTCGCACGACGACGAACATCTTTTTGGGAATCGGGGATTTTTGTTTTCTTGTTCTTCCGCTGCACATATGATGTCGCCCCCCATGATTTCCCAACAAAAACTAGCCAAAACGGCCCAAAAATTAGTCATTTTTGGCTGAGCGAGAGAGCGGCGAGTGGCGGATAGCGAGCGAAGCGAGGGGCCGCACCGTCCCAGCTATACGAATGCCCTATCCAGCCCTGTGCCACCCGGGGGGTTCCAGGGTGCTGAGATGGCTGACGTTTTGCTCCGCTCATGTCGGTCGCCGCGGCACACAAGTACTGCCCAAAAACTGGCCAAAACCGACCAAAAACGAACCAAAAATGGCCACTTTTGGATGAGGGAGCGAGCGGCGAGCGGCGGACAACGAGCGAAGCTAGAGGCAGCACCGTCCCTGCTATATGAATGCCCCATCCAGCCCTGTGCCAGCTGGGGGGTTCCAGGGTGTTGAGATGGCTGACGCTTTGCTCCGCTCACGTCGGTCGCCGCGGCACACAAGTACTGCCCAAAAATGGCCAAAACCACCAAAAACGAGCAAAACATGGTCATTTTTGGCTGAGGGAGCAAGCGGCAAGTGGCGGACAACGTGCGAAGCGAGAGGCACTACCATCCCTGCTATATGAATGCCCCATCCAGCCCTGTGCCACCCGGGGGTTTCTAGGGTGCTAAGATGGCTGACGTTTTGCTCCGCTCACGTCGGTCGCCGCGGCTCACAAGAACTGCCCAAAAACTAGCCAAAACAGCCCAAAAACGGGCCAAAACTTGCTATTTTTGGCTGAGCGAGCGAGCGACGAACGGTGGACAGTGAGCGATGCGAGAGGCAGCACCGTCCCTACTATACGAGTGCCCCATCCAGCCCTGTGCCACCCGGGGGGTCCCAGGGTGCTGAGATGGCTGACCTTTTGCTCCGCTAACGTCAGTCGCCGTGACACGCAAGAACTGCCCAAAAACTGGCAAAAACGGACCAAAAAGGGCCAAAACAGGCCATTTTTGGCTGAGCGAGTGAGTGGCAGACAGCGAGCGAAGCGAGAGGCAGCAATGTCCCGGCTATACGAATGCCCCATCCAGCCCTTGCCAGCCGGGGGGGGTTCCAGGGTGCTGAGATGGTTGATGTTTTGCTCTGCTAACGTCGGTCACGGCGGCACGCAAGAACTGCCCAAAAACTGGCCAAAACAGTCCAAAAATGGGCCAAAACGGGCCAAAACTGGCCATATTTCACTGAGCGAGCAAGCGGCGAATGGCGGACAGCGAGCGAAGCGAGAGGCAGCACCGTCCCTGCTCTACGAATGCTCCATCCAGCCCTCCGCCACCTGGAGGGTTCCAGGGTGCTGAGATGGCTTACGTTTTGCTCCGCTTACGTCGGTCGACGTGGCACGGAAGAATTGCCCAAAAATTGGCAAAAACAGACCAAAAAGGGCCAAAATAGGCCATTTTTGGATGAGCGAGCGAGCAGCGAGTGGCAGAAAGCGAGCGAAACGAGAGATAGCACTGTCCCTGCTATATGAATGCCCCATCAGTCATCGCGTCACGCAAGAACTGCTCCGCTCACGTCTGCTCACGTCGGTCGCCGTGGTACGCAAGAACTACCCAAAAACTGGCCAAAACGACCTAAAAATGGGCCAAAACTGGCCATTTTTCGCTGAGCGAGCGAGCGGCGAGTGGCGGACAGCGAGCGAAGCGAGAGGCTGCACCGTCCATACTATACGAATGCCCCATCCAGCCTTGTGCCACCCGGGGGGTTCCAGGGTGCTGAGATGGTTGACGTTTTGCTATGCTCACGTCGGTCGCCACGGCACGCCAGAACTACCCAAAAACTAGCCAAAACGGCCCAAAAATGGGCCAAAACTGGCCATTTTTCGCCGAGCGAGCGAGCGGCGAGCGGCGGACAACGAGCGAAGCAAGAGGCAGCACCGTCCCTGCTATACGAATGCCCCATCCAGCCCTGTGCCACCCGGCGGGTTCCAGGGTGCTGAGATGGCTGACGTTTTGCTCCGCTCACGTCGGTCGCCGCGGTACACATGAAATGCCCAAAAACCTGCCAAAACGGTCCAAAAACAGTCCAAAAACGGGCCAAAACTGGCCATTTTTAGTTGAGCGACCGAGCGGCAAAGAGCGGACAGCGAGCGAAGCGAGAGGCAGCACCGACCCTGCTATACGAATACCCCATCCTGCTCTGTGCCACCCGGGGGGTTCCAGGGTGCTAAGACGGCTGACATTTTGCTCCGCTCATGTCAGTCGTCGCGACACGCAAGAACTGCCCAAAAACAAGCCAAAACGACCCAAAAAAGGGCCAAAACGGGCATTTTTGGCTGAGCGTGCGAGCGGCGAGCGGCGGAGAGCGAGTGAAGTGAGAGGTACACCGTCCCTGCTATACGAATGCCCCATCTAGCCCTGTGCCACCCGGGGGGTTCCAGGGTGCTGAGATGGCTGACGGTTCGCTCCGCTCACGTCGGTCACCGCGACACGCAAGTACTGCCCAAAAACTAGCGAAACGGACCAAAAACGAGCCAAAATAGGCCATTTTTGGCTGTGCGAGCGAGCGGCGGATAGCGAGCAAAGCGAGAGGCAGCACCGTCCCGGCTATACAAATGCCCCATCCAACCCTGTGCCACCCGAGGGGTTCCAGGGTGCTGAGACGGCTGACGTTTTGCTCCGCTCACGTCGGTCGACGTGGCACGCAAGAACTGCCCAAAAACTGGCGAAAACGGACCAAAAAAGGGCTAAATTAGGCAATTTTTGGCTGAGCGAGCGAGCGGCGGACTGCGAGCGGTGGTCAGCGAGTGAAGCGAGAGGCAGCACCGTCCCGGCTATACAAATGCACCATCCAACCCTGTGCCACCCGGGGGGTTCCATGGAGGCGAGATGGCTGACATTTTGCTCCCCTCATGTCGGTCGCCGCGGCACGCAAAAATTGCCTAAAAACTGGCAAAAACGGCACAAAAACGGGCCAAAACAGGCCATTTTTGGCTGAGCGAGAGAGCGACGAGCAATAGACAATGATCGAAGCGATAGGCAGCAACGTCCCTGCTATACGAATGCCCCATCCAGCCCTGTGCCACCCGGGGGGTTCCAGGGTGCTGAGATGGCTGACGTTTTGCTCCGCTCACGTCGGTCGCCGCATCACGCAAGAACTTTTTTTTGGTAAGTAAAAGTAAATTGATTATGTGTAAAGTTTCTATAAATAGCTTTATCTATACAAGTCATAAACAAAGCCATGTAACTCATAGAGTGCGAATGCGATAGTTATGACTACACATGTTGTAGACTATAACTCCTAATTATAATCAAAATAGAAAATGTTTATCCAGATATATCAAAATTTGGCATCATTCCCAAGATCTTTAGCTAATAGCAAAATTAAAATTGATAAAAATATATTTTTCTCTTTGGGTAAAGTGCTCCGTTTTGAGATCTTGCTCCATACAGGATCTTGAGTCTCTAATAATCTCTTTCAATAGCTGAGCATTATTTGTGTGTTGACATTCAAAGATTCTGTTACATCTCTCCTTCCACATCCACCAAATAGCGCATCTGAAAGTAACTTTTGCCAGTTGTGTGAGAGGCCCTTTTCTTGAGAAACATTGCATGAGTTCGCCTAGTTCTTGGTGCAAGTTTGGTTGCGGCAGTCTATTGAGTTCAAATCGCTGGAGAATCTCCTTCCATATCCATTTTGTATAATCACAAGCAAAATAAAGGTGGTCAACAGTTACCAAAAAAAAAAAAGAAAAAATAGTTTCTTCTTGTTGCATACAAAGGGAGCATCGGTTAACATGATAGATACCTCTTCTTTTCATATTGTCTATTGTAGGTAGTTTATTGAGAAGGGCCTGCCATGTACATAAGGAATGTCTTTGTGATCCCGGTTGATCCCATGTCCAACTGCTTGGGACCCACTTGTTATTTATTTGCCTAATTTGATTCCACGCAAGAACTGCCCAAAAACTTTCCGAAACGGACCAAAAACGGGCCCAAACTGGCCATTTTTGGCTGAGCGAGCGAGCTGCGAGCGGCGGACAGCGAGCGAAGCGAGAGGTAGCACCGTCCCTGCTATATGAATGCCCCATCCAGCCCTGTGCCACCCGGGTTCCAGGGTGCTGAGATGGCTGACATTTTGCTCCGCTCACGTCGGTCACCGCGGCACGCAAGAACTGCCCGCCGCGGCACGCAAGAACTGCCAAAAGACTGGCCAAAATGGCCCAAAAACGAGCCAAAACTGGCCATTTTTGGTTGAGCGAGCGAGCGGCAAGTGGCGCACAGCGAGTGAAGCGATAGGTAGCACCGTCCCTGCTATACGAATGCCCCATACAGCCCTTTGCCACCAGGGGGTTACAGGGTGCTGAGATGGCTGACGGTTCGCTCAGCTCGCGTCGGTCGCCGCGACACGAATGCCCCTCGAGCCCTGTGCCGCCCGGGGGGTTCCAGGGTGCTGAGATGGCAGACGTTTTGCTCCGCTCACGTCGGTCGCCACGGCATGCAAGAACTGCTTAAAAATAGGCCAAAACAGCGCAAAAACGGCCAGTTTTGGCTGAGCGAGCGAACGGCGGACATCGAGCGAAGCGAGAGGCAGCACCGTCCCTGCTATATGAATGCCCCATCCAGCCCTATGCCACTCGGGGGATTGCAGGGTGCTGAGATGGCTTACGTTTTGCTCCGCTCACGTCGGTCGACGTGGCTCGCAAGAACTGCCCAAAAACTAGGCAAAACGATCCAAAAAAGGGCCAAAACTGGTCATATTTTTGGTTGAGCAAGAGAGCAGCGAGTGGCGGACCGTGAGCAAAGCGAGAGGCCACACCGTCCCTGCTATACGAATGCCCCATCCATCCCTGTGCCACTCGGGGGGTTCCAGGGTGCTGAGATGGCTGTCGTTTTGCTCCACTCACGTCGGTTGCCGCGACACGCAAGTACTGCCCAAAAACTGGTCAAAACTTACCAAAAATGGGCCAAAAATGGCCATTTTTGGCTGAGGGAGTGAGCGGCTGACAGCGAGCGAAGCAAGAGGCAGCACCGTCCCTACTATATGAATGCCCCATCCAGCCCTGTGCCACCCGGGGGGTTCCATGGTGTTGAGATGGCGGACGTTTTGTTCCGCTCACATCGGTTGCCGCGGCTCGCAAGAACTGGCCAAAAACTAGCCAAAACAGACCAAAAATGGGCCAAAATAGGCCATTTTTGGCCGAGCGAGCGAGCGGCGAACGACGGACAGCGAGCGAAGCGAGAGGCTGCACTGTCCCTGCTATACGAATGTCCCATCCAGCCCTGAGCCTTCCCGGGGGGATCCATAGGGCTGAGATGGCTGACGTTTTGCTCCGTCACGTCGGTCGCCGTGGCATGCTATACGAATGCCCCATCCAGCCCTATGCCACCCCGAGGATTCTAGGGTGCTGAGATTGCTTACATTTTGTTCCGCTCACGTCGATCGATGCAGCTCGAAGAACTGCCCAAAAACTAGCCAAAACGACCCAAAAACAGGCCAAAACTGGCCATTTTTGGCTGAGCGAGCGAGCAGCGAGCGGCGGACAGTGAGCAAAGCGAGAGGTAGCACCGTCCCTACTATACGAATGCCCCATACAGCCTTGTGCCACCAGGGGGGTTCCAGGGTGTAACATCCCTCATTTTCTGAATTTTCGTATAAGTTTCTAGTGATAACGTAAGTATCTATTTCAAATTTGACAAAAGAGCTAGAGTATGAATCAGAGATAACTTATTCTTAAGATTTGGGGGATTTGTTCAAACAAGAATCTGAGGACTTTTGTGTAAACCCTGAGGACCAAATCGTGAATATAATAAAAACAAGGACTAAACTGCAATACACGCAAAATAACAAATCCCACCGCTTAAGCCACTCTGCCTTTGTTCTTAAGGAACCAGAGAAGGCAGCTGCTGTGTGGAATAACAGAGAAAGAAAGAAAGAAGAAGAGAAAAGAAAGGGAGAAGAAGAAGAAAAATTGGGGCTTGAGGTTTCTTACTCAATCTTCTCAATTGGGGGTCAAAAAAAAAATTTCTCAAAGGCAAGTGTTCTAACCACATCTTATAGAATATTAGCTTCTGTTCCTATGTTGGTTCAAAAAGATCTGAAAGATTTCCATTTAGAACCGGAAATGTCTCTCTTTGGACATAGTACCAAGGATTCTGAAATTTTTCGGTAAACTGACCCCTATATACTTTTCCAGCTATAATTTTTGGTACGAAAAGCAGATTTGGGCAGGACCTAGTTTTTTTGAAAACAGACTCTTATATCTTTCTTTTGAAACAGATTTTGAAGATTTTGAACACCGACTAATTACCCAAACATCTGTTACTAATGAGCCAATAGATGCTGCAAAACAGGGATAAAAATTTCGGACCTTTCGATACTAAAATACTTATAAGTTCCTGTTGGAAATTCTAAATTATACCAAACTGACTTTGTCCGAAACTAGACTTAAAAACCTTTCTTTTGAGATATAGTTTGAAAATTTTGGAATTCAAATACCTACCCTATTATCTGTTGAATCCGACCCTATGTATTCTGCAAAACAGTGATTGTGTTTTTGACCTTGCGTTACCAAATCAAAGGTAACTCCTTGTTGGAAACCATGATTCGTACGAAACTTGTTTCAACAGAAAACAGATTGATATATCTTTCAAAAACAGCTTTCTTAAGGGTATTGGAGCATAATTGATAATCTGAAGTATTTGTTCTATGTGCCACTGGAATTCTGTCAGAAATCGAGCTTCGGTCGATTTCACGTATTCTGTTTCATTCCTTTGGAAATTGAATTCATCTAACCTTCTTATTTGAATTGAGCTAAATATGATTGCTTGGAATCCCGGTATACCCTTGCTTTCATTTCATTCTAAATCTGAATACATTGGTGAGAAAATTGTTGCTTGCATCGTATTGTCTCGTAAAGGCACATGTACGTTTTGTTGTTCCGCGTGTGCTTCCGATATATGCTACTTATTGATCAAACTGCCCTCTTGTACTCTGGTGTTTGTGGGATTTATGTGGACCTTTGCCAGAAATGGTAAAGGGTATTTGTTTAGAGCCTGTGATGCTCTGTCGGCCCCCTCTGGCTTCACCTAGACGTGGGTGGATGGAGCTCCCAAACGTGGGAGACTTCTATCTGGTGGTCATTCAGAAATGGATTAATCACATTCTGTCTCTGGTCCCACTGCACCTTTTGTAAGTTTGATATGATATCCAGAGCTTTGGTTATGTGTTTCTGTTCATGCTTTGGATAAGAATGATATGAATGCAACGTCAAAGACGATGTTTGAGCTTCTGTTCGGTATTTGTTATTGATATGCTTCGAACTGGTTCATTCATTGTTGATATGCTTCGAAATGTTACATACGCCATTGATATGCTCCGAGACATTCCATATGCCATTGATAAGCTCTGATTTTGTTTCATTTGTCATTGATATGCTCCAATTACTCTATACCCCTTCTATTATGAACCAAATGTGTATGATTGAAATGACAATTGTGATTCTGCACCTAAAGATATTACGTCTATGAATTCATATGTTCTGCCTTGCATTTGAAACTTTATCTCTTTGGAAATTGTTCTCTTTTGACATGGATATGTTAGTCACTTGCTGAGCTCTTTATGCTCACCCCGTTGTTGTATAAATTTTTCAGGATAGCGTATTTTTTTTTGGTAAGTAAAAGTAAATTGATTATGTGTAAAGTTTCTACAAATAGCTTTATCTATACAAGTCATAGACAAAGCCATGTAACTCATAGAGTGCGAATGCGATAGTTATGACTACACATGTTGTAGACTATAACTCCTAATTATAATCAAAATAGAAAATGTTTATCCAGATATATCAAAATTTGGCATCATTCCCAAGATCTTTAGCTAATAGCAAAATTAAAATTGATAAAAATATATTTTTCTCTTTGGGTAAAGTGCTCCGTTTTGAGATCTTGCTCCATACAGGATCTTGAGTCTCTAATAATCTCTTTCAATAGCTGAGCATTGTTTGTGTGTTGACATTTAAAGATTCTGTTACATCTCTCCTTCCACATCCACCAAATAGCGATCTGAAAGTAACCTTTGCCGGTTGTGTGAGAGGACCTTTTCTTGAGAAACATTGCATGAGTTCGCCTAGTTCTTGGTGCAAGTTTGGTTTGCGGCAGTCTATTGAGTTCAAATCATTTGGAGAATCTCCTTCCATATCCATTTTGTATAATCACAAGCAAAATAAAGGTGGTCAACAGTTTCTTCTTGTTGCATACAAAGGAGCATCGGTTAACATGATAGATACCTCTTCTTTTCATATTGTCTATTGTAGGTAGTTTATTGAGAAGGGCCTGCCATGTACATAAGGAATGTCTTTGTGATCCCGATCGATCCCATGTCCAACTGCTTGGGACCCACTTGTTATTTCTTTGCCTAATTTGATTCCATGCGGATGTGGCACTAAATTTGCCATTGTCATGAGGCCAAATAAGTATATCTGAAGAGTTGTTCGTGATTGGAATAGCTATAATAGTCGGCCAAAGTGATAACATTTCGGGGAAATAGGATTAGGGAGACACAGTCTTTGTTAGCAATGAACTTCAGAAACCTTCCAATCTTTGGGAGCCCCAGAGATCTTTTTCGTATTCTGTCACCATATAATTGAAATATACTCTTCCCATTCACCCAAGGATCGTACCACATATTAGTACTAGTTCGGAAGAGATTGCATAGGAAATGTGTTTGATTAGCCAATTCCTTGCCTTTAAAATTCCTTTCCAAGCTGCAGAGTGGTATGTTCTTGTTGAAATTTCCCAGATTGATTCTTTTGAAAGATACCTAGCAGAAACCCAAAGTGACCATAAGGAACATTTGTTTTGCAAAAGATCCCACAATTGCTGCACCAGACATGCTTGATTCCAATCTCTAGTATTTCTCAAGTTTAGCCCCCCTTCATCTTTCGGTTTACAAATGCTATCCCAATTTACCATATGCATTGCCTTATCATTTGTGCCATTCCAGAAGAAGTTCATTAATAACCGTTCAATATCTTGGAAAAGTCCTCGTGTTGCACTCCTTTTGTCAGGAAAGCGTATCACTTGCTTAAATGTTAAGATTGGGCCGAGGCAGTAGAAAGTTAGAAGATTTTGGGCAGATCTTTATTAGCATATATGTACTTGTTGTTAGGATCGGAGCAGCACTAAGAGGGGGGTGAATTAGTGCAGCGGATTAAAACTTCAATTTTAAAAAAATCTTTCGTATGATAAGAGCGGAACTTGACAAGCTTAATCTTGAAAGCATATTCTTAAATATGCGCAGCAAAAGTAATGAGGAACTAAAGCATATAAGAAGGTTTGCAATAATGTAAATAGCAATAAGGAAATGCAAACCAAGGATCACGCCGATTTTAGAGTGGTTCGGTCAAATGACCTACTCCACTTGCGAGGCCCCTCTTCGATGAGGCTCCCACCTTCCACTAGCAAGTCTCTTGAAATGGAAGGGTAAATACCCCTCTTACAACTCTTTACAAGCGGTTCACTCTCTAACAGATTTTCGAGAAGAGATGAGGTGAACACTAGCAAATTGAAAAGAAGACAAGCTAACACTTTTCTAAGACCTTTCTCTCAAAATCTTGCTGCTCAAAAAGTTGTGTTCTCAGCTGAGATTTGAGGGGTATTTATAGGCCTCAAGAGGATTCAAATTTGGGCTCCAAAATTTGAGCTCCAAAATTCAAATTCTCTTTGGGTTCCCGATGCTGGCGGTGCCACCGCCCAGCCAAGCGGTGCCACCGCCCAGCGCTCGGGTGCTGGGCGGTGCCACCGCCCAGCCCAGGAGGTGTCACCGCCCAGCTCTCGGGCACTGGGCGGTGCCACCGCCTAGACCAGGCGGTGCCACCGCCTACAGTTTTTTCAGCCCACTAGTTGGGCTTCAATCTTGGCCCAAACTAGTCCGAACTCGGGCCCAATTGGCCCCTACTTAGGTTATAGGATTAATACCTAATCCTAACTCTAATTAACATACTAACTACTAATTTAAAGACATTTTATAAGCTATTACAAAGTCCATAAGTCAAGACTTCTTCCGGCGAGCTTCCGGCGAACTTTCGGCGATCTTCCGAGAAACTCTCGGAAACCATTCTACGGACTCCCTGCAAGCTCTTAAACTTCATGATTTGATCTTGGTGAGTTCCAACGAGCTTCTTCGGCAAGCTCCGTTCTTTCTCGGCGAACTCTGCGAACTTCCCACGAACCTTCCGGCGAGCTTCCGAAAAAACCCTTCGGCAAGCTCCCTACTCATTCTCGGCTAGTTTCGGTAGCGTTCCCGACGATCCTTCGGACTTCCGTCGAACTCTTGAACTCCCAACGAATCCTTCGTGCTTGACTCCACACTTTGTTTTGCTTTATGTCTTCATCATTATCGTAGTTAATCCTGCACATGCAAACCAAAACTCTACTCCGATCTAGACAGTTATTACAAGGTGAATTGACATTCTGTTGCCCGGCACGACATTGGTTGGCGCTTCGTCTGATTCTTTAGCACATCATCCTCTCTTGCGGCTTGTTGCCCAATCGGCGGTTGACCTCTGCAACCCCAATATCCTTGGCGCAATTCCGCTCTCCTTGGCCCGATGCCTGACTTTCGAAGCCTTCTGTCGTCCAATATCCTGACGTGATCTCCTCCGGTGCAACGTCAATTCCTCCTGCGTTAACTGTCTAATTCTGATCGAGTAGACCTGCATCACTCAAAATGCAGTTAAACATCTAAACACAATCAATTAGTTTCATTATCAAAATCCGAGATTCAACACTTGTTGTGTGAGCCACTCTGTATCTAATCAAATGTTGACGATGAATCCAAACTTGTGGATTTTGTGTATGTTAAAGGATCTCTCATGTTTAGGATTTTGGAAAGTTATGTTAAATTTGTGTAATGACATGACTTATGGTAAACGTTAGTTTGGTGACTGCTTAGATTTCCCCACTTGTGAATTTATCTTTGGGGTTATTATTTTGATGAGAGGAGTTGGATCATTATGAAATTTCAAGTGATCGTGGTATGTTTATGAACTGCACAGGGTTTATAAATTGTAGACTATAGAGGTGAAATTTTGTTCTATATGTTTTCTTAGTGACCTCAAATGTGTGTTTGGATCCTGGACTGATTTGTTTTCTTGAGTTTTAAATATTATGGATATTTTTGAGGGAGCGTGACACAGATGGTTGACGTTTTGCTCCGCTCACGTCGGTCGCCGCAGCACTGATGAACTACCCTAAAACTAGCCAAAACGGTCCAAAAACGGGCCAAAACTGGCCATATTTCGCTGAGCAAGCGACCGACGGATAGCGAGCGAAGCGAGAGGCAGCACCGTCCCTGCTATAGGAATGCCCCATCCAGCCCTATGCCAACCGGGGGGTTCCAGGGTGCTGAGATGGCTGACGTTTTGCTCCGCTCACATCGGTCGCCGCGAAACGCAAGAACTGCCCAAAAATTGGCGAAAACGGACCAAAAACGGGCCAAAATAGGCCATTTTTGGCTGAGCGAGCGAGCGAAGTAAGAGGCAGTACCGTCCCGGCTATACAAATGCCCCATCTAACCCTGTGCCACCTGGGGGTTTCCAGGATGCTAAGATGGCTGATGTTTTGCTCCGCTCACGTTGGTCACCGCGGCACGTAAGAACTGCCCAAAAACTGGCGAAAACGGACCAAACACGGGCCAAAATAGGCCATTTTTGGCTAAGCGAGCGAGCGGCGTGCGGTGGACAGCGAGCGAAGCGAGAGGCAGCACCGTCCTGGCTGTACAAATGCCCCATCCAACCCTGTGCCACCCGAGGGGTTCCATGGTGCTGAGATGGCTGATGTTTTACTCCGCTCACATCGGTTGCCGCGGCACGCAAGAACTACCCAAAAACTGGCAAAAACGAAACAAAAAGGGGCCAAAACTGGCCATTTTTGGATGAGCGAGAGAGCGGCGAGGAGCGGACAGCGAGCGAAGTGAGAGGCAGCACCGTCCCTTCTAAACGAATGAACCATCCAACCCTGTGCCACCCGGGGGGTTCCAGGGTGCTGAGATAGCTGACGTTTTGCTTCGCTCATGTCGGTCGCCGTGGCACGCAAGAACTGCCCAAAAACTTGCCAAAACGGACAAAAAACTGGCCAAAACAGGCCATTTTTGGCTGAGCGAGCGAGCGGCGAGCGGCAGACAGCGAGCAAAGCGAGAGGCAGCACCGTCCCAGCTATACAAATGCCCCATCCAGCCCTGAGCCACCCGGGGGGTTCCAGGGTGCTGAGATGGCTGACGTTTTGCTCCGCTCAAGTCGGTCGCCGCGGCACGCAAGAACTGCCCAAAAACTGGCCAAAACGGCCCAAAAAGGGCCCAAAACTGGCCAGTTTTGGCTGAGCGAGCGAGCGACGAGTGGCGGACAGTGAGCAAAGCGAGAGGCAGCACTGTCACTGCTATACGAATTCCCCATCCAGCCCTGTACCACCCGTGGGGTTCCAGGGTGGTGAGATGGCTGACGTTTTGCTCCGTTCACGTTGGTCGCCGTGACACGCAAGAACTGCCCAAAAACGGGCCTAAACTGGCTGGCCTTTTCGCTGAGCTGAAGCGGAAGCGGACGGCGGACAGCGAGCGAATCGAGAGGCAGCACCGTCCCTGCTATACGAATGCCCCATCCAGCCCTGTGCCACACGGGGGGTTCCAGGGTGCTGAGACGGCTGACGTTTTGCTACGCTCACGTCGATCGCCGCGGCACGCAAGAACTGCCCAAAAACTGGCGAAAACGGACCAAAAACGGGCCAAAACATGCCATTTTTGGCTGAGCGAGCGAGCGGCGAGCGACGGACAATGAGCGAAGTGAGAGGCATCACCGTCCAGGCTATACAAATGCCCCATCCAACCCTGTGCCACCCGGGGGTTCCATCATGCTAAGATGGCTGACGTTTTGCTCCGCTCACGTCGATCGCCGCGGCACGCAAGAACTGCCCAAAAACTGGCGAAAATGACACAAAAACGGGCCAAAATTAGCAATTTTTGGCAGAGCGAGCGAGTGGCGGACAGCGAGCGAAGTGAGAGGCAGCACCATCCCTGATATACGAATGCCCTATCCAGCCCTGTGCCACCCGGGGAGTTCCAAGGTGCTGAGATGGCTGACGTATTGCTCCGCTCATGTCGGTCACCGTGGCACGCAAGAACTACCAAAAAACTGGCCAAAATGGACCAAGACGGGCCAAAACTGGCCATTTTTAGTTTAGCGAGCGAGTGGCAAGCGGCGGACTGCGAGCAAAGCAAGAGGAAGCACCGTCCCGGCTATACGAATGCCCCATCCAGCCCTGTGCGACTCAGGGGGTTCCAGGGTGCTGAGATGGCTGACGTTTTGCTCCGCTCAGGTTGGTCACCGTGGCACGCAAGAACTGGCCAAAAACTAGCCAAAACGGCCCAAAAATGGGCCAAAACTGGCCATTTTTGGCTAAGCGAGCGAGCGGCGAACGGCGGACAGCGAGCGAAGCGAGAGGCAGCACCGTCCCTGCTATATGAATTCCCCATCCAGCCCTGTGTCACCTAGGGGGTTCCAGGGTGTTGAGATGGCTTACGGTTTGTTCCGCTCACATCGGTTGACGTGGTTTGCACTCTATGAGTTTGATTGCATAGGAAATGTGGTTCGCACTCTATGAGTTTGATCACATCGGTTTGTTCCGCTCACATCGGTTGACGTGGTTCCCATTCACCCAAGGATCGTACCACATATTAGTACTAGTTCCAAAAGAGATTGCATAGGAAATGTGTTTGATTAGCCAATTCCTTGCCTTTAAAATTCCTTTCCAAGCTGCAGAGTGGTATGTTCTTGTTGAAATTTCCCAGATTGATTCTTTTGAAAGATACCTAGCAGAAACCCAATGTGACCATAAGGAACATTTGTTTTGCAAAAGATCCCACAATTGCTGCACCAGACATGCTTGATTCCAATCTCTAATATTTCTCAAGTTTAGCCCCCCTTCATCTTTCGGTTGGCAAATGCTATCCCAATTTACCATATGCATTGCCTTATCATTTGTGCCATTCTAGAAGAAGTTCATTAATAACCATTCAATATCTTGGAGAAGTCCAGCAGGCAGAAGAAATGCATTACACCAATATATAGAGTAGGAGTGCAATACCGAACGGATGAATTCGAGTCGTCCTGCTTTTGATAGAAACCTATTTTTCCAATAAGAAATTCTATTCTTTATTTTTTGCAAGATAGGCTGACAGTGGGTTTTGTGAATGCCTGTGGATATGAGCGGGAGACCCAAATAAGGAACTGGCAAGCTTCCCTCACTAACCCCCAAAGTTTGTGCAATAAAGACATTATCCTCAACGTAAGGGCTCATATATACTTTACTTTTCGTATGATTTAACTGAAGTCTAGAAACCATACCAAAGTCATTCATAATAGTAGCCAGGTTCTTTACTGAAGTTGGTTCATTTTGGAGAAAGATAAGTAAGTCATTTGCAAATGTTATATGTGATATATGAACAGAACCAGCAATGGGTACCTTAATGCTGCCATTTAAGACTGCGTGTTCCAACATACAGCTAAGTCCTTCCATCGCAATAGTAAAAAGATACCGAGAGAGTGGATCACCTTGTCGGATGCCATTCGTGCTCCTAAAAAAACCAATTGGTGAGCCATTAAAGAGTATAGAAAACTTTGGAGTTTCCAGGCAAGATTGAATCCAATTAACCCATTGCTGTGGGAAGTTCATATCGACGAGCATCTTTTAGATAAACTTCCTATTAACTGAATCGAAGGCTTTCCGTAAATCAGCTTTAAAACATATTTTTGTCCCTCTTGCTTTTGAATGCAAATCTTTGACCAAGTCATTAGCAAGCAAAATGTTATGATGTATACTTCTTCCTTTGATGAAAGCAGCTTGATTTCGCAAGAACTGTCCAAAAACTAGCGAAAACGGCCCAAAAACGGGCCAAAACTGGTCATTTTTGGCTGAGCGAGAGAGCGGCGAGCGGTGGACAGCGAGCAAAGCGAGAGGCAGCACCGTTCCTGCTATATAAATGTCCCATCCATCCCTGTGTCTCCCGGCCAGGGTTGGCTGACGTTTTGCTCCGCTCACGTCGGTCGCCGCGGCTCGCAAGAACTGCCCAAAAACTAGCCAAAACTGACCAAAACGGGCCAAAACAGGCCATTTTTGGCTGAGCGAGCGAGCGGCGAGCGGCGGACTGTGAGCGAAGCGAGAGGTAGCACCGTCCCTGCTATACGAATGCCCCATCCAGCCCTGTGCCACCCGGGGGTTTCCAGGGTGCTGAGATGGCTGACGTTTTGCTCCGCTCATGTCGGTCACCGCGGCACGCAAGAACTGCCCAAAAACTGGCCAAAATGGTCGAAAAAGGGGCCAAAACTGGCCATTTTTGTCTGAGCGAGCGAGCGGCGAGTGGCGGACAGCGAGCGAAGCGAGAGGCAGCACCGTCCCTACTATAGGAATGCCCCATCCAGCCCTGTACCACCCGGGGGGTTCCAGGGTGGTGAGATGGCTGATATTTTGCTCCGTTCACGTTGGTCGCTGCGGCACGCAAGAACTGCCCAAAAACTGGCCAAAATGGTCCAAAAACGGGCCTAAACAGGCAAATTTTCTCGACCGAAGCCGAAGCGGCCCGGGGGACAGTGTGAGCGAATCGAGAGGCAGCACCGTCCCGACTATCTGAATGCCCCATCCAGCCCCCTGTGCCACCGGGGGTTCAGGGTCTTTGAGATGGCTGACGTTTGCTCACGCCACGTCGATCGCCGCGCACGCAAGAACTGCCCAAAAACTAAGCGAAAACGGACCAAAAAGGGCCAAAACAGGCCATTTTTGGCTGAAGCGAAGTGGCGGCGGCGGCGGCGGACAATGAGCAAAGCGAGAGGCAGCACCGTCCAGGCTATACAAATGCCCCATCCAACCCTGTGCCACCCAGGGGGTTCCATGGTTCTGAGATGACTGACGTTTTACTCCGCTCACGTCGATCGACGCGGCACGCAAGAACTGCGCAAAAACTGGCGAAAACGGCACAAAAAGGGCCAAAACTGGTCATTTTTTGGTAGAGCGAGCGAGTGGCGGACAGCGAGCGAAGCGAGAGGCAGCACCATCCCTGATATACGAATGCCCTATCCAGCCCTGTGCCACCCGGGGGGTTCCAAGGTGCTGAGATGGCTGACGTTTTGCTCCGCTCACGTCGGTTACCGCGGCACGCAAGAACTACAAAAAAACTAGACAAAACTGACCAAAACGGGCCAAAACTGGCCATTTTTAGTTGAGCGAGCGAGTGGCAAGCGGCGGACTGCGAGCAAAGCGAGAGGAAGCACTGTCCCGGCTATACGAATGCCCCATCCAGCCCTGTGCCACCCGGGGGGTTCCAGGGTGCTGAGATGGCTTACGATTTGATCCGCTCACGTCGGTCGCCGCGGCACGCAAGAACAGCCCACAAACTAGCAAAAATGGCCCAAAAACGGGCCAAAACTGGCCATTTTTTTTGGTGAGAGTGAAGTGGCGGATAGCGAGCGAAGCGAGAGGCAGCACCGTCCCTGCTATACAAATGCCCCATCTAGCCCTGTGCCACCCGGAGGGTTCCAGGGTGTTGAGATGGCTAACGTTTTGCTTCGCTCACGTCGGTCGCCGTGGCACGCAAGAACTGTCCAAAAACCAGCCAAAACGACCCAAAAACGGGCCAAAACAGGTCATTTTTGGTTGAGCCAGCTAGCGTCGAGCGGAGGACAGCGAGCGAAGTGGGAGGCAGCACCATCCCTGCTATATGAATGCCCCATCCAGCCCTGTGCCACCCAATGTGTTCCAGGGTGCTGAGATGGCTGTCGTTTTGCTCCGCTCATATCAGTCACCGTGGCACGTAAGAATTGCCAAAAAACTGGCCAAAATGGCCCAAAAACAGGCCAAAACGGGCCATTGTTGGCTAAGCGGCGCCGGCGGCGAGTGGCGGACAGTGGCGAAGCTAGAGGTAGCATCGTCCCTGCTATCTGAATGCCCCATACAGCCCCCTGTGCCACCCGGGGTTCGTGGTCTTGAGATGGCTGACGGTTCACTCCGCTCACGTCGATCGCCCGAGACACGCAATAACTGCCCAAAAACTAGCCAAAACGGACCAAAAGGGGCCAAAACTGGCCATTTTGGCTGAGCGGCGTCGGACAGCGAAGTTAGTGGCAGCACCGTCCATGCTATCTGAATGCCCCATCGAGCCCTGTGCCACGGGGGGGTTCCAGGTCTTGAGATGGCTGATGTTTTGCTCCACTCCACGTCGGTCGCCGCGGCGACGCAAGAATTGCCCAAAACTGGCCTAAACAGCCCAAAAACGGGCCAAAACTGGCCATTTCTAGCTGAGCGAGCGAGCAGCGAACGGCGGACAGTGAGCGAAGGGAGAGGCAGCACCGACCCTGCTATACGAATGCCCCATCTAGCCCTGTGCCATCCGGGGGGTTCCAGGGTGCTGAGATGGCTTACGGTTTGCTCCGCTCACATCGGTCGACGCGGCTCGCAAGAACTGCCCAAAAATTGGCCAAAACGGTCGAAAAACGGGCCATTGTTGGCTGAGCGAGGGAGCGGCGACCGGCGGACAGCGAGCGAATCGAGAGGCATCACCGTCCCTGCTATACGAATGCCCCATCTAGCCCTATGCCCCACGGGGGGTTCCTGGGTGCTGAGATGGTTGACGTTTTGCTCCGCTCAGGTCGGTCGCCGTGGCACGCAAGAACTGCCCAAAAACTAGCCAAAACAGCGCAAAAACTGGCCAAAATTGGCCATTTTTGGCTGAGCGAGCGAGTGGCGAATGGCGGACAGCGAGCGAAGTGAGAGGCAGCACCGTCCCTGCTATAGAAATGCCCCATCCAGCCCTGTGCCACCCGGGGGGTTCCAGGGTACTGAGATGGCTTACGGTTTGCTTCGCTCACATCGGTTGACGCGGTTCGCAAGAACTGCCCAAAAACTGGTCATTTTTGGCTGAGCGATAGAGCGGTGAGCGGCGGAGAGCGAGCGAAGCGAGAGGCAGCACCGTCCCTGCTATATGAATGCCCCGTCCAGACCTGTGCCACCCGGCCAGGGTGCCGAGATGGCTGATGTTTTGCTCTGCTCACGTCGGTCGCCACGGCTCGTAAGAACTGCCCGAAAACTAGCCAAAACGGACCAAAAACGGGCCAAAACAGGCCATTTTTGGTTGAGCGAACGAGCGGCGAGCGGCGGACAGTGAGCGAAGCGAGAGGCAGCACCGTCCCAGCTATACGAATGCCCCATCCATCCCTGTGCCACCCGGGGGTTTCTAGGGTGCTTAGATGGCTGACATTTTGCTCCGATCACGTCAGTCGCCGCGGCACGCAAGAACTGCCCAAAAATTAGCCAAAATGGCCCAAAAACTAACCATTTTTGGCTGAGCGAGCGAGCGGTGAGCGGCGGACAGCGAGCTAAGCGAGAGGCAACACCATCACTGCTCTACGAATGCCCCTTCCAGCCCTGTGCCACCCGGGGGGTTCCATGTTGCTTAGATAGCTAACGTTTTGCTCCGCTCACGTCGGTCGCCGCGGCATGCAAGAACTGCCCAAAGACTGGCCAAAATGGCCCAAAAAGGGGCCAAAACTGGTCATTTTTGCCATAGCGAGCAAGCGGTGAGCGGCGAATAGCGAGCGAAGCTAGAGGCAGCACCGTCTCTGCTATACGAATGCCCCATGCGGCCCTATGCCACCCGGGGGGATCCAGGGTGCTGAGATGGCTAACGTTTTGCTCCGCTCACGTCGGTCGCCGCGACACCCAAGAACTGACGAAAAACTGGCCAAAACGACCCAAAAATGGGCCAAAACTGGCCATCTTTGGCTGAGTGAGCGAGCGACGAGCGGCGGACAGCGGGCTGAATGCCCCATCCAGCCCTGTGCCAAACGGGAGGTTCCTGGGTGCTGAGATGGCTGACGTTTTGCTCCGCTCATGTCGGTCGCCGAGGCATGCAAGAACTGCCCAAAAACTAGGCAAAAAGGCCCAAAAACGGGCCATAACTAGCCATTTTTGGCTGAGCGAGCGAGCGACGAGTGATGGACAGCAATCGAAGCGACATGCAGCACCGTCGCTGCTATACGAATGCCCCATCCAGCCATGTAACACCCGAGGGGTTCCAGGGTGCGGAGATGGCTCACATTTTGCTCCGCTCACGTTGGTCGTCGTGGCTCGCAAGAACTGCCTAAAAACTGGCCAAAACAACCCAAAAATGGGCCAAAACTGGTCATTTTTTGTTGATCGAAAGAGCGACGAGCGGCAGATTGCGAGCGAAGTGAGAGGCCGCACCGTCCTTGCTAAACGAATGCCCCATCCAGCCCTGTGCCACTCGGGGTGTTCCAGGGTGCTGAGATGGCTGACATTTTGCTCGCTCCACGTCGGTCGCCCTTTGGCACACAAGTCTTGCCCAAAAACTGGCCAAAACCGACCAAAAAAACAGGCCAAAATGGCCATTTTTAATTTGAGAACAAGCGAAGCGGCGGACAGCGAGCGAAGCGAGAGGCAGCACCGTCCCTGCTATATGAATGCCCCATCCCATCCTATACCACCCGGGGGGTTCCTGGGTGCTAAGATGGCTAACGTTTTGCTCCACTCACGTCGGTAGCCGCGGCTCGCTAGAACTGCCCAGATGGCAAATCACTTTGGTTTGGGCTAATGATCTTGTGTATTACCTTTTGCATTCTATTTGCCAATACTTTGGAGATTATCTTGTAAATAAAGTTGCATAATGATATGGGTCGATAGTTCTCTAGTGAATCAGCCCCTGCATTCTTCGGAATTAAGGAAATAAAAGTGCAATTCATCTCTCTAAGAATATGACCTGAAGAGAAAAAATGTTGGCAAGCCTTGATCACATCATTTCCAATAATAGACCAATCGGTTTGGTAAAATTCATTTGGAAATCCATCCGGACTGGGCTTTTGTGCTTTGGTGACTTAAAGACAACACATACAATTTAGTCATCGTAATTGGGGCATTGAGGATTGAAATAGCTTCTGAATCAAGTTTTCTAGTCGGCTCCACATGAATGTTATTAGGTTTCCCAGCTTGATTGAGTAAGGAATAAAAAAATTGCTCTGTGTGTGCTTTAACCTCATCCAACTTCTCAATAAGATTATCATCTTTGTCTCTGCATTTTGACGTCACGGTTAATAGCCCTTCGAGTAGCAATTGAAGCATAAAAAAAATTTTGTATTGGAATCCCCTAAGCGTAAGCCAATGTTGTCGAGACTTACGCTTTTGCAAAACTTTCCTCCTGTTTTAAGGCTTGCATGAAGTTATTTCTGGCTACGCCTCTTTGTAGATAATATTTTCATCATTTGGTGAAGTTGCAGCTCATGTTGCATAGACATTAGTTCCTTTCTACGCAAAGTTGAACTCACGGTGTTAATATTGCCAAAGGTATTTGTATTCCACTCCTTTAGTCTTTGCTTTTACGTGGGCTTTGAGCTTTTGACATAAGATGTGGGGGGGATCCATGCACATTAACATTCCAAGCAGATCTCGATAACATCAAGAAATTGAGGATGAGTACTCCACATGTTAAAGAATCTAAATGGTTTCTTGCCTCTTGGTGTCGCTTTTTTCTGCGTGTATATACATTAAAGAATGGTCGGAAAACAAAGCAGACACCATACTCAAGAAGTGAATCTGGGTAAACTATTAACCATTCATGATTAATCAAACACCTATCAAGTCGAGCCATTATTTTTTTCTGTTAGCAAAGCACCTTGATTACTCGGAGAGCCAATTACCCACAGATTTCATATCAAACAATCTGCTGCGGTGTCAATGTAATCATTGAACTTTTGAAGTCTGGCTTTTCCGAAAGTTGTCTACCACCCTGTTTTTCATTTTGTAATACCGAACAGTATTAAAGTCTCCAAGAACAATCCAAGGTACATTGAGACAGCCATTTACAATATTAGTCGGTCGGACCAAAGAGTATTTCTTTCTTGCATCTTGTTTGAAGCATATATATACAAAGTGAAATTGAATTGATAGCCATTCTTTTTATCCTCTACCTTAAGATGAATGAATTGATCAGTAGCAGAAATAAACCAAGCATTAATAGAGTTAGGATGCCATAAGACCCATATTCTACCAAAAGTGTCATTTGAGTCATTGGTAAACAGTTCTGCGTCCGGCCATATTAAATTCTTTTGAGCTTGAACGCGCGATTGTTTAATTTTTGTTTTTTGATCGAAGTTTTCACTATTTTCATCCATATCTAACTTAGTCGAAGTACTCATAGGGGTGTTTATTGCTTTTGAATTATCCATGTTAAATCGTTTTAACAATTCTAATGTATATTTAGATTGGTTAAGAAATATACCATCCTTAAGTTGTTTTTTTTTTTGGTAAGTAAAAGTAAATTGATTATGTGTAAAGTTTCTACAAATAGCTTTATCTATATACAAGGAGGAAGGAGGATGCATCCTTAAGTTGTTTGATTTGTAATCCTAAAAAGAAAGTTAATTCCCCCATTAAACTCATTTCAAATTCATGACTCATAGATTTGGCAAATGATTCACATAGTGATTCATCCAGAAGAGCAAAAATAATATCATCAACATAAATTTGTACAATAAGAAAATTATTTTCAAAATGTTTAATAAACAATGTAGTATCAACCTTGCCTTTAGTAAAATTATTTAAAATAAGAAAGGAACTAAGCCTTTCATACCAAGCTCTAGGAGCTTGTTTCAAAGCCATAGAGAGCCTTAGTCAATTTGAATACATGATTAGGAAGAAGAGAATTTTCAAATCAGGAGGTTGTTCGACATATACTTCTTCGGAAATAAAACCATTCAAGAAGGCACTTTTGACATCCATTTGAAATAGTTTAAAATTATAACTACTAGCATAGGCAAGGAGCATCCTTATGGCTTCTAATCGAGCCCGCAGGGGCGAAGGTTTCTTAAATAATCGATACCTTCTTCTTGGTTGAAACCTTTGGCCACTAATCTAACCTTGTTTCTAACCACGATACCATTTTCGTCTTGCTTGTTTCTAAAGACCCACTTAGTACCAATGACTAAATGGTCACTAGGTCTAGGAACAAGCTCCCACCTTGTTTTCTCTCAAATTGATTCAGTTCCTCTTGCATTGCAATAATCCAAAAAATCATCTTTTATGGCCTCGTCAATGCACTTAGGTTCGATTTGAGAGAGGAAGGTGGCATTAGCATAAAAAATTCTTGAAAGAGGAACGAGTTTGAACCCCTTTAGATGTATCCCCTATAATTAGCTCCTTTGGATGAGCATCTATATACTTCCATTCCTTAGGTAAGGAAATTTTGGAAGAAGGTGCATCCAAGTTGCTATTTTGAGGGGGGGTTCATTTAAATTCAAATTATCAAAACCAAGATCATTATCAAAATCATTTTTCTTAAAATTTGAGACCATTAAAAACTACATGAATAGACTCTTCAATTACTAAGGTTCTTTTATTAAAAACCCGAAAAGCTTTCGAAACGGAAGAGTAACCAAGAAAGATGCCTTCATCGGATTTTGCATCAAATTTTCCTAAGGCATCCCTTTCATTTAAAATAAAGCATTTACAACCGAAAACTTTAAAATAGGAAATATTTGGTTTTTTTTTATTCCATAATTCATAGGGAGTTTTTGATAAGGAAGGTCTTATTAGGACTCTATTCATGATGTAGCAAGCCGTATTTACGTCTTCGGCCCAAAAATACTTAGGTAAACTATGTTCATTTAAAATAGTTCTTGCCATTTCTTGTAGGTTTCTATTTTTTCTTTCAACTACTCCATTTTGTTGGGGATTTCTCGGAGTGGAGAAGTTATGATTGTATCCATTAACTTCACAAAAATTTTGAAAGTCACGGTTTTGAAATTCGCCACCATGATCACTCCGAATTGATGAAATCATGAACCCTTTTTCGTTTTGAGTGAGTTTACAAAATTTAGAGAAACACTTGAAACAATCACTTTTGTGAGCTAAGAAATAGGTCCAAGGGTATCTAGAGTAGTCATCCACAATCACAAAAGCATATTTGCTTCCACCTAGACTTGTTGTATCAATTGGTCCAAATAAGTCCAAATGGATCAATTGTAACGGTCTAGTGGTGCTAATTTGATTTTTTGGTTTGAAGCTTGTTTTTATTTGTTTCCCTAGTTGACATGCATCGCATACCTTATCTTTAATAAACTTTATATTCGGAACTCTATTAATGCTTGGTTTATTTCTGCTACTGATCAATTCATTCATCTTAAGGTAGAGGATAAAAAGAATGGCTGTCAATTCAATTTAACTGGTATATATGCTTCAAACAGTATGCAAGAAAGAAATACTCTTTGGTCTGACCTGACTAATATTGTAAATGGCTGTCTCAATGTACCTTGGATTGTTCTTGGAGACTTTAATACTGTTCGGTACACAAATGAAAAACAGGGTGGTAGACAACTTTCAGAAAGCCAGCTTCAAAAGTTCAATGATTACATTGACACTTTGCAGCATTGTTTGATATGAAATCTGTGGGTAATTGGCTCTCTGGAGTAATCAAGGTGCTGCTAACAGAAAAAATAATGGCTCGACTTGATAGGTGTTTGATTAATCATGAATGGTTAACAGTTTACCCAGATTCACTTCTTGAGTATGGTGTTGCTTTGTTTTTCGACCATTCTTTAATGTATATACACGCGAGAAAAAAAAGCGACACCAAGAGGCAAGAAACCATTTAGATTCTTTAACATGTGGAGTACTCATCCTCAATTTCTTGATGTTATCGGATCTGCTTGGAATGTTAATGTGCATGGATCCCCCTTACATCTTATGTCAAAAGCTTAAAGCACAGAAGCAAAAGCAGCACTAAAGGAGTGGAATACAAATACCTTTGGCAATATTAACACCGAGTTCAACTTTTTGAAGAAAGGAACTAATGTCTATGCAACATGAGCTGCAACTTCAGCCAAATGATGAAAATATTATCTACAAAGAGGAAGCGAGAAATAACTTCATGCAAGCCTTAAAACAGGAGGAAAGTTTTGCAAAGCAGAAGTCTCGACAACATTGGCTTTACGCTTAGGGATTCCAATACAAAATTTTTCTATGCTTCAATTGCTACTCGAAGGGCTATTAACCAGATCAACAAATGCAGAGACAAAGATGATAATCTTATTGAGAAGTTGGATGAGGTTAAAAGCACACAGAAAGCAATTTTTTATTCCTTACTCAATCAAGCTTGGAAACCTAATAACATTCATGTGGAGCCAACTAGAAAACTTGATTGAAGCTATTTCAATCCTCAATGCCCCAATTACAGGATGACTAAATTGTATGTGTTGTCTTTAAGTCACCAAAGCACAAAAGCCCAGGTCCGGATGGATTTCGCTGAATTTTACCAAACCGCTTGGTCTATTATTGGAAATGATGTGATCAAGGCTTGCCAACATTTTTTCTCTTCAGGTCATATTCTTAGAGAGATGAATTGCACTTTTATTTCCTTAATTCGAAGAATGAAGGGGCTGATTCACTAGAGAACTATCGACCCATATCATTATGCAACTTTATTTACAAGATCATCTCCAAAGTATTGGCAAATAGAATGCAAAAAGGTAATACACAAGATCATTAGCCCAAACCAAGTCTGCTTTCATCAAAGGGAGAAGTATACATCATAACATTTTGCTTGCTAATGACTTGGTCAAAGATTTGCATTCAAAAGCAAGAGGGACAAAAATATGTTTTAAAAGCTGATTTACGGAAAGCCTTGATTCAGTTAATAGGAAGTTTATCTATAAGATGCTCCTCGATATGAACTTCCCACAAAGCAATGGGTTAATTTGATTCAATCTTGCCTGGAAACTCCAAAGTTTTCGATACTCTTTAATGGCTCACTAATTGGTTTTTTTTAGCATTTAATGGCATCCCGACAAGGTGATCCCTCTCTCTCCGTATCTTTTTACTATTGCGATGGAAGGACTTAGCTGTATGTTGGAACACGCAGTCTTAAATGGCAGACATTAAGGTACCCATTCTTTGGTTTCTGTTCATATATCACATATAACATTTGCAGATTACTTACTTATCTTTCTCCAAAATGAACCAACTTAAATAAAAAACCTGGCTACTATTATGAATGACTTTGGTATGGTTTCTGGACTTCAGTTAAATCATGCGAAAAGTAAAGTATATATGAGCCCTTCCGTTGAGGAAAATGTCTTTATTGCACAAACTTTGGGGGGGTTAGTGAGGGAAGCTTGCAGGTTCCTTATTTGGGTCTCAGCTCATATCCCAGGCATTCACAAAACCCATTGTCACCTATCTATCTTGCAAAAAATAAAGAATAGAATTTCTTCTTGGAAAAATAGGTTTCTATCAAAAGCAGGACGACTCGAACTCATCCGTTTCGGTATTGCACTCCTACTCTATATATTGGTGTAATGCATTTCTTCTACCTGCTGGACTTCTCCAAGATATTGAGCGGTTATTAATGAACTTCTTCCGGAATGGCACAAATGATAAGGCAATGCATATGGTAAATTGGGATAGCATTTGTAAACCGAAAAGATGAAGGGGGCTAAACTTGAGAAATACTAGAGATTGGAATCAAGCATGTCCGGTGCAGCAATTGTGGGATCTTTTGCAAAACAAATGTTCCTTATGGTCACTTTGGGTTTCTGCTAGGTATCTTTCAAAAGAATCAATCTGGGAAATTTCAACAAGAACATACCACTCTGCAGCTTGGAAAGGAATTTTAAAGGCAAGGAATTGGCTAATCAAACACATTTCCTATGCAATCTCTTCTGGAACTAGTACTAATATGTGGTTCGGTCAAATGACGTACTCCACTTGCGAGGCCCCTCTTCGATGAGGCTCCCACCTTCCACTAGCAAGTCTCTTGAAATGGAAGGGTAAATACCCCTCTTACAACTCTTTACAAGCGGTTCACTCTCTAACAGATTTTCGAGAAGAGATGAGGTGAACACTAGCAAATTGAAAAGAAGACAAGCTAACACTTTTCTAAGACCTTTCTCTCAAAATCTTGCTGCTCAAAAAGTTGTGTTCTCAGCTGAGATTTGAGGGGTATTTATAGGCCTCAAGAGGATTCAAATTTGGGCTCCAAAATTTGAGCTCCAAAATTCAAATTCTCTTTGGGTTCCCGATGCTGGCGGTGCCACCGCCCAGCCAAGCGGTGCCACCGCCCAGCCCAGGAGGTGTCACCGCCCAGCTCTCGGGCACTGGGCGGTGCCACCGCCTAGACCAGGCGGTGCCACCGCCTACAGTTTTTTCAACCCACTAGTTGGGCTTCAATCTTGGCCCAAACTAGTCCGAACTCGGGCCCAATTGGCCCCTACTTAGGTTATAGGATTAATACCTAATCCTAACTCTAATTAACATACTAACTACTAATTTAAAGACATTTTATAAGCTATTACAAAGTCCATAAGTCAAGACTTCTTCCGGCGAGCTTCGGTGAACTTTGTGATCTTGAGAAACTCGGAAACCATTCTCGGACTCCTGCAAGCTCTTAAACTTCATGATTTGATCTTGGTGAGTTCCAACGAGCTTCTTGACAAGCTCCGTTCTTTCTCGGCGAACTCTGCGAACTTCCCACGAACCTTCCGGGCGAGCTTCGAAAAAAACCCTTGGCAAGCTCCCTACTCATTCTCGGCTAGTTTGCACGGCGTTCCGACGATCCGCCGGACTTCCGTCGAACTCTTGAACTCCCAACGAATCCTTTCGCTTGACTCCACACTTTGTTTTGCTTTATGTCTTCATCATTATCGTAGTTAATCCTGCACATGCAAACCAAAACTCTACTCCGATCTAGACGGTTATTACAAGGTGAATTGACATTACATTTGCCGAAGACGACATTGGTTGGCGCCGATCGATTCTTTAGCACATCATCCTCTCTTGCGGCTTGTTGCCCAATCGGCGGTTGACCTCTGCAACCCCAATATCCTTGGCGCAATTCCGCTCTCCTTGGCCCGATGCCTGACTTTCGAAGCCTTCTGTCGTCCAATATCCTGACGTGATCTCCTCCGGCGCAACGTCAATTCCTCCTGCGTTAACTGTCTAATTCTGATCGAGTAGACCTGCATCACTCAAAATGCAGTTAAACATCTAAACACAATCAATTAGTTTCATTATCAAAATCCGAGATTCAACACTTGTTGTGTGAGCCACTCTGTATCTAATCAAATGTTGACGATGAATCCAAACTTGTGGATTTTGTGTATGTTAAAGGATCTCTCATGTTTAGGATTTTGGAAAGTTATGTTAAATTTGTGTAATGACATGACTTATGGTAAACGTTAGTTTGGTGACTGCTTAGATTTCCCCACTTGTGAATTTATACTGGGGTTATTATTTTGATGAGAGGAGTTCAGATCGTATGAAATTTCAAGTGATGCGTGGTATGTTTATGAACTGCACAGGGTTTATAAATTGTAGACTATAGAGGTGAAATTTTGTTCTATATGTTTTCTTAGTGACCTCAAATGTGTGTTTGGATCCTGGACTGATTTGTTTTCTTGAGTTTTAAATATTATGGATATTTTTGAGGGAGCGTGACACAGATGGTTGACGTTTTGCTCCGCTCACGTCGGTCGCCGCAGCACTGATGAACTACCCTAAAACTGGCCAAAACGGTCCAAAAACGGGCTAAAACTGGCCATATTTCGCTGAGCGAGCGACCGACGGATAGCGAGCGAAGCGAGAGGCAGCACCGTCCCTGCTATAGGAATGCCCCATCCAGCCCTATGCCAACCGGGGGGTTCCAGGTGCTGAGATGGTCGACGTTTTGTTCTCGCCACATCGGTCGCCGCCAAACGCAAGAACTAAAAAAAGCTGGCGAAAACGGACCAAAAGCGGGCCAAAATAGGCCATTTTTGCCGAGATGCGGCGAAGTAAGAGGCAGTACCGTCCCGCTATACAAATGCCCCATCCAACCCTGTGCCACTGGGGTTTCAGGATGCTAAGATGGCTGATGTTTTGCTCCGCTCACGTTGGTCACCATGCTGGCACGTAAGAACTGCCCAAAAACTGGCGAAAACGGACCAAACACGGGCCAAAATAGGCCATTTTTGGCTAAGCGAGCGAGCGGCGTGCGGTGGACAGCGAGCGAAGCGAGAGGCAGCACCGTCCTGGCTGTACAAATGCCCCATCCAACCCTGTGCCACCCGAGGGGTTCCATGGTGCTGAGATGGCTGATGTTTTACTCCGCTCACATCGGTTGCCGCGGCACGCAAGAACTACCCAAAAACTGGCAAAAACGAAACAAAAAGGGGCCAAAACTGGCCATTTTTGGAGGAGCGAGAGAGCGGCGAGGAGCGGACAGCGAAGCGAAGTGAGAGGCAGCACCGCCCCTTCTAAGCGAATGAACCATCCAACCCTGTGCCACCCGGGGTTTCAGGTGGTGCTGAGATAATGACGTTTTTTTCGCTCATGTCGGTCACCGTGGCACGCAAGAACTGCCCAAAAAACTTGCCAAAACGGACCAAAACTGGCCAAAACAGGCCATTTTTTTGGCTGAGCGGCGGCGGCGAAGGCGACAGCGAAAGCAAAGCGAGAGGCAGCACCGCCCCAGCTATACAAATGCCCCATCCAGCCCCGAAGCCACCGGGGGGGGGGTTCAGGGGTGCTGAGATGGCTGACGTTTTGCTCGCTCAAGTCGGTCGCCGGCGACACGCAAGAACTGCCCAAAAACTGGCCAAAACGGCCCAAAAAGGCCTAAAACTGGCCAGTTTTTTGGCTGAAGCAATGGCGGCGAAAGTGGCGGACAGTGAGCAAAGCGAGAGGCAGCACTGTCACTGCTATACGAATTCCCCATCCAGCCCTGTACCACCCGGGGGGTTCCAGGGTGGTGAGATGGCTGACGTTTTGCTCCGTTCACGTTGGTCGCCGTGACACGCAAGAACTGCCCAAAAACGGGCCTAAACTGGCCATTTTTCGCTGAGCGAGCGAGCGGCGAGCGGCGGACAGCGAGCGAATCGAGAGGCAGCACCGTCCCTGCTATACGAATGCCCCATCCAGCCCTGTGCCACACGGGGGGTTCCAGGGTGCTGAGACGGCTGACGTTTTGCTACGCTCACGTCGATCGCCGCGGCACGCAAGAACTGCCCAAAAACTGGCGAAAACGGACCAAAATCGGGCCAAAACATGCCATTTTTGGCTGAGCGAGCGAGCGGCGAGCGGCGGACAATGAGCGAAGCGAGAGGCATCACCGTCCAGGCTATACAAATGCCCCATCCAACCCTGTGCCACCCGGGGGTTCCATCGTGCTAAGATGGCTGACGTTTTGCTCCGCTCACGTCGATCGCCGCGGCACGCAAGAACTGCCCAAAAACTGGCGAAAATGACACAAAAACGGGCCAAAATTAGCAATTTTTGGCAGAGCGAGCGAGTGGCGGACAGCGAGCGAAGTGAGAGGCAGCACCATCCCTGATATACGAATGCCCTATCCAGCCCTGTGCCACCCGGGGAGTTCCAAGGTGCTGAGATGGCTGACGTTTTGCTCCGCTCATGTCGGTCACCGTGGCACGCAAGAACTACCAAAAAACTGGCCAAAATGGACCAAAACGGGCCAAAACTGGCCATTTTTAGTTTAGCGAGCGAGTGGCAAGCGGCGGACTGCGAGCAAAGCAAGAGGAAGCACCGTCCCGGCTATACGAATGCCCCATCCAGCCCTGTGCGACTCAGGGGGTTCCAGGGTGCTGAGATGGCTGACGTTTTGCTCCGCTCAGGTTGGTCACCGTGGCACGCAAGAACTGGCCAAAAACTAGCCAAAACGGCCCAAAAATGGGCCAAAACTGGCCATTTTTGGCTAAGCGAGCGAGCGGCGAACGGCGGACAGCGAGCGAAGCGAGAGGCAGCACCGTCCCTGCTATATGAATTCCCCATCCAGCCCTGTGTCACCTAGGGGGTTCCAGGGTGTTGAGATGGCTTACGGTTTGTTCCGCTCACATCGGTTGACGTGGTTTGCACTCTATGAGTTTGATTGCATAGGAAATGTGGTTCGCACTCTATAAGTTTGATCACATCGGTTTGTTCCGCTCACATCGGTTGACGTGGTTCCCATTCACCCAAGGATCGTACCACATATTAGTACTAGTTCCAAAAGAGATTGCATAGGAAATGTGTTTGATTAGCCAATTCCTTGCCTTTAAAATTCCTTTCCAAGCTGCAGAGTGGTATGTTCTTGTTGAAATTTCCCAGATTGATTCTTTTGAAAGATACCTAGCAGAAACCCAATGTGACGATAAGGAACATTTGTTTTGCAAAAGATCCCACAATTGCTGCACCAGACATGCTTGATTCCAATCTCTAATATTTCTCAAGTTTAGCCCCCCTTCATCTTTCGGTTGGCAAATGCTATCCCAATTTACCATATGCATTGCCTTATCATTTGTGCCATTCTAGAAGAAGTTCATTAATAACCATTCAATATCTTGGAGAAGTCCAGCAGGCAGAAGAAATGCATTACACCAATATATAGAGTAGGAGTGCAATACCGAACGGATGAATTCGAGTCGTCCTGCTTTTGATAGAAACCTATTTTTCCAATAAGAAATTCTATTCTTTATTTTTTGCAAGATAGGTGACAATTGGGTTTTGTGAATGCTGTGGATATGAGGGAGACCCAAATAAAGGAGGCTGCAAGCTTCCCTCACTAACCCCCAAAGTTTGTGCAATAAAGACATTATCCTCAACGTAAGGGCTCATATATACTTTACTTTTCGCATGATTTAACTGAAGTCTAGAAACCATACCAAAGTCATTCATAATAGTAGCCAGGTCCTTTACTGAAGTTGGTTCATTTTGGAGAAAGATTTTTTTTTGGTAAGTAAAAGTAAATTGATTATGTGTAAAGTTTCTACAAATAGCTTTATCTATACAAGTCATAGACAAAGCCATGTAACTCATAGAGTGCGAATGCGATAGTTATGACTACACATGTTGTAGACTATAACTCCTAATTATAATCAAAATAGAAAATATTTATCCAGATATATCAAAATTTGGCATCATTCCCAAGATCTTTAGCTAATAGCAAAATTAAAATTGATAAAAATTTAATTTTCTCTTTGGGTAAAGTGCTCCGTTTTGAGATCTTGCTCCATACAGGATCTTGAGTCTCTAATAATCTCTTTCAATAGCTGAGCATTGTTTGTGTGTTGACATTTAAAGATTCTGTTACATCTCTCCTTCCACATCCACCAAATAGCGCATCTGAAAGTAACCTTTGCCAGTTGTTTGAGAGGCCCTTTTCTTGAGCAACATTGCATGAGTTCGCCTAGTTCTTGGTGCAAGTTTGGTTGCGGCAGTCTATTGAGTTCAAATCATTTGGAGAATCTCCTTTCATATCCATTTTGTATAATCACAAGCAAAATAAAGGTGGTCAACAGTTTCTTCTTGTTGCATACAAAGGAGCATCGGTTAACATGATAGATACCTCTTCTTTTCATATTGTCTATTGTAGGTAGTTTATTGAGAAGGGCCTGCCATGTACATAAGGAATGTCTTTGTGATCCCGGTCGATCCCATGTCCAACTGCTTGGGACCCACTTGTTATTTCTTTGCCTAATTTGATTCCATGCAGATGTGGCACTAAATTTGCCATTGTCATGAGGCCAAATAAGTTTATCGAAGAGTTGTTCGTGATTGGAATAGCTATAATAGTCGGCCAAAGTGATAACATTTCTGGGAAATAGGATTAGGGAGACACAGTGTACCGTTAGCAATGAACTCAGAAACCTTCCAATCTTTGGGAGCCAGAGATCTTTTTCGTATTCTGTCACCATATAATTGAAATATACTCTTCCCATTCACCCAAGGATCGTACCACATATTAGTACTAGTTCAGAAGAGATTGCATAGGAAATGTGTTTGATTAGCCAATTCCTTGCCTTTAAAATTCCTTTCCAAGTCTGTAGAGTGGTATGTTCTTGTTGAAATTTCCCAGATTGATTCTTTTTGAAAGATACCTAGCAGAAACCCAAAGTGACCATAAGGAACATTTGTTTTGCAAAAGATCCCACAATTGCTGCACTGACACCGGACATGCTTGATTCCAATCTCTAGTATTTCTCAAGTTTAGCCCCCCCTTCATCTTTGGTTTACAAATGCTATCCCAATTTACCATATGCATTGCCTTATTATTTGTGCCATTCAGAAGAAGTTCATTAATAACCGTTCAATATCTTGGAGAAGTCCAGCAGGTAGAAGAAATGCATTACACCAATATATAGAGTAGGAGTGCAATACCGAAACGGATGAGTTCGAAGTCGTCCCGCTTTTGATAGAAACCTATTTTTCCAAGAAGAAATTCTATTCTTTATTTTTTTTTGCAAGATAGGGTGACAGTGGGTTTTGTGAATGCCTGTGGATATGAGCGGGGAGACCCAAATAAGGAACTGGCAAGCTTCCCTCACTAACCCCCAAAGTTTGTGCAATAAAGACATTATCCTCAACGTAAGGGCTCATATATACTTTACTTTTCGCATGATTTAAGCGAAGTCCAGAAACCATACCAAAGTCATTCATAATAGTAGCCAGGTTCTTTCTTGAAGTTGGTTCATTTTGGAGAAAGATAAGTAAGTCATCTGCAAATGTTATATGTGATATATGAACGAGAACCAAACAATGGGTACCTTAATGTTGCCATTTAAGACTGCGTGTTCCAACATACTGACTAAGTCCTTCCATCATAATAGTAAAAAAGATCTGGGGAGAGAGTGGATCACCTTGTCGGATGCCATTCGTGCTCCCAAAAAAACCAATTGGTGAGCCATTAAAGAGTATCGAAAACTTTGGAGTTTTCCGGCAAGATTGAATCCAATTAACCCATTCTTTGTGGGAAGTTCATATCGAGGAGCATCTTATAGATAAACTTCCTATTAACTGAATCGAAGGCTTTCCGTAAATCAGCTTTAAAACATATTTTTTGTCCCTCTTGCTTTTGAATGCAAATCTTTGACCAAGTCATTAGCAAGCAAAATGTTATGATGTATACTTCTCCCTTTGATGAAAGCAGCTTGGTTTGGGCTAATGATCTTGTGTATTACCTTTTGCATTCTATTTGTCAATACTTTGGAGATGATCTTGTAAATAAAGTTGCATAATGATATGGGTCGATAGTTCTCTAGTGAATCAGCCCCCTGCATTCTTGAATTAAGGAAATAAAAGTGCAATTCATCTCTCTAAGAATATGACCTGAAGAAAAAAATGTTGGCAAGCCTTGATCACATCATTTCCAATAATAGACCAAGCGGTTTGGTAAAATTCATTTGGAAATCCATCCGGACTGGGCTTTTGTGCTTTGGTGACTTAAAGATAACACATACAATTTTCGTCATCCGTAATTGGGGCATTGAGGATTGAAATAGCTTCGAATCAAGTTTTCTAGTCGGCTCCACATGAATGTTATTAGGTTTCCCAGCTTGATTGAGTAAGGAATAAAAAATTGCTCGTGTGTGCTTTAACCTCATCCAACTTCTCAATAAGATTATCATCTTTGTCTCTGATTTGTCGATCTGGTTAATAGCCCTTCGAGTAGCAATTGAAGCATAGAAAAATTTTGTATTGGAATCCCCTAGCGTAAGCCAATGTTGTCGAGACTTCTGCTTTGCAAAACTTTCCTCCTGTTTTAAGGCTTGCATGAAGTTATTTCTGGCTACGCCTCTTTGTAGATAATATTTTCATCATTTGGCTGAAGTTGCAGCTCATGTTGCATAGACATTAGTTCCTTTTCGCAAAGTTGAACTCTGGTGTTAATATTGCCAAAGGTATTTGTATTCCACTCCTTTAGTGCTGCTTTACTGAGGTTTTGAGCTTTTGACATAAGATGTAAGGGGGGGGATCCATGCACATTAACATTCCAAGCAGATCGATAACATCAAGAAATTGAGGATGAGTACTCCGTGTTAAAGAATCTAAATGGTTTCTTGCCTCTTGGTGTCGCTTTTTTTTTTCTGCGTGTATATACATTAAAGAATGGTCAGAAAACAAAGCAAGCACCATACTCAAGAAGTGAATCTGGGTAAACTGTTAACCATTCATGATTAATCAAACACCTATCAAGTCGAGCCATTATTTTTTCTGTTAGCAAAGCACCTTGATTACTCCGGAGAGCCAATTACCCACAGATTTCATATCAAACAATGCTGCAGTGTCAATGTAATCATTGAACTTTTGAAGCTGGCTTTTTGAAAGTTGTCTACCACCCTGTTTTTCATTTGTGTACCGAACAGTATTAAAGTCTCCAAGAACAATCCAAGGTACATTGAGACAGCCATTTACAATATTAGTGGTCGGACCAAAGAGTATTTCTTTCTTGCATCTTGTTTGAAGCATATATACCAAAGTGAAATTGAATTGTGACCATTCTTTTTATCCTCTACCTTAAGATGAATGAATTGATCAGTAGCAGAAATAAACCAAGCATTACTAGAGTTAGGATGCCATAAGACCCATATTCTACCAACAGTGTCATTTGAGTCATTGGTAAACAGTTCTGCGTCCGGCCATATTAAATTCTTTTCAGCTTGAACGCGCGATTGTTTAATTTTTGTTTCCACTAGAATAACAATATCACATGCAGCAGACTTGATTATTCTATTGAGCTCCCGACATTTCTCCGGCTTATTAAGTCCTTGAACATTCAAGCATGTTATCTTCATTAGTAAAAGATAGTAAGGTATTCATCCCTACGACTTTGGATGGATTGTACCATCCTTTTTTCTTATCTTTCGGTTTTGTATTTTCCTCCCGCACAATATCCTTACCTTTTATGGCTTTATTCCTATATTTATCCACTTCATCTACAGCTTGCAGATTTTTAAACTTTAAAATACCTTGAATCATGTGGTCTTGATTGGCAGGGTTTGTTGAAGCTCGATAAGATTGTTGCATCACAATATCCTGGATTGTACTTGTTGGAGCAGTCTGGCTATAGAGGTTTGTTGGAGCATGAGTTTGTTGAGACAGAATATCCTTGTTGGCAATGTTTGTTGTGGCCTGAGTTTGTTGAGGAATAATATCCTTGCTAGCGAGATTTGCTTGGACCTGAGTTCGTTGAGCTAGTGTGGATGGATCCGATGATATTGGAAGAGATGAAGTTCCTGATTTATGTTTCTCCTATCCACTAGTACCATGGGAAACCTCTGTTGTGGAAGGCTCTGACATTATAGGTACAGATAAAGTTTTGGAATTGTCCTTCTGTCCGCGGTGCTTTCCTTGCGAGTCGGAATGCACAATAGTTTTTGCCACCATCGGTGCTGCTGCCATTAGAGAAGAATCACTTTGTTGCTGAGGCGCTTGACGTGGTCGATAGAAAGATAAGTAAGTCATTTGCAAATGTTATATGTGATATATGAACAGAACCAGCAATGGGTACCTTAATGCTGCCATTTAAGACTGCGTGTTCCAACATACAGCTAAGTCCTTCCATCGCAATAGTAAAAAGATACCGAGAGAGTGGATCACCTTGTCGGATGCCATTCGTGCTCCCAAAAAAACCAATTGGTGAGCCATTAAAGAGTATAGAAAACTTTGGAGTTTCCAGGCAAGATTGAATCCAATTAACCCATTGTTGTGGGAAGTTCATATCGACGAAAGCATCTTTTAGATAAACTTCCTATTAACTGAATGAAGGCTTTTCCAGTAAATCAGCTTTAAAACATATTTTTGTCCCTCTTGCTTTTGAATGCAAATCTTTGACCAAGTCATTAGCAAGCAAAATGTTATGATGTATACTTCTTCCTTTGATGAAAGCAGCTTGATTTCGCAAGAACTGTCCAAAAACTAGCGAAAACGGCCCAAAAACGGGCCAAAACTGGTCATTTTTGGCTGAGCGAGAGAGCGGCGAGCGGCGGACAGCGAGCAAAGCGAGAGGCAGCACCGTTCCTGCTATATAAATGTCCCATCCATCCCTGTGTCTCCCGGCCAGGGTTGGCTGACGTTTTGCTCCGCTCACGTCGGTCGCCGCGGCTCGCAAGAACTGCCCAAAAACTAGCCAAAACTGACCAAAACGGGCCAAAACAGGCCATTTTTGGCTGAGCGAGCGAGCGGCGAGCGGCGGACTGTGAGCGAAGCGAGAGGTAGCACCGTCCCTGCTATACGAATGCCCCATCCAGCCCTGTGCCACCCGGGGGTTTCCAGGGTGCTGAGATGGCTGACGTTTTGCTCCGCTCATGTCGGTCACCGCGGCACGCAAGAACTGCCCAAAAACTGGCCAAAATGGTCAAAAAAGGGGCCAAAACTGGCCATTTTTGTCTGAGCGAGCGAGCGGCGAGTGGCGGACAGCGAGCGAAGCGAGAGGCAGCACCGTCCCTACTATACGAATGCCCCATCCAGCCCTGTACCACCCGGGGGGTTCCAGGGTGGTGAGATGGCTGATATTTTGCTCCGTTCACGTTGGTCGCTGCGGCACGCAAGAACTGCCCAAAAACTGGCCAAAATGGTCCAAAAACGGGCCTAAACAGGCCAATTTTCTCTGACCGAGCGAGCGGCGAGCGGCGGACAGTGAGCGAATCGAGAGGCAGCACCGTCCCGACTATACGAATGCCCCATCCAGCCCTGTGCCACCCGGGGGGTTCCAGGGTGCTGAGATGGCTGACGTTTTGCTACGCTCACGTCGATCGCCGCGGCACGCAAGAACTGCCCAAAAACTAGCGAAAACGGACCAAAAAGGGCCAAAACAGGCCATTTTTGGCTGAGCGAGTGAGCGGCGAGCGGCGGACAATGAGCAAAGCGAGAGGCAGCACCGTCCAGGCTATACAAATGCCCCATCCAACCCTGTGCCACCCACGGGGTTCCATGGTTCTGAGATGACTGACATTTTACTCCGCTCACGTCGATCGACGCGGCACGCAAGAACTGCGCAAAAACTGGCGAAAACGGCACAAAAAGGGCCAAAACTGGTCATTTTTTGGTAGAGCGAGCGAGTGGCGGACAGCGAGCGAAGCGAGAGGCAGCACCATCCCTGATATACGAATGCCCTATCCAGCCCTGTGCCACCCGGGGGGTTCCAAGGTGCTGAGATGGCTGACGTTTTGCTCCGCTCACGTCGGTTACCGCGGCACGCAAGAACTACAAAAAAACTAGACAAAACTGACCAAAACGGGCCAAAACTGGCCATTTTTAGTTGAGCGAGCGAGTGGCAAGCGGCGGACTGCGAGCAAAGCGAGAGGAAGCACTGTCCCGGCTATACGAATGCCCCATCCAGCCCTGTGCCACCCGGGGGGTTCCAGGGTGCTGAGATGGCTTACGATTTGATCCGCTCACGTCGGTCGCCGCGGCACGCAAGAACAGCCCACAAACTAGCAAAAATGGCCCAAAAACGGGCCAAAACTGGCCATTTTTGGCTGAGTGAGCGAGCGGCGGATAGCGAGCGAAGCGAGAGGCAGCACCGTCCCTGCTATACAAATGCCCCATCTAGCCCTGTGCCACCCGGAGGGTTCCAGGGTGTTGAGATGGCTAACGTTTTGCTTCGCTCACGTCGGTCGCCGTGGCACGCAAGAACTGTCCAAAAACCAGCCAAAACGACCCAAAAACGGGCCAAAACAGGTCATTTTTGGCTGAGCCAGCTAGCGTCGAGCGGAGGACAGCGAGCGAAGTGGGAGGCAGCACCATCCCTGCTATATGAATGCCCCATCCAGCCCTGTGCCACCCAATGTGTTCCAGGGTGCTGAGATGGCTGTCGTTTTGCTCCGCTCATATCAGTCACCGTGGCACGTAAGAATTGCCAAAAAACTGGCCAAAATGGCCCAAAAACAGGCCAAAACGGGCCATTGTTGGCTAAGCGAGCGAGCGGCGAGTGGCGGACAGTGAGCGAAGCTAGAGGTAGCATCGTCCCTGCTATACGAATGCCCCATACAGCCCTGTGCCACCCGGGGGGTTCCAGGGTGCTGAGATGGCTGACGGTTCACTCCGCTCACGTCGATCGCCGAGACACGCAATAACTGCCCAAAAACTAGCCAAAACGGACCAAAAAGGGGCCAAAACTGGCCATTTTTGGCTGAGCGAGCGTCGGACAGCGAGCGAAGTTAGTGGCAGCACCGTCCATGCTATACGAATGCCCCATCGAGCCCTGTGCCACACGGGGGGTTCCAGGGTGCTGAGATGGCTGATGTTTTGCTCCACTCACGTCGGTCGCCGCGGCACGCAAGAATTGCCCAAAAACTGGCCTAAACAGCCCAAAAACGGGCCAAAACTGGCCATTTCTAGCTGAGCGAGCGAGCAGCGAACGGCGGACAGTGAGCGAAGGGAGAGGCAGCACCGACCCTGCTATACGAATGCCCCATCTAGCCCTGTGCCATCCGGGGGGTTCCAGGGTGCTGAGATGGCTTACGGTTTGCTCCGCTCACATCGGTCGACGCGGCTCGCAAGAACTGCCCAAAAATTGGCCAAAACGGTCGAAAAACGGGCCATTGTTGGCTGAGCGAGGGAGCGGCGACCGGCGGACAGCGAGCGAATCGAGAGGCATCACCGTCCCTGCTATACGAATGCCCCATCTAGCCCTATGCCCCACGGGGGGTTCCTGGGTGCTGAGATGGTTGACGTTTTGCTCCGCTCAGGTCGGTCGCCGTGGCACGCAAGAACTGCCCAAAAACTAGCCAAAACAGCGCAAAAACTGGCCAAAATTGGCCATTTTTGGCTGAGCGAGCGAGTGGCGAATGGCGGAGAGCGAGCGAAGTGAGAGGCAGCACCGTCCCTGCTATAGAAATGCCCCATCCAGCCCTGTGCCAAACGGGAGGTTCCTGGGTGCTGAGATGGCTGACGTTTTGCTCCGCTCATGTCGGTCGCCGAGGCATGCAAGAACTGCCCAAAAACTAGGCAAAAAGGCCCAAAAACGGGCCATAACTAGCCATTTTTGGCTGAGCGAGCGAGCGACGAGTGATGGACAGCAATCGAAGCGACATGCAGCACCGTCGCTGCTATACGAATGCCCCATCCAGCCATGTAACACCCGAGGGGTTCCAGGGTGCGGAGATGGCTCACATTTTGCTCCGCTCACGTTGGTCGTCGTGGCTCGCAAGAACTGCCTAAAAACTGGCCAAAACAACCCAAAAATGGGCCAAAACTGGTCATTTTTTGTTGATCGAAAGAGCGACGAGCGGCAGATTGCGAGCGAAGCGAGAGGCCGCACCGTCCTTGCTAAACGAATGCCCCATCCAGCCCTGTGCCACCGGGGTGTTCCAGGGTGCTGAGATGGCTGACATTTTGCTCCGCTCACGTCGGTCGCCGCGGCACACAAGTACTGCCCAAAAACTGGCCAAAACCGACCAAAAACGGGCCAAAAATGGCCATTTTTAGCTGAGGGAGCAAGCGGCGAGCGGCGGACAGCGAGCGAAGCGAGAGGCAGCACCGTCCCTGCTATATGAATGCCCCATCCCATCCTATACCACCCGGGGGGTTCCTGGGTGCTAAGATGGCTAACGTTTTGCTCCACTCACGTCGGTAGCCGCGGCTCGCTAGAACTGCCCAAAAACTAGCCAAAACGGACCAAAAACGGGCCAAAACAGGCCATTTTTCGCTGAGCGAGCGAGCGGCGAGCGGCGGACAATAAGCGAAGCAAGAGGCAGCACCGTCCCTGCTATACGAATGCCCCATCCAGCCCTGTGCCACCCGGGCGATACCAGGGTGCTGAGATGGCAGACGTTTCGCTCCACTCACGTCGGTCGCCGTGACACGCAATAACTGCCCAAAAATTGGCCAAAACAGACCAAAAACGGGCGAAAACTGGCTATTTTTGGCTAAGCGAGCGAGCGCCGATTGTTGGACAGCGAGCAAAGTTAGTGGCAGCACCGTCATGCTATACGAATGCCCCATCGAGCCCTATGCCACCCGGGGGGTTCCTGGGTGCTGAGATGGCTGACGTTTTGCTCCACTCACGTTGGTCGCCGAGGCACGCAAGAACTACCCAAAAACCAGCCAAAACGGCCCAAAAACGGGCCAAACCTGGCCAATTTTCGCTGAGCGAGCAAGCGGCGAACGGTGGACAGCGAGCGAAGCAAGAGGCAGCACCGACCCTGCTTTACAAATTCCCCATCCGGCCCTGTGCCACCCGGGGGGTTCCAGGGTGTTGAGATGGCTTACGTTTTGCTCTGCTCACGTCGGTCGTCCCGGCTCGCAAGAACTGCCCAAAAACTAGCCAAAACAACCCAAAAACGGTCCAAAACTAGTTATTTTTGCCTGAGCGAGAGAGCGACGAGCGGCGGACATCGAGCGATGCGAGAGGCAGTACCGCCCCTGCTGTACGAATGCCCCATTGAGCCCTGTGCCACCCGGGGGGTTCCAGGGTGTTGAGATGGCTGACGTTTTGCTCTGCTGACATCGGTCGCCGCGGCACGCATGAACTACCCAAAAACTTGCCAAAACGGCCCAAAAAGGGCCAAAACTGGTCATTTTTGGTTGAGCGAGCGAGCGACGAGCGGCGGACAGCGAGCGAAGCTAGTGGCAGCATTGTCCATGCTATACGAATGCCCCATCCAGCCCTATGCCACCCGGGGGGTTCCAGGGTTCTGAGATGGCTTACGTTTTGCTCCGCTTACGTCGGTCGCCGCGGCACGCAAGAACTGCCCAAAAACTGGCTAAAACGGCCCAAAAACGAGCCAAAACTAGCCATTTTTGGCTGAGCGAGCGAGCGGCGAGTGGCGGAGAGTGAGCGAAGCGAGTGGCAGCACCATCCATACTATACGAATGCCCCATCTAGCCCTATGCTACCCGGGGGTTTCTAGGGTGCTGAGATGGCTGACGTTTTTCTCCGCTTACGTCGGTCGCCGCGGCACGCAAGAACTGCCCAAAAACTGACCAAAACGGCCCAAAAACGGGCCAAAACTAACCATTTTTGGCGGAGCGAGCGAGCGGCGAGTGGCGGACAGCGAGCGTAGCGATTGGCAGCACCATCCCTCCTATACAAATGCCCCATCCATCCCTGTACCACCCGGGGGGTTCCAGGGTGCGGAGATGGCTGACATTTTGCATCGCTAACATCGTTCGTCGCGGCATGCAAGAACTGCCCAAAAATGGCCAAAACTGGCCATTTTTGGCTGAGCGAACGAGCGGCGAACGGGGGACATCGAGTGAAGCGAGAGGCAGCACAGTCCCTGCTATACGAATGCCTCATCCAGCCCTGTGGCACCCGGGTGGTTCCAGAGTGCTGAGATGTCTTACGTTTTGCTCCGCTCACGTCGTTCGTCGAGGCTGGCAAGAACTGCCTAAAAACTAGCAAAAACAGCACAAAAATGGGCCAAAACTGGTTATTTTTGGCTGAGCGAGAGAGCGGCGAGCGGCGGACAGTGAGCGAAGCGAGAGGCAGCACCGCCCCTGCTGTACGAATGTCGTATTCAGCCCTGTGCCACTTAGGGGGTTCCAGGGTGCTGAGATGGCTGACGTTTTGCTCCGCTAACATCGGTCGCCGCAGCACGCAAGAACTACCGAAAAACTGGCCAAAACAGCCCAAAAAGGGCCAAAACCGGTCATTTTTGGTTGAGCGAGTGAGCGGCGGACAGTGAGCGAAGTGAATGGCAGCACCGTCCATGCTATATGAATGCCCCATCTAGCCCTGTGCCACTAGGGGGTTTCCAGGGTGCTGAGATGGCTGACGTTTTTCTCCACTTACGTCGGTCGCCGCGGAACGGAAGAACTGCCCAAAAACTGGCCAAAACGGCCCAAAAACGTGTGCCAAAACTAGCCATTTTTGGCATAGCGAGCGAGCGGCGAGTGGCGGACAGCGAGCGAAGCAATAGGCAGAACCATCCCTCCTATACAAATGCCCCATCCAGCCCTGTACCACCGGGGGGGTTCCAGGGTGCGGAGATGGCTGACATTTTGCTCCGCTAACATCGGTCACCGCGGCATGCAAGAACTGCCCCAAAACTAGCCAAAACGGCCCAAAAAGGGGCCAAAACTGGCCATTTTTGGCTGAGTGAGCGAGCGGAGAATGGGGGACGACGAGCGAAGCGAGAGGCAACACAGTCCTGGCTATAAAATGCCTCATCCTGCCCTGTGCCACCCGGGGGGTTCCAGAGTATTGAGATAGCTTGCGTTTTGCTCCGCTCACGTCGGTCGTCGCGGCTCGCAAGAACTGCCTAAAAACTAGCAAAAACGTCACAAAAATGGGCCAAAACTGGTTATTTTTGGCAGAGCGAGAGAGCGTCGAGCGACGGACAGCGAGCAAAGCGAGAGGCAGCACCGCCCCTGCTGTACGAATGCCGTAATCAGCCCTATGCCACTTGGGGGATTCTAGGGTGCTGAGATGGCTGACGTTTTGCTCCGCTAACATCGGTCGCCGCGGCACGCAAGAACTACCCAAAAACTGGCCAAAACGGCCCAAAAAGGGCCAAAAGTGGTCATTTTTGGTTGAGTGAGCAAGCGGCGGACAGTGAGCGAAGCGAGTGGTAGCACCGTCCATGCTATACGAATGCCCCGTCTAGCCCTGTGCCACCCGGGGGTTTCCTGGGTGCTGAGATGGCTGACGTTTTTCGCCGCTTACGTCGGTCGCCGCGGCACGCAAGAACTGCCCAAAAACTGGCCAAAACGACCCATAAACCGGCCAAAACTAGCCGTTTTTGGCAGAGCGAGCGAGCGGCGGAGAGCGAGCGAAGCGAGAGGCAGCACCGTCCTTGATATACGAATGCCCCATCCAGCCCTGTGCCACTCAGAGGGTTAAAGGGTACTGAGATGGCTGACAGCCGTGAAAGGCAATAACTGCACAAAAACTGGCCAAAACGGACCAAAAACGGACAAAAACTGGCCACTTTTGGCTGAGCAAGCGAGCAGCAGACAACGAGCGTAGTTAGTGGCAGCACCGTCCATGCTATACAAATGCCCCATCGAGCCCTGTGCCACCCGGGGGGTTCCAGGGTGCTGAGATGGCTGACGTTTTTCTCCGATCACGTCGGTCGCCACGACACGCAAGGACTGCCCAAAAACTGGCCAAATAATGGGCCAAAACTTGCCATTTTTGGATGAGCGAGCTAGCGGCGAACGACGGACAACGAGCGAAGCGAGAGGCAGCACCGTCCTTGCTATACGAATGCCCCATCCAGCCCTGTGCCACCCGGGGGTTCCAGGGTGCTGAGATGGCTTACGTTTTGCTCTGCTCACGTCAGTCATCGCGGCTCGCAAGAACAGCCCAAAAACTGGCCAAAATGGCCCAAAAACGGGCCAAAACTGGTTATTTTTGGCTGAGCGAGAGAGCGGCGAGCGGCGGACAGCGAGCGAAGCGAGAGGCAGCAACGCCCCTGCTGTATGAATGCCGTATTTAGCCCTATGCCACTTGGGGGGTTCTAGGGTGCTGAGATGGCTGACGCTTTGCTCCGCTAACATCGGTCGCCGCGGCACACAAGAACTACCCAAAAACTGGCCAAAACGGCCCAAAAAGGGCCAAAACTGGTCATTTTTGGTTGAGCGAGCAAGCGACGAGCGGCGGACATCGAGCGAAGCGAGTGGCAGCACCGTCCATGCTATACGAATGCCCCATCCTGCCCTGTGCCACCCGGGGGGTTCCAGAGTGCTGAGATGGCTGACGTTTTGCTCCGCTTACGTCGGTCGCCGCGGCACGCAAGAACTGCCCAAAAACTGGCCAAAACGGCCCAAAAACTGGCCAAAACTAGCAATTTTTGGCTGAGCGAGCGAGCGACGAGTGGCGGACAGCGTGCGAAGCGAGAGGCAGCACCGTCCCTGCTATATGAATGCCCCATCCAGCCCGGTGCCACACGGGGGTTTCTAGGGTGCTTAGATGGCTGACGTTTCGCTCCCTCACGTCGGTCGCCGCGGCTCGGAAGAACTGCCCAAAAACTAGCCAAAACGGCCCAAAAACGGGCCAAAACTGGTCATTTTTGGCTAAGCGAGAGAGCGGCGAGCGGCGGACAACGAGCGAAGTGAGAGGCAGCACAGTCCCTGCTATACGAATGCCTCATCCAGCCCTTTGCCACCCGGGGGGTTCCAGAGTGTTGAGATGTCTTACGTTTTGCTCCGCTCACGTCGGTCATCGCAGCTCGCAAGAACTGCCCAAAAACTAGCCAAAATGGCCCAAAAATGGGCCAAAACTGGTTATTTTTGGCTGAGCGAGAGAGCGGCGAGCGGCGGACAGCGAGCGAAACGAGAGGCAGCACCTCCCCTGCTGTACGAATGCCATATTTAGCCCTATGCCACTTGGGGGGTTCTAGGGTGCTGAGATGGCTGACGTTTTGCTCTGCTAACATCGGTCGCCGCGGCACGCAAGAACTACCCAAAAACTGGCCAAAACGGCCAAAAAAGGGCCAAAACCGGTAATTTTTGGTTGAGTGAGCGAGCAGCGAGCGGCGGACAGTGAGCGAAGCGAGTGGCAGCACCGTCCATGCTATACGAATGCCCCATCTAGCCCTGTGCCACCCGGGGGTTTCCTGGGTGCTGAGATGGCTGATGTTTTTCGCCGCTTACGTCGGTCGCTGCGGCACGCAAGAACTGCCCAAAAACTGGCCAAAACGACCCATAAACCGCCAAAACTAGCCGCTTTTTGGCAGAAGCGAAGCGGCGGGCGGAGAGCGAAAGGGGAGAGAGGCAGCACCGTCCTTGATATACGAATGCCCCATCCAGCCCTGTGCCACTCAGAGGGTTAAAGGGTACTGAGATGGCTGACAGCCGTGAAAGGCAATAACTGCACAAAAACAGGCCAAAACGGAACAAAAACGGGCAAAAACTGGCCACTTTTGGTTGAGCGAGCGAGCAGCGGATAATGAGCGTAGTTAGTGGTAGCACCGTCCATGCTATACAAATGCCCCATCGAGCCCTGTGCCACCTGGGGGGTTCCAGGGTGCTGAGATGGCTGACGTTTTTCTCCGATCACGTCGGTCGCCACGACACGCAAGAACTGCCCAAAAACTGGCCAAAACGGCCAAATAACGGGCCAAAACTTGCCATTTTTGGATGAGCGAGCTAGCGGCGAACGACGGACAACGAGCGAAGCGAGAGGCAGCACCGTCCTTGCTATACAAATGCCCCATCCAGCCCTGTGCCACCCGGGGGGTTCCAGGGTGCTGAGATGGCTTACGTTTTGCTCTGCTCACGTCAGTCGTCGCGGCTCGCAAGAACTGCCCAAAAACTGGCCAAAATGGCCCAAAAACGGGCCAAAACTGGTTATTTTTGGCTGAGCGAGAGCCGGCGGCGAAGCGGCGGACAGCGAAATGGCGAGAGGCAGCAACGCCCCTGCTGTACGAATGCCGTATTTAACCCTATGCCACTTGGGGGGTTCTAGGGTGCTGAGATGGCTGACGCTTTGCTCCGCTAACATCGGTCGCCGCGGCACACAAGAACTACCCAAAAACTGGCCAAAACGGCCCAAAAAGGGCCAAAACTGGTCAATTTTTGGTTGAGCGAGCAAGCGACGAGCAGCGGACATCGAGCGAAGCGAGTGGCAGCACCGTCCATGCTATACGAATGCCCCATTCTGCCCTGTGCCACCCGGGGGGTTCCAGAGTGCTGAGATGGCTGACGTTTTGCTCCGCTTACGTCGGTCGCCGCGGCACGCAAGAACTGCCCAAAAACTGGCCAAAATGGCCCAAAAACTGGCCAAAACTAGCAATTTCTGGCTGAGAGAGCGAGCGACTAGTGGCGGACAGCGTGCGAAGCGAGAGGCAGCACCGTCCCTACTATATGAATGCCCCATCCAGCTCGGTGCCACACGGGGGTTTCCAGGGTGCTTAGATGGCTGACGTTTCGCTCCGCTCACGTCGGTCGCCGCGGCTCGGAAGAACTGCCCAAAAACTAGCAAAAACGGCCCAAAAACGGGCCAAAACTGGTCATTTTTGGCTAAGCGAGAGAGTGGCGAGCGGGGGACAGCGAGCGAAGTGAGAGGCAGCACAGTCCCTGCTATACGAATGCCTCATCCAGCCCTTTGCCACCCGGGGGGTTCCAGTGTGTTGAGATGTCTTACGTTTTGCTCCGCTCACGTTGGTCATCGCGGCTCACAAGAACTGCCCAAAAACTAGCCAAAATGGCCCAAAAATGGGCCAAAACTGGTTATTTTTGGCTGAGCGAGAGAGCGGCGAGCGGCGGACAGCGAGCGAAGCGAGAGGCAGCACCTCCCCTGCTGTACGAATGCCGTATTTAGCCCTATGCCACTTGGGGGGTTCTAGGGTGCTGAGATGGCTGACGTTTTGCTCTGCTAACATCGGTCGCCGCGGCACGCAAGAACTACCCAAAAACTAGCCAAAACGGCCAAAAAAGGGCCAAAACCGGTAATTTTTGGTTGAGTGAGCGAGCAGCGAGCAGCGGACAGTGAGCGAAGCGAGTGGCAGCACCGTCCATGCTATATGAATGCCCCATCTAGCCCTGTGCCACCCGAGGGTTTCAAGGGTGCTGATATGGCTGACGTTTTTCTCCGCTTACGTCGGTCGCCACGGCACGCAAGAACTGCCCAAAACCTGGCCAAAACAAGCCATTTTTGGCAGAGCAAGTGAGCGGCGAGTGGCGGACAGCGAGCGAAGCGACAGGCAGCACCATCCCTCCTATACAAATGCCCCATCCAGCCCTGTACCACCCAGGGGGTTCCAGGGTGCGGAGATGGCTGACATTTTGCTCCGCCCTGTACCACCCAGGGACAATTTAACATACCTAATTCTCTTCTAATGAATTCAAATTGGTCTTTATTCAAGGCTTTTGTGAATATATCTGCTAATTGATGCTTTGTGTTAATGAATTCTAGAACAACATTATTGTTAAGGACATGATCGCGTATGAAATGATGCATAACGTCGATGTGCTTAGTTCTAGAATGCTGAATTGGATTTTTAGTAAGTCATATGGCACTATTATTATCACATTTTATGGGAATATTTTTAAAGTGAATTCCATAGTCTTCCAATGTATTTTTCATCCAAACAACTTGTGCACAAAGATGCACTTTCAAGAACAATGTATTCGGCTTCCGCCAGAGATAGTGTTATGAATTTTGTTTCTTGGAAGTCCAAGAAACAAGTGCATGTTCTAAAAATTGGCATGTTCCGGATGTACTCTTTCTATCTATCCTACATCCGCCAAAATCGGCATCCGCGTAAGCCATTAAATCAAATTTTTCAGATTTTGGATACCATAAACCTAAATTTGGAGTTCCTTCAAGATACCTAAATATTCTTTTAACACTTTTAAGATAAGATAGTTTAGGATTTGATTGAAACCTAGCACAAAGTCCTACACTAAACATGATATCTGGTCTAGTAGCGGTAAGGTAGAGTAGACTACCTATCATTCCCCTATATGTTTTTTTTTTATAAGTAAAAGTAAATTGATTATGTGTAAAGTTTCTACAAATAGCTTTATCTATACAAGTCATAGACAAAGCCATGTAACTCATAGAGTGCGTATGCGATAGTTATGACTACACATGTTGTAGACTATAACTCCTAATTATAATCAAAATAGAAAATGTTTATCCAGATATATCAAAATTTGGCATCATTCCCAAGATCTTTAGCTAATAGCAAAATTAAAATTGATAAAAATATATTTTTCTCTTTGGGTAAAGTGCTCCGTTTTGAGATCTTGCTCCATACAAGATCTTGAGTCTCTAATAATCTCTTTCAATAGCTGAGCATTGTTTATGTGTTGACATTTAAAGATTCTGTTATATCTCTCCTTCCACATCCACCAAATAGCGCATCTGAAAGTAACCTTTGCCAGTTGTGTGAGAGGACCTTTTCTTGAGAAACATTGCATGAGTTCGCCTAGTTCTTGGTGCAAGTTTGGTTGCGGCAGTCTATTGAGTTCAAATCATTTGGAGAATCTCCTTCCATATCCATTTTGTATAATCACAAGCAAAATAAAGGTGGTCAACAGTTTCTTCTTGTTGCATACAAAGGGAGCATCGGTTAACATGATAGATACCTCTTCTTTTCATATTGTCTATTGTAGGTAGTTTATTGAGAAGGGCCTGCCATGTACATAAGGAATGTCTTTGTGATCCGGTCGATCCCATGTCCAATCTGCTTGGGACCCACTTGTTATTTCTTTGCCTAATTTGATTCCATGCAGATGTGGCACTAAATTTGCCATTGTCATGAGGCCAAATAAGTTTATCTCAAGAGTTGTTCGTGATTGGAATAGCTATAATAGTCGGCCAAAGTGATAACATTTTGGGAAATAGGATTAGGGAGACACTGAAAAATCGTTAGCAATGAACTCGAAACCTTCCAATCTTTGGGAGCCCCGAGATCTTTTAGTATTCTGTCACCATATAATTGAAATATACTCTTCCCATTCACCCAAGGATCGTACCACATATTAGTACTAGTTCCGAAAGAGATTGCATAGGAAATGTGTTTGATTAGCCAATTCCTTGCCTTTAAAATTCCTTTCCAAAGCAGAGTGGTATGTTCTTGTTGAAATTTCCCAGATTGATTCTTTTGAAAGATACCTAGCAGAAACCCAAAGTGACCATAAGGAACATTTGTTTTGCAAAAGATCCCACAATTGCTGCACTGAGACATGCTTGATTCCAATCTCTAGTATTTCTCAAGTTTAGCCCCCTTCATCTTTTTCGGTTTACAAATGCTATCCCAATTTACCATATGCATTGTCTTATCATTTGTGCCATTCCGGAAGAAGTTCATTAATAACCGCTCAATATCTTGGAGAAGTCCAACAGGTAGAAGAAATGCATTACACCAATATATAGAGTAGGAGTGCAACACCGAAACGGATGAGTTCGAAGTCGTCCCGCTTTTGATAGAAACCTATTTTTCCAAGAAGAAATTCTATTTTTTTTTTTTTTGCAAGATAGGTCGACAAATTGGGTTTTGTGAATGCCTGTGGATATGAGCGGGAGACCCAAATAAGGAACTGGCAAGCTTCCTCACTAACCCCCAAAGTTTGTGCAATAAAGACATTATCCTCAACGTAAGGGCTCATATATACTTTACTTTTCGCATGATTTAACCTGAAGTCCGTAAACCATACCAAAGTCATTCATAATAGTAGCCGGGTTCTTTTTGAAGTTGGTTCATTTTGGAGAAAGATAAGTAAGTCATCTGCAAATGTTATATGTGATATATGAACAGAACCAAAGAATGGGTACCTTAATGCTGCCATTTAAGACTGCGTGTTCCAACATACAGCTAAGTCCTTCCATCACAATAGTAAAAAAGATCTGGGAGAGAGTGGATCACCTTGTCGGATGCCATTCGTGCTCCCAAAAAAAAACCAATTGGTGAGCCATTAAAGAGTATCGAAAACTTTGGAGTTTCCGTGCAAGATTGAATCCAATTAACCCATTCTTTGTGGGAAGTTCATATCGAGGAGCATCTTATAGATAAACTTCCTATTAACTGAATCAAGGCTTTTAGTAAATCAGCTTTAAAACATATTTTTGTCCCTCTTGCTTTTGAATGCAAATCTTTGACCAAGTCATTAGCAAGCAAAATGTTATGATGTATACTTCTCCCTTTGATGAAAGCAGCTTGGTTTGGGCTAATGATCTTGTGTATTACCTTTTGCATTCTATTTGCCAATACTTTGGAGATGATCTTGTAAATAAAGTTGCATAATGATATGGGTCGATAGTTCTCTAGTGAATCAGCCCCTGCATTCTTCGAATTAAGGAAATAAAAGTGCAATTCATCTCTCTAAGAATATGACCTGAAGAGAAAAAATGTTGGCAAGCCTTGATCACATCATTTCCAATAATAGACCAATCGGTTTGGTAAAATTCATTTGGAAATCCATCCGGGACGGGCTTTTGTGCTTTGGTGACTTAAAGACAACACATACAATTTCGTCATCTGTAATTGGGGCATTGAGGATTGAAATAGCTTTCGAATCAAGTTTTCTAGTCGGCTCCACATGAATGTTATTAGGTTTCCCAGCTTGATTGAGTAAGGAATAAAAAAAAATTGCTCTGTGTGTGCTTTAACCTCATCCAACTTCTCAATAAGATTATCATCTTTGTCTCTGCATTTTCGATCGGTTAATAGCCCTTCGAGTAGCAATTGAAGCATAAAAAAATTTTTGTATTGGAATCCCCTAGCGTAAGCCAATGTTGTCGAGACTTCGCTTTGCAAAACTTTCCTCCTGTTTTAAGGCTTGCATGAAGTTATTTTGGCTTCGCCTCTTTGTAGATAATATTTTCATCATTTGGTGAAGTTGCAGCTCATGTTGCATAGACATTAGTTCCTTTTCTGCAAAGTTGAACTCGGGTGTTAATATTGCCAAAGGTATTTGTATTCCCTCCTTTAGTGTGCTTTTGGGGCTTTGAGCTTTTGACATAAGATGTAAGGGGGGAATCCATGCACATTAACATTCCAAGCAGATCGATAACATCAAGAAATTGAGGATGAGTACTCCACATGTTAAAGAATCTAAATAGTTTCTTGCCTCTTGGTGTCGCTTTTTTGCGTGTATATACATTAAAGAATGGTGGGAAAACAAAGCAAACACCATACTCAAGAAGTGAATCTGGGTAAACTGTTAACCATTCATGATTAATCAAACACCTATCAAGTCGAGCCATTATTTTTTCTGTTAGCAGCACCTTGATTACTCCAGAGAGCCAATTACCCACAGATTTCATATCAAACAATGCTGCAGTGTCAATGTAATCATTGAACTTTTGAAGTGGCTTTTCAAAGTTGTCTACCACCCTGTTTTTTCATTTGTGTACCGAAACAGTATTAAAGTCTCCAAGAACAATCCAAGGTACATTGAGACAGCCATTTACAATATTAGTCAAGTCGGACCAAAGAGTATTTCTTTCTTGCATACTTGTTTGAAGCATATATACAAAGTGAAATTGAATTGACAAACCATTCTTTTTATCCTCTACCTTAAGATGAATGAATTGATCAGTAGCAGAAATAAACCAAGCATTAATAGAGTTAGGATGCCATAAGACCCATATTCTACCAAAAGTGTCATTTGAGTCATTGGTAAACAGTTCTGCGTCCGGCCATATTAAATTCTTTTGAGCTTGAACGCGCGATTGTTTAATTTTTGTTTTTTGATCGAAGTTTTCACTATTTTCATCCATATCTAACTTAGTCGAAGTACTCATAGGGGTGTTTATTGCTTTTGAATTATCCATGTTAAATCGTTTTAACAATTCTAATGTATATTTAGATTGGTTAAGAAATATACCATCCTTAAGTTGTTTTTTTTTTTGGTAAGTAAAAGTAAATTGATTATGTGTAAAGTTTCTACAAATAGCTTTATCTATATACAAGGAGGAAGGAGGATGCATCCTTAAGTTGTTTGATTTGTAATCCTAAAAAGAAAGTTAATTCCCCCATTAAACTCATTTCAAATTCATGACTCATAGATTTGGCAAATGATTCACATAGTGATTCATCCGAAGAGCCAAAAATAATATCGTCAACATAAATTTGTACAATAAGAAAATTATTTTCAAAATGTTTAATAAACAATGTAGTATCAACCTTGCCTTTGGTAAAATTATTTAAAATAAGAAAGGAACTAAGCCTTTCATACCAAGCTCTAGGAGCTTGTTTCAAGCCATAGAGAGCCTTAGTCAATTTGAATACATGATTAGGAAGAAGAGAATTTTCAAATCCGGGAGGTTGTTCGACATATACTTCTTCGGAAATAAAACCATTCAAGAAGGCACTTTTGACATCCATTTGAAATAGTTTAAAATTATAACTACTAGCATAGGCAAGGAGCATCCTTATGGCTTCTAATCGAGCCACGGGAGCGAAGGTTTCTTCGTAATCGATACCTTCTTCTTGGTTGAAACCTTTGGCCACTAATCTAGCCTTGTTTCTAACCACGATACCATTTTCGTCTTGCTTGTTTCTAAAGACCCACTTAGTACCAATGACTAAATGGTCACTAGGTCTAGGAACAAGCTCCCACACCTTGTTTCTCTCAAATTGATTCAGTTCCTCTTGCATTGCAATAATCCAAAAATCATCTTTTATGGCCTCGTCAATGCACTTAGGTTCGATTTGAGAGAGGAAGGTGGCATTAGCGCAAAAATTCTTGAAAGAGGAACGAGTTTGAACCCCTTTAGATGTATCCCCTATAATTAGCTCCTTTTTTTTTTTTTTGGTAAGTAAAAGTAAATTGATTATGTGTAAAGTTTCTACAAATAGCTTTATCTATACAAGTCATAGACAAAGCCATGTAACTCATAGAGTGCGAATGCGATAGTTATGACTACACATGTTGTAGACTATAACTCCTAATTATAATCAAAATAGAAAATATTTATCCAGATATATCAAAATTTGGCATCATTCCCAAGATCTTTAGCTAATAGCAAAATTAAATTGATAAAAATATATTTTTCTCTTTGGGTAAAGTGTCCGCTTTTGAGATCTTGCTCCATACAGGATCTTGAGTCTCTAATAATCTCTTTCAATAGCTGAGCATTGTTTTTGTGTGTCGACATTTAAAGATTCTGTTACATCTCTCCTTCCACATCCACCAAATAGCGATCCGAAAGTAACCTTTGCGGTTGTGTGAGAGGACCTTTTCTTGAGAAACATTGCATGAGTTCGCCTAGTTCTTGGTGCAAGTTTGGTTCTTGCAGTCTATTGAGTTCAAATCATTTGGAGAATCTCCTTCCATATCCATTTTGTATAATCACAAGCAAAATAAAGGTGGTCAACAGTTTCTTCTTGTTGCATACAAAGGGAGCATCGGTTAACATGATAGATACCTCTTCTTTTCATATTGTCTATTGTAGGTAGTTTATTGAGAAGGGCCTGCCATGTACATAAGGAATGTCTTTGTGATCCCTACGATCCCATGTCCAACTGCTTGGGACCCACTTGTTATTTCTTTGCCTAATTTGATTCCATGCAGATGTGGCACTAAATTTGCCATTGTCATGAGGCCAAATAAGTTTATCTGAAGAGTTGTTCGTGATTGGAATAGCTATAATAGTCGGCCAAAGTGATAACATTTCTGGGAAATAGGATTAGGGAGACACAAAACCGTTAGCAATGAACTCGTAAACCTTCCAATCTTTGGGAGCCCCGAGATCTTTTCAGATTCTGTCACCATATAATTGAAATATACTCTTCCCATTCACCCAAGGATCATTACCACATATTAGTACTAGTTCGTAAGAGATTGCATAGGAAATGTGTTTGATTAGCCAATTCCTTGCCTTTAAAATTCCTTTCCAAGCTGCAGAGTGGTATGTTCTTGTTGAAATTTCCCAGATTGATTCTTTTGAAAGATACCTAGCAGAAACCCAAAGTGACCATAAGGAACATTTGTTTTGCAAAAGATCCCACAATTGCTGCACGGACATGCTTGATTCCAATCCCTAGTATTTCTCAAGTTTAGCCCCCTTCATCTTTCGGGTTTACAAATGCTATCCCAATTTACCATATGCATTGCCTTATTATTTGTGCTATTCGGAAGAAGTTCATTAATAACCGTTCAATATCTTGGAGAAGTCCAGCAGGTAGAAGAAATGCATTACACCAATATATAGAGTAGGAGTGCAACACCGAACGGATGAGTTCGAAGTCGATCTGCTTTTTGATAGAAACCTATTTTTCCAAGAAGAAATTCTATTCTTTATTTTTTTTGCAAGATAGGTCGACAAAGATGGGTTTTGTGAATGCCTGTGGATATGAGCGGGGAGACCCAAATAAGGAAGGCGGCAAGCTTCCCTCACTAACCCCCAAAGTTTGTGCAATAAAGACATTATCCTCAACGTAAGGGCTCATATATACTTTACTTTTCGCATGATTTAACTGAAGTCCAGAAACCATACCAAAGTCATTCATAATAGTAGTAGGTTCTTTCTTTTGAAGTTGGTTCATTTTGGAGAAAGATAAGTAAGTCATCTGCAAATGTTATATGTGATATATGAACAGAACCAAACAATGGGTACCTTAATGCTGCCATTTAAGACTGCGTGTTCCAACATACAGACTAAGTCCTTCCATCGCATAATAGTAAAAAGATACTGGAGAGTGGATCACCTTTTAGGATGCCATTCGTGCTCCAAAAAAAAAACCAATTGGTGAGCCATTAAAGAGTATCGAAAACTTTGGAGTTTCAGGCAAGATTGAATCCAATTAACCCATTCTTTGTGGGAAGTTCATATCGAGGAGCATCTTATAGATAAACTTCCTATTAACTGAATCGAAGGCTTTCCGTAAATCAGCTTTAAAACATATTTTTGTCCCTCTTGCTTTTGAATGCAAATCTTTGACCAAGTCATTAGCAAGCAAAATGTTATGATGTATACTTCTCCCTTTGATGAAAGCAGCTTGGTTTGGGCTAATGATCTTGTGTATTACCTTTTGCATTCTATTTGCCAATACTTTGGAGATGATCTTGTAAATAAAGTTGCATAATGATATGGGTCGATAGTTCTCTAGTGAATCAGCCCCTGCATTCTTCAGAATTAAGGAAATAAAAGTGCAATTCATCTCTCTAAGGAAATAATTAGCTCCTTTGGATGAGCATCTATATACTTCCATTCCTTAGGTAAGGAAATTTCGGAAGAAGGTGCATCCAAGTTGCTATTTTGAGGAGGGGGTTCATTTAAATTCAAATTATCAAAACCAAGATCATTATCAAAATCATTTTTCTTAAAATTTGAGACCATTAAAAACTACATGAATAGACTCTTCAATTACTAAGGTTCTTTTATTAAAAACCCGAAAAGCTTTCGAAACGGAAGAGTAACCAAGAAAGATGCCTTCATCGGATTTTGCATCAAATTTTCCTAAGGCATCCCTTTCATTTAAAATAAAGCATTTACAACCGAAAACTTTAAAATAGGAAATATTTGGTTTTTTGTTATTCCATAATTCATAGGGAGTTTTTGATAAGGAAGGTCTTATTAGGACTCTATTCATGATGTAGCAAGCCGTATTTACGTCTTCGGCCCAAAAATACTTAGGTAAACTTTTTTTTTTTGGTAAGTAAAAGTAAATTGATTATGTGTAAAGTTTCTACAAATAGCTTTATCTATACAAGTCATAGACAAAGCCATGTAACTCATAGAGTGCGAATGCGATAGTTATGACTACACATGTTGTAGACTATAACTCCTAATTATAATCAAAATAGAAAATGTTTATCCAGATATATCAAAATTTGGCATCATTCCCAAGATCTTTAGCTAATAGCAAAATTAAAATTGATAAAAATATATTTTTCTCTTTGGGTAAAGTGCTCCGTTTTGAGATCTTGCTCCATACAGGATCTTGAGTCTCTAATAATCTCTTTCAATAGCTGAGCATTGTTTGTGTGTTGACATTTAAAGATTCTGTTACATCTCTCCTTCCACATCCACCAAATAGCGCATCTGAAAGTAACCTTTGCCAGTTGTGTGAGAGGACCTTTTCTTGAGAAACATTGCATGAGTTCGCCTAGTTCTTGGTGCAAGTTTGGTTGCGGCAGTCTATTGAGTTCAAATCGTTGGAGAATCTCCTTCCATATCCATTTTGTATAATCACAAGCAAAATAAAGGTACATTGAGTTCGCCTAGTTCTTGGTGCAAGTTTGGTTGCGGCAGTCTATTTGGTTCAAATCGTTGGAGAATCTCCTTCCATATCCATTTATTTTATCCACATTAGAAAATTATTTTATCCACATTAGAAAATTACTTAGGTAAACTATGTTCATTTAAAATAGTTCTTGCCATTTCTTGTAGGTTTCTATTTTTTCTTTCAACTACTCCATTTTGTTGGGGATTTCTCGGAGTGGAGAAGTTATGATTGTATCCATTAACTTCACAAAAATTTTGAAAGTCACGGTTTTGAAATTCGCCACCATGATCACTCCGAATTGATGAAATCATGAACCCTTTTTCGTTTTGAGTGAGTTTACAAAATTTAGAGAAACACTTGAAACAATCACTTTTGTGAGCTAAGAAATAGGTCCAAGGGTATCTAGAGTAGTCATCCACAATCACAAAAGCATATTTGCTTCCACCTAGACTTGTTGCATCAATTGGTCCAAATAAGTCCAAATGGATCAATTGTAACGGTCTAGTGGTGCTAATTTGATTTTTTGGTTTGAAGCTTGTTTTTATTTGTTTCCCTAGTTGACATGCATCGCATACCTTATCTTTAATAAACTTTATATTCGGAACTCTATTAATGCTTGGTTTATTTCTGCTACTGATCAATTCATTCATCTTAAGGTAGAGGATAAAAAGAATGGCTGTAGCGGCAACCAGATTTAGGGCGGCGACGACATCAGAAGCGGCGGCGACATCAGAAGCGGCAACAGATCTAGGGCGACGATATCAGTAGCCGCATGGCGGCGGCATATGAGCGGCGACCAGATCTAAGGGCGACGGTACTATAGCGGCGACAGATCTCCCTAGGACGATCTCGACTCTGCATCGTTGGCTTTCTCCCCAGGCGAAGGGCGAAGACGAGATCAGAAGCGGTGATCGATCTCCCAAGGGCGATGCTATCAGAGAGGGCGGCGCCCGGATCTAGGGCGACGATACTGTAGCGACAACCATATCTCCCTAATGCGATCTAACTCCTGCAGCGTCGGCTTTTCCCCCGGCGAAGGGCGGCGATTAATTGTAGAGGTGATCGATCTCCCAAGGACGACAAGATCTTTAGCGGCGGCGGCGACGACACTGTAGCAGCGATCAGATCTCCGTGGCGAAGGCCGGCTTCTCCCCAAGGGCGGCGATACTGTAGCAGCAACCATAAATCCCTAGGGTGACGGTACCATAGCGGCGATCTAATATACTGCAGCGGTGGCCTTTCCCAATGGCGTCGTTTCTGAAGCGGCGCGACGGAGGGATCAAACATGGCAGCGATGGCCCCTAGGGCTGGCGATGGTGGCTAGAGGGTTGAAACGATGGCAAGGCTCCCTACCGCTACCCCCCAAGTTGCTCTTCCAACATATCTTTTCCGAGAGAAACTCCTTCCGACCAACCAGCATCGAAGCAGGTCGCGCTCTAGATCGCGACAGCCTGCTCTCATTTCCAGCGATCCTCGGCCTTGGACTAGCCTCTTCAAGGCTCGGTTGGAAGTCCAGATCTAAGCTTGGAATTCTTTACTCCGTAAGTTCAGGTGATAAGAAGATTGCTGTATATGAGACTGTTGATTCAGCAGAGCTTATTGAGACATGGTCTATGGCAATTGTTGGCTATGTGGTAGGTCTCAAAACATCTTATTTCCCACTATCCTCATTTATCAAAACTTCGATGGGGAATATCGTCATTTGATCTTCATATCTTTGGAGAACGGATTCTTTGTTTGCAAGCTATACTCAAGAAGATTTGCAGTGAATCCTCGAAGGATTCGGACTATCCATGGTCATCCAATGATTTTCTGACGTTGGTCTCCCGATGTCCGTTTGGAGTTAGATAGCCTACAGATCTATTCCATTATGGGTATCCTTTCAAGGACTACCTCTACATCTTTGGAGTCGACGGTTTATTGCAAAATTATGCAGCACTGGGACAGCCACTCTACATCGACAAAGCAACAGCAGCTCGAGACGAGATTAACATTTGCACGAGCATGTGTGCTGGTTTCTTCCGATGAAGATCTTCCTAATGAGGTTTTCTATCGTGATCTTGACGGGAACACTTCGGAAGGTACATGTCTCATATTCTGGAAGCCACAACGATGTCGGCGTTGCTTATCTTTTGGTCATCCAAATGGAGCTTGTCAAGCAAACCCCAAATCCAACCACAAAGGTCTATCGACCACGTCAAGCGCCTCGGCAACAAAGTGATTCTTCTCTAATGGCAGAAGCACCGATGGTGGCAAAAAAACTATTGTGCATTCCGACTTCGCAAAGGAAAGCACATGAGACGAAGGACAATTCCAAAACTTTATCTGTACCTATAATGTCGAGCCTTCCACAACAGAGGTTTCCCATGGTACTAGTGGACGGGGAGAAACATAAATCAGGAACTTCATCTCTTCCAATATCATCGGATCCATCCACACTAGCTCAACGAACTCAGGTCCAAGCAAATCTCGCTAGCAAGGATATTATTCCTCAACAAACTCAGGCCACAACAAACATTGCCAACAAGGATATTCTGTCTCAACAAACTCATGCTCCAACAAACCTCTATAGCGATTTGCTCCAACAAGTACAATCCGGGATATTGTGATGCAACAATCTTATCGAAGCTTCAACAAACCCTGCCAATCAAGACCACATGATTCAAGGTATTTTAAAGTTTAAAAATCTGCAAGCTGTAGATGAAGTGGATAAATATAGGAATAAAGCCATAAAAGGTAAGGATATTGTGCGGGAGGAAAATACAAAACCGAAAGATAAGAAAAAGGATGGTACAATCCATCCAAAGTCGTAGGATGAATACCTTACTATCTTTTACTAATGAAGATAACATGGTGGAATGTTCGCGGACTTAATAAGCCGGAGAAATGTCGGGAGCTCAATAGAATAATCAAGTCTGCTGCATGTGATATTGTTATTCTAGTGGAAACAAAAATTAAACAATCGCGCGTTCAAGCTCAAAAGAATTTAATATGGCCGGACGCAGAACTGTTTACCAATGACTCAAATGACACTTTTGGTAGAATATGGGTCTTATGGCATCCTAACTCTATTAATGCTTGGTTTATTTCTGCTACTGATCAATTCATTCATCTTAAGGTAGAGGATAAAAAGAATGGGTCAATTCAATTTCATTGGTATATATGCTTCAAACAAAGTATGCAAGAAAGAAATACTCTTTGGTCCGACCGACTAATATTGTAAATGGCTGTCTCAATGTACCTTGGATTGTTCTTGGAGACTTTAATACTGTTCGGTACACAAATGAAAAACAGGGTGGTAGACAACTTTCGTAGAAAGCCGACTTCAAAAGTTCAATGATTACATTGACACTGCAGCATTGTTTGATATGAAATCTGTGGGTAATTGGCTCTCCTGGAGTAATCAAGGTGCTGCTAACAGAAAAATAATGGCTCGACTTGATAGGTGTTTGATTAATCATGAATGGTTAACAGTTTACCCAGATTCACTTCTTGAGTATGGTGTTGCTATGTTTTCGACCATTCTTTAATGTATATACACACAGAAAAAAGCGACACCAAGAGGCAAGAAACCATTTAGATTCTTTAACATGTGGAGTACTCATCCTCAATTTCTTGATGTTATCGGATCTGCTTGGAATGTTAATGTGCATGGATCCCCCCCTTACATCTTATGTCAAAAGCTCAAAGCCACGTAAAGCGACACTAAAGGAGTGGAATACAAATACCTTTGGCAATATTAACACCAAAGTTCAACTTTGCGAAAAGGAACTAATGTCTATGCAACATGAGCTGCAACTTCACCAAATGATGAAAATATTATCTACAAAGGCATAAGTAGTTTAAATAACTTCATGCAAGCCTTAAAACAGGGGAGGAAAGTTTTGCAAAGCGAAGTCTCGACAACATTGGATTACGCTTAGGGATTCCAATACAAAATTTTTCTATGCTTCAATTGCTTTCGAAGGGCTATTAACCAGATAAGAAATGCGAGAGACAAAGATGATAATCTTATTGAGAAGTTGGATGAGGTTAAAGCACACAGAGCAATTTTTTTATTCCTTACTCAATCAAGCCGGGAAACCTAATAACATTCATGTGGAGCCGACTAGAAAACTTGATTCAGAAGCTATTTCAATCCTCAATGCCCCAATTATGGATGACTAAATTGTATGTGTTATCTTTAAGTCACCAAAACACAAAAGCCCAGTCCGGATGGATTTCCGCTGAATTTTACCAAACCGCTTGGTCTATTATTGGAAATGATGTGATCAAGGCTTGCCAACATTTTTTTCTCTTCAGGTCATATTCTTAGAGAGATGAATTGCACTTTTATTTTTTAATTCAAGAATGCAATGGGTGATTCACTAGAGAACTATCGACCCATATCATTATGCAACTTTATTTACAAGATCATCTCCAAAGTATTGGCAAATAGAATGCAAAAGGTAATACACAAGATCATTAGCCCAAACCAAGCTGCTTTCATCAAAGGGAGAAGTATACATCATAACATTTTGCTTGCTAATGACTTGGTCAAAGATTTGCATTCAAAAGCAAGAGGGACAAAAATATGTTTTAAAGCTGATTTACGGAAAGCCTTGATTCAGGTTAATAGGAAGTTTATCTATAAGATGCTCCTCGATATGAACTTCCCACAGCAATGGGTTAATTGGATTCAATCTTGCCCGAAACTCCAAAGTTTTCGATACTCTTTAATGGCTCACCAATTGGTTTTTTTGGGAGCACGAATGGCATCCGACAAGGTGATCCACTCTCTCCCGATATTTTTTACTATTGCGATGGAAGGACTTAGCTGTATGTTGGAACACGCAGTCTTAAATGGCAGCATTAAGGTACCCATTCTTTGGTTCTGTTCATATATCACATATAACATTTGCAGATGACTTACTTATCTTTCTCCAAAATGAACCAACTTCAAGAAAGAACTTGGCTACTATTATGAATGACTTTGGTATGGTTTCTGGACTTGAGTTAAATCATGCGAAAAGTAAAGTATATATGAGCCCTTACGTTGAGGATAATGTCTTTATTGCACAAACTTTGGGGTTAGTGAGGGAAGCTTGCCGGTTCCTTATTTGGGTCTCCCGCTCATATCCATGTGCATTCACAAAACCCATTGTCGACCTATCTTGCAAAAAAAATAAAGAATAGAATTTCTTCTTGGAAAAATAGGTTTCTATCAAAAAGCAGACGACTCGAACTCATCCGTTCGGTATTGCACTCCTACTCTATATATTGGTGTAATGCATTTCTTCTACCTGCTGGACTTCTCCAAGATATTGAACGGTTATTAATGAACTTCTTCCGGAATGGCACAAATAATAAGGCAATGCATATGGTAAATTGGGATAGCATTTGTAAACCGAAAGATGAAGGGGGCTAAACTTGAGAAATACTAGAGATTGGAATCAAGCATGTCCAGTGCAGCAATTGTGGGATCTTTTGCAAAACAAATGTTCCTTATGGTCACTTTGGGTTTCTCGCTAGGTATCTTTCAAAAGAATCAATGGGAAATTTCAACAAGAACATACCACTCTGCAGACTTGGAAAGGAATTTTAAAGGCAAGGAATTGGCTAATCAAACACATTTCCTATACAATATCTTCCGAACTAGTACTAATATGTGGTACGATCCTTGGGTGAATGGGAAGAGTATATTTCAATTATATGGTGACAGAATACTGAAAAGATCTCGGGGCTCCCAAAGATTGGAAGGTTTCGAAGTTCATTGCTAAGTGCACACGGTGTCTCCCTAATCCTATTTCCCCGAAATGTTATCACTTTGGCCGACTATTATAGCTATTCCAATCACGAACAACTCTTCGGATAAACTTATTTGGCCTCATGACAATGGCAAATTTAGTGCCACATCTGCATGGAATCAAATTAGGCAAAGAAATAACATGTGGGTCCCAAGTTGGGTTGGACATGGGATCGACCGGGATCACAAAGACATTCCTTATGTACATGGCAGGCCCTTCTCAATAAACTACCTACAATAGACAATATGAAAAGAAGAGGTATCTATCATGTTAACCGATGCTCCCTTTGTATGCAACAAGAAGAAACTGTTGACCACCTTTATTTTGTTTGTGATTATACAAAATGGATATGGAAGGAGATTCTCCAATGATTTGAACTCAATAGACTGCAACCAAACTTGCACCAAGAACTAAAGCGAACTCATGCAATGTTTCTCAAGAAAAGGTCCTTTCACACAACCGGCAAAGGTTACTTTCGGGATGCTATTTGGTGGATGTGGAAGGAGAGATGTAAATGTAATCTTTAAATGTCAACACACAAACAATGCTCAGCTATTGAAAGAGATTATTAGAGACTCAAGATCCTGTATGGAGCAAGATCTCAAAACGAGACACTTTACCCAAAGAGAAAAATATATTTTTATCAATTTTAATTTTGCTATTAGCTAAAGATCTTGGGAATGATGCCAAATTTTGATATATCTGGATAAATATTTTCTATTTTGATTATAATTAGGAGTTATAGTCTACAACATGTGTAGTCATAACTATCGATTCAAGACTCTATGAGTTACATGGCTTTGTCTATGACTTGTATAGATAAAGCTATTTGTAGAAACTTTACACATAATCAATTTACTTTTACTTACAAAAAAAAAAAAAAGAATGGTTTGTCAATTCAATTTAACTTGGTATATATGCTTCAAACAAGATGCAAGAAAGAAATACTCTTTGGTCCGACCGACTAATATTGTAAATGGCTGTCTCAATGTACTTTGGATTATTCTTGGAGACTTTAATACTGTTAAAATTTACAAAAATGAAAAACAGGGTGGTAGACAACTTTGAAAAGCCGACTTCAAAAGTTCAATGATTACATTGACACTGCAAAGCATTGTTTGATATGAAATCTGTGGGTAATTGGCTCTCTCCCGAGTAATCAAGGTGCTGCTAACAGAAAAATAATGGCTCGACTTGATAGGTGTTTGATTAATCATGAATGGTTAACAGTTTACCCAGATTCACTTCTTGAGTATGGTGCTGCTTTGTTTTCTGACCATTCTTTAATGTATATACACGCAGAAAAAGCGACACCAAGAGGCAAGAAACCATTTAGATTCTTTAACATGTGGAGTACTCATCCTCAATTTCTTGATGTTATCAGATCTGCTTGGAATGTTAATGTGCATGGATCCCCCCCTTACATCTTATGTCAAAAGCTTAAAGCCTGTAAAGCAGCACTAAAGGAGTGGAATACAAATACCTTTAGCAATATTAACACCAGAGTTCAACTTTGCAGAAAGGAACTAATGTCTATGCAACATTTTTTTTTGGTAAGTAAAAGTAAATTGATTATGTGTAAAGTTTCTACAAATAGCTTTATCTATACAAGTCATAGACAAAGCCATGTAACTCATAGAGTGCGAATGCGATAGTTATCACTACACATGTTGTAGACTATAACTCCAAATTATAATCAAAATAGAAAATGTTTATCCAGATATATCAAAATTTGGCATCATTCCCAAGATCTTTAGCTAATAGCAAAATTAAAATTGATAAAAATATATTTTTCTCTTTGGGTAAAGTGCTCCGTTTTGAGATCTTGCTCCATACAGGATCTTAAGTCTCTAATAATCTCTTTCAATAGCTGAACATTGTTTGTGTGTTGACATTTAAAGATTCTGTTACATCTCTCCTTCCACATCCACCAAATAGCGCATCTGAAAGTAACCTTTGCCAGTTGTGTGAGAGGACCTTTTCTTGAGAAACATTGCATGAGTTCGCCTAGTTCTTGGTGCAAGTTTGGTTACGGCAGTCTATTGAGTTCAAATCGCTGGAGAATCTCCTTCCATATCCATTTTGTATAATCACAAGCAAAATAAAGGTGGTCAACAGTTTCTTCATATTGTCTATTGTAGGTAGTTTATTGAGAAGGGCCTGCCATGTACATAAGGAATGTCTTTGTGATCCCGATCGATCCCATGTCCAACTGCTTGGGACCCACTTGTTATTTCTTTGCCTAATTTGATTCCATGCAGATGTGGCACTAAATTTGCCATTGTCATGAGGCCAAATAAGTTTATCTGAAGAGTTGTTCGTGATTGGAATAGCTATAATAGTCGGCCAAAGTGATAACATTTCTGGGGAAATAGGATTAGGGAGACACCAGTGCACCATTAGCAATGAACCTTAAACCTTCCAATCTTTGGGAGCCCGAGATCTTTTTCATTTCTGTCACCAAATAATTGAAATATACTCTTCCCATTCACCCAAGGATCGTACCACATATTAGTACTAGTTCGAAAGAGATTGCATAGGAAATGTGTTTGATTAGCCAATTCCTTGCCTTTAAAATTCCTTTCCAAGCTGCAGAGTGGTATGTTCTTGTTGAAATTTCCCAGATTGATTCTTTTGAAAGATACCCAGAAACCCAAAGTGACCATAAGGAACATTTGTTTTGCAAAAGATCCCACAATTGCTGCACGGACATGCTTGATTCCAATCTCTAGTATTTCTCAAGTTTAGCCCCCTTCATCTTTCGGTTTTATAAATGCTATCCCAATTTACCATATGCATTGCCTTATCATTTGTGCCATTCCGGAAGAAGTTCATTAATAACCGTTCAATATCTTGGAGAAGTCCAGCAGGTAGAAGAAATGCATTACACCAATATATAGAGTAGGAGTGCAATACCTAACGGATGAGTTCGAGTCGCCCCGCTTTTGATAGAAACCTATTTTTCCAAGAAGAAATTCTATTCTTTTTTTTTTGCAAGATAGGCTGACACGTGGGTTTTGTGAATGCCTGTGGATATGAGCGGGAGACCCAAATAAGGAACTGGCAAGCTTCCCTCACTAACCCCAAAGTTTGTGCAATAAAGACATTATCCTCAACGTAAGGGCTCATATATACTTTACTTTTCGCATGATGATTTAACCAAGTCCGAAACCATACCAAAGTCATTCATAATAGTAACCCGGGTTCTTTTATGAAGTTGGTTCATTTTGGAGAAAGATAAGTAAGTCATCTCGCAAATGTTATATGTGATATATGAACGTAACCAAAGAATGGGTACCTTAATGCTGCCATTTAAGACTCGTGTTCCAACATACAGCTAAGTCCTTCCATCGCAATAGTAAAAAAGATACGGAGAGAGTGGATCACCTTGTCGGATGCCATTCGTGCTCCTAAAAAAAAAACCAATTGGTGAGCCATTAAAGAGTATCGAAAACTTTGGAGTTTCGCAAGATTGAATCCAATTAACCCATTGTGGGAAGTTCATATCATGAGGAGCATCTTATAGATAAACTTCCTATTAACTGAATCAAGGCTTTCCGTAAATCAGCTTTAAAACATATTTTTGTCCCTCTTGCTTTTGAATGCAAATCTTTGACCAAGTCATTAGCAAGCAAAATGTTATGATGTATACTTCTCCCTTTGATGAAAGCAGCTTGGTTTGGGCTAATGATCTTGTGTATTACCTTTTGCATTCTATTTGCCAATACTTTGGAGATGATCTTGTAAATAAAGTTGCATAATGATATGGGTCGATAGTTCTCTAGTGAATCAGCCCCCGCATTCTTCGGAATTAAGGAAATAAAAGTGCAATTCATCTCTAAGAATATGACCAAGAGAAAAAATGTTGGCAAGCCTTGATCACATCATTTCCAATAATAGACCAAGCAGTTTGGTAAAATTCATTTGGAAATCCATCCGGACTGGGCTTTTGTGCTTTGGTGACTTAAAGATAACACATACAATTTTCATCATCCGTAATTGGGGCATTGAGGATTGAAATAGCTTCTGAATCAAGTTTTCTAGTCGGCTCCACATGAATGTTATTAGGTTTCCCAGCTTGATTGAGTAAGGAATAAAAAAATTGCTCTGTGTGTGCTTTTAACCTCATCCAACTTCTCAATAAGATTATCATCTTTGTCTCAAGATTTGTCGATACTGGTTAATAGCCCTTCGAAAGTAGCAATTGAAGCATAGAAAAAAATTTTGTATTGGAATCCCCCTGTAGTAAGCCAATGTTGTCGAGACTTCTGCTTTGCAAAACTTTCCTCCCTTTTAAGGCTTGCATGAAGTTATTTCTGGCTTTTGCCTCTTTGTTGATAATATTTTCATCGTTTATGAAGTTGCAGCTCATGTTGCATAGACATTAGTTCCTTTTGCAAAGTTGAACTCGGTGTTAATATTGCCAAAGGTATTTGTATTCCACTCCTTTAGTGCTGCTTTACAAGCTTTGAGCTTTTGACATAAGATGTGGGGGGGGATCCATGCACATTAACATTCCAAGCAGATCCGATAACATCAAGAAATTGAGGATGAGTACTCCACATGTTAAAGAATCTAAATGGTTTCTTGCCTCTTGGTGTCGCTTTTTTGCGTGTATATACATTAAAGAATGGTGGAAAACAAAGGAGCACCATACTCAAGAAGTGAATCTGGGTAAACCTGTTAACCATTCATGATTAATCAAACACCTATCAAGTCGAGCCATTATTTTTTTCTGTTAGCAAAGACACCTTGATTACTCCAGAGAGCCAATTACCCACAGATTTCATATCAAACAATGCTGCAGTGTCAATGTAATCATTGAACTTTTGAAGTCGGCTTTTCGAAAGTTGTCTACCACCCTGTTTTTCATTTGTGTACCGAACAGTATTAATGTCTCCAAGAACAATCCAAGGTACATTGAGACAGCCATTTACAATATTAGTCGTCGGACCAAAGAGTATTTCTTTTCTTGCATCTTGTTTGTTTGAAGCATATATACCAAGTGAAATTGAATTGACGACCATTCTTTTTATCCTCTACCTTAAGATGAATGAATTGATCAAGAGCAGAAATAAACCAAGCATTAATAGAGTTAGGATGCCATAAGACCCATATTCTACCAAAAGTGTCATTTGAGTCATTGGTAAACAGTTTCGTCGTCCGGCCATATTAAATTCTTTTGAGCTTGAACAGCGATTGTTTAATTTTTGTTTCCACTAGAATAACAATATCACATGCGGCAGACTTGATTATTCTATTGAGCTCCCGACATTTCTCCGGCTTATTAAGTCCGCGAACATTCCAGCATGTTATCTTCATTAGTAAAAGATAGTAAGGTATTCATCCTACGACTTTGGATGGATTGTACCATCCTTTTTCTTATCTTTCGGTTTTGTATTTTCCTCCCGCACAATATCCTTACCTTTTATGCAAATCCTTTTTCTTTTGGATTGTACCATCGGTTTTGTCTATTCAACATGAGCTGCAACTTCAGCCAAATGATGAAAATATTATCTACAAAGAGGCAGAAGCCAGAAATAACTTCATGCAAGCCTTAAAACAGGAGGAAAGTTTTGCAAAGCAGAAGTCTCGACAACATTGGCTTACGCTAGGGGATTCCAATACAAAATTTTTCTATGCTTCAATTGCTACTCGAAGGGCTATTAACCATATCAGCAAATGCAGAGACAAAGATGATAATCTTATTGAGAAGTTGGATGAGGTTAAAGCACACACAGAGCAATTTTTTTATTCCTTACTCAATCAAGCTTGGAAACCTAATAACATTCATGTGGAGCCGACTAGAAAACTTGATTCAGAAGCTATTTCAATCCTCAATGCCCCAATTACGGATGACGAAATTGTATGTGTTGTCTTTAAGTCACCAAAGCACAAAAGCCCGTGTCCGGATGGATTTCCACTGAATTTTACCAAAACTGCTTGGTCTATTATTGGAAATGATGTGATCAAGGCTTGCCAACATTTTTTCTCTTCAGGTCATATTCTTAGAGAGATGAATTGCACTTTTATTTCCTTAATTCAAGAATGAAGGGGCTGATTCACTAGAGAACTATCGACCCATATCATTATGCAACTTTATTTACAAGATCATCTCCAAAGTATTGGCAAATAGAATGCAAAAGGTAATACACAAGATCATTAGCCCAAACCAAGCTGCTTTCATCAAAGGGAGAAGTATACATCATAACATTTTGCTTGCTAATGACTTGGTCAAAGATTTGCATTCAAAAGCAAGAGGGACAAAAATATGTTTTAAAGCTGATTTCTGAAAAGCCTTCGATTCAGTTAATAGGAAGTTTATCTATAAGATGCTCCTCGATATGAACTTCCCACAAAGCAATGGGTTAATTGGATTCAATCTTGCTGGAAACTCCAAAGTTTTCGATACTCTTTAATGGCTCACCAATTGGTTTTTTTGGTAGCACGAATGGCATCAAACAAGGTGATCCACTCTCTCCAGTATCTTTTACTATTGCGATGGAAGGACTTAGCTGTATGTTGGAACACGCTAGTCTTAAATGGCAGCATTAAGGTACCCATTGCTGGTTCTGTTCATATATCACATATAACATTTGCAGATTACTTACTTATCTTTCTCCAAAATGAACCAACTTAAATAAAAACCTGGCTACTATTATGAATGACTTTGGTATGGTTTTGGACTTGGTTAAATCATGAAAAAGTAAAGTATATATGAGCCCTTCCGTTGAGGAAAATGTCTTTATTGCACAAACTTTGGGGGTTAGTGAGGGAAGCTTGCCAGTTCTTTATTTGGGTCTCCGCTCATATCCACGAGGCATTCACAAAACCCTTTGTCACCTATCTTGCAAAAAAATAAAGAATAGAATTTCTTCTTGGAAAAATAGGTTTCTATCAAAAGCAGGACGACTCGAACTCATCCGTTCGGTATTGCACTCCTACTCTATATATTGGTGTAATGCATTTCTTCTACCTGTTGGACTTCTCCAAGATATTGAACGGTTATTAATGAACTTCTTCTGGAATGGCACAAATGATAAGGCAATGCATATGGTAAATTGGGATAGCATTTGTAAACCCAAAAAAGATGGGGGGGCTAAACTTGAGAAATACTAGAGATTGGAATCAAGCATGTATGCAGTGCAGCATTTGTGGGATCTTTTGCAAAACAAATGTTCCTTATGGTCACTTTGGGTTTTCTGCTAGGTATCTTTCAAAAGAATCAATCTGGGAAATTTCAACAAGAACATACCACTCTGCAGACTTGGAAAGGAATTTTAAAGGCAAGGAATTGGCTAATCAAACACATTTCCTATGCAATCTCTTCCGGAACTAGTACTAATATGTGGTACGATCCTTGGGTGAATGGGAAGAGTATATTTCAATTTATATGGTGACAGAATACGAAAAGATCTCGGGGCTCCCAAAGATTGGAAGGTTTCGAAGTTCATTGCTAACGGATTTTTGGTGTCTCCCTAATCCTATTTCCCCGAAATGTTATCACTTTGGCCGACTATTATAGCTATTCCAATCACGAACAACTCTTTGGATAAACTTATTTGGCCTCATGACAATGGCAAATTTAGTGCCACATCTGCATGGAATCAAATTAGGCAAAGAAATAACAAGTGGGTCCCAAGCGAGTTGGACATGGGATCGTAGGGATCACAAAGACATTCCTTATGTACATGGCAGGCCCTTCTCAATAAACTACCTACAATAGACAATATGAAAAGAAGAGGTATCTATCATGTTAACCGATGCTCCCTTTGTATGCAAACAAGAAGAAACTGTTGACCACCTTTATTTTGCTTGTGATTATACAAAATGGATATGGAAGGAGATTCTCCAGCGATTTGAACTCAATAGACTACCGCGAACGAAACTTGCACCAAGAACTAGGCGAACTCATGCAATGTTTCTCAAGAAAAGGTCCTCTCACTGGCTGGCAAAGGTTACTTTCGGATCGCTATTTGGTGGATGTGGAAGGAGAGATGTAAGAATCTTTAAATGTCAACACACAAAGAATGCTCAGCTATTGAAAGAGATTATTAGAGACTCAAGATCCAGTATGGAGCAAGATCTCAAAGCGACACTTTACCCAAAGAGAAAAATATATTTTTATCAATTTTAATTTTGCTATTAGCTAAAGATCTTGGGAATGATGCCAAATTTTGATATATCTGGATAAACATTTTCTATTTTGATTATAATGAGGGCGACGCCATCAGAGTTGCAAAATGTGGCGGCCCGGATATATAGGCGACGATGCAGTAGCGACAACCATATCTCCCTAAAGGCGATCTAACTCCTGCGGCGTCGGCTTTCTCCCCCCGGCGAAGGGCGGCGACGACTGTAGAGGTAATCAGATCTCCCAAGGACAACAAGATCAGCGGCGGCGACCACATCAGAAAGCGAGAGACCCAGATCTTGGGCGATGGTACGATGGCGGCGACCAGATCTAGGGCGACGACATCAGTAGCGGTGACCGGATCTCCGTAACGTCCGCCGACCAGATCTCCGTGGCGTCCGCTTCTCCAAGGGCGGCGATACTGTAGCAGCAACCAAAAATCCCTAGGGCTTGACGCACTGTGGCGGCGATCTATCTTTGCGGTGGTGGCTTTTCCCAATGGCGTCGTTTACGTAGCGGCGACAGAGGGATCAAACATGGCAGCGATGGCCCCTAGGGCTGGCGATGATGGTGGCGAGAGGGTTGAAAGCGATGGCAAGGCTCCCTACCGCTACCCCCCAAGTTTCTCTTCCACCATATCCTTTTCAAAGAGAAACTCCTTCGACCAAGCAAAGCATCGAAGCGGTCGCTCTAGATCATGACGGACTGCTCTCATTTCCGATGATCCTCGGCCTTGGACTAGCCTCTTCAAGGCTCGGTTGGAAGTCCAGATCTAAGCTTGAAATTCTTTACTCCGAAGTTCAGGTGATAAGAAGATTGCTGTATCTGAGGACTGTTGATTCAGCAGAGCTTATTGAGACATGGTCTATGGCGATTGTTGGCTATGTGGTAGGTCTCAAAACATCTTATTTCCCACTATCCTCATTTATCAAAACTTCGATGGGGAATATCGTCATTTGATCTTCATATGCTAGAGAACGGATTCTTTGTTTGCAAGCTATACTCGAAGAAGATTTGCAGCGAATCCTTGAAGGATTCTCGGACTATCCGTGGTCATCCAATGATTCTCTGACGTTGGTCTCCGATGTCCGTTTGGAGTTAGATAGCCTACAGTCTATTCCATTATGGGTATCCTTTCAAGGACTGCCTCTACATCTTTGGAGTCGACGTTTTTATTGCAAAGTTATGCAGCACTCACGGGATGACCACTCTACATCGACAAAAGCAACAGCAGCTCGGGCGAGATTAGCATTTGCACGAGCATGTGTGCTGGTTTCTTCCGATGAAGATCTTCCTAATGAGGTTTTCTATCGTGATCTTGACGGGAACACTTTCGGAAGGTACATGTCTCATATTCACGGAAGCCACAACGATGTCGAGCATTGCTTATCTTTTGGTCATCCAAATGGAGCTTGTCAAGAAACCCCAAATCCAACCACAAAGGTCTATCGACCACGTCAAAGCCCAAAGCAACAAAGTGATTCTTCTCTAATGGCAGCAGCACCGATGGTGGCAAAAAACTATTGAGCATTCCGACTTCTTAAAGGAAAGCACCGCGAAGAAGGACAATTCTAAAACTTTATCTGTACCTATAATGTCGAGCCTTCCACAACAGAGGTTTCCCATGGTACTAGTGGACGGGAGAAACATAAGTCAGGAACTTCATCTCTTCCAATATCATCGGATCCATCCACACTAGCTCAACGAACTCGGGTCCATGCAAATCTAAGCTAGCAAGGATATTATTCCTCAACAAACTCAGGCCACAACAAACATTGCCAACAAGGATATTCTGTCTCAACAAACTCATGCTCCAACAAACCTGTCTAGCCAGACTGCTCAAACAAGTACTATCCAGGATATTGTGATGCAACAATCTTATCGAGCTTCAACAAACCCTGCCAATCAAGACCACATGATTCAAGGTATTTTAAAGTTTAAAAATCTGCAAGCTGTAGATGAAGTGGATAAATATAGGAATAAAGCCATAAAAGGGAAGGATATTGTGCGGGAGGAAAATACAAAACCGAAAGATAAGAAAAAGGATGGTACAATCCATCCAAAGTAAATAGGATGAATACCTTACTATCTTTTACTAATGAAGATAACATCTTTGGAATGTTCAAGGACTTAATAAGCCGGAGAAATGTCGGAGCTCAATAGAATAATCAAGTCTACGCCGATGTGATATTGTTATTCTAGTGGAAAAAAAAATTAAACAATGCTGCGTTCAAGCTCAAAAGAATTTAATATGGCGGACAGAACTGTTTACCAATGACTCAAATGACACTTTTGGTAGAATATGGGTCTTATGGCATCCTAACTCTATTAATGCTTGGTTTATTTCTGCTCTTGATCAATTCATTCATCTTAAGGTAGAGGATAAAAAGAATGGTGTCAACTCAATTTCTTTGGTATATATGCTTCAAACAAGTATGCAAGAAAGAAATACTCTTTTGGTCCGACCGACTAATATTGTAAATGATTTGTCTCAATGTACCTTGGATTGTTCTTGGAGACTTTAATACTGTTCGGTACACAAATGAAAAATAGGGTGGTAGACAACTTTGGAAAGCCAGACTTCAAAAGTTCAATGATTACATTGACACTGCAGCATTGTTTGATATGAAATCTGTGGGTAATTGGCTCTCTGGAGTAATCAAGGTGCTGCTAACAGAAAAAATAATGGCTCGACTTGATAGGTGTTTGATTAATCATGAATGGTTAACAGTTTACCCAGATTCACTTCTTGAGTATGGTGCTCCTTTGTTTTTCGACCATTCTTTAATGTATATACACTTGAAAAAAGCGACACCAAGAGGCAAGAAACCATTTAGATTCTTTAACATGTGGAGTACTCATCCTCAATTTCTTGATGTTATCAGATCTGCTTGGAATGTTAATGTGCATGGATCCCCCCTTACATCTTATGTCAAAAGCTCAAAGCCACGTAAAGCAAAGCACTAAAGGAGTGGAATACAAATACCTTTGGCAATATTAACACGAGTTCAACTTTGCAGAAAAGGAACTAATGTCTTTGCAACATGAGCTGCAACTTCACCAAATGATGAAAATATTATCTACAAAGAGGCGAAGCCAGAAATAACTTCATGCAAGCCTTTAAAACAGGAGGAAAGTTTTTGCAAAGCGAAGTCTCGACAACATTGGCTTACGCTTAGGGGATTCCAATACAAAATTTTTTTATGCTTCAATTGCTACTCGAAGGGCTATTAATTAAGTAGACAAAAATGCAGAGACAAAGATGATAATCTTATTGAGAAGTTGGATGAGGTTAAAGCACACACAGAGCAATTTTTTATTCCTTACTCAATCAATTTGGGAAACCTAATAACATTCATGTGGAGCCGACTAGAAAACTTGATTTGAAGCTATTTCAATCCTCAATGCCCCAATTCTGGATGACTGAAATTGTATGTGTTGTCTTTAAGTCCCCAAAGCACAAAAGCCCAGGTCGGATGGATTTCCAGCTGAATTTTACCAAACTGCTTGGTCTATTATTGGAAATGATGTGATCAAGGCTTGCCAACATTTTTTCTCTTGGTCATATTCTTAGAGATGAATTGCACTTTTATTTCCTTAATTCGAAGAATGCAGGGGCTGATTCACTAGAGAACTATCGACCCATATCATTATGCAACTTTATTTACAAGATCATCTCCAAAGTATTGGCAAATAGAATGCAAAAGGTAATACACAAGGTCATTAGCCCAAACCAAGCTGCTTTCATCAAAGGGAGAAGTATACATCATAACATTTTGCTTGCTAATGACTTGGTCAAAGATTTGCATTCAAAAGCAAGAGGGACAAAAATATGTTTTAAAGCTGATTTCGGAAAGCCTTGATTCAGTTAATAGGAAGTTTATCTATAAGATGCTCCTCGATATGAACTTCCCACAGAAATGGGTTAATTGGATTCAATCTTGCTGGAAACTCCAAAGTTTTCGATACTCTTTAATGGCTCACCAATTGGTTTTTTTTGACACACGAATGGCATCCGACAAGGTGATCCCTCTCCGTATCTTTTTACTATTGCGATGGAAGGACTTAGGCTGTATGTTGGAACACGCAGTTTTAAATGGCAGCATTAAGGTACCCATTCTTTGGTTTCTGTTCATATATCACATATAACATTTGCAGATGACTTACTTATCTTTCTCCAAAATGAACCAACTTCAGTAAAAAACTTCGGCTACTATTATGAATGACTTTGGTATGGTTTGGACTTGAGTTAAATCATGCGAAAAGTAAAATATATATGAGCCCTTACGTTGAGGATAATGTCTTTATTGCACAAACTTTGGGGTTAGTGAGGGAAGCTTGCGGTTCCTTATTTGGGTCTCCCGCTCATATCCCTGAGGCATTCACAAAACCCATTTGTCGACCCTATCTTGCAAAAAAAAAAATAAAGAATAGAATTTCTTCTTGGAAAAATAGGTTTCTATCAAAAGCAGGGCGACTTCGAACTCATCCGATTCGGTATTGCACTCCTACTCTATATATTGGTGTAATGCATTTCTTCTACCTGCTGGACTTCTCCAAGATATTGAGCGGTTATTAATGAACTTCTTCCGGAATGGCACAAATGATAAGGCAATGCATATGGTAAATTGGGATAGCATTTGCAAACCGAAAAGATGAAGGGGGGCTAAACTTGAGAAATACTAGAGAGTGGAATCAAGCATGTCCGGTGCAGCAATTGTGGGATCTTTTGCAAAACAAATGTTCCTTATGGTCACATTGGGTTTCTGCTAGGTATCTTTCAAAAGAATCAATCTGGGAAATTTCAACAAGAACATACCACTGCAGCTTGGAAAGGAATTTTAAAGGCAAGGAATTGGCTAATCAAACACATTTCCTATGCAATCTCTTCCGGAACTAGTACTAATATGTGGTGCGATCCTTGGGTGAATGGGAAGAGTATATTTCAATTATATGGTGACAGAATCTGAAAAGATCTCGGGGCTCCCAAAGATTGGAAGGTTTTCTGAGTTCATTGCTAACGGTACACGGTGTCTCCCTAATCCTATTTCCCCAGAAATGTTATCACTTTGGCCGACTATTGTAGCTATTCCAATCACGAACAACTCTTTGAGATAAACTTATTTGGCCTCATGACAATGGCAAATTTAGTGCCACATCTGCATGGAATCAAATTAGGCAAAGAAATAACAAGTGGGTCCCAAGCAGGTTGGACATGGGATCGACCGGGATCACAAAGACATTCCTTATGTACATGGCAGGCCCTTCTCAATAAACTACCTACAATAGACAATATGAAAAGAAGAGGTATCTATCATGTTAACCGATGCTCCCTTTGTATGCAACAAGAAGAAACTGTTGACCACCTTTATTTTGCTTGTGATTATACAAAATGGATATGGAAGGAGATTCTCCAGCGATTTGAACTCAATAGACTGCCGCAACCAAACTTGCACCAAGAACTAGGCGAACTCATGCAATGTTTCTCAAGAAAAGGGCCTCTCACACAACTGGCAAAGGTTACTTTCAGATGCGCTATTTGGTGGATGTGGAAGGAGAGATGTAACAGAATCTTTAAATGTCAACACACAAACAATGCAAAACTATTGAAAGAGATTATTAGAGACTCAAGATCCTGTATGGAGCAAGATCTCAAAACGGAGCACTTTACCCAAAGAGAAAAATATATTTTTATCAATTTTAATTTTTCTATTAGCTAAAGATCTTGGGAATGATGCCAAATTTTGATATACCTGGATAAACATTTTCTATTTTGATTATAATTAGGAGTTATAGTCTACAACATGTGTAGTCATAACTATCGCATTTGCACTCTATGAGTTACATGGCTTTGTCTATGACTTGTATAGATAAAGCTATTAGTAGAAACTTTACACATAATCAATTTACTTTTACTTATCAAAAAAAAATAATTAGGAGTTATAGTCTACAACATGTGTAGTCATAACTATCGCATTCGCACTCTATGAGTTATATGGCTTTGTCTATGACTTGTATAGATAAAGCTATTTGTAGAAACTTTACACATAATTAATTTACTTTTACTTACCAAAAAAAAAATATTCGGAATCCCTCGTACTAATTCTTGAGATGAGATTTTAGATATTGTTTTCATGCTTGCGTGGCCTAATCTCCTTTGCCAAAACCAAGCATCATCATTTATGGCGGAGAAACACATTTCATTACTTAGTTCATCAAGATTGATGGTATAGACATTAGTTTGTTTTAAAGCAATCATAGTGATGTTATGATTTGGTTTTTCAATAATGCACATATTGGATTCAAATCTAACGATATAACCTTTATCGCATAATTGACTAATGCTCAATAGATTATGTTTTAATTCATCAACTAGTAACACATCATCAATGGAAAAACTTGATTTGTTACCTATGGTTCCCTTGTCAATGATTTTGCCTTTGTTGTTGTCTCCGAAGGTGACATAGCCTTCGTCCATGCTAGTGAGCTTGGTGAATTGGGTTGGATCTCCGGTCATATGCCTTGAGCATCCACTATCAAGATACCATCTCTTGCTCCTAGCATGTGATGGTGTATGTTTCTACAAGAAGGAATTATTTTTAGGTACCCATTTACTTTTGGGTGCCTCAAAAACTAATCTAACTTGTTTATCATGTTGCATAGACTTGATCATGGTTCCTTTAGGAACCCAAATCAATTTGTTCGGACTAATTTTCTTGAATGGACATTGGTAAGTTATATGTCCATATTTGCAACAAAAGTTGCAATTGCTTTGATGTTGAACATGTAAGATAGGACCTTTAACGAAGGTGGTTGGATTTTGATGAGTACTTCTCACAAATCCGATTCCACTCCTTTTAGGAACGTGACCCTTATTTGTAAGGATCATGTTTAAGGACTTGCTACCGACCTCGAATTTCTTCAAGGTGTCCTTAAGTACTAAGTTCTCATTTTGGAGAGTTTCTAAATCATGGCATTTAACACATGGAGCTAGACAATCATGATATTCAGTTTTTAATTTATCAAAAGCACACGTAAGACTATCATGCTCCTTTCTTAGCAATTTGTATTTTCTACTAATTGTCTTACATTCATCAAATAACTCATGGAAGGCATTTCTTAGCAACTTGCTTGGTGTTGGACTCCTCTTCTTCGGATGTGCTTGAGTCATCCAATGTTGCCTTGAGCGCCTTCTTCTTTGGTGTTCTCTTTTTGGCTTGAGGGCAATCGTTCTTGTAGTGTCCCGATTTTTTGCATTCATAGCAAATCACTTGGTCCTTCTTTTGTTCAAATTTATTTTTTGTATTATTTTAAATTTGTTCTTCCTTAAATATTTTTTGAATTTTTGAGTCAAAAGTGCAATGTCATTGTCACTGTCCTCATCACTTGATGTTCCTTTCAAGTGGTCTTCTTGTGATTTGAGTGCCATATCCTTCCTGTTCTTTGGAAGGGGGTTCTCGAGCTCGTCATGAGCTTGACATGTCATTTCGTAGGTCATTAGAGACCCAATGAGTTCTTCAAAAGGGAATGTTTTAAGGTCTTTGGCCTCTTGAATGGCCGTAACTTTTGGATCCCAACTTTTAGGGAGGGATCTTAAGATTTTAGTTACTAGTTCAAAGTTAGTAAAATATTTACCAAGAGCTTTGAGTCCATTGATGACATCCGTAAAACCGGGTGTACATGTCTCCGATGGACTCACTTGGTTTCATTCGGAAAAGTTAAGAAGAGTGCACAAGAATGTTGATTTTGGACTCTTTCACTTTCGGCTAGTGCCTTCATGAGTGACCTCAAGAGTTCTCCAAATATCAAAAGCGAATCACAAAATGGAACACGATTAAATTCGTTTTTGTCTAGTGCACAAAACAAGGCATTCATAGCCTTTGCATTTAAAGCAAAAACCTTCTTCTCCGATTCATTCCATTCGCTCATCGGAAGAGAAGATTTTTGAAATCCGTTTTCAACAATAGTCCAAAGCTCGAAATCCATAGAAATGAGGAAGATCCTCATCCAAATCTTCCAATACGTGTAATCCGACTCATTAAACATAGGTGGACGAGTGATAGAATGTCCCTCTTGCATGCCGGAGTAAGCCATCTCTCTCTTGGGTATTAAACCAAATATGAGAGATAACCTTGCTCTGATACCAATTGTTAGGATCGGAGCAGCACTAAGAGGGGGGGTGAATTAGTGCAGCGGATTAAAACTTCGGTTTTTAAAAAATCTTTCGTATGATAAGAGCGGAACTTGACAAGCTTAATCTTGAAAGCGTATTCTTAAATATGCGCAGCAAAAGTAATAAGGAACTAAAGCATATAAGAAGGTTTGCAATAATGTAAATAGCAATAATGAAATGCAAACCAAGGATCACGCCGATTTTAGAGTGGTTCGGTCAAATGACCTACTCCACTTGCGAGGCCCCTCTTCGATGAGGCTCCCACCTTCCACTAGCAAGTCTCTTGAAATGGAAGGGTAAATACCCCTCTCACAACTCTTTACAAGCGGTTCACTCTCTTACAGATTTTCGAGAAGAGATGAGGTGAACACTAGCAAATTGAAAAAAAGACAAGCTAACACTTTTCTAAGACCTTTCTCTTAAACTCTTGCTGCTCAAAAAGTTGTGATATCAGCTGAGATTTGAGGGGTATTTATAGGCCTCAAGAGGATTCAAATTTGGGCTCCAAAATTCAAATCCTCTTTGGGTTCCCGATGCTGGCGGTGGCACCGCTTGGCTTCTTTGGGTTCCCGATGCTGGCGGTGCCACCGCCCAGCCAAGCGGTGCCACCGCCCAACGCTCGGGTGCTAGACGGTGCAACCGCCCAGTCCAGGAGGTGTCACCGCCCAGCACTCGGGTGCTAGGCGGTTCCACCGCCTGGCCCTCCGGTTCACTTGGTTTGGCTTACTTTTAGCCCAAACCAAATCTGACTTTGGCCCCAGTTGGCCCATAACCAGGATATAGGATTATCTTCTTAATCCTAATCCTAATTACAAGTGAACTACATAACAAAACACATCCTAAGCAATTTATTAACCACGAACGTCAAGTCTTGTTCCGGCGAGCTTTCCGACAAACTTCCTTCGACGGGGTCCAAGCACGCTCCCGAACTTGTGATGACTTTAATGAGTAGCTGAGACTTCTCGGTGATCTCTGCGAACCTTCGACGATCTCTTCGGCGAACTTCCAACAGGTTCCCGATTTCTTCTCGGTTGGTTCCGGCAGCATCTCCGACGATTCTTCGGACTCTTAAATGTTCATCGAACTCGACTTAACTCAATCCTGCACACTTAACTCAATAATATGGATTAGATCAAATAACCCATCAATTGATTTTATCATCAAAATCCGAGATTCAACAGATATGGCTGACGTTTTACTGTGCTAACATCGGTCACCGCGGCACGCAATAACTACCCAAAAACTGGCCAAAACGGCCCAAAAAGGGCCAAAACAAGTCATTTTTGGTTGAGCGAGTGAGCGAAGTGAGTGGCAGCACCGTCCATGCTATATGAATGCCCCATCCAGCCCTGTGCCACCCGGGTGTTCTAGGGTGCTCAGATGGCTGACGTTTTGCTCCGCTCACGTCGGTCGCCGCGGTACGCAAGAACTGTCCAAAAATTGGCCAAAACGACCCAAAAACGGGCCAAAACTAATCATTTTGGCTGAGCGAGCTAGCATCGACCGGAGGACAGCGAGCGAAGCGAGAGGCAGCACCATCCCTGCTATACGAATGCCCCATCCAGCCCTATGCCACCCAAGGGGGTCCAGGGTGCTGAGAAGGCTGACATTTTGCTCCGCTCACGTCAGGCACCGCGACACGCAAGAATTGCCCAAAAACTGGCCAAAACGACCCAAAAACGGGCCAAAACGGGCCATTTTTGGCTGAACGAGCGAGCGGCGACCGGCCGAGAGCGAGCGAAGTGAGAGGTAGCACCGTCCCTGCTATACGAATGCCCCATCCAGACCTGTGCCACCTGGAGGGTTCAAGGGTGCTGAGATGGCTGAAGGTTCACTCCCCTCACGTCGGTCGCCACGACACGCAATAACTGCCCAAAAACTGGCCAAAACGGACAAAAAAGGGGCCAAAATTGGCCATTTATGGCTTAGCGAGCGAGCGGCGAGCGGCGGACAGCGAGCGAAGTTAGTGGCAGCACCATCCATGCTACACGAAGGCCCCATCCAGCATTGTGCCACCCGGGGGGTTCCAGGGTGCTGAGACGGCTGACGATTTGCTACGCTCACGTCGGTCGCCGCGGCACGCAAGAACTGCCCTAATACTGGCGCTAACGACCCAAAAATGGGCCAGAACTGGCCATTTTTGCTGAGCGAGCGAGTGTCGACCGGCGGACAGTGAGCGTAGCGAGAGGCAACACCGTCCCTGCTATACGAATGCCCCATCCATCCCTGTGCCACCCGGGGGGTTCCAGGTTGCTGAGATGGTTGACGTTTTGCTCCGCTCACGTTGGTCGCCGCAGCACGCATGAACTGCCCAAAAACTAGTCAAAACCGTCCAAAAAGGGCCAAAACTGAACATATTTCGCAGAGAGAGCGAGTGGCGAGCGACGAGCGGCGGACAGCGAGCAAAGCGAGTGGCAGCACCGTCCCGGCTATACAAATGCCCAATCCAACCCTGTGCCACCCGGGGGGTTCTAGGGTGCTGAGATGGCTGACGTTTTGCTCCGCTCACGTCGATCATCGCGGCACGCAAGAACTGCCCAAAAACTTGCCAAAATGGCCCAAAAATTGGCCAAAACTAGCCATTTTTGGCTGAGTGAGCGAGTGGCGAGCGGCGGACAGCGAGCGAGGCGAGTGGCAGCACCGCCCCTGCTGTACGAATGCCCCATTCAGCCCTGTGTGACCCGGGGGGTTCTAGGGAGCTGAGATGGCTGACGTTTTGCTCCGCTAATATCGATCGCCGCGACACGCAAAAACTACCCAAAAACTGACCAAAACAGCCAAAAAATTTGCCAAAACTGGTCATTTTTGGTTGAGCGAGCGAGCGGCGAACGACTGAAAGCGAGCGAAGCGAGAGGTAGCACTGTCCCTGCTATACGAATGCCCCATCCAGCCTTGTGCCACCCGGAGGGTTCCAAGGTGTCACGCTCCCTCAAAAATATCCACAATATTTAAAACTCAAGAAAACAAATCAATCCACGATCCAAACACACATTGTAGTGGGACCACAGACAGAATGTGATTCATCCATTTCTGAATGACCACCAGACAGAAGTCTCCCACGTCTAAGTGAAGCCAGAGGGGGCCGGTCGAGCATCGCAGGCTCTAAACACATACCCTTTACCATTTCTGGCAAAGGTCCACATAAATCTCACAAACACCAGAGTACAAGAGGGCAGTTTGATCAATAAGTTGCATATATCGGAAGCACACGCGGAACAACAAAACGTACATGTGCCTTTACGGGACAATATGATGCAAGCAACAATTTTCTCACCAATGTATTCAGATTTAGAATGAAATGAAAGCAAGGGTATACCGGGATTCCAAGCAATCATATTTAGCTCAATTCAAATAAGAAGGTTAGATGAATTCAATTTCCAAAGGAATGAAACAGAATACGCAAAATCGACCGAAGCTCGATTTCTAACAGAATTCCAGTGGCACATAGAACAAATAATTCAGATTATCAATTATGTTCCAATACCCTTAAGAAAGCTGTTGTTGTTGTTGTTGTTGTTGTTGTTACTGTAGCGGCGGACGGCGATACTGTAGCGGCGACCAGATCTAGGGCGATGGTACTATAGCGGCGACCAGATCTCCCTAGGACGATCTGACTCCTGCATCGTTGGCTTTCTCCCACGGGCGAAGGGCGATGGCAATCAGAAGGTGATCAGATCTCCCAGGGGGCGACGCCATCAGAAGCGGCAGCGGCCCAGATCTAGGGCGATGTATCTGTAGCGACAACCATATCTCCCTAAAGGCGATCTAACTCCTGCAGCGTCGGCTTCCTCCCCGGCGAAGGGCGGCGACACTGTAGAGGTGATCAGATCTCCCAAGGACGACAGTACTGTAGCGGCGGCGACGACACTGTAGCAGCGACCAGATCTCCCAGAAGGCGTCGGCTTCTCCCCAAAGGGGCGACGATACTGTAGCCACAACCATAAATCCCTAGGGTGACGGTACCATAGCGGCGATCTAATATACTGCAGCGGTGGCTTTTCCCAATGGCGTCGTTTCGTAGCGGCGACCGGAGGGATCAAACATGGCAGCGATGGCCCCTAGGGCTGGCGATGGTGGCAAGAGGGTTGAAACGATGGCAAGGCTCCCTACCGCTACCCCCAAGTTGCTCTTCCAACATATCTTTTCCGAGAGAAACTCCATCGACCAACCAGCATCGAAGCAGGTCGCGCTCTAGATCGCGACAGCCTGCTCTCATTTCCAGCCGATCCTCGGCCTTGGACTAGCCTCTTCAAGGCTCGGTTGGAAGTCCAGATCTAAGCTTGGAATTCTTTACTCCGAAGTTCAGGCTGATAAGAAGATTGCTGTGTATCTGAGGACCGTTGATTCAGCGAGCTTATTGAGACATGGTCTATGGCGATTGTTGGCTATGTGGTAGGTCTCAAAACATCTTATTTCCCACTATCCTCATTTATCAAAACTCGATGGGGAATATCATCATTTGATCTTCATATGCTTTGGAGAACGGATTCTTTGTTTGCAAGCTATACTCTAAAGAAGATTTTGCAGCGAATCCTCGAAGGATTCTGGACTATCCATGGTCATCCAATGATTCTCTGACGTTGGTCTCGATGTCCGTTTGGAGTTAGATAGCCTCTGATCTATTCCATTATGGGTATCCTTTCAAGGACTGCCTCTACATCTTTGGAGTCGACGTTTTATTACAAAGTTATGCAGCACTCTGGGGACAGACCACTCTACATCGACAAAGCAACAGCAGCTCGGACGAGATTAGCATTTGCACGAGCATGTGTGCTGGTTTCTTCCGATGAAGATCTTCCAACTGAGGTTTTCTATCGTGATCTTGACGGGAACACTCGGAAGGTACATGTCTCATATTCCGGAAGCCACAACGATGTCGGCGTTGCTTATTTTGTTCATCCAAATGGAGCTTGTCGGCAAAACCCCAAATCCAACCACAAAGGTCTATCGACCACGTCAAGCCCCTCGGCAACAAAGTGATTCTTCTCTAATGGCAGAAGCACCGATGGTGGCAAAAACTATTGAGCATTCCGACTTTCGCAAGGAAAGCACCGCTTGAGACGAAGGACAATTCCAAAACTTTATCTGTACCTATAATGTCGAGCCTTCCACAACAGAGGTTTCCCATAGTACTAGTGGACAGGAGAAACATAATTCAGGAACTTCATCTCTTCCAATATCATGGATCCATCCACACTAGCTCAACGAACTCAGGTCCAAGCAAATCTAAGCTAGCAAGGATATTATTCCTCAACAAACACACAGGCCACAACAAACATTGCCAACAAGGATATTCTGTCTCAACAAACTCATGCTCCAACAAACCTCTCTAGCCGGACTGCTCCAACAAGTACTATCCAGGGATATTGTGATGCAACAATCTTATCGAGCTTCAACAAACCACGCCAATCAAGACCACATGATTCAAGGTATTTTAAAGTTTAAAATCTGCAAGCTGTAGATGAAGTGGATAAATATAGGAATAAAGCCATAAAAGGTAAGGATATTGTGCGGAGGAAAATACAAAACCAAAAGATATGAAAAGGATGGTACAATCCATCCAAAGTCAGATAGGATGAATACCTTACTATCTTTTTACTAATGAAGATAACATTTGGAATGTTCGCGGACTTAATAAGCCGGAGAAATGTGGGGAGCTCAATAGAATAATCAAGTCTCGCGATGTGATATTGTTATTCTAGTGGAAACAAAAAATTAAACAATCGCGTTCAAGCTCAAAAAAAGAATTTAATATGGCCGGACCGAGAACTGTTTACCAATGATTCAAATGACACTTTTGGTAGAATATGGGTCTTATGGCATCCTAACTCTATTAATGCTTGGTTTATTTCTGCTCTTGATCAATTCATTCATCTTAAGGTAGAGGATAAAAAGAATGGTGTCAATTCAATTTCTTTGGTATATTTGCTTCAAAAACAGTATGCAAGAAAGAAATACTCTTTGGTCCGACCGACTAATATTGTAAATGGCTGTCTCAATGTACCTTGGATTGTTCTTGGAGACTTTAATATTGTTCGGTACACAAATGAAAAAACAGGGTGGTAGACAACTTTGAAAAGCCGACTTCAAAAGTTCAATGATTACATTGACACCGCAGCATTGTTTCATATGAAATCTGTGGGTAATTGGCTCTCCCGGAGTAATTAAGGTGCTGCTAACAGAAAAAATAATGGCTCGACTTGATAGGTGTTTGATTGATCATGAATGGTTAACGGTTTACCCAGATTCACTTCTTGAGTATGGTGCTCCTTTGTTTTTTTTCGACCATTCTTTAATGTATATACACGCAGAAAAAAAAGCGACACCAAGAGGCAAGAAACCGTTTAGATTCTTTTAACATGTGGAGTACTCATCCTCAATTTCTTGATGTTATCGGATCTACTTGGAATGTTAATGTGCATGGATCCCCCCTTATATCTTATGTCAAAAGCTCAAAGCCCACAGAAGCAAACACTAAAGGAGTGGAATACAAATACCTTTGGAAATATTAACACCGAGTTCAACTTTGCAGAAAGGAACTAATGTCTTTGCAACATGAGCTGCAACTTCACCAAATGATGAAAATATTATCTACAAAAGAGGTAGTTTAAATAACTTCATGCAAGCCTTAAAAAGGAGAGGAAAGTTTTGCAAAGCAGAAGTCTCGACAACATTGGCTTACGCTAGGGATTCCAATACAAAATTTTTCTATGCTTCAATTGCTACTCGAAGGGCTATTAAAGTATCACGACAAATGCAGAGACAAAGATGATAATCTTATTGAGAAGTTGGATGAGGTTAAAGCACACCTGAAGAGCAATTTTTTTTCCTTACTCAATTTTTTTGGGAAACCTAATAACATTCATGTGGAGCCGACTAGAAAACTTGATTCGAAAGCTATTTCAATCCTCAATGCCCCAATTACGGATGATGAAATTGTATGTGTTGTCTTTAAGTCACCAAAGCACAAAAGCCCAGTCCGGATGGATTTCCAGCTGAATTTTACCAAACCTGCTTGGTCAATTATTGGAAATGATGTGATCAAGGCTTGCCAACATTTTTTCTCTTCAGGTCATATTCTTAGAGAGATGAATTGCACTTTTATTTCCTTAATTCGAAGAATGCGGGGGCTGATTCACTAGAGAACTATCGACCCATATCATTATGCAACTTTATTTACAAGATCATCTCCAAAGTATTGGCAAATAGAATGCAAAAGGTAATACACAAGATCATTAGCCCAAACCAAGCTGCTTTCATCAAAGGGAGAAGTATACATCATAACATTTTGCTTGCTAATGACTTGGTCAAAGATTTGCATTCAAAAGCAAGAGGGGCAAAAATATGTTTTAAAGCTGATTTACGGAAAGCCTTGATTCAGTTAATAGGAAGTTTATCTATAAGATGCTCCTCGATATGAACTTCCCACAGCAATGAGTTAATTGGATTCAATCTTGCCTGGAAACTCCAAAGTTTTCGATACTCTTTAATGGCTCACCAATTGGTTTTTTTGGGAGCACGAATGGCATCCGACAAGGTGATCCACTCTCTCCGTATCTTTTTACTATTGCGATGGAAGGACTTAGCTGTATGTTGGAACACGCAGTCTTAAATGGCAGCATTAAGGTACCCATTCTTTGGTTCGTTGTTCATATATCACATATAACATTTGCAGATGACTTACTTATCTTTCTCCAAAATGAACCAACCCATTAAAGAACACGGCTACTATTATGAACGACTTTGGTATGGTTTCTGGACTTGAGTTAAATCATGCGAAAAGTAAAAGTATATATGAGCCCTTACGTTGAGGATAATGTCTTTATTGCACAAACTTTGGGGGTTAGTGAGGGAAGCTTGCCAGTTCCTTATTTGGGTCTCCCGCTCATATCCACAGGCATTCACAAAACCCACTGTCAGCCTATCTTGCAAAAAATAAAGAATAGAATTTCTTCTTGGAAAAATAGGTTTCTATCAAAAGCAGGACGACTCGAACTCATCCGTTCGGTATTGCACTCCTACTCTATATATTTTTTTTTGGTAAGTAAAAGTAAATTGATTATGTGTAAAGTTTCTACAAATAGCTTTATCTATACAAGTCATAGACAAAGCCATGTAACTCATAGAGTGCGAATGCGATAGTTATGACTACACATGTTGTAGACTATAACTCCTAATTATAATCAAAATAGAAAATATTTATCCAGATATATCAAAATTTGGCATCATTCCCAAGATCTTTAGCTAATAGCAAAATTAAAATTGATAAAAATATATTTTTCTCTTTGGGTAAAGTGCTCCGTTTTGAGATCTTGCTCCATACAGGATCTTGAGTCTCTAATAATCTCTTTCAATAGCTGAGCATTGTTTGTGTGTTGACATTTAAAGATTCTGTTACATCTCTCCTTCCACATCCACCAAATAGCGATCCGAAAGTAACCTTTGCCGGTTGTGTGAGAGGACCTTTTCTTGAGAAACATTGCATGAGTTCGCCTAGTTCTTGGTGCAAGTTTGGTTGCGGCAGTCTATTGAGTTCAAATCATTTGGAGAATCTCCTTCCATATCCATTTTGTATAATCACAAGCAAAATAAAGGTGGTCCTTGGTTTCTTCTTGTTGCATACAAAGGGAGCATCGGTTAACATGATAGATACCTCTTCTTTTCATATTGTCTATTGTAGGTAATTTATTGAGAAGGGCCTGCCATGTACATAAGGAATGTCTTTGTGATCCCGGTCGATCCCATGTCCAACTGCTTGGGACCCACTTGTTATTTCTTTGCCTAATTTGATTCCATGCAGATGTGGCACTAAATTTGCCATTGTCATGAGGCCAAATAAGTTTATCTCAAGAGTTGTTCGTGATTGGAATAGCTATAATAGTCGGCCAAAGTGATAACATTTGGGGGGAAATAGGATTAGGGAGACACCAGTACCGTTAGCAATGAACTTCGAAACCTTCCAATCTTTGGGAGCCCCGAGATCTTTTCGTGATTCTGTCACCATATAATTGAAATATACTCTTCCCATTCACCCAAGGATCGTACCACATATTAGTACTAGTTCGGAAGAGATTGCATAGGAAATGTGTTTGATTAGCCAATTCCTTGCCTTTAAAATTCCTTTCCAAGCTGCAGAGTGGTATGTTCTTGTTGAAATTTCCCAGATTGATTCTTTTGAAAGATACCTAGAAGTAAAACCCAAAGTGACCATAAGGAACATTTGTTTTGCAAAAGATCCCACAATTGTTGCACCGGACATGCTTGATTCCAATCTCTAGTATTTCTCAAGTTTAGCCCCCCCTTCATCTTTCGGTTTACAAATGCTATCCCAATTTACCATATGCATTGCCTTATTATTTGTGCCATTCCGAAGAAGTTCATTAATAACCGTTCAATATCTTGGAGAAGTCCAGTGGGGTAGAAGAAATGCATTACACCAATATATAGAGTAGGAGTGCAATATAGAAACGGATGAGTTCGAAGTCGTCCCGCTTTTGATAGAAACCTATTTTTCCAAGAAGAAATTCTATTCTTTTTTTTTTTGCAAGATAGGTCGACATTGGGTTTTGTGAATGCCTGTGGATATGAGCGGGAGACCCAAATAAGGAACCGGCAAGCTTCCCTCACTAACCCCAAAGTTTGTGCAATAAAGACATTATCCTCAACGTAAGGGCTCATATATACTTTACTTTTCGCATGATTTAAATCAAGTCCGAAACCATACCAAAGTCATTCATAATAGTAGCCGGGTTCTTTCTTGAAGTTGGTTCATTTTGGAGAAAGATAAGTAAGTCATCTGCAAATGTTATATGTGATATATGAACAACCAAACAATGGGTACCTTAATGTTGCCATTTAAGACTGCGTGTTCCAACATACAGACTAAGTCCTTCCATCGCAATAGTAAAAGATACGGAGAGAGTGGATCACCTTGTCGGATGCCATTCGTGCTCCCAAAAAAAAACCAATTGGTGAGCCATTAAAGAGTATCGAAAACTTTGGAGTTTCCGTGCAAGATTGAATCCAATTAACCCATTCTTTGTGGGAAGTTCATATCGAGGAGCATCTTATAGATAAACTTCCTATTAACTGAATCGAAGGCTTTCCAGTAAATCAGCTTTAAAATATATTTTTGTCCCTCTTGCTTTTGAATGCAAATCTTTGACCAAGTCATTAGCAAGCAAAATGTTATGATGTATACTTCTCCCTTTGATGAAAGCAGCTTGGTTTGGGCTAATGATCTTGTGTATTACCTTTTGCATTCTATTTGCCAATACTTTGGAGATGATCTTGTAAATAAAGTTGCATAATGATATGGGTCGATAGTTCTCTAGTGAATCAGCCCCTGCATTCTTGAATTAAGGAAATAAAAGTGCAATTCATCTCTCTAAGAATATGACCTGAAGAGAAAAAAATGTTGGCAAGCCTTGATCACATCATTTCCAATAATAGACCAAGCAGTTTGGTAAAATTCATTTGGAAATCCATCCGGACTGGGCTTTTGTGCTTTGGTGACTTAAAGATAACACATACAATTTTAATCATCGTAATTGGGGCATTGAGGATTGAAATAGCTTCTGAATCAAGTTTTCTAGTCGGCTCCACATGAATGTTATTAGGTTTCCCGGCTTGATTGAGTAAGGAATAAAAAATTGCTCTCGTGTGTGCTTTAACCTCATCCAACTTCTCAATAAGATTATCATCTTTGTCTTTGCATTTTCTTGTACGGTTAATAGCCCTTCGAGTAGCAATTGAAGCATAGAAAAATTTTGTATTGGAATCCCCTAAGCGTAAGCCAAATGTTGTCGAGACTTCGCGCTGCAAAACTTTCCTCCTGTTTTAAGGCTTGCATGAAGTTATTTCTGGCTACGCCTCTTTGTAGATAATATTTTCATCATTTATTTGAAGTTGCAGCTCATGTTGCATAGACATTAGTTCTTTTCGCAAAAGTTGAACTCGGTGTTAATATTGCCAAAGGTATTTGTATTCCACTCCTTTAGTGTCTTTGCTTTTCTGAGGCTTTGAGCTTTTGACATAAGATGTAAGGGGGGGATCCATGCACATTAACATTCCAAGCAGATCTGATAACATCAAGAAATTGAGGATGAGTACTCCACATGTTAAAGAATCTAAATGGTTTCTTGCCTCTTGGTGTAAGCTTTTTTCTGCGTGTATATACATTAAAGAATGGTCGGAAAACAAAGCAACACCATACTCAAGAAGTGAATCTGGGTAAACTGTTAACCATTCATGATTAATCAAACACCTATCAAGTCGAGCCATTATTTTTCTGTTAGCAGCACCTTGATTACTCCGGAGAGCCAATTACCCACAGATTTCATATCAAACAATGCTGCAAGTGTCAATGTAATCATTGAACTTTTGAAGCTGGCTTTTACGAAAAGTTGTCTACCACCCTGTTTTTTCATTTGTGTACCGAACAGTATTAAAGTCTCCAAGAACAATCCAAGGTACATTGAGACAGCCATTTACAATATTAGTCAGGTCGGACCAAAGAGTATTTCTTTCTTGCATCTTGTTTGAAGCATATATACCAATTGAAATTGAATTGACACCATTCTTTTATCCTCTACCTTAAGATGAATGAATTGATCAAGAGCAGAAATAAACCAAGCATTAATAGAGTTAGGATGCCATAAGACCCATATTCTACCAAAAGTGTCATTTGAGTCATTGGTAAACAGTTCTGCGTCCGCCATATTAAATTCTTTTGAGCTTGAACGCGCGCAATTGTTTAATTTTTGTTTCCACTAGAATAACAATATCACATGCAGCAGACTTGATTATTCTATTGAGCTCCCGACATTTCTCCGGCTTATTAAGTCCATGAACATTCCAAGCATGTTATCTTCATTAGTAAAAGATAGTAAGGTATTCATCCCCACGACTTTGGATGGATTGTACCATCCTTTTTCTTATCTTTTCGGTTTTGTATTTTCCTCCCCACAATATCCTTACCTTTTTTATGGCTTTATTCCTATATTTATCCACTTCATCTGCAGCTTGCAGATTTTTAAACTTTAAAATACCTTGAATCATGTGGTCTTGATTGGCAGGGTTTGTTGAAGCTCGATAAGATTGTTGCATCACAATATCCTGGATTGTACTTGTTGGAGCAGTCGGCTATAGAGGTTTGTTGGAGCATGAGTTTGTTGAGACAGAATATCCTTGTTGGCAATGTTTGTTGTGGCCTGAGTTTGTTGAGGAATAATATCCTTGCTAGCTTGAGATTTGCTTGGACCCGAGTTCGTTGAGCTAGTGTGGATGGATCCGATGATATTGGAAGAGATGAAGTTCTGATTTATGTTTCTCCGTCCACTAGTACCATGGGAAACCCTCATTTGTGGAAGGCTCGACATTATAGGTACAGATAAAGTTTTGGAATTGTCCTTCTGTCATGGTGCTTTCCTTTGCGAAGTCGGAATGCACAATAGTTTTTGCCACCATCGTGCTGCTGCCATTAGAGAAGAATCACTTTGTTCTTGAGGCGCTTGGCGTGGTCGATAGACCTTTGTGGTTGGATTTGGGGTTTGTCGACAAGCTCCATTTGGATGACCAAAAGATAAGCAACGCTGACATCGTTGTGGCTTCCAAGAATATGAGACATGTACCTTCCGAAAGTGTTCCCGTCAAGATCACGATAGAAAAACCTCATTAGGAAGATCTTCATCGGAAGAAACCAGCACACATGCTCGTGCAAATGTTAATCTCGTCCGAAAGCTGCTGTTGCTTTGTCGATGTAGAGTGGCTGTCCCAGAGTGCTGCATAATTTTGCAATAAACCGTCGACTCCAAAGATGTAGAGGTAGTCCTTGAAAGGATACCCATAATGGAATAGACTGTAGGCTATCTAACTCCAAACGGACATCAGGAGACCAACGTCGTAAAATCATTGGATGACCGCGGATAGTCCAAAATCCTTCGAGGATTCGCTGCAAATCTTCTTTGAGTATAGCTTGCAAACAAAGAATCCGTTCTCCAGCATATGAAGATCAAATGACGATATTCCCCATCGAAGTTTTGATAAATGAGGATAGTGGGAAATAAGATGTTTTGAGACCTACCACATAGCCAACAATCGCCATAGACCATGTCTCAATAAGCTCTTTGAATCAACAGCCTCATATACAGCAATCTTCTTATCACTGAACTTCGGAGTAAAGAATTCCAAGCTTAGATCTGGACTTCCAACTGGAGCCTTGAAGAGGCTAGTCCAAGGCCGAGGATCGCTGGAAATGAGAGCAGTGTCGTCGCGATCTAGCGCGACCGCTTCGATGTTTGGTTGGTCGAAGGAGTTTTCTCTGGAAAAGATATGTTGGAAGAGCAACTTGGGGGGGTAGCGGTAGGGAGCCTTGCCATCGTTTCAACCCTCTCGGCCACCACCATCGCCAGCCCTAGGGGCCATCGCTGCCATGTTTGATCCCTCCGGTCACCGCTTCTGAAACGACGCCATTGGGAAAGGCCACCGCTGCAGTATATTAGATCGCCGCTATGGTACCGTCACCCTAGGGATTTATGGTTGCTGCTACAGTATCGCCGCCCTTGGGGAGAAGCCGACGCCACGGAGATCTGATGATCGCTGCTACAGTGTCGTCGCCGCCGCTACAGTCTTGTCGTCCTTGGGAGATCTGATCACCTCTACAGTGTCGCCGCCCTTCATTTCGTGGGAGAAAGCCGACGCTGCAGGAGTTAGATCGCCTTTAGGGAGATATGGTTGTCGCTTCTGAGTACCGTCGCCCTAGATCTGGGGAGCGCCGCTTCTGATGGCCGCCCTTTTGGGGAGATCTGATCACCGCTACTGATGCCGCCCTTCGCCCGTGGGAGAAAGCCAACGATGCAGGAGTCAGATCGTCCTAGGGAGATCTGGTCGCCGCTATAGTACCGTCGCCCTAGATCTGGTCGCCGCTACAGTATCGCCGCCGTGGCTACAGTACTCTATATATTGGTGTAATGCATTTCTTTTACCTGCTGGACTTCTCCAAGATATTGAACGGTTATTAATGAACTTCTTCTGGAATGGCACAAATGATAAGGCAATGCATATGGTAAATTGGGATAGCATTTGCAAACCGAAAGATGAAGGGGGTCTAAACTTGAGAAATACTAGAGATTGGAATCAAGCATGTCTGGTGCAGCAATTGTGGGATCTTTTGCAAAACAAATGTTCCTTATGGTCACATTGAGTTTCTGCTAGGTATCTTTCAAAAGAATCAATCTGGGAAATTTCAACAAGAACATACCACTCTGCAGCTTGGAAAGGAATTTTAAAGGCAAGGAATTGGCTAATCAAACACATTTCCTATGCAATCTCTTCTGGAACTAGTACTAATATGTGGTATAATCCTTGTGTATGGGAAGAGTATATTTCAATTATATGGTGACAGAATATGAAAAGATCTTGGGGCTCCCAAAGATTGGAAGGTTTCTGAGTTCATTGCTACGATCCGACTCCTGCATCGTTGGCTTTCTCCCACGGGCGAAGGGCGACGGCATTGTAGTAGTGATCAGATCTCCCAAGGGCGACGCTACTGTAGCGGCGATGGCCCAGATCTAGGGCGACGGTACTGTAGCGACAACCATATCTCCCTAAGGCGATCTAACTCTTGCAGCGTCGGCTTTCTCCCACGAGCGAAGGGCGACGACACTGTAGAGGCGATCAGATCTCCAAAGGACGATGGTACTGTAGCGGCGGCGACGACACTGTAGCAGCGACCAGATCTTGGGCGATGGTACAGTAGCGGCGACCAAATCTAGGGCGACGACACTGTAGCGGCGACCAGATCTCCGTAGCGTCGGCTTCTCCCCAAGGGCGACGATAATGTAGCAGCAACCATAAATCCTTAGGGTGACGGTACGGTAGCGGCGATCTAATATACTGCAGCGGTGGCTTTTCCCAATGGCGTCGTTTCTGTAGCGGCGACCAGAGGGATCAAACATGGCAGCGATAGCCCCTAGGGCTGGCGATGGTGGCGAGAGAGATGAAACGATGGCTAGGCTCCCTACCGCTACCCCCCAAGTTGATCTTCCAACATATCATATCCAGAGAGAAACTCCTTTGACCAACCAGCATCGAAGCAGGTCGCGCTCTAGATCGCGGCAGCCTGCTCTCATTTCCAACGATCCTCGGCCTTGGACTAGCCTCTTCACGGCTCCGGTTGGAAGTCCAGATCTAAGCTTGGAATTCTTTACTCCAGAAGTTCAGGCTGATAAGAAGATTGCTGTATACGAGACTGTTGATTCAGCAGAGCTTATTGAGACATGGTCTATGGCGATTGTTGGCTATGTGGTTGGTCTCAAAACATCTTATTTCCCACTATCCTCATTTATCAAAACTCGATGGGGAATATCGTCATTTGATCTTCATATCTTTGGAGAACGGATTCTTTGTTTGCAAGCTATACTCGAAGAAGATTTGCAGCTTGAATCCTCGAAGGATTCTCGGACTATCCATGGTCATCCAATGATTCTCTGACGTTGGTCTCTTGATGTCCGTTGGGAGTTAGATAGCCTACAGTCTATTCCATTATGGGTATCCTTTCAAGGACTGCCTCTATATCTTTGAGTCGACGTTTTATTGCAAAGTTATACAAAGACTGGGACAGACCACTCTACATCGACAAAGTAACAAATGGCCGGACGAGATTAGCATTTGCACGAGCATGTGTGCTGGTTTCTTCCGATGAAGATCTTCCTAATGAGGTTTTCTATCGTGATCTTGATGGGAACACTTTCGGAAGGTACATGTCTCATATTCCCGGAAGCCACAACGATGTCGTTGCTTATCTTTTGGTCATGCAAATGGAGCTTGTCAAAGAAACCCCAAATCCAACCACAAAGGTCTATCGACCACGTCAAGTGCCTCAAAGCAACAAAGTGATTCTTCTCTAATGGCAGCAGCACCGATGGTGGCAAAAACTATTGAGCATTCCGACTCGCAAAGGAAAGCACCGCAGACAGAAGGACAATTCCAAAACTTTATTCCGTACCTATAATGTCGAGCCTTCCACAACAGAGGTTTCCCATGGTACTAGTGGACGGGAGAAACATAAGTCGGGGAACTTCATCTCTTCCAATATCATCGGATCCATCCACACTAGCTCAACGAACTCGGGTCCAAGCAAATCTCGCTAGCAAGGATATTATTCCTCAACAAACTCGGGCCATAACAAACATTGCCAACAAGGATATTCTGTCTCAACAAACTCATGCTCCAACAAACCTCTCTAGCCGATTGCTCCAACAAGTACTATCCGGGATATTGTGATGCAACAATCTTATCGAGCTTCAACAAACCCCTGCCAATCAAGACCACATGATTCAAGGTATTTTAAAGTTTAAAAATCTGCAAGCTGTAGATGAAGTGGATAAATATAGAAATAAAAGCCATAAAAGGTAAGGATATTGTGCGGGAGGAAAATACAAAACCGAAGGATAAGAAAAAGGATGGTACAATCCATCCAAAGTCGTAGGATGAATACCTTACTATCTTTTACTAATGAAGATAACATCTTTGGAATGTTCATGGACTTAATAAGCCCGGAGAAATGTCGGGAGCTCAATAGAATAATCAAGTCGCGCATGTGATATTGTTATTCTAGTGAAACAAAAATTAAACAATCGGCGTTCAAGCTCAAAAGAATTTAATATGGTAGGACCTTGAACTGTTTACCAATGACTCAAATGAAACTTTTGGTAGAATATGGGTCTTATGGCATCCTAACTCTATTAATGCTTGGTTTATTTCTGCTACTGATCAATTCATTCATCTTAAGGTAGAGGATAAAAAGAATGGCTGTCAATTCAATTTCACTGGTATATATGCTTCAAACAGTATGCAAGAAAGAAATACTCTTTGGTTTGACCTGACTAATATTGTAAATGGCTGTCTCAATGTACCTTGGATTGTTCTTGGAGACTTTAATACTATTCGATACATAAATGAAAAAGAGGGGGGTAGACAACTTTTAGAAAGCCAGCTTCAAAGTTTCAATGATTACATTGACACTACAGCATTGTTTGATATGAAATCTGTGGGTAATTGGCTCTCCTGGAGTAATCAAGGTGCTGCTAACAGAAAAATAGTGGCTCAACTTGATAGGTGTTTGATTAATCATGAATGGTTAACAGTTTACCCAGATTCAATTCTTGAGTATGGTGCTCCTTTGTTTTCTGACCATTCTTTAATGTATATACACGCAGAAAAAGTGACACCAAGAGGCTAGAAACCGTTTAGATTCTTTAACATGTGGAGTACTCATCCTCAATTTCTTGATGTTATCAGATCTGCTTGGAATGTTAATGTGCATGGATCCCCCCCTTACATCTTATGTCAAAAGCTCAAAGCCTGTAAAGCAGCACTAAAGGAGTGGAATACAAATACCTTTGGCAATATTAACACCAGAGTTCAATTTTGCAGAAAGGAACTAATGTCATTGCAACATGAGCTGCAACTTCAGCCAAATGATGAAAATATTATCTACAAAGAGGCAGAAGCCAGAGATAACTTCATGAAAGCCTTAAAACAGGAGGAATGTTTTGCAAAGCAGAAGTCTCGACAACATTGGCTTACGCTAGGGGATTCAAATACAAAAAATTTTTATGCTTCAATTGCTACTTGAAGGGCTATTAACCGTATCAGCAAATGCAGAGACAAAGATGATAATCTTATTGAGAATTTGGATGAGGTTAAAGCACACACAGAGCAATTTTTTTATTCCTTACTCAATCAAGCTGGGAAACCTAATAACATTCTTTTTTTTTTGGTAAGTAAAAGTAAATTGATTATGTGTAAAGTTTCTACAAATAGCTTTATCTATACAAGTCATAGACAAAGCCATGTAACTCATAGAGTGCGAATGCGATAGTTATGACTACACATGTTGTAGACTATAACTCCTAATTATAATCAAAATAGAAAATGTTTATCCAGGTATATCAAAATTTGGCATCATTCCCAAGATCTTTAGCTAATAGCAAAATTAAAATTGATAAAAATATATTTTTCTCTTTGGGTAAAGTGCTCCGTTTTGAGATCTTGCTCCATACAGGATCTTGAGTCTCTAATAATCTCTTTCAATAGCTGAACATTGTTTGTGTGTTGACATTTAAAGATTCTGTTACATCTCTCCTTCCACATCCACCAAATAGCGCATCCTGAAAGTAACCTTTGCCGGTTATTGTGTGAGAGGATCTTTTCTTGAGAAACATTGCATGAGTTAAGCCTAGTTCTTGGTGCAAGTTTGGTTCTTGGCAGTCTATTGAGTTCAAATCATTTGGAGAATCTCCTTCCAAATCCATTTTGTATAATCACAAGCAAAATAAAGGTGGTCAACAGTTTCTTCTTGTTGCATACAAAGGGAGCATCGGTTAACATGATAGATACCTCTTCTTTTCATATTGTCTATTGTAGGTAGTTTATTGAGAAGGGCCTGCCATGTACATAAGAAATATCTTTGTGATCCCGGTCGATCCCATGTCCAACTGCTTGGGACCCACTTGTTATTTCTTTGCCTAATTTGATTCCATGCAGATGTGGCACTAAATTTGCCATTGTCATGAGGCCAAATAAGTTTATCCAAGAGTTGTTCGTGATTGGAATAGCTATAATAGTCGGCCAAAGTGATAACATTTTTGGGAAATAGGATTAGGGGAGACACCAAAACAGTTAGCAATGAACTCGAAACCTTCCAATCTTTGGGAGCCCCAGAGATCTTTTAAATGATACGTCACCATATAATTGAAATATACTCTTCCCATTCACCCAAGGATCGTACCACATATTAGTACTAGTTCCAGAAGAGATTGCATAGGAAATGTGTTTGATTAGCCAATTCCTTGCCTTTAAAATTCCTTTCCAAGCTGCAGAGTGGTTTGTTCTTGTTGAAATTTCCCAGATTGATTCTTTTGAAGAAACCTAATAACATTCAAGTGGAGCCGACTAGAAAACTTGATTCGGAAGCTATTTCAATCCTCAATGCCCCAATTACGGATGACGAAATTGTATGTGTTGTCTTTAAGGCATCAAAGCACAAAAGCCCAGGTCCAGATGGATTTCCAGCTGAATTTTACCAAACTGCTTGGTCTATTATTGGAAATGATGTGATCAAGGCTTGCCAACATTTTTTCTCTTCAGGTCATATTCTTAGAGAGATGAATTACACTTTTATTTCCTTAATTCCGAAGAATGCAGGGGCTGATTCACTAGAGAACTATCGACCCATATCATTATGCAACTTTATTTACAAGATCATCTCCAAAGTATTGGCAAATAGAATGCAAAAGGTAATACACAAGATCATTAGCCCAAATCAAGCTGCTTTCATCAAAGGGAGAAGTATACATCATAACATTTTGCTTGCTAATGACTTGGTCAAAGATTTGCATTCAAAAGCAAGATGGACAAAAATCTGTTTTAAAGCTGATTTACGGAAAGCCTTCGATTCAGTTAATAGGAAGTTTGTCTATAAGATGCTCCTCGATATGAACTTCCCACAGCAATGGGTTAATTGGATTCAATCTTGCCTGGAAACTCCAAAGTTTTCGATACTCTTTAATGGCTCACCAATTGGTTTTTTTGGGAGCACGAATGGCATCCGACAAGGTGATCCACTCTCTCCGTATCTTTTTGCTATTGCGATGGAAGGACTTAGCTGTATGTTGGAACACACAGTCTTAAATGGCAGCATTAAGGTACCCATTGCTGGTTCTGTTCATATATCACATATAACATTTGCAGATGACTTACTTATCTTTCTCCAAAATGAACCAACTTCAGTAAAGAACCTGGCTACTATTATGAATGACTTTGGTATGGATTCTGGACTTCAGTTAAATCATGCGAAAAGTAAAGTATATATGAGCCCTTACGTTGAGGATAATGTCTTTATTGCACAAACTTTGGGGTTAGTGAGGGAAGCTTGCAGTTCCTTATTTGGGTCTCCCGCTCATATCCTGAGGCATTCACAAAACCCACTGTTAGCCTATCTTGCAAAAAATAAAGAATAGAATTTCTTCTTGGAAAAATAAGTTTCTATCAAAAGCAGGATGACTCGAACTCATCCGTTCGGTATTGCACTCCTACTCTATATATTGGTGTAATGCATTTCTTCTACCTGCTGGACTTCTCCAAGATATTGAACGGTTATTAATGAACTTCTTCTGGAATGTCACAAATGATAAGGCAATGCATATGGTAAATTGGGATAGCATTTGCAAACCGAAAGATGAATGGGAGCTAAACTTGAGAAATACTAGAGATTGGAATCAAGCATGTCTGGTGCAGCAATTGTGGGATCTTTTGCAAAATAAATGTTCCTTATGGTCACTTTGGGTTTCTGCTAGGTATCTTTCAAAAGAATCAATCTGGGAAATTTCAACAAGAACATACCACTCTGCAGCTTGGAAAGGAATTTTAAAGGCAAGGAATTGGCTAATCAAACACATTTCCTATGCAATCTCTTCTGGAACGAGTACTAATATGTGGTACGATCCTTGGGTGAATGGGAAGAGTATATTTCTAACGGTACCTGGTGTCTCCCTAATCCTATTTCCCCCGAAATGTTATCACTTTGGCCGACTATTATAGCTATTCCAATCAGGAACAATTCTTCAGATATACTTATTTGGCCTCATGACAATGGCAAATTTAGTGCCACATCCGAATGGAATCAAATTAGGCAAAAAAATAACAAATGGGTCCCAAGCAGTTGGACATGGGATCGACCGGGATCACAAAGACATTCCTTATGTACATTGCAGGCCCTTCTCAATAAACTACCTACAATAGACAATATGAAAAGAAGAGGTATCTATCATGTTAACCGATGCTCCCTTTGTATGCAACAAGAAGAAACTGTTGACCACCTCTATTTTGCTTGTGTTTATACAAAATGGATATGGAAGGAGATTCTCCAGCGATTTGAACTCAATAGACTGCCGCAACCAAACTTGCACCAAGAACTAGGCGACCTCATGCAATGTTTCTCAAGAAAAGGTGCTCTCACACAACTTGCAAAGGTTACTTTCAGATGCGCTATTTGGTGGATGTGGAAGGAGAGATGTAACAGAATCTTTGAATGTCAACACACAAACAATGCTCAGCTATTGAAAGAGATTATTAGAGATACAAGATCCTGTATGGAGCAAGATCTCAAAACGGAGCACTTTACCCAAAGAGAAAAATATATTTTTATCAATTATAATTTTGCTGTTAGCTAAAGATCTTGGGAATGATGCCAAACATTTTCTATTAGCTAAAGATCTTAGGAGTTATAGTCTATAGCATGTGTAGTCATAACTATCGCATTCGCACTCTATGAGTTACATGGCTTTGTCTATGACTTGTATAGATAAAGCTCTTTGTAGAAATTTTACACATAATCAATTTACTTTTACTTACCAAAAAAAAAACAATGCTCAGCTATTGAAAGAGATTATTAGAGACTAAAGATCCTGTATGGAGCAAGATCTCAAAACGGAGCACTTTACCCAAAGAGAAAAATATATTTTTATCAATTTTAATTTTGCTATTAGCTAAAGATCTTGGGAAGCCAAACATTTTCTATTAGCTAAAGATCTTAGGAGTTATAGTCTACAGCATGTGTAGTCATAACTATCGCATTCACACTCTATGAGTTACATGGCTTTGTCTATGACTTGTATAGATAAAGCTATTTGTAGAAACTTTACACATAATAAATTTACTTTTACTTACCAAAAAAAAACATAAGAACAGAAGCTAATATTCTGTAGGATGGGGTTAGAACACTTGCCTTTGAGAATTTTTTGACCCCCAATTGAGAAGATTGAGTAAGAATCCTCAAGCCCCAATTTTTCTTCTTCTTCTTCTCCCTTTCTTTTCTCTTCTTCTCTCTTTCTTTCTCTGTTCTTCCCCACAGCAGCTGCCTTCTCTAGTGCCTTAAGAACGAAGGCAGAGTGGCTTAAGCGGTGGGATTTGTTATTTTGTGTGTTTTGCAGTTTAGTCCTTGTTTTTATTATATTCACGATTTGGTCCTCAGGGTTTACACATAGGTCCTCAGATTCTTGTTTGAACAAATCCCCCAAATCTTAAGAATAAGTTATCTCTGATTCATACTCTAGCACTTTTGTCAAATTTGAAATAGATACTTACATTATCACTAGAAACTTATACGAAAATTCAGAAAATGAGGGATGTTATACAAGGTGCTGAAATGGCTGACGTTTTGCTCTGCTCACGTTGGTCACCGCGGCACACAAGAACTACCCAAAAACTGGCCAAAAGGATAAAAAATGGGCCAAAACTTGCCAATTTTAGTTGAGTGAGCGAGTGGCGGGTGGCGGACTGCGAGCGAAGCTAGAGGCAGCACCGTCCCGGCTGTACGAATGCCCCGTCCAGCCCTGTGCCACCCGGGGGGTTCCAGGGTGCTGAGATGGCTGACGTTTTGCTCCGCTCACGTCGGTCGCCGCGGCACGCAAGAACTGCCAAAAACGGGCAGAAACTGGTAATTTTTTGCGGAGCCAGCTAGCGGCGAGCGGAGGACAGCGAGCGCAGAGATAGGCAGCACCGTCCCTGCTATACGAATGCCCAATCCAGCCCTGTGCCACCCGAAGTGTTCCAGGGTGCTAAGATAGTTGACGTTTTGCTCCGCTCACGTCAGTCGCTGCGGCACGCAAGAACTGCCCATAAACTGGCCAAAACGGCCCAAAAACGGGCCATTTTTGGCTGAGCGAGCGAGCAAAGAGCGGCGGACAGCGAGCGAAGGGAGAGGTAGCACCGTCCCTGCTATACTAATGCCCCATATAGCCCTGTGCCACCCGGGGGGTTCCAGGGTGCTGAGATTGCTGACGGTTCGCTCCGCTCACGTCGGTCGCCGCGACACGCAATAACTGCCCAAAAATTGGCCAAAACTGGCCATTTTTGGCTGAGCAAGCGAGCGGCAGACAGCGAGCGAAGTTAGTGGCAGCACCGTCCATGCTATACGAATGCCCCATTGAGCCCTGTGCCACCCGGGGGGTTCCAGGGTGCTGAGATGGCTGACGTTTTGCTCCGCTCACATCGGTCGTCGCGGAACACAAGAACTGCCCAAAAACTGGCCAAAACAGCCCAAAAATGAGCCAAAACTGGCCATTTTTGGCTGAGCGAGCGAGCGGCGAACGGTGGACAGCGAGCGAAACGAGAGGCAGCACCGTCCCTGCTATACGAATGCCCCATCCAGCCCTGTGCCACCCGGGGGGTTCCAGGGTGATAAGATGGCTTATGGTTTGCTCCGCTCACATCGATCAACGCGACTCGCAAGAACTGCCCAAAAACTAGCCAAAACGGTCCAAAAATGGCCATTTTTGGCTGAGCGAGCGAGCGGCGAACAAGTACTGCCCAAAAATAAGTATGGCTGACGTTTTGCACTGCTCACATCGGTCGCCACGGCACACAAGTACTGTCCAAAAATGGCCAAACCGACCACAAATGGGCCAAAAATGGCCATTTTTGGTTGAGGGAGCGAGCGGCGAGCGGCGGACAACGTGCGAAGCGAGAGGCAACACCGTCCCTGCTATATGAATGCCCCATCCAGCCCTGTACCACCCGGGGGTTTCCAGGGTGCTGAGATGGCTGACGTTTTGCTCCGCTCACGTCGGTCACCGCGGCTCGCAAGAACTGCCCAAAAACTAGCCAAAACAGCCCAAAAACGGGTGAAAACTTGCCATTTTTGGCGGAGCAAGCGAGCGGCGAACGACAGACGGCGAGCGAAGCGAGAGGCAGCACCGTCCCTGCTATACGAATGCCCCATCCAGCCCTGTGCCACCTTGGGGGTTCCAGGGTGCTGAGATGGCTGACCTTTGCTCCGCTAACGTCAATCGCCGTGGCACGCAAGAACTGCCAAAAAACTGGCGAAATTGGACCAAAAACGGGCCAAAACAAGCCATTTTTGGCTGAGCGAGCGAGTGGCGGACAGCGAGCAAAGCGAGAGGCAGCACCGTCCCGGCTATACGAATGGCCCATCCAGCCCTTGCCAGCCGGGGGGTTCCTGGGGTCTGAGATGGCTGATGTTTTGCCCCGCTCATGTCGGTCGCCGCGGCACGAAAGAACTGCCCAATAACTGGCCAAAACAGTCCAAAAATGGGCCAAAACTGGCCATATTTCACTGAGCGAGCGAGCGGCGAATGGCGGACAACGAGCGAAGCGAGAGGCAGCACCGTCCCTGCTTTACGAATGCCCCGTCCAGCCCTCCGCCACCCGGAGGGTTCCAGGGTGCTGAGATGGCTTACGTTTTGCTCCGCTCACGTCGGTCGCCGCGGCACGGAAGAACTGCCCAAAAACTGGCGAAAACAGACCAAAAATCGGCCAAAATAGGCCATTTTTGGTTGAGCGAGCGAGCAGCGAACGGCAGAAAGCGAGCGAAGCGAGAGGCAGCACCGTCCCTGCTATATGAATGCCCCATCCAGCCTTGTACCACCCAGGGGGATCTAGGGTGCTGAGATGACTGGCGTTTTGCTCTGCTCACGTCGGTCGTCGCGGCACGCAAGAACTACCAAAAAACTGGCCAAAACGGCCCAAAAATTGGCCAAAACTGGCAATTTTTCACTGAGCGAGCGAGCGACGAGCGGGGGACAGCGAGCGAAGCGAGAGGCAGCACCGACCATGCTATACGAATCCCCCATCCAGCCCTGTGCCACCCGGGGGGTTCCATGATGCTGAGATGGCTTACGTTTTGCTCCGCTCACGTCAGTCTACGCGGCTCGCAAGAACTACCCAAAAACTAGCCAAAACGGACCAAAAACGGGCCAAAACAGGCCATTTTTTGTTGAGCGAGCGAGCGATGAACTGCAGCACCGTCCCTGCTATACGAATCCCCCATCCAGCCCTGTGCCACCTGGGTGGTTCCAGGGTGCTGAGATAACTATGGTTTGCTCCGCTCATATCGGTCGACGCGGCTCGTAAGAACTGCCCAAAAACGGGCCAAAATGGTCATTTTTGGCTGAGCGAGAGAGTGGCGAGCGGCGGACAGCGAGTGAAGCGAGAGGCCGCACCGTCCCTGCTATACGAATGCCCCATCCAGCCCTGTGCCACCAGGGGGGTTCCAGGGTGCTGAGATGGCTGACGTTTTGCTCCGCTCACGTCGGTCCCCGCGGCACACAAGTACTGCCAAAAACTGGCCAAAACCGACCAAAAAGGGCCAAAAATGGCCATTTTTGGCTGAGGGAGCGAGCGGCGGATAGCGAGCGAAGCGAGAGGCAGCACCGTCCCTACTATATGAATGCCCCATCCAGCCCTGTGTCACTCGGGGGTTTCTAGGGTGCTGAGATGATTGACGTTTTGCTCCGCTCACGACGGTCGCCGCGGCTCGCAAGAACTGCCCAAAAACTAGCCAAAACGGACCAAAAATGGGCCAAAACGGCCATTTTTTGTTGAACGAGCGAGCGGCGAACGGCGGACAGTGAGCGAAACGAGAGGCAGCACCGTCCCTGCTATACGAATGCCCCATCCAGCCCTGTGCCTCCCGGGGGGTTCCAGAGTGCTGAGATGGCTGACGGTTTGCTTCGTCACGTCGGTCGCCGCGGCACGCAAGAACTGCCCAAAAACTGGCCAAAACAACCCAAAAAGGGCCAAAACTGGCCATTTTTGGCTGAGCGAGCGAGCGACGAACTGCGGACAGCGAGCGAAGCGAGAGGCAGCACCGTCCCTGCTATATGAATGCCCCATCTAGCCCGGTGCCACACGGGGGTTTCCAGGGTGCTTAGATGGCTGACGTTTCGCTCCGCTCACGTCGGTCACCGCGGCTCGCAAGAACTGCCCAAAAACTAGCCAAAACGGCCCAAAAACGGGCCAAAACTGGTCATTTTTGGCTATGCGAGAGAGCGGCGAGCGGCGGACAGCGAGCGAAGCGAGAGGCCGCACCATCCCTGCTATACGAATGCCCCATCCAGCCCTGTGCCACCCGGGCGGTTCCAGGGTGCTGAGATGACTGAAGTTTTGCTCCGCTCACATCGGTTGCCGCGGCACGCAAGTAATGCCCAAAAACTGGCTAAAACCGACCAAAACGGTCCAAAAATGGCCATTTTTGTCTGAGGGAGTGAGCGGCGGACAGCGAGCGAAGTGAGAGGCAGCACCGTCCCTGCTATATGAATGCCCCATCCAGCCCTGTGCCACTCGGTGGTTTCTAGGGGGCTGAGATGATTGATGTTTTGCTCCGCTCACGACGGTCGCCACGGCTCGCAAGAACTGCCCAAAAACTAGCCCAAACGGACCAAAAACGGGCCAAAACGGCCATTTTTTGTTGAGCGAGCGAGCGGCGAGCGGCGGACAGTGAGCGAAACGAGAGGCAGCACCGTCCCTGCTATACGAATGCCCCATCCAGCCCTGTGCCTCCCGGGGGGTTCCATAGTGCTGAGATGGCTGACGGTTTGCTTCGTCACGTCGGTCACCGCGGCACACAAGAACTGCCCAAGAACTGGCCAAAACAACCCAAAAACGGGCCAAAACTGGCCATTTTTGGCTGAGCGTGCGAGCGACGAACTGCGGACAGCGAGCGAAGCGAGAGGCAGCACCGTCCCTGCTATACGAATCCCCCATCCAGCCCTGTGCCACCCGGGGGGTTCCATGATACTGAGATGGCTTACGTTTTGCTCCGCTCACGTCAGTCTACGCGGCTCGCAAGAACTACCCAAAAACTAGCCAAAACGGACCAAAAAGGGCCAAAACAGGCCATTTTTTGCTGAGCGAGCGAGCGACGAACTGCAGCACCGTCCCTGCTATACGAATCCCCCATCCAGCCCTGTGTCACCCCGGGGGTTCCAGGGTGCTGAGGTGGCTGACGTTTTGCTACGCTCACGTCGGTCGCCGCGGCACGCAAGTACTGCCCAAAAACTGGTGAAAACCGCCCAAAAACGGGCCAAAACTGGCCATTTTTTGCTGAGCGATCGAGGGGCGAATGGCGGACAATGAGCGAGGTGAGAGGCAGCACCGTCCCTGCTATACGAATGCCCCATCCAGCCCTTGCCACCAGAGGGGTTCCAGGGTGCTGAGATGGCTGACGTTTTGCTCCGCTCACGTCGGTCGCCACGGCTCGCAAGAACTGGCCAAAAACTAGCCAAAACGAACCAAAATTGGGCCAAAACTGGACAAAACATGCCATTTTTCGTGGATGAGCGAGCGGCGAACAGCGAGCGAAGCGAGAGGAAGCACCGTCCCTGCTATACGAATACCCCATCCAGCCCTGTGCCACCCGGGCGATTCCAGGGTGCTTAGATGGCTGACGTTTTGCTCCGGTCACGTCGGTCGCCGCGGCACGCAAGAACTGCCCAAAAACTGGCCATTTTTCGTTGAGCGGTGAGCGGCGGACAGCGAGCGAAGCGAGAGGCAGCACCGTCCCTGCTATACGAATGCCCCATGTAGCCTTGTGCCACCCTGGGGGTTCCAGGGTGCTGAGATGGCTGACGTTTTGCTACGCTCACGTCGGTCGCCACGACACGCAAGAACTGCCCAAAAACTGGCCAAAATGGTCCAAAAATGGACCAAAACTGGCCATTTTTCGCTGAGCGAGCAAGCGGCTAGCGGTGGACAGCGAGCGAAGTGAGAGGCAGCACTGTCCCTGCTATAAGAATGCCCCAACCAGTCCTGTGCCACCCGGGGTGTTCCGGGGTGCTCAGATGGCTGACGTTTTGCTCTGCTCACGTCGGTCACCGCAGCACAGATGAAATGCCCAAAAACTGGCCAAAATGGTCCAAAAACAGGAGAAAACTGGCCATATTTCGCTCAGCGAGCGAGCGGCGGACAGCGAGCGAAGCGAGAGGCAGCACCGTCCCTGCTATACGAATGCCCAATCCAGCCCTATGCCACCCGGGGGGTTCCAGGGTGCTGAGATGGCTGACGTTTTGCTCCGCCCACATCGGTCGCCGCGGAACGCAAGAACTACCCAAAAACTGGCGAAAACAGACCAAAAACGGGCCAAAATAGGCCATTTTTGGCTGAGCGAGCGAGCGGCGAGCAGCTGACAGCGAGCGAAGCGAGAGGCAGCACCGTCCCGGCTATACAAATGCCCCATCCAACCCTGTGCCACCCGGGGGTTTCCAGGGGGCTAACATGGCTGACGTTTTGCTCCGCTCACGTCGTTAACCGCGGCACGCAAGAACTAAGTAAAAACTGGCGAAAACGGACCAAACACGGGCCAAAATAGGCCATTTTTGGCTGAGCGAGCGAGCGGCGAGCGGCGGACAGCGAGCGAAGCGAGAGGCAGCACCGTCCTGGCTAAACAAATGCCCCATCCAACCCTGTGCCACCCGGGGGGTTCCATGGAGCTGAGATGGCTGATGTTTTGCTCCGCTCACATCGGTCGCCGCGGCACGCAAGAACTGCCCAAAAACTGGCAAAAACGACACAAAAAGGGGCTAAAACTAGCCATTTTTGGCTGAGCGAGAGAGCGACGAGCAGCGGACATCGAACGAAGCGAGAGGCAGCACCGTCCCTGCTATACGAATGAACCATCCAGCCCTGTGCCACCCGGGAGGTTCCAGGGTGCTGAGATAGCTGACGTTTTGCTCCGCTCACGTCGGTCACCATGGCATGCAAGAACTGCCCAAAAACATGCCAAAACAGACCAAAAAGGGCCAAAACTGGCCATTTTTGGCTGAGCGAGCGAGCGGCGAGCGGCGGACAGCGAGCAAAGCGAGAGGCTGCAACGTCCCAGCTATACGAATGCCCCATCCAGCCCTGTGCCACCCGGGGGGTTCCAGGGTGCTGAGATGGCTAACGTTTGCTCTGCTCACGTCGGTCGTCGCGGCACGCAAGAACGGCCGAAAAAGGGACCAAAACTGGCCATTTTTGGTAGAGCGAGAGAGCGAGCGGCGAGTGGCGGACAGCGAGTGAAGCGAGAGGCAGCACCGTCCCTACTATACGACTGCCCCATCCAGCCCTGTACCACACGGGGGGTTCCAGGGTGGTGAGATGGCTGTCGTTTTGCTCCGTTCACGTTGGATGCCACGGCACGCAAGAACTGCCCAAAAACTGGCCAAAATGGTCCAAAAACGGGCCTAAACTGGCCAATTTTCGCTGACCGAGCGAACGGCGAGTGGCGGACAGCGAGCGAATCGAGAGGCAGCACCGTCCCTGCTATACGAATGCCCCATCCAGCCCTGTTCCACTCGAGGGGTTCCAGGGTGCTGAGATGGCTGACGTTTTGCTACGCTCACATCGTTCGCCACGGCACGCAAGAACTGCCCAAAAACTGGCGAAAACGACACAAAAAGGGCCAATACTGGCCATTTTTTGGCAGAGCGAGCGAGTGGCGGACAGCGAGCGAAGCGAGAGGCAGCACCATCCCGGATATACGAATGCCCAATCCAGCCCTGTGCCACCCGGGGGGATCCAAGGTGCTGAGATGGCTGACGTTTTGCTCCACTCACGTCAGTCACCGCGGCACGCAAGAACTACCAAAAAACTGGACAAAACGGACCAAAACGGGCCAAAAGTGGCCATTTTTAGTTGAGCGAGCGAGTTGCAAGCGGCGGACTACGAGCAAAGCGAGAGGCAGCACCGTCCCGGCTATACGAATGCCCCATCCAGCCCTGTGCCACCCGGTGTGTTCCAGGGTGCTGTGATGGCTGTTGTTTTGCTCCGCTCACGTCAGTCGCCGCGTCACGCAAGAATTGCCAAAAAACTGGCCAAAATGGCCCAAAAATAGGCCAAAACGGGCCATTGTTGGCTGAGCGAGCGAGCGGCGAGTGGCGGACAGTCAGCAAAGCTAGAGGTAGCACCGTCCCTGCTATACGAATGCCCCATACAACCCTGTTCCACCCGGGGGGTTTCAGGGTGCCGAGATGGCTGACGGTTCGCTCCGCTCATGTCGGTCGCCGAGACACGTAATAACTGCCCAAAAACTAGCCAAAACGGCCCTGTGCCACCCGGGGGGATCTAGGGTGGTGAGATGGCTAACGTTTTGCTTCGCTCATGTCGATCGCCGCGACACCCAAGAACTGTCGAAAAACTGGCCAAAACTGGCCATCTTTGGCTGAGCGAGCGAGCGGTGAGTGGCAGACAGCGAGCAAATCGAGAGGCAGCACCGTCCCTGATATACGAATGCCCCATATAACCCTATGACACACGGGGGCTTCCAGGGTGCTGAGATGGCTGACGTTTTGCTCTGCTCATGTCGGTCGCCGCGGCACGCAAGAACTGCCCAAAAACTGGCCAAAAAGGCCCAAAAACGGGCCAAAATTAGCCATTTTTGGCTGAGCGAGCGAGCGGCGAGTGACGGTCAGCGAGCGAAGCGACATGCAGCACCGTCCCTGCTATACGAATGCCCCATCCAACCCCTGTACCACCCGAGGGGTTCCAGGGTGCGGAGATGGCTCACATCTTGCTCCGCTCACGTCGGTCGTCGTGGCTCGTAAGAACTACCCAAAAACTAGCCAAAACGGCCCAAAACTGGTCATTTTTGGCTGATCGTGAGAGCGACGAGCGGCGGACAGCGAGCGAAGCGAGAGGCCGCACCGTCCCTGCTATACGAATGCCCCATCCAGCCCTATGCCACTTGGTGGGTTCCAGGGTGCTGAGATGGCTGACGTTTTGCTCTGCTCATCTCGGTTGCCTCGGCACACAAGTACTGCCAAAAAACTGGCCAAAACCGACCAAAAACGGGCCAAAACTGGCCATTTTTAGCTGAGGGAGCGAGCGGCAAGCAGCGGACAGCGAGCGAAGCGAGAGGCAGCACCGTCCCTGCTATATGAATGCCCCATCCCGCCCTGTGCCACCCGGGGGGTTCCAGGGTGCTGAGATGGCTGACGTTTTTCTCCACTCACGTCGGTCGTTGCGGCTCTCAAGAACTACCCAAAAACTAACCAAAATGGACCAAAAACGGGCCAAAATAGGCCATTTTTTGTTGACCGAGCAAGCGGTGAGCGGCGGACAGTGAGCGAAGCAAGAGGCAGCACCGTCCCTGCTATACGAATGCCCATCCAGCCCTATGCCACCCGGACGGTACCAGGGTGCTGAGATGGCAGACGGTTCGCTCCGCTCACGTCGGTCGCCGCGACACGCAATAACTGCCCAAAAACTGGCCAAAACAGACCAAAAATGGGCGAAAACTGGCCATTTTTGGCTGAGCGAGCGAGCGGCGTTCGACGGACAGCGAGCGAAGTTAGTGGCAGCACCGTCCATGCTATACGAATGCCCCATCGAGCCCTGTGCCACCCGGGGGGTTCCAGGGTGCTGAGATGGCTGACGTTTTGCTCCACTCACGTCGGTCGCCGAGGCACACAAGAACTACCCAAAAACTAGCCAAAACGGCCCAAAAACAAGCCAAAACTTGCCAATTTTGGCTGAGCGAGCAAGCGGCGAACGACGGACAGCGAGCGAAGTGAGAGGCAGCACCGACCCTGCTTTACGAATGCCCCATCCGGCCCTGTGCCACCCGGGGGGTTCTAGGGTGTTGAGATGGCTTATGTTTTGCTCCGCTCACGTCGGTCGTCGCGGCTCACAAAAACTGCCCAAAAACTAGCCAAAACATCACAAAAAAGGAGTATGATAGTCTTATTTACAAGTTTGATAAGTTAAATGCTGAACATAGTGATAGTTTAAACTCATGCATAAAATGCCATGATCTAGAAACTTTTCAAAAAGAAAACTTGCTACTTAAGGACACCTTGAAGAAATTCGAGGTTGGGAGCAAGTCATTAAACATGATCCTTACAAACAAGGGTCGTGTTCCCAAAAGAAGTGGGATTGGATTTGTGAGGAGTCCTCACCAAAATCCAACTACCTTCGTAAAAGGCCCCATCTTACATGTTAGACATCAAAGCAAATGCAACTTTTGTTGCAAGTTCGGACACAGGATGCATTATTGTCCATTCAGGAAATTTAGTTCAAACAAATTGATTTGGGTTCCTAAAGGAACCATGACAAATTCTATGCAACATGATAGAAAATCTAGATCTATTAGTGAGGCACCCAAAAGCAAATGGGTACCTAAAAATCATCCCTTCCTACAAAAACATTAAAACCTTAGGCTGGAGCAAGAATTAATGTTCTGCTCCTTGATTCTCGACAGTCATAACCCAAATGCAATTTGGATACAACAACGAGAGGAAATTATGAAATCACAAATGCAATTTGGATACAACCTAATGTGACTTTTCAAAATCACAAACATATGTACGATATTGGGAGTATGCACGTTAAAAGGTCTATCTTGATCATACAAGCGTTTTTGCCTTGAAATAAAAACACACACGTAATCATGTAAGTAACGTTAATTGCTCTGAATGAAAACTCTCCTCAAGACAAAACCTCCTTGATCAAATCACAATAAAGTGTCCACTGCCTACAGGCAGTGGCACCTCTCCAGCTGACGGTGGCACCTCCAGCCATCACGGGTTGCCAGCGGTTGCACCGCTCCTGCTAGAGGTGCAACCGCCCGCAACTCTGCCTTTTTAACCCACGCTAGGGCCGGCGGTGAAACCGACCCCAACTCACCTCCCTTTCCTTCTCTACTCCTCCAAGCCTCCTCCATCCCCATTTCACCCCGTTTAGCTTCCCAAATACCTCCCATTTCGGAGCAAAACATCAAGAATCGCTCCCTGTTTTGAAGATTCCACTAAGGTATTCTCTAAGAACCTCTTAAACTCTGTTTTGTTCTTCATTTACTCTTGTTCATCTTTATTCCTCTAAACAGCAGTAGTTATGGGATCTAGAAGATCCTCAAGGGACAAGGGAAAGAGGAGATTAGTAGAAGAGTTTGATTTTACCCTTTTTGATTCAAAAAAACCATGCTGAAAAATTTCTCTCTTTCGAACTAAGAAGCATCAACAAGGGAAAATACGTAGATCTGAATGAACTAAGAGACGTAGAGACTATCCAATGGTTTGCAAACCTAAATCTACTTCCAATCTTGCAGATTAACGAACCCATCTATCCTAGGCTAGTTAGATTGTTTTACAATAACATACAAATAGATGATGAAGAAAGGATGTTCACCTATCTTTTAGGACAACACATCTCAATCACTAATAGATTCATTTGTGATATGATAGGCATTCCCATGAAAAGCATAGGACTTTACTTTAGAGGATCATGGGATGATGAAACTATTGGAACATCTTATGTTGAAGCCTTAGGAACAATCTTTGCCGATCCTAACATAGCATTTGTTCCTAAAAGTTGTGAACATCTACTGTCTTTAAACACTAAGATACTTCATCATATCATGACTAGTATAATTCTTCCTAAACAATACCATCATGATGAAGTGAGTCGATTAGAATTAGGAACTATGTACTTAATCATGAAAGGACATGACATTTGTCTTGGCTATCTTATCCAACAAAACATGTTAGAATTATCTAAGAAAGATATGATGCTCCCATATTGTGGTATAATTACTAGAATAATGAAAGCTTACGACATTCAAATACCACTAGAAGAAGAAGTAATGAAAGTAGATAGATTCAGCATAATAAACAAAAATCTACTTCACCGACTAAGATGTCACTATAGAAATGGTAACTGGGTTAGAATGCCTAGAAGAACTGATCCCCCTCAACCTGAACCAGAACCTGAACCCGAGCCGGAAACACCAGTATTTAGGAGTACCCAATCTCCTCCGATCTGTCCCTTTGAGGAAACACATCCAGTTGAGCAAACTCACACATCATCCATCGAAGATATTGGGATTCGGATGGACCGATTCGAACAAAGACAAGAACGGCTTGAACTTCGACAAGATCAAATCCTAACTGAGCTGCAGCAAATCCATCGACAATTTGACTCTTTATTTAGGCACTTCAACCTTCCACCTCATGAATGAACTTGTATGAACACAATCATCCGTTGTTGTTATAAACTCCTCATGAACTTTGTCTTTGATATGGCATGTTGTAAACTCCTTATGTTACTCATCATGAAGGACTTTGTTTTTTATATGGTTACCTGGCATGTTGTAAACTCCTTATGTTACTCATCATGAAGGACTTTGTTTTTGATATGGTTACCTGATATGTTGTAAACTCCATATGTTACCCTTTACCTTGATCTGTAAGCATATGCAAATTTACAAACATCTCTTGTTGTTTATCTCGGATGTTACATTGAAACTAAAATGTTTTAAAAACCTTATGCCTTGAAAAATATAAAGTGACATACCAATATAGTTGATAAGTCAGCAATATGACATTGATATGGTTGCTATTACTGATGTTAATATGGTTGCTATCACTGATACTATGATTAGGCCATACTTGCATCACCAAGAAATATATGATTGCTATCATTGCTATATGCCCTGTATCAAGATATCAAACAAAAATTTGCATCGTACGAGCTGATATCTTACCATGTGATGCAATACTACACTTGCTAAAATATTCGAAATGTGTACATCATGAAATGATATCAAAATCTTGCTTCACAGTTATACATGTCGATATCATGCCATATGATAAAATGCTACGATTGATAAACACTTGAAATAGTTGCGTTACGATATCAAAAGCTAACACTGCAAAGGAAGCAAAAATTTGCTAGCTTGCATGTGCTATCTTGTATGCCGTAAAACTTGCATATCTAAAACTTGGTAGCTTGAATGTTCTAAGCACGATGTAACATTTGCCAAATTTTCTGGCTTCAAAACTGCATGATAATAAAACTTGATATTATGCTTTTCATGCAATGAGTTGAATCAATATCACAAACGATTGATTGTGATACTTCTCCTTTTTGTTGATGACAAAGGGGGAGAAGTAGATGACATGACATGTGATGCATAAGTTTATGCATATGTTCATGTTGACGTGTTGCAAGTATTCATGATGAATATTGCAATGACTTGAATTCAGTTTGAATTCAAGGTTCTATCAATATGGCATATTGATAGGGGGAGTTTGTTTAAACTATGGGAGTTAAGGTTAACTCCGTTTATGATGACATGTTGCTTAGATTTTTGAATCTAAGAGTTTCTATCAATATGGCATATTGATAGGGGGAGTTTGTTTAAACTCCGGGAGTTAAGTTTAACTCCGTCATCAAGTAGTTGTCATCATAAAAAAGGGGGAGATTGTTGAATCTCATATTTTGATGATGAAACTACTTGATATATGTTTATGATTTAATCTGTGTTTTGAGTGACGCAGGATGCTTCAATCAGGATGAGACAATTAAAGCAGGAAAATCATATTGTGTCGAAGGAACATGTCAGAAGATTGGACGTCGGGCCGGTGGATCGGTCGACGTATCGACAGAAGGCTTCGGGCCGTGGACTCGGGAATCGGGCCAAGAAGAGCGGGCATTGTGCCAAGGATATCGGAGTTGCAAAGTCAACTGACCGATTGGGCAATAGGCTGCAGGAGAGGACGATGCGCCGAAGAATCGGACGAAGCGTCGAGGGACCAATGACATGCCGGACAACTTGGTTAAATTGCTTAGGATTAATTGTCTCGATCGAAGTTTTGTTGTGCAGGATTAACTACGATGAAAGTTAGACAAGCAGCAGAAGTTGCGCCGGAGTCAAGATCATGATCACGTTGGGAGTTCGAGAGTTCGACGGAAGTTCGGACGGTCGTCGGAGGTTCTGCGAGAACAGATCCGAGAAGTCCAAAAGCTTGCCAAGCGAAGCTCGTCGAAACTCGCCAAGTGGATCGTCGCAAAGTCCAGGAGTTTGCCGGAAGTCCGCAGAAGAATCACCGAGGGTTCATCGGATGATCGACGGAAGTTCGCCGGAAACTCGCCGGAAGAAGCGATTGACGCATCGGAGCAAAGCTACAGAAATTGTCTTAGATTTAATCGTAGTTAGCACGTTGATTAAGTTGGAAAATGGGAGGTGATCCCATTAGCTTAATCTTGGGGCAATTGGGCCCCTGAAAAGATTGAAATTGGGCCGAATGGAGCTAACCATTCGGACCCTGATTGCACCAGGAGAGGTGGCACCGCCTGGGCTATGTCTCCCAAGGCCGAGGCGGCGGTGCAACCGCCCCAGCCAAGAGGTGCAACCGCCTGGGCTCGATCTCCGAAGCACCAAAGGCGGTGCAACCTCTCCGGTCGGCGGGTAGAACCGCCGAGCTCGATCTTCGAGCTCGCAGAGAGGTGCAAACGCCTCGGCAGAGGTGGCACCGCCCAGAGGCTCGATCTTCGAGCTCGCCAAAGGCGGTGCAACCTCTCCGATCGAGGAGGTAACAACCGCTGATCCCGAATTCGGGATTTGATCGTTTTGAGCTCCAAATTTGAACTGGGTTGGGGCCTATAAATACCCCACCCATTCAGCACAGAAAGAGCAAGAGACCTACACCGAAATCTTGATCTTCTCTGTGATTCTTGAGCTCAAAATTGTTGTAAAGCCTTTAAGTCTCCTCCTTCTGTTCTTTTTTTTGGTAAGTAAAAGTAAATTGATTATGTGTAAAGTTTCTACAAATAGCTTTATCTATACAAGTCATAGACAAAGCCATGTAACTCATAGAGTGCGAATGCGATAGTTATGACTACACATGTTGTAGACTATAACTCCTAATTATAATCAAAATAGAAAATATTTATCCAGATATATCAAAATTTGGCATCATTCCCAAGATCTTTAGCTAATAGCAAAATTAAAATTGATAAAAATATATTTTTCTCTTTGGGTAAAGTGTCCGTTTTGAGATCTTGCTCCATACTGAGGATCTTGAGTCTCTAATAATCTCTTTCAATAGCTGAGCATTGTTTGTGTGTTGACATTTAAAGATTCTGTTACATCTCTCCTTCCACATCCACCAAATAGCGATCTGAAAGTAACCTTTGCGGGGTTGTGTGAGAGGACCTTTTCTTGAGAAACATTGCATGAGTTAGCCTAGTTCTTGGTGCAAGTTTGGTTCTTGGCAGTCTATTGAGTTCAAATCATTTGGAGAATCTCCTTCCATATCCATTTTGTATAATCACAAGCAAAATAAAGGTGGTCAACAGTTTCTTCTTGTTGCATACAAAGGGAGCATCGGTTAACATGATAGATACCTCTTCTTTTCATATTGTCTATTGTAGGTAGTTTATTGAGAAGGGCCTGCCATGTACATAAGGAATGTCTTTGTGATCCCGGTCGATCCCATGTCCAAGCGCTTGGGACCCACTTGTTATTTCTTTGCCTAATTTGATTCCATGCAGATGTGGCACTAAATTTGCCATTGTCATGAGGCCAAATAAGTTTATCTGAAGAGTTGTTCGTGATTGGAATAGCTATAATAGTCGGCCAAAGTGATAACATTTCGGGGAAATAGGATTAGGGAGACACCAGGTACCGTTAGCAATGAACTCAGAAACCTTCCAATCTTTGGGAGCCCCGAGATCTTTTCGTATTCTGTCACCATATAATTGAAATATACTCTTCCCATTCACCCAAGGATCGTACCACATATTAGTACTAGTTCCAGAAGAGATTGCATAGGAAATGTGTTTGATTAGCCAATTCCTTGCCTTTAAAATTCCTTTCCAAGCTGCAGAGTGGTATGTTCTTGTTGAAATTTCCCAGATTGATTCTGTTCTTTAAGTTTATGAATTGTAAAAGTGAGGAGAGAAAGGTTCTGTAAGGGTTGTCACCTGAGCCAATCAAAAGGAGTGAAACTGTAAAAGGGCAGTTGGCCTTCGCCCATTGAAGGAAGGCAGCTAGTTGACGTCGGTGACCTCGTCGGAGGAGGAAGCCAAAAGTGGAGTAGGTCAAGACTGACTGAACCACTCTAAATCTCTGGTTTGCTTTTACTTTGAGCACTTTATCATTACTGCAAACCTCCTACATAGCTACTGCCCTCTGCGCTTTTACGAACGAGTCTCTAAGTTCTGATCTTTCCGAATCTGCATTCAGACGTAAATCGGTGTTTTCGTACGATCTTTACACTGCAGTTTACGCTTACGTTTTGATTCCATTTATAACTGCAAATTGCTTTCTGCGTATTCATAAAACACTTTTCAAAGTTCAAAACTGCGTTTAGACACAAAACTGTGTTTAGAGGTAAAATTACGCTTTGACGTAAAAACTGCGTTTAGACGTAAACTGAGTTTAGAAGTAAAACTGCGTTTAGATGTAAAACTGCGTTTAGACGCAAAACTGCGTTTAGATGTAAAACTGCATTTAGACGTAAAACTACGTTTAGACGTAAAACTACGTTTAGACGCAAAACTGCGTTTAGACGTAAAACTGCACTTAGACGTAAAACTGCACTTAGACGTAAAACTGCGTTTAGACGCAAACTGCGCTCAGACGCAAACTGTGTTTAAGACAAAACTGCGCTTAGACGCAAACTGTGTTTAGACGCAAACTGTGCTTAGACGCAAACTGCGCTTAGACGCAATCTGCGCTTAGACGCAAACTGCGCTTAGACGCAAACTGCATTTAGACGCAAACTGCGTAAACTACACTTAGATACAAACTGTGAATCGGCTTTTACATCGAAATCGTTTTTATCGGACAAACGTAGCTTTCGTTTTTAAATCGCTGAAAGATTTCCGCTGCACTAATTCACCCCCCCCCCCCTCTTAGTGCTCTCGATCCTAACACCAGGGTGCTGAGATGGCTGGCGTTTTGCTCCGCTAACATCGGTCACTACGGCATGCAAGAACTACCCAAAAACAAGCCAAAACGGCCCAAAAAGGGCCAAAACTGGTCATTTTTGGTTAAGCGAGCGAGCGGCGAGCGACGGACAGTGACCGAAGCGAGTGGCAGCACCGTCCATGCTATACGAATGCCCCATCTAGCCCTATGCCACCCGGGGGTTTCCAGGGTGCTGAGATGGCTGACGTTTTTCTCCGTTTACGTCGGGCGCCGCGGCACGCAAGAACTGGCCAAAACGGCCCAAAAAGGGCCAAAACTAGCCATTTTTGGCAGAGCGAGCGAGCGACGAGGGGTGGACAGCGAGCGAAGCGACTGGCAGCACCATCCCTCCTGTACAAATGCCCTATTCAACCCTGTACCACCCAGGGGGTTCTAGGGTGCGGAGATGGCTGACATTTTGGCTGAGCGAGCGAGCGGCGAACGACGGACAGCGAGCGAAGCGAGTGTCACGCTCCCTAAAAAATATCCATAATATTTAAAACTCAAGAAAACAAATCAATCCAGGATCCAAACACACATTTGAGGTCACTAAGAAAACATACAGAATAAAATTTCACCTCTATAGTCTACAATTTATAAACCCTGTGCAGTTCATAAACATACCACGCATCACTCGAAATTTCATACGATCTGAACTCCACTCATAAAAATAATAACCCCAGTATAAATTCACAAGGGGGGAAATCTAAGCAATCACCAAACCAACGTTTACCATAAGTCATGTCATTACACAAATTTAACTTAACTTTCCAAAATCCTAAACATGAGAGATCCTTTAACATACACAAAATCCACAAGTTTGGATTCATCGTCAACAATTGATTAGATACAGAGTGGCTCACAAAACAAGTTTTTTTTTTTTTTTTTGGTAAGTAAAAGTAAATTGATTATGTGTAAAGTTTCTACAAATAGCTTTATCTATACAAGTCATAGACAAAGCCATGTAACTCATAGAGTGCGAATGCGATAGTTATGACTACACATGTTGTAGACTATAACTCCTAATTATAATCAAAATAGAAAATGTTTATCCAGATATATCAAAATTTGGCATCATTCCCAAGATCTTTAGCTAATAGCAAAATTAAAATTGATAAAAATATATTTTTCTCTTTGGGTAAAGTGCTCCGTTTTGAGATCTTGCTCCATACAGGATCTTGAGTCTCTAATAATCTCTTTCAATAGCTGTGCATTGTTTGTGTGTTGACATTTAAAGATTCTGTTACATCTCTCCTTCCACATCCACCAAATAGCGCATCTGAAAGTAACCTTTGCCAGTTGTGTGAGAGGCCCTTTTCTTGAGAAACATTGCATGAGTTCGCCTAGTTCTTGAGAAACATAAGCAGTCACCAAACCAATGTTTACCATAAGTCATGTCATTACACAAATTTAACTTAACTTTCCAAAATCCTAAACATGAGAGATCCTTTAACATACACAAAATCCACAAGTTTGGATTCATCGTCAACAATTGATTAGATACAGAGTGACTCACAAAACAATTACATATATGCTAATAAAGATCTGCCCAAAATCTTCTAACTTTCTACTGCCTCAGCCCCATCTTAACATTTAAGCAAGCGATACGCTATCCTGAAAAATTTATACAACAACGGGGTGAGCATAAAGAGCTCAGCAAGTGACTAACATATCAATGTCAAAAGAGGACAATTTCCAAAGAGATAAAGTTTCAAAATGCAAGGCAGAACATACGAATTCATAGACGTAATATCATTAGGTGTAGAATCACAATTGTCATTTCAATCATACATAATTGGTTCATAATAGAAGAGGCATAGAGTAATTGGAGCATATCAATGACAAATGAAACAAAATCGTAGCTTATCAATGGCATATGGAATGTCTCGGAGCATATCAATGGCGTATGGAACATTTCGAAGCATATCAACAATGAATGAACCAGTTCGAAGCATATCAATAACAAATACCGAATAGAAGCTCAAACGTCGTCTTTGACATTGCATTCATATCATTCTTATCCAAAGCATGAACAGAAACACATAACCAAAGCTCTGGATATCATATCAAACATACAGAAGGTGTAGTGGGACCACAGACATAATGTGATTCATACATTTCTGAATGACCACCAGACAGAAGTCTCCCACGTCTGGGAGCTCCATCCACCAACTTCTAGGTGAAGCCAGAGGGGGCCGGCAGAGCATCGCAGGCTCTAAACACATACCCTTTACCATTTCTGGCAAAGGTCCACATAAATCTCACATACCCTTTACCATTTCTGGCAAAGGTCCACATAAATCGCACAAACACCAGAGTACAAGAGGACAGTTTGATCAATAAGTAGCATATATCGGAAGCACACGCGGAACAACAAAACGTACATGTGCCTTTACGAGAAAATACGATGCAAGCAATAATTTTCTCACCAATGTATTCAGATGTAGAATGAAATGAAAGCAAAGGTATACCGGGATTCCAAGCAATCATATTTAGCTCAATTCAAATAAGAAGGTTAGATGAATTCAATTTTCAAAGGAATGAAACAGAATACGCGAAATCGTCCGAAGCTCGATTTTTGACAGAATTCCAGTGGCACATAGAACAAATACTTCATATTATCAATTATGCTCCAATACCCTTAAGAAAGCTGTTGTTGAAAGATATATCAATCTTTTTTTTTTTTTTTGGTAAGTAAAAGTAAATTGATTATGTGTAAAGTTTCTACAAATAGCTTTATCTATACAAGTCATAGACAAAGCCATGTAACTCATAGAGTGCGAATGCGATAGTTATGACTACACATGTTGTAGACTATAACTCCTAATTATAATCAAAATAGAAAATGTTTATCCAGATATATCAAAATTTGGCATCATTCCCAAGATCTTTAGCTAATAGCAAAATTAAAATTGATAAAAATATATTTTTCTCTTTGGGTAAAAGTGTCTGCTTTTTGAGATCTTGCTCCATATAGGATCTTGAGTCTCTAATAATCTCTTTCAATAGCTGAGCATTGTTTGTGTGTTGACATTTAAAGATTCTCATTACATCTCTCCTTCCACATCCACCAAATAGCGATCTGAAAAGTAACCTTTGCCCGGTTGTGTGAGAGGACCTTTTCTTGAGAAACATTGCATGAGTTCGCCTAGTTCTTGGTGCAAGTTTGGTTGCGGCAGTCTATTGAGTTCAAATCGCTAGAGAATCTCCTTCCATATCCATTTTGTATAATCACAAGCAAAATAAATGTGGTCAACAGTTTCTTCTTCTTTTGCATACAAAGGGAGCATCGGTTAACATGATAGATACCTCTTCTTTTCATATTGTCTATTGTAGGTAGTTTATTGAGAAGGGCCTGCCATGTACATAAGGAATGTCTTTGTGATCCCGGTCGATCCCATGTCCAACTGCTTGGGACCCACTTGTTATTTCTTTGCCTAATTTGATTCCATGCAGATGTGGCACTAAATTTGCCATTGTCATGAGGCCAAATAAGTTTATCTGAAGAGTTGTTCGTGATTGGAATAGCTATAATAGTCGGCCAAAGTGATAACATTTCGGGGGAAATAGGATTAGGGAGACACCAGGTACCGTTAGCAATGAACTCAGAAACCTTCCAATCTTTGGGAGCCCCGAGATCTTTTCGTATTCTGTCACCATATAATTGAAATATACTCTTCCCATTCACCCAAGGATCGTACCACATATTAGTACTAGTTCCAGAAGAGATTGCATAGGAAATGTGTTTGATTAGCCAAGTTTTCTATTGAAAACAAGTTTCGTACGAATCATGGTTTCCAACAAGGAGTTACCTTTGATTTGGTAACACAAGGTCAAAAACACAATCACTGTTTTGCAGAATACATAGTGTCGGATTCAACAGATAATAGGGTAGGCATTTGAATTCCAAAATTTTCAAACTATATGTCAAAATTTTCAACTACTAGAATAACAATATCACATGCAGCAGACTTGATTATTCTATTGAGCTCCCGACATTTCTCCGGCTTATTAAGTCCGCGAACATTCCAGCATGTTATCTTCATTAGTAAAAGATAGTAAGGTATTCATCCTACGACTTTGGATGGATTGTACAAAAATTAAACAATCGCGCGTTCAAGCTCAAAAGAATTTAATATGGCCGGACGCAGAACTGTTTACCAATGACTCAAATGACACTTTTGGTAGAATATGGGTCTTATGGCATCCTAACTCTATTAATGCTTGGTTTATTTCTGCTACTGATCAATTCATTCATCTTAAGGTAGAGGATAAAAAGAATGGCTGTCAATTCAATTTCAACGGTATATATGCTTTCAAACAAGATGCAAGAAAGAAATACTCTTTGGTCCGACCGACTAATATTGTAAATGGCTGTCTCAATGTACCTTGGATTGTTCTTGGAGACTTTAATACTGTTCGGTACACAAATGAAAAACAGGGTGGTAGACAACTTTGAGAAAGCCGACTTCAAAAGTTCAATGATTACATTGACACTGCAGCATTGTTTGATATGAAATCTGTGGGTAATTGGCTCTCCGAGTAATCAAGGTGCTGCTAACAGAAAAAATAATGGCTCGACTTGATAGGTGTTTGATTAATCATGAATGGTTAACAGTTTACCCAGATTCACTTCTTGAGTATGGTCTTTGCTTTGTTTTTCGACCATTCTTTAATGTATATACACCAAGAGAAAAAGCGACACCAAGAGGCAAGAAACCATTTAGATTCTTTAACATGTGGAGTACTCATCCTCAATTTCTTGATGTTATCGGATCTGCTTGGAATGTTAATGTGCATGGATCCCCCCCTTACATCTTATGTCAAAAGCTCAAAGCACGTAAAAGACACTAAAGGAGTGGAATACAAATACCTTTGGCAATATTAACACCGAGTTCAACTTTGCAGAAAGGAACTAATGTCTCTATGCAACATGAGCTGCAACTTCAGCCAAATGATGAAAATATTATCTACAAAGAGGCAGAAGCCAGAAATAACTTCATGCAAGCCTTAAAACAGGAGGAAAGTTTTGCAAAGCGAAGTCTCGACAACATTGGCTTACGCTAGGGGATTCCAATACAAAATTTTTCTATGCTTCAATTGCTACTCGAAGGGCTATTAACCAGGTATCAGCAAATGCAGAGACAAAGATGATAATCTTATTGAGAAGTTGGATGAGGTTAAAGTACACACTGAGCAATTTTTTTATTCCTTACTCAATCAAGTTGGGAAACCTAATAACATTCATGTGGAGCCGACTAGAAAACTTGATTCAGAAGCTATTTCAATCCTCAATGCCCCAATTACAAATGACGAAATTGTATGTGTTATCTTTAAGTCACCAAAGCACAAAAGCCCAGGTCCGGATGGATTTCCGGCTGAATTTTACCAAACTGCTTGGTCTATTATTGGAAATGATGTGATCAAGGCTTGCCAACATTTTTTTCTCTTCAGGTCATATTCTTAGAGAGATAAATTGCACTTTTATTTCCTTAATTCAAGAAGGGGGCTGATTCACTAGAGAACTATCGACCCATATCATTATGCAACTTTATTTACAAGATCATCTCCAAAGTATTGGCAAATAGAATGCAAAAGGTAATACACAAGATCATTAGCCCAAACCAAGCTGCTTTCATCAAAGGGAGAAGTATACATCATAACATTTTGCTTGCTAATGACTTGGTCAAAGATTTGCATTCAAAAGCAAGAGGGACAAAAATATGTTTTAAAAGCTGATTTACGGAAAGCCTTGATTCAGTTAATAGGAAGTTTATCTATAAGATGCTCCTCGATATGAACTTCCCACAGCAATGTTAATTGATTCAATCTTGCCTGGAAACTCCAAAGTTTTCGATACTCTTTAATGGCTCACCAATTGGTTTTTTTTGGGGAACACGAATGGCATCCGAACAAGGTGATCCACTCTCTCCGTTATCTTTTACTATTGCGATGGAAGGACTTAGTTTGTATGTTGGAACACGCAGTCTTAAATGGCAGCATTAAGGTACCCATTCTTTGGTTCTGTTCATATATCACATATAACATTTGCAGATGACTTACTTATCTTTTCTCCAAAATGAACCAACTTCAAGAAAGAACCTGGCTACTATTATGAATGACTTTGGTATGGTTTTGGACTTGGTTAAATCATGCGAAAAGTAAAGTATATATGAGCCCTTACGTTTAGGATAATGTCTTTATTGCACAAACTTTGGGGGTTAGTGAGGAAGCTTGCAGTTCCTTATTTGGGTCTCCGCTCATATCCACAAGCATTCACAAAACCCACTGTCGACCCTATCTTGCAAAAAAAATAAAGAATAGAATTTCTTCTTGGAAAAATAGGTTTCTATCAAAAGCAGGACGACTCGAACTCATCCGTTGGTATTGCACTCCTACTCTATATATTGGTGTAATGCATTTCTTCTACCTCTTTGGACTTCTCCAAGATATTGAACGGTTATTAATGAACTTCTTCCGGAATGGCACAAATAATAAGGCAATGCATATGGTAAATTGGGATAGCATTTGTAAACCGAAAAGATGAAGGGGGCTAAACTTGAGAAATACTAGAGATTGGAATCAAGCATGTCAGTGCAGCAATTGTGGGATCTTTTTTGCAAAACAAATGTTCCTTATGGTCACTTTGGGTTTTCGCTAGGTATCTTTCAAAAGAATCAATCTGGGAAATTTCAACAAGAACATACCACTCTGCTGACTTGGAAAGGAATTTTAAAGGCAAGGAATTGGCTAATCAAACACATTTCCTATACAATCTCTTTCGGAACTAGTACTAATATGTGGTACGATCCTTGGGTGAATGGGAAGAGTATATTTCAATTATATGGTGACAGAATCTGAAAAGATCTGGGGCTCCCAAAGATTGGAAGGTTTCGAAGTTCATTGCTAACGGTGCACTGGTGTCTCCCTAATCCTATTTCCCCAGAAATGTTATCACTTTGGCCGACTATTATAGCTATTCCAATCACGAACAACTCTTGAGATAAACTTATTTGGCCTCATGACAATGGCAAATTTAGTGCCACATCTGCATGGAATCAAATTAGGCAAAGAAATAACAAGTGGGTCCCAAGCAGTTGGACATGGGATCGTAGGGATCACAAAGACATTCCTTATGTACATGGCAGGCCCTTCTCAATAAACTACCTACAATAGACAATATGAAAAGAAGAGGTATCTATCATGTTAACCGATGCTCCCTTTGTATGCAACAAGAAGAAACTGTTGACCACCTTTATTTTGCTTGTGATTATACAAAATGGATATGGAAGGAGATTCTCCAATGATTTGAACTCAATAGACTGCCGCAACCAAACTTGCACCAAGAACTAGGCGAACTCATGCAATGTTTCTCAAGAAAAGGTCCTCTCTCACACAACTGGCAAAGGTTACTTTTAGGATCGCTATTTGGTGGATGTGGAAGGAGAGATGTGAGAATCTTTAAATGTCAACACACAAACAATGCTCAGCTATTGAAAGAGATTATTAGAGACTCAAGATCCTGTATGGAGCAAGATCTCAAAACGGAGCACTTTACCCAAAGAGAAAAATATATTTTTATCAATTTTAATTTTGCTATTAGCTAAAGATCTTGGGAATGATGCCAAATTTTGATATATCTGGATAAATATTTTCTATTTTGATTATAATTAGGAGTTATAGTCTACAACATGTGTAGTCATAACTATCGCATTCGCACTCTATGAGTTACATGGCTTTGTCTATGACTTGTATAGATAAAGCTATTTGTAGAAACTTTACACATAATCAATTTACTTTTACTTACAAAAAAAAAAAAATTTTCAACTACAGCTTCTATTTTCCTTGGATCAACAGATATACCCTTCCCTGAAATAACATGGCCTAAGAAAGCAACTTCATTCAACCAAAATTCACATTTGCTAAACTTTGTATACAACTTCTTTTCTCTTAGTATGGACAATACATTTCTCAAATGTTCCTCATGCTCCTGATTACTCCTTGAATACACCAATATGTCATCAATAAATATAATTACACAGATACCCAAGAGCGGTTGAAATATCCTATTCATTAGTTCCATAAAAGCTGCAGGGGCGTTTGTCAAACCAAAAGGCATCACCAAGAATTCATAATGACCATATCGAGTTCTGAAAGCTATTTTTGAAATATCCTCCTCCTTGATCTTCAACTGATAGTAACCTGACCTCAGGTCAATCCTAGAGAATACTTGTGCACCCTACAATTGATCAAACAAATCGTCAATTCTAGGTATGGGATACTTGTTTTTGATGGTCACCTGATTCAATTGTCTATAATCAATACAAAGCCTTAATGTTCCATCCTTCTTCTTAACTAATAGTACCGGAGCACCCCATGGAGATACACTAGGTCGTATGAAACCCTTATCTAATAATTCTTGTAGTTGCTTCTTTAATTCCTCTAACTCGAGTGGTGCCATTCTGTAGGGAGGCTTAGATATTGGGGTTGTACTGGGGACCATATTAATAGCAAATTCACCCTCTCTATCTAGAGGTAAACCAGGCAAGTCGTCTGGGAATACATCAGGAAATTCTTTGACCATTGAAATTTCATCTAGGTGGGTTTCCTGATTTGAATGCTCCTTTACACACACCATATAACAAAAACAACCTTTCTGCATAAGACGATAAGCTTGAAGTGCTGATATCAAGCAAGGAGGCAAATCATGCCTAATGCCCTCAAAGAAATATATAGGCTGATCTGGTATGCAGAAAGTAATTATTTTTTTGTAACAATCAATACTAGCGTGATGAGAAGATAACCAATCCATGCCAAGAATAACATCAAAACCCTGGATCTCTAGGAGAATCAAATCAGCAAGGAATTCGTGTTCTCCAATAGAAATCAAACAAGATGGGTAAACCAAGTTTGTTGCCAATGAATCTCCAACAGCAGTTGTTACATATAACATATAATCCAGGGGTCTAGGTAGAATATCCAAGTGACAAGCAAAGTATTGTGAAACAAAAGATAAGTTGGAGCCGGGATCAAACAAAACTTTTGCATTTCTCTTAGAAACATGAAGAATACCTTCAACCACGGATTTAGTAGCGTGGGCTGAGGGTCTAGGAGACAGTGGTTCTTTCTTCTTCCTCACAGGGCAATCTTTTATTTGATGATCCATCTTTCCACAAACAAAACATGCTCCAATCACCCAAAAACACTGACTTGTTTCATGATTTAATCCACATCTTGCACATGACTGAGTCCTCCACAGTGGTTTCCCTTTTTCAAATCTAGATGTCTTAAACCTCTTGTTACTAGCTTCATATTCATTTTCTCTCATGCTTTTGCTAATGAATTTGTCCCTTTTGTTCTTGCCAATGATTTCTTGAATTTCATCCATGTCTCTTTCAATTTTCAAAGCTCTTACTACCGTTTCCGCATATGTTTGTAGCTTTAAGGCTGACATTCGACTTCTTATTGCCGGCCGCAATCTCCTTTCAAACCTTTTTGCTTTTCTAGATTCATCATCAGTCATATGTGTGGCAAACCTGGAGAGCTCAGTGAATTTAGATTCATACTTTGTAACCGTCATACTTCCCTGGATACGATTCAAGAACTCCAATTCTTTTTGCTCTCTCATACAATCTAGAAAATATTTATCATTAAACTTTTCTTTGAATAACTTCCATGTCATTGGCTCATGTTTGATTTCAAAAATCCCCTTAATCATTCTCCACCAGTGTTTAGCTTCTCCTTCCAGCAAGAAGGTAGCAAGAGAAACTTTCTGATCATCAGGGTAATTTAAGACATCAAATATTTTCTTTGATCCATCTCTAAATGAGAGTCAATAAACCTCAATTTTTTTTTCTTTTTCATCAAGTACATAAAAAAAAAAATTCTTAGTGATTCTCAAATCATGCTCTGATACCACCTCTGTCACGCTCCCTCAAAAATATCCATAATATTTAAAACTCAAGAAAACAAATCAATCCAGGATCCAAACACACATTTGAGGTCACTAAGAAAACATATAGAACAAAATTTCACCTCTATAGTCTACAATTTATAAACCCTGTGCAGTTCATAAACATACCACGCATCACTCGAAATTTCATACGATCTGAACTCTACTCATCAAAATAATAATCCCAGTATAAATTCACAAGTGGGGAAATCTAAGCAGTCACTAAACCAACGTTTAACATAAGTTATGTCATTACACAAATTTAAATTAACTTTCCAAAATCCTAAACATGAGAGATCATTAGCCCAAACCAAGCTGCTTTCATCAAAGGGAGAAGTATACATCATAACATTTTGCTTGCTAATGACTTGGTCAAAGATTTGCATTCAAAAGCAAGAGGGACAAAAATATGTTTTAAAGCTGATTTACGGAAAGCCTTCGATTCAGTTAATAGGAAGTTTATCTATAAGATGCTCCTCGATATGAACTTTCCACAGCAATGGGTTAATTGGATTCAATCTTGCCTGGAAACTCCAAAGTTTTCGATACTCTTTAATGGCTCACCAATTGGTTTTTTTGGGAGCACGAATGGCATCCGACAAGGTGATCCACTCTCTCCGTATCTTTTTACTATTGCGATGGAAGGACTTAGCTGTGTATGTTGGAACACGAGTCTTAAATGGCAGCATTTAAGGTACCCATTCTTTGGTTACGTTCATATATCACATATAACATTTGCAGATGACTTACTTATCTTTCTCCAAAATGAACCAACTTGGTAAAAAAACGGCTACTATTATGAATGACTTTGGTATGGTTTGGACTTGGTTAAATCATCGAAAAGTAAAAGTATATATGAGCCCTTACGTTGAGGATAATGTCTTTATTGCACAAACTTTGGGGGTTAGTGCGGGGGAAGCTTGCCGAGTTCCTTATTTGGGTCTCCGCTCATATCCCTGTGCATTCACAAAACCCTTTGTCGACCTATCTTGCAAAAAAAAAAATAAAGAATAGAATTTCTTCTTGGAAAAATAGGTTTCTATCAAAAGCGGGACGATTTCGAACTCATCCGTTCGGTATTGCACTCCTACTCTATATATTGGTGTAATGCATTTCTTCTACCCTTTGGACTTCTCCAAGATATTGAACGGTTATTAATGAACTTCTTCTGGAATGGCACAAATGATAAGGCAATACATATGGTAAATTGGGATAGCATTTGTAAACCGAAAGATGAAGGGGGGCTAAACTTGAGAAATACTAGAGATTGGAATCAAGCATGTCTGGTGCAGCAATTGTGGGACCTTATGGTCACTTTGGGTTTCTGCTAGGTATCTTTCAAAAGAATCAATCTGGGAAATTTCAACAAGAACATACCACTCTGCAGCTTGGAAAGGAATTTTAAAGACAAAGAATTGGCTAATCAAACACATTTCCTATGCAATCTCTTCTGGAACTAGTACTAATATGTGGTACGATCCTTGGGTGAATGGGAAGAGTATATTTCAATTATATGGTGGTGAGAATACGAAAAGATCTCGGGGGCTCCCAAAGATTGGAAGGTTTCGAGTTCATTGCTAACGTGCACTGGTGTCTCCCTAATCCTATTTTCCCAGAAATGTTATCACTTTGGCCGACTATTATAGCTATTCCAATCACGAACAACTCTTGGGATAAACTTATTTGGCCTCATGACAATGGCAAATTTAGTGCCACATCGCATGGAATCAAATTAGGCAAAGAAATAACAAGTGGGTCCCAAGCAGTTGGACATGGGATCGTAGGGATCACAAAGACATTCCTTATGTACATGGCAGGCCCTTCTCAATAAACTACCTACAATAGACAATATGAAAAGAAGAGGTATCTATCATGTTAACCGATGCTCCCTTTGTATGCAACAAGAAGAAACTGTTGACCACCTTTATTTTGCTTGTGGTTATACAAAATGGATATGGAAGGAGATTCTCCAGCGATTTGAACTCAATAGACTGCCGCAACCAAACTTGCACCAAGAACTAGGCGAACTCATGCAATGTTTCTCAAGAAAAGGTCCTCTCACACAACTAGCAAAGGTTACTTTCAGATGCGCTATTTGGTGGATGTGGAAGGAGAGATGTAACAGAATCTTTAAATGTCAACATACAAACAATGCTTAACTATTGAAAGAGATTATTAGAGACTCAAGATCCTGTATGGAGCAAGATCTCAAAACGGAGCACTTTACCCAAAGAGAAAAATATATTTTTATCAATTTTAATTTTGCTATTAGCTAAAGATCTTGGGAATGATGCCAAATTTTGATATATCTGGATAAACATTTTCTATTTTGATTATAATTAGGAGTTATAGTCTACAACATGTGTAGTCATAACTATCGCATTCGCACTCTATGAGTTACATGGCTTTGTCTATGACTTGTATAGATAAAGCTATTTGTAGAAACTTTACACATAATCAATTTACTTTTACTTACCAAAAAAAAACATGAGAGATCCTTTAACATACACAAAATCCACAAGTTTGGATTCATCGTCAACAATTGATTAGATACAGAGTGGCTCACACAACAAGTACATATATGCTAATAAAGATCTGCCCAAAATCTTCTAACTTTCTACTGCCTCGGCCCCATCTTAACATTTAAGCAAGCGATACGCTATCCTGAAAAATTTATACAACAACGGGGTGAGCATAAAGAGCTCACCAAGTGACTAACATATCCATGTCAAAAGAAGATAATTTCCAAAGAGATAAAGTTTCAAAATGCAAGGCAGAACATACAAATTCATAGACATATTATCATTAGGTGCAGAATCACAATTGTCATTTGAATCATACATAATTGGTTCATAACAGAAGAGGTATAGAGTAATTGGAGCATATCAATGACAAATGAAACAAAATCGGGGCTTATCAATGGCATATGGAATGTCTCGGAGCATATCAATGGCGTATGGAACATTTCGAAGCATATCAACAATGAATGAACCAGTTCGAAGCATATCAATAACAAATACCGAACAGAAGCTCAAACGTCGTCTTTGACATTGCATTCATATCATTCTTAGACAAAGCATCAACAGAAACACATAACCAAAGCTCTGGATATCATATCAAACATACATAAGGTGTAGTGGGACCACAGACATAATGTGATTCATCCATTTCTGAATGACCACCGCATTTAAGTCTCCCCGTCCGGGAGCTCCATCCACCCACGCCTAGGTGAAGCGAGGGGGGGGCAGAGCATCGTGGGCTCTAAACACATACCCTTTACCATTTTCGGCAAAGGTCCACATAAATCTCACATACCCTTTACCATTTTCGGCAAAGGTCCACATAAATCTCACATACCCTTTACCATTTTCGGCAAAGGTCCACATAAATCCCACAAACACGCGTGGCGTCTGATGGCGGCGGCGGCGGCATCAGAAGCGGGCGGCGATCTTTATCAGAAGGGCGACCAGATCTCCCTAGGGACGATCCGACTCTGCAGTGTTGGCTTTCTCCCCGCAGGCGAAGGGTGCGGCACTATAGCGGTGATCAGATCTACCAAGGGCGGCGCCATCTTTGGCGGCGGTGGCCCGGATCTAGGGCGGACGGTATCTGTAGCGGCGACCATATCTCCCTAAGGCGATCTAACTCCTGCAGAGGAGGGCGGCGATATATTGTAGCGGCGGCGATCATCATGGCGGCTCTAGGGGCGGCGATCATCAGAGCGGGCGGCGGCGGCGATCATCAGAAGCGGCGACCAGATCTAGGGCGACGGTACTATAGCGGCGACCAGATCTCCCTAGGGACGATCTGACTCTGCATCGTTAGCTTTCTCCCCCAGGCGAAGGGCGACGGCAGATCAGAAGCGGTGATCAGATCTCCCAAAGGCGGCGCCATCAGAGCGGCCGGCCCAGATCTAGGGGCGGCGATCACTGTAGCGACAACCATATCTCCCTAAAGGCGATCTAACTCCTGCAGCATCGGCTTTTCCCCCACGAAGAAGGGCGACGACACGTAGAGGTGATCGGATCTCCCAAGGACGACGAGATCAGAAGGGCGGCGGCGGGGCGACACTGTAGCAGCGATCAGATCTCCGTGGCGTCGGCTTCTCCCCAAGGGCGGCGATTTGTAGCAGCAACCATAAATCCCTAGGGTGACGGTACCATAGCGGCGATCTAATATACTGCAGCGATGGCTTTTTCCCAATGGCGTCGTTTACGTAGCGGCGACGGAGAGGGATCAAACATGGCAGCGATGGCCCCTAGGGCTGGCGATGGTGGCGAGAGGGTTGAAACGATGGCAAGGCTCCCTACCGCTACCCCCAAGTTGCTCTTCCAACATATCTTTTCGAGAGAAACTCCTTCGACCAACCAAAGATCAGGCGGTGTCGCTCTAGATCGCGACAGCCTGCTCTCATTTCCAGCGATCCTCGGCCTTGGACTAGCCTCTTCAAGGCTCGGTTGGAAGTCCAGATCTAAGCTTGGAATTCTTTACTCAGAAGTTCAGGCTGATAAGAAGATTGCTGTATATGAGACGGTTGATTCAGCAGAGCTTATTGAGACATGGTCTATGGCGATTGTTGGCTATGTGGTAGGTCTCAAAACATCTTATTTCCCACTATCCTCATTTATCAAAACTTCGATGGGGAATATCGTCATTTGATCTTCATATCTTTGGAGAACGGATTCTTTGTTTGCAAGCTATACTCTGAAGAAGATTTGCAGCGAATCCTCGAAGGATTCGGACTATCCGCGGTCATCCAATGATTCTCTGACGTTGGTCTCTCGATGTCCGTTTGGAGTTAGATAGCCTACGTCTATTCCATTATGGGTATCCTTTCAAGGACTGCCTCTACATCTTTGAGTCGACGTTTTATTGCAAAGTTATGCAGCACTCTGGGACAGCCACTCTACATCGACAAAGCAACAACAGCAGCTCGGACGAGATTAGCATTTGCACGAGCATGTGTGCTGGTTTCTTCCGATGAAGATCTTCCTAATGAGGTTTTCTATCGTGATCTTGACGGGAACACTTTCGGAAGGTACATGTCTTATTCACGGAAGCCTAACGATGTCGGCGTTGCTTATCTTTTGGTCATCCAAATGGAGCTTGTCAAAGAAACCCCAAATCCAACCACAAAGGTCTATCGACCACGTCAAGCCCCTCGGCAACAAAGTGATTCTTCTCTAATGGCAGCAGCACCGATGGTGGCAAAAACTATTGAGCATTCCGACTCGCAAGGAAAGCACCGCGGACAGAAGGACAATTCCAAAACTTTATCTGTACCTATAATGTCAGAGCCTTCCACAACAGAGGTTTCCCATGATACTAGTGGACAGGAGAAACATAAGTCAGGAACTTCATCTCTTCCAATATCATCGGATCCATCCACACTAGATCAACGAACTCAGGTCCAAGAAAATCTTGCTAGCAAGGATATTATTCCTCAACAAACTCAGACAATAACAAACATTACCAACAAGGATATTCTGTCTCAACAAACTCATGCTCCAACAAACCTCTCTAGCCAGACTGCTCCAACAAGTACTATCCAGGATATTGTGATGCAACAATCTTATCGAGCTTCAACAAACCCTGCCAATCAAGACCACATGATTCGAGGTATTTTAAAGTTTAAAAATCTGCAAGCTCTAGATGAAGTGGATAAATATAGGAATAAAGCCATAAAAGGTAAGGATATCGTGCGGGAGGAAAATACAAAACCGAAGGATAAGAAAAAGGAAGGTATAATCCATCCAAAGTCGTAGGATGAATACCTTACTACCTTTTCATTTGTTTATTACTAATGAAGATAACATGCTGGAATGTTCGCGGACTTAATAAGCCGGAGAAATGTTGGGAGCTCAACAGAATAATCAAGTCTGCCGCATGTGATATTGTTATTCTAGTGGAAACAAAAATTAAACAATTGCGCGTTCAAGCTCAAAAGAATTTAATATGGCCGGACGCAGAACTGTTTACCAATGACTCAAATGAAACTTTTGGTAGAATATGGGTCTTATGGCATCCTAACTCTATTAATGCTTGGTTTATTTCTGCTACTGATCAATTCATTCATCTTAAGGTAGAGGATAAAAAGAATGGCTGTCAATTCAATTTCACTGGTATATATGCTTCAAAACAGTATGCAAGAACGAAATACTCTTTTGGTCCGACCGACTAATATTGTAAAATGGCTGTCTCAATGTACCTTGGATTGTTCTTAGAGACTTTAATACTGTTCGGTACACAAATGAAAAACAAGGGGTAGACAACTTTGAAAAGCCGACTTCAAAGTTTTAATGATTACATTGACATCGCAGCATTGTTTGATATGAAATATATGGGTAATTGGCTCTCTGGAGTAATCAAGGTCTTTGCTAACAAAAAAAATAATGGCTCGACTTGATAGGTGTTTGATTAATCATGAATGGTTAACAGTTTACCCAGATTCACTTCTTGAGTATGGTGCTCCTTTGTTTTTTCGACCATTCTTTAATGTATATACACGCAGAAAAAAAGCGACACCAAGAGGCAAGAAACCATTTAGATTCTTTAACATGTGGAGTACTCATCCTCAATTTCTTGATGTTATCGATCTGCTTGGAATGTTAATGTGCATGGATCCCCCCCTTACATCTTATGTCAAAAGCTCAAAGCACTGTAAAAGAAGCAATAAAGGAGTGGAATACAAATATCTTTGGCAATATTAACACCGAGTTCAACTTTGCAGAAAAGGAACTAATGTCTTTGCAACATGAGCTGCAACTTCAGCCAAATGATGAAAATATTATCTACAAAGAGGCGAAGCCGAAATAACTTCATGCAAGCCTTAAAACAGGAGGAAAGTTTTGCAAAAGCGTAAGTCTCGACAACATTGGCTTACGCTTAGGGATTCCAATACAAAATTTTTCTATGCTTCAATTGCTACTCGAAGGGCTATTAACCGTATATCGATTAAATGCAGAGACAAAGATGATAATCTTATTGAGAAGTTGGATGAGGTTAAAGCACACGAGCAATTTTTTTTATTCCTTACTCAATCAATTTGGGAAACCTAATAACATTCATGTGGAGCCGACTAGAAAACTTGATTGAAGCTATTTCAATCCTCAATGCCCCAATTCTGAGGATGAATGAGAAATTGTATGTGTTGTCTTTAAGTCACCAAAGCACAAAAGCCCAGGTCCGGATGGATTTTCCAGCTGAATTTTACCAAACTGCTTGGTCTATTATTGGAAATGATGTGATCAAGGCTTGCCAACATTTTTTCTCTTGGTCATATTCTTAGAGAGATAAATTGCACTTTTATTTCCTTAATTCAAGAATGCAGGGGCTGATTCACTAGAGAACTATCGACCCATATCATTATGCAACTTTATTTACAAGATCATCTCCAAAGTATTGGCAAATAGAATGCAAAAGGTAATACACAAGATCATTAGCCCAAACCAAGCTGCTTTCATCAAAGGGAGAAGTATACATCATAACATTTTGCTTGCTAATGACTTGGTCAAAGATTTGCATTCAAAAGCAAGAGGGACAAAAATATGTTTTAAAGCTGATTTACGGAAAGCCTTGATTCAGTTAATAGGAAGTTTATCTATAAGATGCTCCTCGATATGAACTTCCCACAAAGAATGGGTTAATTGGATTCAATCTTGCCCGAAACTCCAAAGTTTTCGATACTCTTTAATGGCTCACCAATTGGTTTTTTTTGGGAGCACGAATGGCATCCGACAAGGTGATCCACTCTCTCCAGTATCTTTTACTATTGCGATGGAAGGACTTAGCTGTATGTTGGAACACATAGATCTTAAATGGCAGCATTAAGGTACCCATTCTTTGGTTCTGTTCATATATCACATATAACATTTGCGAGATGACTTACTTATCTTTCTCCAAAATGAACCAACTTCAAGAAAGAACCCGGCTACTATTATGAATGACTTTGGTATGGTTTTGGACTTGAGTTAAATCATGCGAAAAGTAAAGTATATATGAGCCCTTACGTTGAGGATAATGTCTTTATTGCACAAACTTTGGGGGTTAGTGAGGGAAGCTTGCCAGGTTCCTTATTTGGGTCTCCGCTCATATCCACAGGCATTCACAAACCCCTTTGTCAAAACCCTATTTTGCAAAAAAAATAAAGAATAGAATTTCTTCTTGAAAAAATAGGTTTCTATCAAAAGCAGGACGTCTCGAACTCATCCGTTCAGTATTGCACTCCTACTCTATATATTGGTGTAATGCATTTCTTCTACCTGCTGGACTTCTCCAAGATATTGAACGGTTATTAACGAACTTCTTCTGGAATGGCACAAATGATAAGGCAATGCATATGGTAAATTGGGATAGCATTTGTAAACCGAAAGATGAAGGGGGGCTAAACTTGAGAAATACTAGAGATTGGAATCAAGCATGTCTGGTGCAGCAATTGTGGGATCTTTTGCAAAACAAATGTTCCTTATGGTCACTTTGGGTTTCTGCTAGGTATCTTTCAAAAGAATCAATCTGGGAAATTTCAACAAGAACATACCACTCTGCGACTTGGAAAGGAATTTTAAAGTCAAGGAATTGGCTAATCAAACACATTTCCTATGCAATCTCTTCCGGAATTAGTACTAATATGTGGTACGATCCTTGGGTGAATGGGAAGAGTATATTTCAATTATATGGTGACAGAATACTTAAAAGATCTCGGGGCTCCCAAAGATTGGAAGGTTTTCGAAGTTCATTGCTAATCTGCATTTTTGGTGTCTCCCTAATCCTATTTCCCAGAAATGTTATCACTTTGGCCGACTATTATAGCTATTCCAATCACGAACAACTCTTCAGATAAACTTATTTGGCCTCATGACAATGGCAAATTTAGTGCCACATCTGCATGGAATCAAATTAGGCAAAGAAATAACAAGTGGGTCCCATGCAGTTGGACATGGGATCGACCGGGATCACAAAGACATTCCTTATGTACATCATGGCAGGCCCTTCTCAATAAACTACCTACAATAGACAATATGAAAAGAAGAGGTATCTATCATGTTAACCGATGCTCCCTTTGTATACAACAAGAAGAAACTGTTGACCACCTTTATTTTGCTTGTGATTATACAAAATGGATATGGAAGGAGATTCTCCAGCGATTTGAACTCAATAGACTGCCGCAACCAAACTTGCACCAAGAACTAGGCGAACTCATGCAATGTTTTCAAGAAAAGGTCCTCTCACACTGGCGGCAAAGGTTACTTTCGGGATCGCTTATTTGGTGGATGTGGAAGGAGAGATGTAATGTAATCTTTAAATGTCAACACACAAACAATGCTCAGCTATTGAAAGAGATTATTAGAGACTCAAGATCCTGTATGGAGCAAGATCTCAAAACGGAGCACTTTACCCAAAGAGAAAAATATATTTTTATCAATTTTAATTTTGCTATTAGCTAAAGATCTTGGGAATGATGCCAAATTTTGATATATCTGGATAAACATTTTCTATTTTGATTATAATTAGGAGTTATAGTCTACAACATGTGTAGTCATAACTATCGCATTCGCACTCTATGAGTTACATGGCTTTGTCTATGACTTGTATAGATAAAGCTATTTGTAGAAACTTTACACATAATCAATTTACTTTTACTTACCAAAAAAAAACTCCTGCAGAGTCAGCTTTCTCCCACGAGCGAAGGGCGACGACACTATAGAGGCGATCAGATCTCCCAATGACGACGGTACTATAGCGGCGACGACGACACTGTAGCAGCGACCAGATCTAGGGCGACGACACTGTAGCGGCGACCAGATCTCCGTAGCGTCGGCTTCTCCCCAAGGGCGACGATACTGTAGCAGCAACCAGAAATCCCTAGGGCGACGGTACCGTAGCGGCGATCTAATATTGCAGCGGTGGCTTTTCCCAATGGCGTCGTTTCTGTAGCGGCGACCAGAGGGATCAAACATGGCAGCGATAGCCCCTAGGGCTGGCGATGGTGGCGAGAGGGTTGAAACGATGGCAAGGCTCTCTACCGCTACCCCCCAAGTTGCTCTTCCACCATATCCTTTCCAAAGAGAAACTCCTTCGACCAAGCAGCATCGAAGCAGGTCGCGCTCTAGATCGCGGCAGCCTGCTCTCATTTGCAGCGATCCTCGGCCTTGGACTAGCCTCTTCAAGGCTCCAGTTGGAAGTCCAGATCTAAGCTTGGAATTCTTTACCCCAGAAGTTCAGGCTGATAAGAAGATTGTCAGATCTGAGGCTGGCGATTCAAAGAGAGCTTATTGAGACATGGTCTATGGCGATTGTTGGCTATGTGGTAGGTCTCAAAACATCTTATTTCCCACTATCCTCATTTATCAAAACTTCGATGGGGAATATCGTCATTTGATCTTCATATCTTTGGAGAACGGATTCTTTGTTTGCAAGCTATACTCAAGAAGATTTGCAACGAATCCTCGAAGGATTACGGACTATCCATGGTCATCCAATGATTCTACTGACGTTGGTCTCGATGTCCGTTTGGAGTTAGATAGCCTACAGTCTATTCCATTATGGGTATCCTTTCAAAGACTGCCTCTACATCTTTGAGTCGACGTTTTATTTCAAAGTTATGCAAGACTGGGACGGACCGCTCTACATCGACAAAGCAACAGCAAGAGCTCAGACGAGATTAGCATTTGCACGAGCATGTGTGCTGGTTTCTTCCGATGAAGATCTTCCTAATGAGGTTTTCGATCGTGATCTTGGCGGGAACACACGGAAGGTAAATGTCTCATATTCACGGAAACCATTAACGATGTCGGGCCGTTGCTTATCTTTTGGTCATGCAAATGGAGCTTGTCAAAGAAACCCCAAAACCAACCACAAAGGTCTATCAACCACGTCAAAGCGCCAAAGCAACAAAGTGATTCTTCTCTAATGGCAGTAGCTCTCGATGGTGGCGAAAACTATTGAGCATTCCGACTTTAAAGGAAAGCACCCATGAGACAGAAGGACAATTCCAAAACTTTATCTCTGCCTATAATGTCGAGCCTTCCACAATGAGAGGTTTCCCATGGTACTAGTGGACGGGGAGAAACATAAGTCGGGGAACTTCATCTCTTCCAATATCATCGGATCCATCCACAATAGCTCAACGAACTTCGGGTCCAAGCAAATCTCGCTAGCAAGGATATTCTTCTTCAACAAACTCAAGGCCACAACAAACATTGCCAACAAGGATATTCTGTCTCAACAAACTCATGCCTCAACAAACCTCTCTAGCCGATTGCTCCAACAAGTACTATCCAGGATATTGTTTTGCAACAATCTTATCGAGCTTCAACAAACCCCTGCCAATCAAGACCACATGATTCGAGGTATTTTAAAGTTTAAAAATCTGCAAGCTCTAGATGAAGTGGATAAATATAGGAATAAAGCCATAAAAGGTAAGGATATCGTATGGGGAGGAAAATACAAAAACCGAAGGATAAGAAAAAGGAAGGTATAATCCATCCAAAGTCGTAGGATGAATACCTTACTACCTTTTCATTTGTTTATTACTAATGAAGATAACATCTTTGGAATGTTCATGGACTTAATAAGCCGGGAGAAATGTTGGGAGCTCAACAGAATAATCAAGTCTGCCGCGATGTGATATTGTTATTCTAGTGGAAACAAAAATTAAACAATTATGCTGCGTTCAAGCTCAAAAAAAAGAATTTAATATGGCCGGACCAGAAACTGTTTACCAATGACTCAAATGAAACTTTTGGTAGAATATGGGTCTTATGGCATCCTAACTCTATTAATGCTTGGTTTATTTCTGCTACTGATCAATTCATTCATCTTAAGGTAGAGGATAAAAAGAATGGCTGTCAATTCAATTTCACTGGTATATATGCTTCAAACAGTATGCAAGAACGAAATACTCTTTGGTCTGACCTGACTAATATTGTAAATGGCTGTCTCAATGTACCTTGGATTGTTCTTAGAGACTTTAATACTGTTCGGTACACAAATGAAAAACAAGGGGGTAGACAACTTTCAGAAAGCCAGCTTCAAAGTTTTAATGATTACATTGACACTGCAGCATTGTTTGATATGAAATATATGGGTAATTGGCTCTCCTGGAGTAATCAAGGTGCTGCTAACAAAAAAATAATGGCTCGACTTGATAGGTGTTTGATTAATCATGAATGGTTAACAGTTTACCCAGATTCACTTCTTGAGTATGGTCGATAGTTCTCTAGTGAATCAGCCTCGGCATTCTTCGGAATTAAGGAAATAAAAGTGCAATTCGTCTCTCTAAGAATATGACCTGAAGAGAAAAAAATGTTGGCAAGCCTTGATCACATCATTTCCAATAATAGACCAAGCAGTTTGGTAAAATTCAGCTGGAAATCCATCTGGACCTGGGCTTTTGTGCTTTGGTGACTTAAAGACAACACATACAATTTCGTCATCTGTAATTGGGGCATGAGGATTGAAATAGCTTCTGAATCAAGTTTTCTAGTCGGCTCCACATGAATGTTATTTGGTTTCTCATCTTGATTGAGTAAGGAATAAAAAAATTGCTCTGTGTGTGCTTTAACCTCATCTAAATTCTCAATAAGATTATCATCTTTGTCTCTACATTTGTTGATACGGTTCTTGACCCTTGAAAGTAGCAATTGAAGCATAGAAAAATTTTGTATTGGAATCCCCTAGTGTAAGCCAATGCTGTCGAGATTTCTGCTTTGCAAAACTTTCCTCCTGTTTTAAGGCTTGCATGAAGTTATTTTTGGCTTCTGCCTCTTTGTAGATAATATTTTCATCATTTGGCTGAAGTTGCAGCTCATGTTGCAATGACATTAGTTCCTATAATGTCAGAGCCTTCCACAACAGAGGTTTCCCATGGTACTAGTGGACAGGAGAAACATAAGTCAGGAACTTCATCTCTTCCAATATCATCGGATCCATCCACACTAGCTCAACGAACTCAGGTCCAAACAAATCTCGCTAGCAAGGATATTATTCCTCAACAAACTCAGGCCACAACAAACATTGCCAACAAGGATATTCTGTCTCAACAAACTCATGCTCCAACAAACCTCTATAGCCAGACTGCTCCAACATGTACTATCCAGGATATTGTGATGCAACAATCTTATCGAGCTTCAACAAACCCTGCCAATCAAGACCACATGATTCAAGGTATTTTAAAGTTTAAAAATCTGCAATTTGTAGATGAAGTGGATAAATATAGGAATAAAGCCATAAAAGGTAAGGATATTGTATTGGGAGAAAATACAAAACCAAAAGATAAGAAAAGGATGGTACAATCCATCCAAAGTCGTAGGATGAATACCTTACTATCTTTTACTAATGAAGATAACATCTTTGGAATGTTCATGGACTTAATAAGTTTGGGAGAAATGTGGGGAGCTCAATAGAATAATCAAGTCACGCTGCATGTGATATTGTTATTCTAGTGGAAACAAAAATTAAACAATTACGCGTTCAAGCTCAAAAGAATTTAATATGGCCGGACGCAGAACTGTTTACCAATGACTCAAATGACACTTTTGGTAGAATATGGGTCTTATGGCATCCTAACTCTATTAATGCTTGGTTTATTTCTGCTCATCGATCAATTCATTCATCTTAAGGTAGAGGATAAAAAAGAATGGTCATCAATTCAATTTCACTAGTATATATGCTTCAAACAAGATGCAAGAAAGAAATACTCTTTGGTCCGACCGACTAATATTGTAAATGGCTGTCTCAATGTACCTTGGATTGTTCTTGGAGATTTTAATACTGTTCGGTACACAAATGAAAAAACAGGGTGGTAGACAACTTTCGAGAAAGCCCGACTTCAAAAGTTCAATGATTACATTGACACTGCAGCATTGTTTGATATGAAATCTGTGGGTAATTGGCTCTCTCTGGAGTAATCAAGGTGCTGCTAATGAAAAAATAATGGCTCGACTTGATAGGTGTTTGATTAATCATGAATGGTTAACAGTTTATCCAGATTCACTTCTTGAGTATGGTGCTCCTTTGTTTTTCGATCATTCTTTAATGTATATACACGCAGAAAAAGCGACACCAAGAGGCAAGAAACCGTTTAGATTCTTTAACATGTGGAGTACTCATCCTCAATTTCTTGATGTTATCGGATCTGCTTGGAATGTTAATGTGCATGGATCCCCCCTTATATCTTATGTCGAAAAGCTCAAAGCCAGTAAAGCAAGCACTAAAGGAGTGGAATACAAATACCTTTGGCAATATTAACACCAGAGTTCAACTTTGCAGAAAGGAACTAATGTCTTTGCAACATGAGCTGCAACTTCAACCAAATGATGAAAATATTATCTACAAAGAGGCAGAAGCCAGAAATAACTTCATGCAAGCCTTAAAACAGGAGGAAAGTTTTGCAAAGCAGAAGTCTCGACAACATTGGCTTACGCTAGGGGATTCCAATACAAAATTTTTCTATGCTTCAATTGCTACTCGAAGGGCTATTAACCGTATCAGCAAATGCAGAGAAAAAGATGATAATCTTATTGAGAAGTTGGATGAGGTTAAAAGATGATAACCGTATCATGCAATGTTTCTCAAGAAAAGGTCCTCTCACACAACTGGCAAAGGTTACTTTCAGATGCGCTATTTGGTGGATGTGGAAGGAGAGATGTAATAGAATCTTTAAAAGTCAACACACAAACAATGCTCAGCTATTGAAAGAGATTATTAGAGACTCAAGATCCTGTATGGAGCAAGATCTCAAAACGGAGCACTTTACCCAAAGAGAAAAATATATTTTTATCAATTTTAATTTTGCTATTAGCTAAAGATCTTGGGAATGATGCCAAATTTTGATATATCTGGATAAACATTTTCTATTTTGATTATAATTAGGAGTTATAGTCTACAACATGTGTAGTCGTAACTATCGCATTCGCACTCTATGAGTTACATGGCTTTGTCTATGACTTGTATAGATAAAGCTATTTGTAGAAACTTTACACATAATCAATTTACTTTTACTTACCAAAAAAAAAAAGCTGGGAAACCTAATAACATTCATGTGGAGCCGACTAGAAAACTTGATTCAGAAGCTATTTTAATCCTCAATGCCCCAATTACAGATGATGAAATTGTATGTGTTGTCTTTAAGTCACCAAAGCACAAAAGCCCAGGTCCAGATGGATTTCTAGCTGAATTTTACCAAACTGCTTGGTCTATTATTGGAAATGATGTGATCAAGGCTTGCCAACATTTTTTCTCTTCAGGTCATATTCTTAGAGAGATGAATTGCACTTTTATTTCCTTAATTCCGAAGAATGCAGGGGCTGATTCACTAGAGAACTATCGACCCATATCATTATGCAACTTTATTTACAAGATCACCTCCAAAGTATTGGCAAATAGAATGCAAAAGGTAATACACAAGATCATTAGCCCAAACCAAGCTGCTTTCATCAAAGGGAGAAGTATACATCATAACATTTTGCTTGCTAATTACTTGGTCAAAGATTTGCATTCAAAAGCAAGAGGGACAAAAATATGTTTTAAAGCTGATTTACGGAAAGCCTTCGATTCAGTTAATAGGAAGTTTATCTATAAGATGCTCCTCGATATGAACTTCCCACAGCAATGGGTTAATTGGATTCAATCTTGCCTGGAAACTCCAAAGTTTTCGATACTCTTTAATGGCTCACCAATTGGTTTTTTTTGGGAGCACGAATGGCATCCGAACAAGGTGATCCACTCTCCCGTATTTTTTACTATTGCGATGGAAGGACTTAGTCTGTATGTTGGAACACGCAGTCTTAAATGGCAGCATTAAGGTACCCATTCTTTGGTTTACGTTCATATATCACATATAACATTTGCAGATGACTTACTTATCTTTCTCCAAAATGAACCAACTTCAAGAAAGAACCCGGCTACTATTATGAATGACTTTGGTATGGTTTTGGACTTTGTTAAATCATGCGAAAAGTAAAGTATATATGAGCCCTTACATTGAGGATAATGTCTTTATTGCACAAACTTTGGGGGTTAGTGAGGGAAGCTTGCGGTTCCTTATTTGGGTCTCCGCTCATATCCCAGTGCATTCACAAAACCCTTTGTCAGCCTATCTTGCAAAAAAAAAAAAATAAAGAATAGAATTTCTTCTTGGAAAAATAGGTTTCTATCAAAAGCGGATCTATTTCGAACTCATTCGTTGGTATTGCACTCCTACTCTATATATTGGTGTAATGCATTTCTTCTACTATTTGGACTTCTCCAAGATATTGAACGGTTATTAATGAACTTCTTCTGGAATGGCACAAATGATAAGGCAATGCATATGGTAAATTGGGATAGCATTTGCAAACCGAAAAGATGAAGGGGGGCTAAACTTGAGAAATACTAGAGATTGGAATCAAGCATGTCCGGTGCAAAGCAATTGTGGGATCTTTTGAAAAAACAACTGTTCCTTATGGTCACATTTGGTTTCTGCTAGGTATCTTTCAAAAGAATCAATCTGAGAAATTTCAACAAGAACATACCACTCTGCAGCTTGGAAAGGAATTTTAAAGGCAAGGAATTGGCTAATCAAACACATTTCCTATGCAATCTCTTCTGGAACTAGTACTAATATGTGGTATGATCCTTGGGTGAATGGGAAGAGTATATTTCAATTATATGGTGACAGAATACGAAAAGATCTCGGGGCTCCCAAAGATTGGAAGGTTTCTGAGTTCATTGCTAACGGTTTTGGTGTCTCCAGTAATCCTATTTCTCCCAGAAATGTTATCACTTTGGCCGACTATTATAGCTATTCCAATCACGGATAACTCTTGAGGATAAACTTATTTGGCCTCATGACAATGGCAAATTTAGTGCCACATCTGCATGGAATCAAATTAGACAAAGAAATAACAAGTGGGTCCCAAGCAGTTTGGACATGGATCGAGGGATCACAAAGACATTCCTTATGTAAATGGCAGGCCCTTCTCAATAAACTACCTACAATAGACAATATGAAAAGAAGAGGTATCTATCATGTTAACCGATGCTCCCTTTGTATGCAACAAGAAGAAACTGTTGACCACCTTTATTTTGCTTGTGATTATACAAAATGGATATGGAAGGAGATTCTCCAAATGATTTGAACTCAATAGACTGCCAAGAACCAAACTTGCACCAAGAACTAGGCTTAACTCATGCAATGTTTCTCAAGAAAAGGTCCTCTCACACAACCGGCAAAGGTTACTTTCAGATGCTATTTGGTGGATGTGGAAGGAGAGATGTAACAGAATCTTTAAATGTCAACACACAAACAATGCTCAGCTATTGAAAGAGATTATTAGAGACTCAAGATCCTGTATGGAGCAAGATCTCAAAACGGAGCACTTTACCCAAAGAGAAAAATATATTTTTATCAATTTTAATTTTGCTATTAGCTAAAGATCTTGGGAATGATGCCAAATTTTGATATATCTGGATAAACATTTTCTATTTTGATTATAATTAGGAGTTATAGTCTACAACATGTGTAGTCATAACTATCGCATTCGCACTCTATGAGTTACATGGCTTTGTCTATGACTTGTATAGATAAAGCTATTTGTAGAAACTTTACACATAATCAATTTACTTTTACTTACAAAAAAAAAAAAACATAAGAACAGAAGCTAATATTATGTAGGATGGGGTTAGAACACTTGCCTTTGAGAATTATAGCCCTAAATGAGAAGAATTGAGCAAGAAACCTTAAAGCCCCAATTTTTTCTTCTTCTTCTTCTTCTTCTTCTTCTTTCTTTCTTTCTTTCCCAGATCATCCACGCAGCTGCCTTCTCTGCTTCCTTAAGAACAAAGGCAGAGAGGCTTAAATGGTGGGATTTGTATTTTTGTCCATTTTACAGTTTAGTCCTTGTATTTAATATATTTACGATTAGGTCCTCAGGGTTTACATATAGGTCCTCAGATTTTTGTTTTAACAAATCCTCCAACTCTTATGAATAAGTTCTCAGATTTAGACTTTGACTTTTTATCAAATTTAAAATAGATACATACATTACAACTAGAAACTTATACGAAAATTCAGAAATGAGGGATGTTACAGCGAGAGGCAGCACCGTCCCTGCTATACGAATGCCCCATCCACCCCTGTGCAACCCGGGCGATTCCAGGGTGACGAAATGGCTTATGTTTTGCTCCGCTCACGTCGGTCGCCGCGGCACGCAAGAACTGCCCAAAAATTGGCCAAACCGCCCAAAAATGGGCCAAAATAGGCCATTTTTGGCTGAGCGAGTGAGCGGTGAGTGGCGGACAGCGAGCGAAGCGAGAGGCCGCACCGTCCCAGCTATACGAATGCCCCATCCAGCCTTCTGCCTCCCGGGGGGTTTCAACGTGCTGAGATGGCTGACGTTTTGCTCCGCTAACGTCGGTCGCCGCGGTACGCAAGATCTGCCAAAAAACTGGCGAAAATCATCCAAAAATGGGCCAAAACTGCCATTTTTCGCTGAATGAGTGAGCAGCGAGTGACGGACAGCGAGCGAAGCGAGAGGCAGCACCGTCCCTGCTATACGAATGCCCCATCCAGCCCTGTGACACCGGGGGAGTTCCAGGGTGTTGAGATGGCTGACGTTTTGCTCCGCTCACATCGTTCGCTGCGGCATGCAAGAACTGCCCAAAAACTAGCTAAAACGGACCAAAAACGGGCCAAAACATGCCATTTTTGGCTGAGCGAGCTAGCGGCGAGCGGCGGACTACAAGCGAAGCGAGAGGCAACACCGTCCCGGCTATACAACTGCCCCGTCCAACCTTGTGCCCCCTGGGGGGTTCCATGGTGCTCAGATGGCTGATGTTTTGCTCCGCTCACGTCGATCGCCGCGACACGCAAGAACTGCCCAAAAACTGGCGAAAACGGCACAAAAACGTGCCAAAACTAACCATTTTTGGCTAAGCGAGCGAGCGACGAGCGGCGGAAAGCGAGCGAGGCGAGAGGCATCACCGTCCCTACTATACGAATGCCCTATCCAACCCTGTTCCACCTGGGGGTTTCCAAGGTGCTGAGATGGCTGACGTTTTTCTCCGCTCACGTCGGTCACAGCGGCACGTAAGAAATGACCAAAAATTGGACAAAACGGACCAAAATGGGCCAAAACATGCCATTTTTAGTTGAGCGAGCAAGTGGCGAGCGGCGGACTGTGAGCGAAGCGAGAGGCAGCACCGTCCCGGCTATACGAAAGCCCCATCCAGCCCTGTGCCACCCGGGGGGTTCCAAGGTGCTGAGATGGCTGACAATTTGCTCCACTCACGTCGGTTGCCGCGACACGCAAGTACTGCCCAAAAACTGGCCAAAACGGCCCAAAAACGAGCCAAAACTAACCATTTTTGGCTGAGCGAGCGAGCGGCAAGTGGCGGACATCGAGCGAAGCGAGAGGCAGCACCGTCCCTGCTATACGAATGCCCCATCCAGCCCTGTGCCACCCGGGGGGTTCCAGGATGCTGAGATGACTTACGTTTTGCTCCGCTCACGTCGGTCGACGTGGCTCACAAGAACTGCCCAAAAACTAGCCAAAACGACCCAAAAAGGGACCAAAACAGGTCATTTTTGGATGAGCAAGAGAGCGGCGAGTGGCGGACCGTGAGTAAAGCGAGAGGCCGCACCGTCCCTGCTATACGAATGCCCCATCCAGCCCTGTGCCACCCGGGGGGTTCAGGGTGCTGAGATGGTTGACGTTTTGCTCCGCTCACATCGGTCACCGCGGCTCGCAAGAACTGGCCAAAAACTAGCCAAAACGGACCAAAAAGGGGCCAAAACAGGCCATTTTTGGCCGAGCGAACGACGGACAGCGAGCGAAGCGAGAGGCAGCACCGTCCCTGCTATACGAATGCCCCATCCAGCCCTGAGCCTCCCGGGGGGTTCCAGAGTGCTGAGATGGCTGACGTTTTACTCCGTCACGTCGGTCGCCGTGGCATGCTATACGAATGCCCCATCCAGCCTTATGCCACCCGGTGGATTCCAGGGTGCTGAGATGGCTTACGTTTTGCTCCACTCACGTCAGTCGATGCGGCTCGAAGAACTGCCCAAAAACTAGCCAAAACGACCCAAAAACAGGCCAAAACGGGCCATTTTTGGCTGAGCGAGCGAGCGGCGAGTGGCAGACTGTGAGCGAAGTTAGTGGCAGCATCGTCCATGCTATACGAAAGCCTCATCGAGCCTTGTGCCACCTGGGGGGGTCCAGGGTGCTGAGATGGCTGACATTTTGCTCCGCTCACGTCGGTCGCCGTGGCACGCAAGAACAGCCCAAAAACTGGACAAAACAGCTCAAAAACGGGCCAAAACTTGCATTTTTGGCTGAGCGAGTGAGCGGTGAATGGCGGACAGCGAGCGAAGCGAGAGGCAACACCGACCCTGCTATACGAATGCCCCATCCACCCCTGTGCAACCCGGGCGTTTCCAGGGTGACGAGATGGCTTACGTTTTGTTCCACTCACGTCGGTCGCCGCGGCACGAAAGAACTGTCCAAAAACTGGCCAAAATAGACCAAAAAGGAGCCAAAACATGCCATTTTTGGCTGAGCGAGCGAGCGGCGAGCGGCGGACAGCGAGCGAAGCGAGAGGCAGCACCGTCCCTGCTATACGAATGCCCCATCCTGTCCTGTGCCACCCGGGGTGTTCCAGGGTGCTGAGATGGCTGACGTTTTGCTCCGCTCACGTCGGTCGCCGCGGCACGCAAGAACTGCCCAAAAACTGGCCAAACCACCCAAAAACGGGCCAAAACAGGCCATTTTTGGCTGAGCGAGCGAGCGGTGAGTGGCGGACAGCGAGTGAACCGAGAGGCCGCACCGTCCAAGCTATTCAAATGCCCCATCCAGCCTTCTGCCTCCCGGGGGGTTTCAAGGTGCTGAGATGGCTGACGTTTTGCTCCGCCAACGTCGGTCGCCGCGGCACGCAAGATCTGACAAAAAAATGGCGAAAATCATCCAAAAATGGGCCAAAACTACCATTTTTCGTTAAACAAGTGAACAGCGAGCGACGGACAGCGAGCGAATCGAGAGGCAGCACCGTCCCTGCTATACGAATACCCCATCCAGCCCTGTGACACCCGGGGAGTTCCAGGGTGCTAAGATGGCTGACGTTTTGCTCCGCTCACATCGTTCGCTACGGCACGCAAGAACTGCCCAAAAAACTGGCGAAAACGGACCAAAAACGGGCCAAAACATGCCATTTTTGGCTGAGCGAGCGAGCGGCGAGCGGCGGACTGCAAGCGAAGCGAGAGGCAGCACCGTCCCGGCTATACAAATGCCCCATCCAACCTTGTGCCCCCTGGGGGGTTCAATGGTGCTCAGATGGCTGATGTTTTGCTCTGCTCACGTCGATCGCTGCGGCACGCAAGAACTGCCCAAATACTGGCGTAAACGGCACAAAAACGTGCCAAAACTGGCCATTTTTGGCTAAGCGAGCGAGCGACGAGTGGCGGAAAGCGAGCGAGGCGAGAGGCAGCACCGTCCCTACTATACGAATGCCCTATCCAGCCCTGTGCCACCTGGGGGTTTCCAAGGTGCTGAGATGGCTGATGTTTTTCTCCGCTCACGTCGGTCACAGCAGCACGCAAGAAATGACCAAAAACTGGACAAAACGGACCGAAATGGGCCAAAACATGCCATTTTTAGTTGAGCGAGCAAGTGGCGAGCGGCGGACTGCGAGCAAAGCGAGAGGCAGCACCGTCCCGACTATACGAAAGCCCCATCCAGCCCTGTGCCACCCGGGGGGTTCCAGGGTGCTGAGATGGCTGACAATTTGCTCCACTCACTTCGGTTGCCGTGACACGCAAGTACTTCCCAAAAACAGGCCAAAACGTCCCAAAAACGAGCCAAAACTAACCATTTTTGGCAGAGCGAGCGAGCGGCTACTGGCGGACAGCTAGCGAAGCGATAGGTAGCACCGTCCCAGCTATACGAATGCCCCACATAGCCCTATGCCACCAGGGGGTTCCAGGGTGTTGAGATGGCTGACGGTTCGCTTAGCTCACGTCGGTCGCCGCGACACGCAATAACTGCCCAAAAACTGGCCAAAACTGACCATTTTTGTCTGAGCGAGCGAGCGACGAGCAGCGGATAGCGAGCGAAGTAAGTGGCAGCAATGTCCAAGCTTTACGAATGCCCCTCGAGCCCTGTGCTGCCCGGGGGGTTCCAGGGTGCTGAGATGTTGACGTTTTGCTCCGCTCACGTCGGTCGCCGCGGCATGCAAGAACTGCCTAAAAACAGGCCAAAACAGTGCAAAACGGGCCAAAACTAGCCATTTTTGGCTGAGCGAGCTAGTGGCGAACGGCGGACATCGAGTGAAGTGAGAGGCAGCACCGTCCCTGCTATACGAATGCCCCATCCAGCCCTGTGCCACCCGGGGGGATCCAGGGTGCTGAGATGACTTATGTTTTGCTCCGCTCACGTCGGTCGACGTGGCTCGCAAGAACTGCCCAAAAACTAGCCAAAACGATGCAAAAAGGGGCCAAAACTGGTCATTTTTGGCTGAGCAAGAGAGTGGCGAGTGGCGGACCGTGAGCAAAGCGAGAGGCCGCACCGTCCCTGCTATACGAATGCCCCATCCAACCCTGTGCCACCCGGGGGTTTCCAGGGTGCTGAGATGGCTGTCGTTTTGCTCCACTCACGTCGGTTGCTGTGACACGCAAGTACTGCCCAAAAACTGGCCAAAACCGACAAAAAAGGGCCAAAAATGGCCATTTTTGGTTGAGGGAGTGAGCGGCGAGTGGCGGACAGCGAGTGAAGCGAGAGGCAGCACCGTCCCTGCTATATGAATGCCCCATCCAGCCCTGTGCCACCTAGGGGGTTCCAGGGTGCTGAGATGGTTGACGTTTTGCTACGCTCACATCGGTCACCGCGGCTCGCAAGAACTGGACAAAAACTAGCAAAACGGACCAAAAAAGGGGCCAAAACAGGCCATTTTTGGCCGAGCGAGCGAGCGGCGAACGACGGACAGCGAGCGAAGCGAGAGGCAGCACCGTCCCTGCTATACGAATGCCCCATCCAGCCCTGAGCCTACCGGGGGGTTCCAGAGTGCTGAGATGGCTGACGTTTTGCTCCGTCACGTCGGTCGCCGTGGCATGCTATACGAATGCCCCATCCAGCCCTGTGCCACCCGGGGGATTCCAGGGTGCTGAGATGGCTTACGTTTTGCTCCACTCACGTCGGTCGATGCGGTTCGAAGAACTGCCCAAAAACTAGCCAAAACGACCCCAAAACAGGCCAAAACGGGCCATTCTAGGCTGAGCAAGAGAGCGGCGAGTGGCGGACCGTGAGTAAAGCGAGAGGCCGCGTGGCGGACCGTGAGTAAAGCGAGAGGCCGCACCGTCCCTGCTATACGAATGCCCCATCCAGCCCTGTGCCACCTGGGGGGTTCCAGGGTGCTGAGATGGCTGTCGTTTTGCTCCACTCACATCGGTAGCCACGACACGCAAGTACTGCCCAAAAACTAGCCAAAACCGACCAAAAACGGGCCAAAAATGGCCATTTTTGGCTGAGGGAGTGAGCGGCGAGTGGCGGACAGCGAGTGAAGCGAGAGGCAGCACTGTCCCTGCTATATGAATGCCCCATCCAGCCCTGTGCCACCCGGGGGGTTCCAGGGTGCTGAGATGGTTGACGTTTTGCTACGCTCACATCGGTCACCGCGGCTCGCAAGAATTGGCCAAAAACTAGCAAAACGGACCAAAAAAGGGGCCAAAACAGGCCATTTTTGGCCGAGCGAGAGAGCGGCGAATGACGGACAGCGAGCGAAGCGAGAGGCAGCACCGTCCCTGCTATACGAATGCCCCATCCAGCCCTGAGCCTCCCGGGGGGTTCCAGAGTGCTGAGATGGCTGACGTTTTGCTCTGTCACATCGGTCGCCGTGGCATGCTATACGAATGCCCCATCCAGCCCTGTGCCACACGGGGGATTCCAGGGTGCTGAGATGGCTTACGTTTTGCTCCGCTCACGTCGGTCGATGCGGCTCGAAGAACTGCCCAAAAACTAGCCAAAACGACCCAAAAACAGGCCAAAATGGGCCATTTTTGGCTGAGCGCGCGAGCGACGAGTGGCGGACTGCGAGCGAAGTTAGTGGCAGCATCGTCCATGCTATACGAAAGACCCATCGAGCCTTGTGCCACCCGGGGGGTTCTAGGGTGCTGAGATGGCTGACGTTTTGCTCCGCTCACGTCGGTCGCCGCGGCACGCAAGAACTACCCAAAAACTGGACAAAACAGCCGAAAAACGGGCCGAAAACTTGCATTTTTGGCTGAGCGAGCGAGCGGCGAACGGCGGACAGCGAGCGAAGCGTGAGGCAGCACCGTCCCTGCTATATGAATGCCCCATCTACCCCTGTGCAACCCGGGCGGTTCCAGGGTGACGAGATGGCATACGTTTTGCTCCGCTCACGTCGGTCGCCGCGGCACGGAAGAACTGCCCAAAAACTGGCCAAAATAGACCAAAAGGAGCCAAAACAGGCCATTTTTGGCTGAGCGAGCGAGCGGCGAGCGGCGGACAGCGAGCGAAGCGAGAGGCAGCACCGTCCCTGCTATACAAATGCCCCATCCTGCCCTGTGCCACCCGGGGTGTTCCAGGGTGCTGAGATGGCTAACGTTTTGTTCCGCTCACTTCGGTCGCCGCGGCACGCAAGAACTGGCCAAACCGCCCAAAAACGGGCCAAAACATGCCATTTTTGGCTGAGCGAGCAAGTGGTGAGTGGCGGACAACGAGCGAAGCGAGAGGCCGCACTGTCCCAGCTATACGAATGCCCCATCCAGCCTTCTGCCTCCCAGGGGGTTTCAAGGTGCTGAGATGGCTGACGTTTTGCTCTACTAACGTCGGTCGCCGCAGCACGCAAGATCTGGCAAAAAAATGGCGAAATTCATCCAAAAATGGGCCAAAACTGCCATTTTTCGTTGAACGAGTGAGCAGCGAGCGGCGGACAGCGAGCGAAGCGAGAGGCAGCACCGTCCCTGCTATACGAATGCCCCATCTAGCCCTGTGACACCCGGGGAGTTCTAGGGTGCTGAGATGGCTAACGCTTTCCTACGCTCACATCGTTCGCTGCGGCACGCAAGAACTGCCCAAAAACTGGCGAAAATGGACCAAAAACGGGCCAAAACATGCCATTTTTGGCTAAGCGAGCGAGCGGCGAGCGACGGACAGCAAGCGAAGCGAGAGGCAGCACCGTCCCGGCTATACAATTGCCCGGTCCAACCTTGTGCCCCCTGGGGGGTTCCATGGTGCTCAGATGGCTGATGTTTTGCTCCGCTCACGTCGATCGTCGCGGCACGCAAGAACTGCCCAAAAACTGGCGAAAACGGCACAAAAATGTGCCAAAACTGGCCATTTTTGGCTAAGCAAGCGAGCGACGAGCGGCGGAAAGCGAGCGAGGCGAGAGGCAGCACCGTCCCTACTATACGAATGCCCTATCCAGCTGTAACACTCCTCATTTCCGAATTTTCGTATAAGTTTCTAGTTGTAATGTATGTATCTATTTTAAATTTGATAAAAAGTCAAAGTATGAATCTGAGAACTTATTCATAAGAGTTGGAGGATTTGTTAAAACAAAATTCTGAGGACCTATATGTAAACCCTGAGGACCTAATCGTAAATATGATAAATACAAGGACTAAACTGTAAATCTGAGGGGCGTGACAGAGGTGGTATCAGAGCATTGTTTGAGGATCACTGAAATATTTGATATGTTGACGTGCAAAATATATTGAGGTCCAGTGATAATGATTGGTGGAAATTTTCTTTGGTGCATTTTAGGAATCTAGGATGATGAGGACATATGGTCCTCCTATTTCATTTGTTTCTGATTAATTAAGGGGGATGAAAGGGTTGATCGAGGATATAAAATCAGAGTAGCGCGATGAAAACATGGTGAACCAAATTTCATTGGTGGTAGAAAAACGGATGATGCAAACAGAGAAGATATTTGATGTACAAAATTGTTCTAATGATCGAAAGAATTCTTTTGCCACCTTATATTGGAAGTAGAGGCTGATCATTAATGGCAACAAAGAAAATAATTTTTGGAGATCAGTGTTACGAATGATAAGGACAAGTTTACCAATAAAAATATGATTGGAAATGAATCTGGAAGTAATAACAAGAGTGTCAAGACATTTGGATTTGAAAAGGAAAGTCATCGCAAAAGACTCAATCATATGTGAATTGCAATACTCCAACTGCAATACTTACCAAAAATTTTTCAACTTACCAAAAAAAAAATATGTGAATTGCAAGTTAAGTTATGAAACAAGTCGGTGTTTTCGGGTGACTGGGGCATGTTTTGGTTGTGGAAAATTGGATCATCAAATAAAAGATTGCCCTTTGAGGAAGAAGAAAGAGTCACTGTCTCCTAGACCCTCAGCCCATGCTAGAGTGTATGCTATCACTGAACAAGATTCTAAAGCTTCTAAATCAGTGGTGGAAGGTATTCTTCATGTTTCTAAAAGAAATGCAAAAGTTTTGTTTGATCCCGGCTCCAACTTATCGTTTGTTTCACAATACTTTGCTTGTCACTTGGATATTCTATCTAAACCCCTGGATTATATGTTATTTGTAACAACTGCTGTTGGAGATTCATTGGCAACAAACTTGGTCTACCCATCTTGTTTGATCTCTATTGGAGAACACGAATTCCTTGCTGATTTGATTCTCCTAGAGATCCAGGGTTTTGATGTTATACATGGCATGGATTGGTTTTCTTCTCATCACGCTAGTATTGATTGTTACAAAAAAATAATTACTTTCTGCATACCAGATCAGCTTATATTTTTCCTTGAGGGCATTAGGCATGATTTGCCTCCTTGCTTGATATCAGCACTTCAAGTATATCGTCTTATGCAGAAAGGTTGTTTTTGTTATATGGTGTGTGTAAAGGAGCATTCAAATCAGGAAACCCACCTAGATGAAATTGTAGTGGTCAAAGAATTCCCTGATGTATTCCCAGATGACTTGCCTGGTTTACCTCTAGATAGAGAGGGTGAATTTGCTATTGATCTGGTCTCCAGTACAACCCCAATATCTAAGCCTCCCTACAGAATGGCACCACTCGAGCTAAAGGAATTAAAGAAGCAAATACAAGAATTATTAGATAAGAGTTTCATACGACCTAGTGTATCCCCATGGGGTGCTCCGGTACTATTAGTGAAGAAGAAGGATGGAACATTGAGGCTTTGTATTGATTATAGACAGTTGAATCAGGTGACCATAAAAAATAAGTATCCCATACCTAGAATTGATGATTTGTTTGATCAACTGCAGGGTGCACAAGTATTCTCCAAGATTGACCTGAGGTCAGGTTACTATCAGTTGAAGATCAAGAAGGAGGATATTTCAAAAACAGCTTTCAGAACTCGATATGGTCATTATGAATTCTTGGTGATGCCTTTCGGTTTGACAAATGCCCCTGCAGCTTTTATGGAACTAATGAATAGGATATTTCAACCGCTCTTGGATATCTGTGTAATTGTATTTATTGATGACATATTGGTGTATTCAAAGAGTAATCAGGAGCATGAGGAACACTTGAGAGATGTGTTGTCCATACTAAGAGAAAAGAAGTTGTATGTGAAGTTCAGCAAATGTGAATTTTGGTTGAATGAAGTTGCTTTCTTAGGCCATGTGATTTCAAGGAAGGGTATATCTGTTGATCCAAGGAAAATAGAAGCTGTAGTTGAATGGGAAGTACCAACAAATGTAACAGAAGTTCGAAGCTTTTTGGGCATGGCAGGTTATTACAGGAGATTTGTTGAGGGATTTTCTCGAATCGCTCAACCTCTCACCAACCTCACTAAAAAGAATATGAAATTTGTATGGGGTGATGATTGTGAGCAAAGTTTTCTAGAGTTAAAAAGAAGATTGACTAGTGCCCCTATTCTCACTATTCCAAGTGGTAGTGAGGGATTTGTAGTTTATACTGATGCTTCAAGAAAAGGCCTAGGATGTGTTTTGATGCAGGAAGGGAGAGTAATTGCTTATGCTTCTAGGCAACTTAAAGGTTATGAATTTAATTATCCAACTCATGATTTGGAATTAGTAGCAATTATTTTTGCTCTAAAGATTTGGAGACATTATTTGTATGGTCGACAATTTGAAATCTTCACTGATCACAAGAGTTTAAAATACATTTTCACTCAGAAAGAGTTAAACATGAGGCAGCGAAGATGGATAGAACTTCTGAAGGATTATGATTGTGCCAATGTTGTAGCTGATGCACTTAGTAGGAAATCTACAAGTTTTATGGCTAGTCTGGTTGTGAAGCAATGGAAGTTATTAGAAGAAAATTTTGATTTGAATGCTTTGAGGAAAGAGCAAGACTCGATGATATTGATGGCCTCCATTCGAGTGCAATCCGATCTTATTCAACAAATTAAGGAAGGACAATTACGAAATCCACATTTAATCCACTTGAGGAGTGAATTAGAAAAGGAATTGAAGCCATAATTTCAAGTTTCAAAGGATGGCCTATTGAGATTTGGGGAGAGGGTATGTGTACCAAATGAACCAGATATTAAGAATCAAATCCTGAAGGAAAGTCATACTTCAAAGTACACCATACATCCTGGGAGCACTAAGATGTATAGAGATCTTCAAAGTCATTATTGGTGGGAAGGCATGAAGAAGGAAATTGCAATGTATGTTTCAAAATGTTTGACTTGTCAGCAAATCAAAGTAGAACACCAAAGACCTGGAGGGTTATTACAACCTTTAGATATTCCTGAATGGAAATGGGAATGCATTACTATGGATTTTGTTTCAGGACTACCCAGAACCTCTAAAAAGCATGATGCTATTTGGGTTATCATTGATAGGTTAACAAAATCTGCACATTTCCTACCGATTAATATGACTTATTCGCTTGTTAGATTTGCAGATTTATATGTCAGTGAAATAGTAAGACTTCATGGTATTCCAAAGGAGATCATCTCTGATAGAGACTCCAGATTTCTCTCTAGATTCTGGAGAAGATTACAGGAATCTATGGGCACTAAAGTTAAGTTTAGTACCGCATATCATCCTTAGACTGTTGGTCAGTCAGAAAGAACAATTCAAACACTTGAGGATTTGCTTAGAGCCTATGTTATGGATTGGAAAGGTGAATTGGATAAGGATATTTCACTTGTTGAGTTCACTTATAATAATAGTTATTATTCAAGTATTCAGATGGCTCCTTATGAAGCTTTATATGGGCGAAAGTGCATAACACCTATATGTTGGGAAGAAGTTGGTGACAGAAAGCTGTTAGCACCGGATAAGATACAAGAAACTTTCGAGAAAATTCAAGTTATAAGGGAAAGGTTAAAAATTGCTCAGAGTCGTCAAAAGAGTTATGCCGACAATAGAAGACGAGATATTGAGTTTGTAATCGGAGATTTTATATTCTTGAAAGTCTCCCCTTCCAAAGGCATTATTAGGTTTGGGAAGAAAGGAAAGTTAAGCCCCAGATTTATCGGACCTTTTGAGGTTCTCGAGAGGGTTGGTTCTGTCGCTTACAGGATTGCCTTGCCACCAGCATTGAGTCATGTCCATGATATATTTCATGTCTCGATGATTAGGAAGTATATATATGACCCTTCTCACATCATTAAGTATGAGCTGGTGGAGATTGAAAAAGATTTATCTTATGTGGAAGAACCTATTCAGATCGTTGATAAGAAAGAAAAAGTCCTAAGAAATCGGGTCATCTCACTGGTTCAAGTAATTTGGAGACTTCATTCTGGAGAGGAAACAACTTGGGAGCTAGATGAGGAAATGACAAAGGTGTACCCCCGTCTTTTCATCGATAGAGGTACGATAAATTTAGAGGACTAAATTTTTCTTTTAAGGGGGGGAGAGTGTAACACCCCTCATTTCCGAATTTTCGTATAAGTTTCTAGTTGTAATGTATGTATCTATTTTAAATTTGATAAAAAGTCAAAGTATGAATCTGAGAACTTATTCATAAGAGTTGGAGGATTTGTTAAAACAAAAATCTGAGGACCTATATGTAAACCCTGAGGACCTAATCGTAAATATGATAAATACAAGGACTAAACTGTAAATCTGAGGGGCGTGACAGAGGTGGTATCAGAGCATTGTTTGAGGATCACTGAAATATTTGATATGTTGACGTGCAAAATATATTGAGGTCCAGTGATAATGATTGGTGGAAATTTTCTTTGGTGCATTTTAGGAATCTAGGATGATGAGGACATATGGTCCTCCTATTTCATTTGTTTCTGATTAATTAAGGGGGATGAAAGGGTTGATCGAGGATATAAAATCAGAGTAGCGCGATGAAAACATGGTGAACCAAATTTCATTGGTGGTAGAAAAACGGATGATGCAAACAGAGAAGATATTTGATGTACAAAATTGTTCTAATGATCGAAAGAATTCTTTTGCCACCTTATATTGGAAGTAGAGGCTGATCATTAATGGCAACAAAGAAAATAATTTTTGGAGATCAGTGTTACGAATGATAAGGACAAGTTTACCAATAAAAATATGATTGGAAATGAATCTGGAAGTAATAACAAGAGTGTCAAGACATTTGGATTTGAAAAGGAAAGTCATCGCAAAAGACTCAATCATATGTGAATTGCAATACTCCAACTGCAATACTTACCAAAAATTTTTCAACTTACCAAAAAAAAAATATGTGAATTGCAAGTTAAGTTATGAAACAAGTCGGTGTTTTCGGGTGACTGGGGCATGTTTTGGTTGTGGAAAATTGGATCATCAAATAAAAGATTGCCCTTTGAGGAAGAAGAAAGAGCCACTGTCTCCTAGACCCTCAGCCCATGCTAGAGTGTATGCTATCACTGAACAAGATTCTAAAGCTTCTAAATCAGTGGTGGAAGGTATTCTTCATGTTTCTAAAAGAAATGCAAAAGTTTTGTTTGATCCCGGCTCCAACTTATCGTTTGTTTCACAATACTTTGCTTGTCACTTGGATATTCTATCTAAACCCCTGGATTATATGTTATTTGTAACAACTGCTGTTGGAGATTCATTGGCAACAAACTTGGTCTACCCATCTTGTTTGATCTCTATTGGAGACCACAAACTCCTTGCTGATTTGATTCTCTAGAGATCCAGGGTTTTGATGTTATACTTGCCATGGATTGGTTATCTTCTCATCACGCTAGTATTGATTGTTACAAAAAAATAATTACTTTCTGCATACCAGATCAGCTTATATTTTTATTTGAGGGCATTAGGCATGATTTGCCTCCTTGCTTGATATCAGCACTTCAAGTATATCGTCTTATGCAGAAAGGTTGTTTTTGTTATATGGTGTGTGTAAAGGAGCATTCAAATCAGGAAACCCACCTAGATGAAATTGTAGTGGTCAAAGAATTCCCTGATGTATTCCCAGATGACTTGCCTGGTTTACCTCTAGATAGAGAGAGTGAATTTGCTATTGATTTGGTCTCCAGTACAACCCCAATATCTAAGCCTCCCTACAGAATGGCACCACTCGAGCTAGAGGAATTAAAGAAGCAAATACAAGAATTATTAGATAAGGGTTTCATACGACCCAGTGTATCCCCATGGGGTGCTCCGGTACTATTAGTGAAGAAGAAGGATGGAACATTGAGGCTTTGTATTGATTATAGACAGTTGAATCAGGTGACCATAAAAAATAAGTATCCCATACCTAGAATTGATGATTTGTTTGATCAACTGCAGGGTGCACAAGTATTCTCCAAGATTGACCTGAGGTCAGGTTACTATCAGTTGAAGATCAAGAAGGAGGATATTTCAAAAACAGCTTTCAGAACTCGATATGGTCATTATGAATTCTTGGTGATGCCTTTCGGTTTGACAAATGCCCCTGCAGCTTTTATGGAACTAATGAATAGGATATTTCAACCGCTCTTGGATATCTGTGTAATTGTATTTATTGATGACATATTGGTGTATTCAAAGAGTAATCAGGAGCATGAGGAACACTTGAGAGATGTGTTGTCCATACTAAGAGAAAAGAAGTTGTATGTGAAGTTCAGCAAATGTGAATTTTGGTTGAATGAAGTTGCTTTCTTAGGCCATGTGATTTCAAGGAAGGGTATATCTGTTGATCCAAGGAAAATAGAAGCTGTAGTTGAATGGGAAGTACCAACAAATGTATGAAGTTCAAGCTTTTTTTGGGCATGGCAAGGGTTATTACAGGAGATTTGTTGAGGATTTTTTCGAATCGCTCAACCTCTCACCAACCTCACAAAAAAAAAGAATATGAAATTTGTATGGGGTGATGATTGTGAGCAAAGTTTTCTAGAGTTAAAAAGAAGATTGACTAGTGCCCCTATTCTCACTATTCCAAGTGGTAGTGAGGGATTTGTAGTTTATACTGATGCTTCAAGAAAAGGCCTAGGATGTGTTTTGATGCAGGAAGGGAGAGTAATTGCTTATGCTTCTAGGCAACTTAAAGGTTATGAATTTAATTATCCAACTCATGATTTGGAATTAGTAGCAATTATTTTTGCTCTAAAGATTTGGAGACATTATTTGTATGGTCGACAATTTGAAATCTTCACTGATCACAAGAGTTTAAAATACATTTTCACTCAGAAAGAGTTAAACATGAGGCAGCGAAGATGGATAGAACTTCTGAAGGATTATGATTGTGCCAATGTTGTAGCTGATGCACTTAGTAGGAAATCTACAAGTTTTATGGCTAGTCTGGTTGTGAAGCAATGGAAGTTATTAGAAGAAAATTTTGATTTGAATGCTTTGAGGAAAGAGCAAGACTCGATGATATTGATGGCCTCCATTCGAGTGCAATCCGATCTTATTCAACAAATTAAGGAAGGACAATTACGAAATCCACATTTAATCCACTTGAGGAGTGAATTAGAAAAGGAATTGAAGCCATAATTTCAAGTTTCAAAGGATGGCCTATTGAGATTTGGGGAGAGGGTATGTGTACCAAATGAACCAGATATTAAGAATCAAATCCTGAAGGAAAGTCATACTTCAAAGTACACCATACATCCTGGGAGCACTAAGATGTATAGAGATCTTCAAAGTCATTATTGGTGGGAAGGCATGAAGAAGGAAATTGCAATGTATGTTTCAAAATGTTTGACTTGTCAGCAAATCAAAGTAGAACACCAAAGACCTGGAGGGTTATTACAACCTTTAGATATTCCTGAATGGAAATGGGAATGCATTACTATGGATTTTGTTTCAGGACTACCCAGAACCTCTAAAAAGCATGATGCTATTTGGGTTATCATTGATAGGTTAACAAAATCTGCACATTTCCTACCGATTAATATGACTTATTCGCTTGTTAGATTTGCAGATTTATATGTCAGTGAAATAGTAAGACTTCATGGTATTCCAAAGGAGATCATCTCTGATAGAGACTCCAGATTTCTCTCTAGATTCTGGAGAAGATTACAGGAATCTATGGGCACTAAAGTTAAGTTTAGTACCGCATATCATCCTTAGACTGTTGGTCAGTCAGAAAGAACAATTCAAACACTTGAGGATTTGCTTAGAGCCTATGTTATGGATTGGAAAGGTGAATTGGATAAGGATATTTCACTTGTTGAGTTCACTTATAATAATAGTTATTATTCAAGTATTCAGATGGCTCCTTATGAAGCTTTATATGGGCGAAAGTGCATAACACCTATATGTTGGGAAGAAGTTGGTGACAGAAAGCTGTTAGCACCGGATAAGATACAAGAAACTTTCGAGAAAATTCAAGTTATAAGGGAAAGGTTAAAAATTGCTCAGAGTCGTCAAAAGAGTTATGCCGACAATAGAAGACGAGATATTGAGTTTGTAATCGGAGATTTTATATTCTTGAAAGTCTCCCCTTCCAAAGGCATTATTAGGTTTGGGAAGAAAGGAAAGTTAAGCCCCAGATTTATCGGACCTTTTGAGGTTCTCGAGAGGGTTGGTTCTGTGATTGCCTTGCCACCAGCATTGAGTCATGTCCATGATATATTTCATGTCTCGATGATTAGGAAGTATATATATGACCCTTCTCACATCATTAAGTATGAGTTGGTGGAGATTGAAAAAGATTTATCTTATGTGGAAGAACCTATTCAGATCGTTGATAAGAAAGAAAAAGTCCTAAGAAATCGGGTCATCTCACTGGTTCAAGTAATTTGGAGACTTCATTCTGGAGAGGAAACAACTTGGGAGCTAGAGGAGGAAATGACAAAGGTGTACCCCCGTCTTTTCATCGATAGAGGTACGATAAATTTAGAGGACTAAAATTTTCTTTTAAGGGGGGGGAGAGTGTAACACCCCTCATTTCCGAATTTTCGTATAAGTTTCTAGTTGTAATGTATGTATCTATTTTAAATTTGATAAAAAGTCAAAGTATGAATCTGAGAACTTATTCATAAGAGTTGGAGGATTTGTTAAAACAAAAATCTGAGGACCTATATGTAAACCCTGAGGACCTAATCGTAAATATGATAAATACAAGGACTAAACTGTAAAATGTACAAAAATACAAACTCCACCGCTTAAGCCTCTCTGCCTTCGTTCTTAAGGAAGCAGAGAAGGCAGCTGCGTGGATGATCTGGGAAAGAAAGAAAGAAAGAAGAAGAAGAAGAAGAAGAAGAAGAAGAAGAGGAAGAGGAAGAAGAAATTGGGGCTTTAAGTTTTCTTGCTCAATCTTCTCAATTGGGGGTCAAAAATTCTCAAAGGCAAGTGTTCTAACCCCATCCTAGAGAATTTTTAGTCTCTGTTTTTATGTTGAATCAAAATAAATTGAAGGATTTCTATTTAGAAACTGATATGTCTCTCTTTGGACATAGAACCATGGATTTTGAAGTCTTTTTCGGTAAACTGACCCCTATACACTGTTTCAGCTGTAAGTTTTAGTACAAAATGTGAATTCGGGCAGGAACAATTTTGTTTGAAAATTAGACTCTTATATCTTCCTGTTGACACTGATTGTGTAGATTTTGGACACCGAATACTTACTCAAACATCTGATTCAATTGTGCCTATAGACGCTGTAAAACAGGGTTCAAGATTTCTGACCTATCGATACTAAAATGCCTATAACTCCCTGTTGGGAATTCTGAATTGTACCAAACTGTTTTGATTTGAAACTAGACTTGAAAATCTTTCTTTTGATATATAGATTGAAAATTTTGGAATTCAATTGCCTACCCTATTATCTGTTGAATCCGACCCTGTAAATTCTGCAAAATAGTGATTGTGTTTTTGACCTTGTGTTACCAAATCAAAGGTAACTCCGCGTTGGGAACTCTGTTTCGTATGAAATTTGTTCCATCAGAATATAGATTGATATATGGTTCGACCATAGTTTTCTTATGGGTATTGGAGCATAATTGATATTCTGAAGTATTTGTTTGATGTGCCACTGGAATTCTGTCCGAAATCGAGCTTTGGTCGATTTCGCGTATTCTGCTCCGTTCCTTTGGATATTTGAATTCGTCTAACCTTCTTATTGGATTTGAGCTAAATATGATTGCTTGGAAATCTCTGTACACTCTTGTTTTTATTTCATTCCAAATCTGAATACATTTGTGAGAGATTTGTTCTTTGTTTCGTATTGTCTCGAAAAGGCACATGCACGTTTGTTGTTCCGCGTGTGCTTCCGATATATGCTACTTATTGTTAAAACTGCCCTCTTGTACTCTGGTGTGTGGGATTGTCTGGACCTTTGCCAGAAATGGTAAAGGGTATGCGATTAATACCCGCTCTGTGGGGTCCCGCTCCGTGGGATGCGCTTATTACCCGCTCTGTGGGGTCCCGCTCCGTGGGATATTCTGGACCTTTGCCAGAAATGGTAAACGGTATGTGCTTAGAGCCTGCGATGCTCTGCCGGCCCCTCTGACTTCACCTAGACGTGGGTGGAGGGATCTCCCAGACGTGGGAGACTTTTGTCAGGTGGTCATTCAGAAATGGATGAATCACATTCTGACTGAGATCCCACCACACCTTCTTTATGTTTGATATGACATCCAGAGTTTTGGTGAGTTGTTTCTGTTCATGCTCTGGAAAAGAATGATTTGATCTAAATAAATTTTTTTTATTTATATGGTAAATTTATTGATGGCACAAATAATAAGGCAATGCATATGGTAAATTGGGATAGCATTTGTAAACCGAAAGATGAAGGGGGGCTAAACTTGAGAAATACTAGAGATTGAAATCAAGCATGTCTGGTGCAGCAATTGTGGGATCTTTTGCAAAACAAATGTTCCTTATGGTCACTTTGGGTTTCTGCTAGGTATCTTTCAAAAGAATCAATCTGGGAAATTTCAACAAGAACATACCACTCTGCAGCTTGGAAAGGAATTTTAAAGGCAAGGAATTGGCTAATCAAACACATTTCCTATACAATCTCTTCTGGAACTAGTACTAATATGTGGTACGATCCTTGGGTGAATGGGAAGAGTATATTTCAATTATATGGTGACAGAATACGAAAAGATCTCGGGGCGACGACACTGTAGAGGTGATCAGATCTCCCAAGGACGACAGTACTGTAGCGGCGGCGACGACACTGTAGCAGAGACCAGATCTTGGGCGATGGTACAGTAGCGGCGACCAGATCTAGGGCGACGACACTGTAGCGGTGACCAGATCTCCGTAACGTCCGCTTCGACCAGATCTCCGTAGCGTCCGCTTCTCCAAGGGCGACGATATCAGAAAGCAGGAACCAGAAATCCCTTGGGCGACGGTACTGTAGCGGCGATCTATCTTGCGGCGGTGGCTTTTTCCCAATGGCGTCGTTTACGTAGCGGCGACGGAGGGGGATCAAACATGGCAGCGATGGCCCCTAGGGCTGGCGATGGTGGCGAGAGGGTTGAAGCAAGGCTCCCCTACCGCTACCCCCAAGTTTCTCTTCCACCATATCCTTTCCAAAAGAAACTCCTTCACGACCAGCAAAGATCGAGGCAGGTCGCTCTAGATCGCGACAGCCTGCTCTCATTTCAGTGATCCTCGGCCTTGGACTAGCCTCTTCAAGGCTCCGGTTGGAAGTCCAGATCTAAGCTTGGAATTCTTTACTCCGAAGTTCAGGTGATAAGAAGATTGTCTGTATCTGAGACTGTTGATTCAGCCAGAGCTTATTGAGACATGGTCTATGGCGATTGTTGGCTATGTGGTAGGTCTCAAAACATCTTATTTCCCACTATCCTCATTTATCTAAAACTTCGATGGGGAATATCGTCATTTGATCTTCATATGCTAGAGAACGGATTCTTTGTTTGCAAGCTATACTCTCAAGAAGATTTTTGGAATCCTCGAAGGATTCTGGACTATCCATGGTCATCCAATGATTTCTGACGTTGGTCTCGATGTCCGTTGGAGTTAGATAGTCTACAGTCTATTCCATTATGGGTATCCTTTCAAGGACTGCCTCTACATCTTTGAGTCGACGTTTTATTGCAAAGTTATGCAGCACTCTGGGACAGCCACTCTACATCGACAAAGCAACAGCAGCTTTCGAGGACGAGATTAGCATTTGCACGAGCATGTGTGCTGGTTTCTTCCGATGAAGATCTTTCCTAATGAGGTTTTCTATCGTGATCTTGACGGGAACACTTTCGGAAGGTACATGTCTCATATTCACGGAAGCCACAACGATGTCGGCGTTGCTTATCTTTTGGTCATCCAAATGGAGCTTGTCAAAGAAACCCCAAATCAACCACAAAGGTCTATCGACCCGCGTCAAGCGCCAAAGCAACAAAGTGATTCTTCTCTAATGGCAGCAGCACCGATGGTGGCAAAAACTATTGAGCATTCGACTCGCATAAAGGAAAGCACCACGGGACAGAAGGACAATTCCAAAACTTTATCTGTACCTATAATGTCGAGCCTTCCACAACAGAGGTTTCCCATGGTACTAGTGGACAGGAGAAACATAAGTCGGGAACTTCATCTCTTCCAATATCATCGGATCCATCCACACTAGCTCAACGAACTCGGGTCCATGCAAATCTCTCGCTAGCAAGGATATTATCCCTCAACAAACTCAAAGCCACAACAAACATTGCCAACAAGGATATTCTGTCTCAACAAACTCATGCTCCAACAAACCTGTCTAGCCGTATTTGCTCAAACAAGTACTATCCGGGATATTGTGATGCAACAATCTTATCGAAGCTTCAACAAACCCTGCCAATCAAGACCACATGATTCAAGGTATTTTAAAGTTTAAAAATCTGCAAGTGTAGATGAAGTGGATAAATATAGGAATAAAGCCATAAAAGGTAAGGATATTGTGCGGGAGGAAAATACAAAACCGAAAGATAAGAAAAAGGATGGTACAATCCATCCAAAGTCGTAAAGATGAATACCTCACTATCTTTTACTAATGAAGATAACATTTGGAATGTTCGGACTTAATAAGCCGGAGAAATGTCGGGAGCTCAATAGAATAATCAAGTTCGCCGCATGTGATATTGTTATTCTAGTGGAAACAAAAAATTAAACAATCGGCATTCAAGCTCAAAAGAATTTAATATGGCCGGACGCAGAACTGTTTACCAATGACTCAAATGACACTTTTGGTAGAATATGGGTCTTATGGCATCCTAACTCTATTAATGCTTGGTTTATTTTGCTCTCGATCAATTCATTCATCTTAAGGTAGAGGATAAAAAAAGAATGGCTGTCAACTCAATTTCACTAGTATATATGCTTCAAACAGTATGCAAGAAAGAAATACTCTTTGGTGTGACGACTAATATTGTAAATGGCTGTCTCAATGTACCTTGGATTGTTCTTGGAGACTTTTTAATACTGTTCGGTACACAAATGAAAAAACAGGTGGTAGACAACTTTCAGAAAAGCCAGCTTCAAAAGTTCAATGATTACATTGACACTGCAGCATTGTTTGATATGAAATCTGTGGATAATTGGCTCTCTTGGAGTAATCAAGGTGTTTGCTAACAGAAAAATAATGGCTCGACTTGATAGGTGTTTGATTAATCATGAATAGTTAACAGTTTACCCAGATTCACTTCTTGAGTATGGTGCTCCTTTGTTTTTTTCGACCATTCTTTAATGTATATACACCATGAAAAAAGCGACACCAAAGAGAAAAAACCATTTAGATTCTTTAACATGTGGAGTACTCATCCTCAATTTCTTGATGTTATCGATCTGCTTGGAATGTTAATGTGCATGGATCCCCCCTTACATCTTATGTCAAAAGCTCAAAGCCTGTAAAAGCAGCACTAAAGGAGTGGAATACAAATACCTTTGGCAATATTAACACCGAGTTCAACTCTGCAGAGAAAGGAACTAATGTCTTTGCAACATGAGCTGCAACTTCACCAAATGATGAAAATATTATCTACAAAAGAGGAATTTAAATAACTTCATGCAAGCCTTTAAAACAGGAGGAAAGTTTTGCAAAGCAGAAGTCTCGACAACATTGGCTTACGCTTAGGGGATTCCAATACAAAATTTTTTTTATGCTTCAATTGCTACTCGAAGGGCTATTAACCAGATCGACAAATGCAGAGACAAAGATGATAATCTTATTGAGAAGTTGGATGAGGTTAAAGCACACACACTGAGCAATTTTTTTATTCCTTACTCAATCAAGCTGGGAAACCTAATAACATTCATGTGGAGCCGACTAGAAAACTTGATTTGAAGCTATTTCAATCCTCAATGCCCCAATTACAGGATGACTAAATTGTATGTGTTGTCTTTAAGTCCCCAAAGCACAAAAAAAAGCCCAGGTCCGGATGGATTTCCAGCTGAATTTTACCAAACTGCTTGGTCTATTATTGGAAATGATGTGATCAAGGCTTGCCAACATTTTTTCTCTTCAGGTCATATTCTTAGAGAGATGAATTGCACTTTTATTTCCTTAATTCCGAAGAATGCAGGGGCTGATTCACTAGAGAACTATCGACCCATATCATTATGCAACTTTATTTACAAGATCATCTCCAAAGTATTGGCAAATAGAATGCAAAAGGTAATACACAAGGTCATTAGCCCAAACCAAGCTGCTTTCATCAAAGGGAGAAGTATACATCATAACATTTTGCTTGCTAATGACTTGGTCAAAGATTTGCATTCAAAAGCAAGAGGGACAAAAATATGTTTTAAAGCTGATTTACGGAAAGCCTTCGATTCAGTTAATAGGAAGTTTATCTATAAGATGCTCCTCGATATGAACTTCCCACATAAATGGGTTAATTGGATTCAATCTTGTTCGAAACTCCAAAGTTTTCGATACTCTTTAATGGCTCACTAATTGGTTTTTTTGGGAGCACGAATGGCATCCGACAAGGTGATCCACTCTCTCCAGTATTTTTTACTATTGCGATGGAAGGACTTAGTGTATATTGGAACACGCAGTCTTAAATGGCAGCATTAAGGTACCCATTCTTTGGTTACATTCATATATCACATATAACATTTGCAGATGACTTACTTATCTTTCTCCAAAATGAACCAACTTCAGTAAAAAAAACGGCTACTATTATGAATGACTTTGGTATGGTTTTGGACTTGAGTTAAATCATGCGAAAAGTAAAATATATATGAGCCCTTACGTTGAGGATAATGTCTTTATTGCACAAACTTTGGGGTTAGTGAGGGAAGCTTGCAGGTTCCTTATTTGGGTCTCCCTCTCATATCCACAGGCATTCACAAAAACCCTTTGTCGACCTATCTTGCAAAAAAAAAAAATAAAGAATAGAATTTCTTCTTGGAAAAATAGGTTTCTATCAAAAAAGCAGACGACTCGAACTCATCCGTAGTTATTGCACTCCTACTCTATATATTGGTGTAATGCATTTTTCTTCTACCTTTGGACTTCTCCAAGATATTGAACGGTTATTAATGAACTTCTTCTTGAATGGCACAAATGATAAGGCAATGCATATGGTAAATTGGGATAGCATTTGCAAAAGAAAAAGATGAAGGGGGGGCTAAACTTGAGAAATACTAGAGAGTGGAATCAAGCATGTGCAGTGCAGCAATTGTGGGATCTTTTAAAAAAACAAATGTTCCTTATGGTCACATTGGGTTTCTGCTAGGTATCTTTCAAAAAGAATCAATCTGGGAAATTTCAACAAGAACATACCACTCTGCAGACTTGGAAAGGAATTTTAAAGGCAAGGAATTGGCTAATCAAACACATTTCCTATGCAATCTCTTCCGAACTAGTACTAATATGTGGTACGATCCTTGGGTGAATGGGAAGAGTATATTTCAATTATATGGTGACAGAATCACTGAAAAGATCTCGGGGCTCCCAAAGATTGGAAGGTTTCGAAGTTCATTGCTAATTGCACTGGTGTCTCCCTAATCCTATTTCCCCCAGAAATGTTATCACTTTGGCCGACTATTGTAGCTATTCCAATCACGAACAACTCTTGGATAAACTTATTTGGCCTCATGACAATGGCAAATTTAGTGCCACATCTGCATGGAATCAAATTAGGCAAAGAAATAACAAGTGGGTCCCAAGCAGTTGGACATGGGATCGTAGGGATCACAAAGACATTCCTTATGTACATGGCAGGCCCTTCTCAATAAACTACCTACAATAGACAATATGAAAAGAAGAGGTATCTATCATGTTAACCGATGCTCCCTTTGTATGCAACAAGAAGAAACTGTTGACCACCTTTATTTTGCTTGTGATTATACAAAATGGATATGGAAGGAGATTCTCCAATGATTTAAACTCAATAGACTGCCCAGAACCAAACTTGCACCAAGAACTAGGCTTAACTCATGCAATGTTTCTCAAGAAAAGGGCCTCTCACACAACCGGCAAAGGTTACTTTCAGATCGCTTATTTGGTGGATGTGGAAGGAGAGATGTAAAGAATCTTTAAATGTCAACACACAAACAATGCTCACTATTGAAAGAGATTATTAGAGACTCAAGATCCTGTATGGAGCAAGATCTCAAAAACGGAGCACTTTACCCAAAGAGAAAAATATATTTTTATCAATTTTAATTTTGCTATTAGCTAAAGATCTTGGGAATGATGCCAAATTTTGATATACGGATAAACATTTTCTATTTTGATTATAATTAGGAGTTATAGTCTACAACATGTGTAGTCATAACTATCGCGATTCAAGACTCTATGAGTTACATGGCTTTGTCTATGACTTGTATAGATAAAGCTATTTGTAGAAACTTTACACATAATCAATTTACTTTTTACTTACCAAAAAAAAAAAAAAAAAAATCTGGGGCTCCCAAAGATTGGAAGGTTTTCGAAGTTCATTGCTAACTGCACTGGTGTCTCCCTAATCCTATTTCCCAGAAATGTTATCACTTTGGCCGACTATTATAGCTATTCCAATCACGAACAACTCTTGAGGATAAACTTATTTGGCCTCATGACAATGGCAAATTTAGTGCCACATCTGCATGGAATCAAATTAGGCAAAGAAATAACAAGTGGGTCCCAAGCAGTTGGACATGGGATCGACCAGGGATCACAAAGACATTCCTTATGTACATGGCAGGCCCTTCTCAATAAACTACCTACAATAGACAATATGAAAAGAAGAGGTATCTATCATGTTAACCGATGCTCCCTTTGTATGCAACAAGAAGAAAGCTGTTGACCACCTTTATTTTGCTTGTGATTATACAAAATGGATATGGAAGGAGATTCTCCAGCGATTTGAACTCAATATTTGCCGCAACCAAACTTGCACCAAGAACTAGGCGAACTCATGCAATGTTTCTCAAGAAAAGGTCCTCTCACACAACTGGCAAAGGTTACTTTCGAGGATGCGCTATTTGGTGGATGTGGAAGGAGAGATGTAACAGAGAATCTTTAAATGTCAACACACAAACAATGCTCAGCTATTGAAAGAGATTATTAGAGACTCAAGATCCTGTATGGAGCAAGATCTCAAAAGCGGACACTTTTACCCAAAGAGAAAAATATATTTTTATCAATTTTAATTTTGCTATTAGCTAAAGATCTTGGGAATGATGCCAAATTTTGATATATCTGGATAAATATTTTCTATTTTGATTATAATTAGGAGTTATAGTCTACAACATGTGTAGTCATAACTATCGCATTCGCACTCTATGAGTTACATGGCTTTGTCTATGACTTGTATAGATAAAGCTATTTGTAGAAACTTTACACATAATCAATTTACTTTTACTTACCAAAAAAAAAAAAAAGAATGATTTGATTGCAACGTCAAGGACGACGTCTGAGCTTCTGTACGATATTTGTTTTGATATGCTCTGATATGCTTCATTCACTGATGATTTTGCTTCGAAATGTTCCATATGCCGTTGATATGCTTCGGAACATTTTATATGCCATTGATAAGCTCCGATATGTTTCCTTTGTTACTGATATGCTCCAATTACTCTATGCCTCAATCTGTCAGGAACCAAATATGTAAGATTGAAATGACAATTGTGTTATGCTCTTAATGACACTATGTCTACGAAATCGTATATTCTGCCTTGTATTTTGGAACTGTATCTCTTTGGAAGTTGTACTATTTTGATATGGATATGTTAGTCACTTGCTGAGCTCTTTATGCTCACCCCGTTTGTTGATAAATTTTTCAGGATAGCATATTGCTTGTTTAAATGTTAAGATTGGGCTGAGGCGGTGGAAAGTTTAGAAGATTTTGGGCAGATCTTTGTTAGCATGTGTGAATTTGTTGTATAAGATACTCTGCATCCTATGAAATGTGACGATGAATCTAAACCTGTGGAATTTTATGTAAGATAAAGGATCCCTCATGTATAGGATTTTGGTATGTTAAGTTAAATTCGTGTAATGATATGATCTTATGGTAATCGTTGGTTTGGTGACTGTATAGACTTCCCCATTTGTGAATTTATATTGTGGTTATTATTTTGATGAGTTGAGTTCTGATTGTATTATTTATCGAGTGTTGTGTGGTATGTTTATGAATTGCTCAGGGTTATGAATTTGTAGACTATAGAGGTGAAATTTTGATCTGAATGTTCTCTTAGTGACCTCAAATGTGTGCTTGGATCCTGGGTTAGTTATGATGAAAATTTTAAATATTGTCGATATTTTGAGGGGCGTGACACCAGCCCTGTGCCACCTAGGGGTTTCCAAGGTGCTGAGATGGCTGACGTTTTTCTCCGCTCATGTCGGTCACAGCGGCATGCAAAAAATGACAAAAAACTAGACAAAACGGACCAAAATGGGCCAAAACATGCCATTTATAGTTGAGCAAGCAAGTGGCGAGCGGCGGACTGCGAGCGAAGCGAGAGGCAGCATCGTCCCGTCTATACGAAAGCCCCATCCTGCCCTGTGCCACCCGGGGGGTTCCAGGGTGCTGAGATGGCTGACAATTTGCTCCACTCACGTCGGTTGCCGCGACACGCAAGTACTGCCCAAAAACTGGCCAAAACGGCCGAAAAACGAGCCAAAACTAACCATTTTTGGCTGAGCAAGCGAGCGGCAAGTGGCGGACAGCTAGCGAAGAGATAGGTAGCACCGTCCCTGCTATACGAATGCCCCACACAGCCCTATGCCACTAGGGGGTTCCAGGGTGCTGAGATGGCTGACGGTTTGCTTAGCTCACGTCGGTCGCCGTGACACGCAATAACTGCCCAAAAACTGGCCAAAACTGACCATTTTTGGCTGAGCGAGCGAGCGAAGTAAGTGGCAGCACCGTCCATGCTATACAAATGCCCCTCGAGCCCTGTGCCGCCCGGGGGGTTCCAGGGTACTGAGATGTTGACGTTTTGCTCCTCTCACGTCGGTCGCCGCAGCATGCAAGAACTGCCTAAAAACAGGCCAAAACAGCGTAAAACGGGCCAAAACTAGACATTTTTGGCTGAGCGAGCAAGCGGTGAACGGCGGACATCGAGCGAAGCGAGAGGCAGCACCGTCCCTGCTATACGAATGCCCCATCCAGCCCTGTGCCACTCGGGGGGTTCCAGGGTGCTGAGATGACTTACGTTTTGCTCCGCTCATGTCGGTCGACGTGGCTCGCAAGAACTGCCCAAAAACTAGCCAAAACGACGCAAAAAGGGGCCAAAACTGGTCATTTTTGGCTGAGCAAGAGAGCGGCGAGTGGCGGACCGTGAGCAAAGCGAGAGGCCGCACCGTCCCTGCTATACGAATGCCCCATCCAGCCCTGTGCCACTCGGCGGGTTCCAGGGTGCTGTGATGGCTATCGTTTTGCTACACTCACGTCGGTTGCCACGACACGCAAGTACTGCCCAAAAACTGGCCAAAACCGACCAAAAACGGGCCAAAAATGGTCATTTTTGGCTGAGTGAGCGGCGAGTGGCGGACAGCGAGCGAAGCGAGAGGCAGCACCGTCCCTGCTATATGAATGCCCCATCCAGCCCTGTGCCACCCGGGGGATTCCAGGGTGCTGAGATGGCTTATGTTTAGCTCCGCTCACGTCGGTCGATGCAGCTCAAAGAACTGCCCAAAAACTAGCAAAAACGGCCCAAAAACAGGCCAAAACGGGCCATTTTTGGCTGAGCGAGCGAGCGGCGAGCGGCGGACTGCGAGCGAAGTTAGTGGCAACATCGTCAATGCTATACGAAAGCCCCATCGAGCCTTGTGCCACCCGGGGGGTTCCAGGGTGCTGAGATGGCTGACGTTTTGCTCCGCTCACGTCGGTCACCGCGGCACGCAAGAACTGCCCAAAAGCTGGACAAAACAGCCCAAAAACGTGCCAAAACTTGCATTTATGGCTGAGCGAGCGAGCGGCGAATGGCGGACAGCGAGCGAAGCGAGAGGCAGCACCGTCCCTGCTATACGAATGCCCCATCCACCCCTGTGCAACCCGGGCAGTTCCAGGTTGACGAGTTGGCTTACGTTTTGCTCCGCTCACGTCGGTCGCCGTGGCACGCAAGAACTGCCCAAAAACTAGCCAAAATAGACCAAAAAGGAGCCAAAACAGGCCATTTTTGGCTGTGCGAGCGAGCAGCGGACAGCGAGCGAAGCGAGAGGCAGCACCTTCCCTGCTATACGAATGCCCCATCCAGCCCTGTGCCACCCGGGGTGTTCCAGGGTGCTGAGATGGCTGACGTTTTGCGCCGCTCACATCGGTCGCCGCGGCACGCAAGAACTGCCCAAAAACTGGCCAAACCGCCCAAAAACAGGCCAAAACAGGCCATTTTTGGCTGAGCGAGCGAGCCGTGAGTGGCGGACAGCAAGCGAAGCGAGAGGCCGCACCGTCCCAGCTATACGAATGCCCCATCCAGCCTTCTGCCTCCCGGGGGGTTTCAGGATGCTGAGATGGCTGACGTTTTACTCCGCTAACGTCGGTCGCCGTGGCACGCAAGATCTGCCAAAAAACTGGCGAAAATCATCCAAAAATGGGCCAAAACTACCATTTTTCGCTGAACGAGTGAGCAGCGAGCGACGGATATCGAGCAAAGCGAGAGGCAGCACCGTCCCTGCTATACGAATGCCCCATCCAGCCCTATGACACCCGGGGATTTCCAGAGTGCTGAGATGGCTGATGTTTTGCTATGCTCACATCGTTCGCTGCGGCACGCAAGAACTGCCCAAAAACTGGTGAAAACGGACCAAAAATGTGCCAAAACATCCCATTTTTGGCTAAGCGAGCGAGCGGCGAGCGGCGGACTACAAGCGAAGCCAGAGGCAGCACCGTCCCGGCTATACAAATGCCCCGTCCTACCTTGTGCCCCCCGGGGGGTTCCATAGTGCTCAGATGTCTGATGTTTTGCTCCGCTCACGTCGATCGCCGCGGCACGCAAGAAATGCCAAAAAACTGGCGAAAACGGCACAAAAACTGGCCAATTTTGGCTACGCGAGCGAGCGACGAGCGACGGAACGTGAGCGAGGCGAGAGGCAGCACCGTCCCTACTATATGAATGCCCTATCCTGTCCTGTGCCACCTGGGGGTTTCCAAGGTGCTGAGATGGCTGACGTTTTTCTCCGCTCACGTCGGTCACAGCGGCACGCAAGAAATGACCAAAAACTGGACAAAACGGACCAAAATGGGCCAAAACATGCCATTTTTAGTTGAGCGAGTAAGTTGCGAGCAGCGGACTGCGAGCGAAGCGAGAGGCAGCACCGTCCTGGCTATACGAAAGCCCCATCCAGCCCTGTGCCACCCAGGGGGTTCCAGGGTGCTGAGATGGCTTACAATTTGCTCCACTCACGTCGGTTGCCGCGACACACAAGTACTGCCCAAAAACTGGCCAAAACAGCCCAAAAATGAGCCAAAACTAACCATTTTTGGCTGAGCTAGCGAGGGGCAAGTGGCGGACAGCGAGCGAAGCGATAGGTAGCACCGTTCCTGCTATACGAATGCCCCATACAGCCCTGTGCCACCAGGGGGTTCCAAGGTGCTGAGATGGCTAACGGTTCGCTTAGCTCACGTCGGTCGCCGCGACACGCAATAACTGCCCAAAAACTGGCCAAAACTGACCATTTTTGGCTGAGCGTGCGAGCGACGAGCAGCGGATAGCGAGCTAAGTAAGTGGCAGCATCGTCCATGCTATACGAATGCCCCTCGAGCCCTGTGCCGCCCGGGGGGTTCCAGGGTGCTGAGATGTTGATGTTTTGCTCCGCTCACGTCGGTCGTCGTGGCATGCAAGAACTGCCTAAAAACAAGCCAAAACAGCGCAAAACGGGCAAAAACTAGCCATTTTTGGCTGAGCGAGCTAGCGGCGAATGGCGGACATCGAGCGAAGCGAGAGGCAGCACCGTCCCTGCTATACGAATGCCCCATCCAGCCCTGTGCCACCCGGGGGGTTCCAGGGTGCTGAGATGACTTACGTTTTGCTCCGCTCATGTTGGTCGATGTGTTTCGCAAGAACTGCACAAAAACTAGCCAAAACGACCCAAAAAGGGGCCAAAACTGATCATTTTTCGCTGAGCAAGAGAGCGGCGAGTGGCGGACCGTGAGCAAAGCATGAGGCCGCACCGTCCCTGCTATACGAATGCCCCATCCAGCCCTGTACCACCCGGGGGGTTCCAGGGTGCTGAGATGGCTGTCGTTTTGCTCCACTCACGTCGGTTGCCGTGACACACAAGTACTGCCCAAAAACAGGCCAAAACCGACCAAAAACGGGCCAAAAATCGCCATTTTTGGTTAAGGTAGTGAGCGGCGAGCGGCGGACAGCGAGCGAAGCGAGAGGCAGCACCGTCCCTGCTATATGAATGCCCCATCCTACCCTGTGCCACCGGGGGGGTTCCAGGGTGCTAAGACGGTTGACGTTTTGCTCTGCTCACATCGGTCACCGCGGCTCGCAAGAAATGGCCAAAAACTAGCCTAAACAGACCAAAAAGGGGCCAAAACAGGCCATTTTTGGCCGACCGAGCAAGCGGCGAACGACGGACAGCGAGCGAAGCAAGAGGCAGCACCGTCCCGGCTATTCGAATGCCCCATTCAGCCCTGAGCCTCCCGGGGGGTTCCAGAGTGCTGAGATGGCTGACGTTTTGCTCTGTCACGTCGGTCGCCGTGGCATGCTATACGAATGCCCCATCCAGCCCTGTGCCACCCGGGGGATTCCAGGGTGCTGAGATGGCTTACGTTTTGCTCCGCTCACGTCGGTCGATGCGGCTCGAAGAACTGCCCAAAAACTAGCCAAAACGGCCCAAAAACAGGCCAAAACGGGCCATTTTTGGCTGAGCGAGCGAGCGGCGAGCTGCGGACAGTGAGCGAAGTGAGAGGTAGCACCGTCCCTGCTATATGAATGCCCCGTACAGCCCTGTACCACCAGGGGATTTCCAGGGTGCTGAGATGGCTGACGGTTTGCTCCGCTCACATCGGTCGCCGCGACACACAATAACTGCCCAAAACAAGCCAAAACAGACCAAAAACGGGCCAAAACTGAACATTTTTGGCTGAGCGAGCGAGCGGCGAGCGGTGGAAAGTAAGCGAAGTTAGTGCAGCACCGTCCACGCTATACGAATGCCCCATCGAGCCCTGTGCCACCCGGTGGGTTCTAGGGTGCAGAGATGGCTGACGTTTTGCTCCGCTCACGTCGGTCGCCGCGGTACGCAAGAACTGCCCAAAAACTGGACAAAACAGCCCAAAAACAGGCCAAAACTTGCATTTTTGGCTGAGCGAACGAGCGGCGAACGGCGTACAGCGAGCGAAGCGAGAGGCAGCACCGTCCCTGCTATACGAATGCCCCATCCACCCCTATGCAACCCGGGCAGTTCCAGGGTGACGAGATGGCTTACGTTTCGCTCCGCTCACGTCGATCGCCGCGGCACGCAAGAACTGCCCAAAAACTGGCCAAAATAGACCAAAAAGGAGCCAAAACAGGCCATTTTTGGCTGAGTGACTGAGCGGCGAGCGGCGGACAGCGAGCGAAGCGAGAGGCAGCACCGTCCCTGCTATATGAATGCCCCATCAAGCCCTGTGCCACCCGGGGGGTTCCAGGGTGCTGAGATGGCTGACGTTTTGCTCCACTCTCATCGGTCGCCGCGGCACGCAAGAACTGCCCAAAAACTGGCCAAACCGCCCAAAAACGGGCCAAAACAGGCCATTTTTGGCTGAGCGAGCAAGTGGTGAGTGGCGGACAGCGAGCGAAGCGAGAGGCCGACCGTCCCAACTATACGAATGCCCCATCCAGCCTTCTGCCACCCGGGGGGGTCCAGGGTGCTAAGATGGCTGACATTTTGCTCCGCTAACGGCAGTCGCCACGGCACGCAAGATCTGCCAAAAAACTGGCGAAAATCATCCAAAAATGAGCCAAAACTGCCATTTTTCGCTGAACGAGTGAGTAGTGAGCGACGGAGAGCGAGCGAAGCGAGAGGCAGCACTGTCCCTGCTATACGAATGCCCCATCTAGCCCTGTGACACTTAGGGAGTTCCAGGGTGTTGAGATGGCTGAAGTTTTGCTTCACTCACATCGTTCGCTGCGGCACGCAAGAACTGCCCAAAAACTGGCGAAAACGGACCAAAAACGGGCCAAAACATGCCATTTTTGGTTGAGCGAGCGAGTGACGAGCGGCGGACTGCAAGCGAAGCAAGAGGCAGCACCGTCCCGGCTATACAAATGCCCCATCAAACCCTATGCCACCCGGGGGTTCCATGGTGCTCAGATGGCTGATGTTTTCCTCCGCTCACGTCGATCGCCGCGGCACGCAAGAACTGCACAAAAACAGGCGAAAACGGCACAAAAACTGGCCATTTTTGGCTAAGCGAGTGAGCGACGAGCGGCGGAAAGCGAGCGAGGCGAGAGGCAGCACCATCCCTACTATACGAATGCCCTATCTAGCCCTGTGCCACCTGTGGGTTTCCAGGGTTCTGAGATGGCTGACGTTTTACTCCGCTCACGTAGGTCACAGCGGCACACAATAAATGACCAAAAACTGGACAAAACAGACCAAAATGGGCCAAAATATGCCATTTTTAGTTGAGCGAGCAAGTGGCGAGTGGCGGACCGCGAGCGAAGCGAGGGGCAGCACCATCCCGGCTATACGAAAGCCCCATCCAGCCCTGTGCCACCCGGGGGGTTCCAGGGTGCTGAGATGGATGACGATTTGCTCCGCTCACGTCGGTCGCCGCGGCACGCAAGAACTGCCCAAAAACTGGCCAAAATGGCCCAAAAACTGGCCATTTTTGGCTGAGCGAGCGAGCGACGAGCGGCGGACAGCGAGCGAAGCGAGAGGTAGCACCATCCCTGCTATACGAATGCCCCATACTGCCCTGTGCCACCAGGGGGGTTCCAGGGTGCTAAGATGGCTGACATTTTGCTCTGCTCACGTAAGTCACCGCGGCACGCAAGAACTGCCCAAAAACTGGCCAAAACGGCCTAAAAACAGGCCATTTTTGGCTGAGCGAGCGAGCGGCGAGCGCGGGAGAGTGAGCAAAGTGCGAGGTAGCACCGTCCCTGCTATATGAATGCCCCATACAGCCTTGTGCCACCCGGGGGGTTCCAGGGTGCTCAGATGGCTGACGGTTCGCTCCACTCATGTCGGTCGCCGCGACACGGAATAACTTCCGATAAACTGGCCAAAATGGTCCAAAAATGGGCCAAAATTGGCCATTTTTGGCTGAGCGAGCGAGCGGCGAGCGGGGAGCGACGGTCAGCGAGCGAAGTTAGTGGCGGCACCATCCATGCTATACGAATGCCCCATCGAGCCCTGTGCCACCCAGGGGGTTCTAGGGTGCTGAAATGGCTGACCTTTTGCTCCGCTCACGTCGGTCGCCGCGGCACGCAAGAACGGCCCAAAAATTGGCCAAAACAGCCCAAAAATGGCCAAAACTGGCCATTTTTGGCTGAGCGAGTGGGCAGCGAACAGCGAGCGAAGCGAGAGGCAGCACCGTCCCTGCTATACAAATGCCCCATCCAACCCTGTGCCACCCGAGGGGTTCCAGGGTGCTGAGATGGTTTATGGTTTGCTCCGCTCACATCGGTCGACGTGGCTCGTAAGAACTACCTAAAAACAAACCAAAACGACCTTAAAACGGGCCAAAACTGGTCATTTTTGGCTGAGCAAGAGAGCGGCGGACAGCGAGCGAAGTGAGAGGCCGCACCGTCCCTACTATAAGAATGGCCAATCCAGCCCCGTGCCACCCGGGGGTTCCAGGGTACTGAGATGGCTGACGTTTTGCTCCGCTCACATCATTTTTGACTGAGCCAGCTAGCGAGTGGAGGACAGTGAGCGAAGTGAGAAGCAGCACCATCCCTGGTATACGAATGCCCAATCCAGCCCTGTGCCACTCGGGGTGTTCTAGGGTGCTGAGATGGCTGACGTTTTGCTCCGCTCACGTCTGTCACTGCGGCACGCAAGAACTGCCCAAAAACCAGCCAAAATGGCCCAAAAATGGGCCAAAACTGGTCATTTTTGGCTTAGCCAGCTAGCGGCGAGCGGAGGACAGCGAGCGAAATGAGAGGCAGCACCGTCCCTGCTATACGAATGCCCAATCCAGCCCTGTGCCACCCGGGGTGTTCCAGGGTGCTGAGATGGCTGACGTTTTGCTCCGTTCACGTCAGTCACCACGGAACGCAAGAACTGCCAAAAAACTGGCCAAAACGGCCCAAAAACGGGCCAGTTTTGGTTGAGCGAGCGACCGGCGAGTGACGGACAGCGAGCGAAGTGAGAGGTAGCACCTTCCCTACTATACGAATGCCCCATACAGCCCTGTGCCACCCGGGGGGTTCCAGGGTGCTGAGATGGCTGACGGTTCCCTCCGATCACGTCGGTCACCGCGACACGCAATAAATTCCCAAACACTGGCCAAAATGGACCAAAAATGGGCCAAAACTGGCCATTTTTCGCTGAGCGAAGGAGCGGCATGCGGCGGACAGCGAGCGAAGTTATTGGCAGCACCGTCCATGCTATACGAATGCCCCATCGAGCCCTGTGCCACTCGGGGTTTCCAGGTTGTTAAGATGGCTGACGTTTTGTTCGCTCACATCGGTCGCCGTGGCACGCATGAACTGCCCAAAAACTGGCCAAAACAACCCAAAAACGTGCCAAAACTGGACATTTTTGGCTAAGCGAGCTAGCGACGGACAGCGAGCGAAAGCGAGAGGCAGCACCGTCCCTACTATACGAATGCCCCATCCAACCCTGAGCCACCCGAGGGGTTCCAGGGTGCTGAGATGGCTTAAGGTTTGCTCCGCTCACATCGGTCGACGTGGCTCGCAAGAACTTTTTTTTTGGTAAGTAAAAGTAAATTGATTATGTGTAAAGTTTCTACAAATAGCTTTATCTATATAAGTCATAGACAAAGCCATGTAACTCATAGAGTGCGAATGCGATAGTTATGACTACACATGTTGTAGACTATAACTCCTAATTATAATCAAAATAGAAAATGTTTATCCTGATATATCAAAATTTGGCATCATTCCCAAGATCTTTAGCTAATAGCAAAATTAAAATTGATAAAAATATTTTTTTCTCTTTGGGTAAAGTGCTCCGTTTTGAGATCTTGCTCCATACAGGATCTTGAGTCTCTAATAATCTCTTTCAATAGCTGAGCATTGTTTGTGTGTTGACATTTAAAGATTCTGTTACATCTCTCCTTCCACATCCACAAAATAGCGCATCTGAAAGTAACCTTTGCCAGTTGTGTGAGAGGACCTTTTCTTGAGAAACATTGCATGAGTTCGCCTAGTTCTTGGTGCAAGTTTGGTTGCGGCAGTCTATTGAGTTCAAATCGCTGGAGAATCTCCTTCCATATCCATTTTGTATAATCACAAGCAAAATAAAGGTGGTCAACAGTTTTTTCTTGTTGCATACAAAGGGAGCATCGGTTTGGCTGAGCGAGAGAGCGGCGAGCGGCGGACAGCGAGCGAAGCGAGGGGCCGCACCGTCCCTGCTATACGAATGCCCCATCCAGCCCTGTGCCACCCGGGGGGTTCCAGGGTGCTGAGATGGCTGACGTTTTGCTCCGCTCACGTCGGTCGCCGCGGCACACCAGTACTGCCCAAAAATGGCCAAAACCGACCAAAAATGGGTCAAAAATGGCCATTTTTGGATGAGGGAGCGAGCGGCGAGCGACGGACAACGTGCGAAGCAATAGGCAGTACCGTCCCTGCTATATGAATGCCCCATCCAGCCCAGTGCCACCCGGGGATTTCCAGGGTGCTGAGATGGCTGACGTTTTGCTCTGCTCACGTCGGTCGCCGAGGCTCGCAAGAACTGCCCAAAAACTAGCCAAAACAGCTCAAAAAAGGCCAAAACTTGCTATTTTTGTCTGAGCGAGCGAGCGAGCGGCGAACTGCGGACTGCGAGCGAAGCGAGAGGCAGCACCGTCCCTGCTATACGAATGCCCCATCCAACCCTATGCCACCCGGGGGGTTCCAGGGTGCTGAGATGGCTGACCTTTTGCTCCGCTAACATCAGTCGCCGTAGCATGCAAGAACTGCCCAAAAACTATCGAAAACATATCAAAAATGGGCCAAAACAGGCCATTTTTGGCTGAGCGAGCGAGCAGCGGACAGCGAGTGAAGCGAGAGGCAGCACCGTCCTGGCTATACACCATCCAACCCTGTGACACCCGGGGGGTTCCATGGAGGTGAGATGGCTGACGTTTTCTCCCCTCCGCCGGTCGCGCGCACGCAAGAACTGCCTAAAAACGACACAAAAATGGGCCAAAACAGGCCATTTTTGGCTGAGCAAGAGAGCGGCGAGCAGCGGACAGCGAGCGAAGTGATAGGCAGCAACGTTCCTGCTATATGAATGCCCCATCAAGCCCTGTGCCACCCTGGGGCTTCAAGGGTGCTGAGATGGCTGACGTTTTGCTCTGCTCACGTCGGTCGCCGCGTCACGCAAGAACTGCCCAAAAACTTTCCAAAACGGACCAAAAACGGGCTTAAACTGGCCATTTTTGGCTGAGCGAGCGAGCGAAGCGAGACGCAGCACCGTCCCTGCTATACGAATGCCCAATCCAGCCCTCCACCACGTCGGTCGCTGCGGCACGGAAGAACTGCCCAAAAACAGACCAAAAATGGGCCAAAATAGGCCATTTTTGGTTGAGCGAGCGAGCAGCGAGTGACGGAAAGCGAGTGAAGCGAGAGGCAGCACCGTCCCTGCTATATGAATGCCCCATCTAGCCTTGTACCACCCGGGGGGTTCTAGGGTATTGAGATGGCTGGCGTTTTGCTCTGCTCACGTCGGTCGCCGCGGCACGCAAGAACTACCCAAAAACTGGCAAAAACGGTCAAAAAATGGGCCAAAACTGGCCATTTTCACTGAGCCGGCGAACGACGCGGACGGACAGCGAGCGAAGCGAGAGGCAGCGCCGTCCATACTATACGAATGCCCCATCCAGCCTTGTGCCACCTGGGGGGTTCCAGAGTGCTGAGATGGTTGACATTTTTCTACACTCACGTCGGTCGCCACGACACCAAGAACTACCCAAAAACTGGCCAAAACAGCGCAAAAATGGGCCAAAATTTGCCATTTTTCGCTGAGCGAGTGAGCGAACGGGCGGACAACGAGCGAAGCAAGAGGCAGCACCGTCCCTACTATACGAATGCCCCATCCAGCCCTGTGCCACTCGGGGGGTTCCAGGGTGCTGAGATGGCTGACGTTTTGCTCTGCTCACGTCGGTCATCGCGGTACACATGAAATGCCCAAAAACCAGCCAAAACGGTACAAAAACGGGCCATTTTTAGCTGAGCGACCGAGCAGCGAACAGCGGACAACGAGCGAAGCGAGAGGAAGCATCGACGCTGCTATACGAATACCCCATCCTGCCCTGTGCCACCCGGGGGGTTCCAGGGTGCTGAGATGGCAGACATTTTGCTTCGCTCATGTCCTTCGTCGCGGCACGCAAGAATTGCCCAAAAACAGGCCAAAACGGCCCAAAAACGGGCCATTTTTGGCTGAGCGAGCGAGCGGCGAGCAACGGAGAGCATGCGAAGTGAGATGTAGCACCGTCCCTGCTATACAAATGCCTCATCCAGCCCTGTGCCACCCGGGGGGTTCCAGGGTGCAGAGATGGCTGACGGTTCGCTCCGCACACGTTGGTCGCCGCGACACGCAAGCACTGCCCAAAAACTGGCGAAAACGGACCAAAAACGAGCCAAAATAGGCTATTTTTGGCTGAGCGAGCGAGCGGCGAGCGGCGGACAGCGAGCGAAGCGAGAGACAGCACCGTCCCGGCTATACAAATGCCCCATCCAACCCTGTGCCACCCGAGGGGTTCCAGGGTGCTGAGATGGCTGACGTTTTGCTCCGCTCACGTCGGTCGACGCGGCAAACAAGAATTGCCCAAAATCTGGCGAAAACAGACCAAAAACGGGCCAAAATAGGCAATTTTTGGCTGAGCGAGCGAGCGGCGGACAGCGAGTGAAGCGAGAGGCAGCACCGTCCTGGCTATACAAATGCACCATCCAACCCTGTGACACCCGGGGGGTTCCATGGAGGTGAGATGGCTGACGTTTTGCTCCCCTCACGTCGGTCGCCGCGGCACGCAAGAACTGCCTAAAAACGACACAAAAAGGGGCCAAATCAGGCCATTTTTGGCTGAGCAAGAGAGCGGCGAGCAGCGGACAGCGAGCGAAGTGATAGGCAGCAACGTTCCTTCTATATGAATGCCCCATCAAGCCCTGTGCCACCCGGGGGGTTCAAGGGTGCTGAGATGGCTGACGTTTTGCTCTGCTCACGTCGGTCGCTGCGTCACGCAAGAACTGCCCAAAAACTTTCCAAAACGGACCAAAAACGGGCCCAAACTGGCCATTTTTGGCTGAGCGAGCGAGCGACGAGCGGTGGAAAGCGAGAGAAGCGAGAGGCAGCATCGTCCCTGCTATACGAATGCCCCATCCAGCCCTGTGCGACCCGGGGGGTTCCGGGGTGCTGAGATGGCTGACGTTTTGCTCCGCTCATGTCGGTCCCCGCGGCACGCAAGAACTGCCCAAAAATTGGCCAAAACAGCCCAAAAATGAGCCAAAACTAATCATTTTCGGCTGAGCGAGCGAGCGGCAAGTGGCGGACAGCGAGCAAAGCGATAGGTAGCACCGTCCCTGCTATACGAATGCCCCATACAGCCCTGTGCCACCAGGGGGTTCCAGGGTGCTGAGATGGCTGACGGTTCGCTTAGCTCACGTCGGTCGCCGTGACACGCAATAACTGCCCAAAAACTGGCCAAAACGGACCAAAAACGTGCCAAAACTGACCATTTTTGGCTGAGCGAGCGAGCGACGAGCGGCGGATAGCGAGCGAAGTAAGTGGCAACACCGTCCATGCTATACGAAAGCCCCTCGAGCACTGTGCCACCCGGCGGGTTCCAGGGTGCTGAGATGCTGACGTTTTGCTCAGCTCATGTCGGTCACCGCGGCATGCAAGAACTGCCTAAAAACAGGCCAAAACAGCGCAAAACGGGCCAAAACTAGCCATTTTTGGCTGAGCGAGCTAGCGGCGAACGGTGGACATCGAGCGAAGCAAGAGGTAGCACCGTCCCTACTATACGAATGCCCAATCCAGCCCTGTGCCACCCGGGGGGTTCCAGGGTGCTGAGATGGCTTACGTTTTGTTCCGCTCACGTTGGTCGACGTGGCTCGCAAGAACTGCCCTAAAACTAGCCAAAACGACCCAAAAAGGGACCAAAACTGGTCATTTTTGCCTGAGCAAGAGAGCGGCGAGTGGCGGACCGTGAGCAAAGCGAGAGGCCGCACCGTCCCTGCTATACGAATGCCCCATCCAGCCCTGTGCTACCCGGGGGGTTCCAGGGTGCTGAGATGGCTGTCGTTTTGCTCCACTCACGTCGGTTGCCGCGACACGCAAGTACTGCCCAAAAACTGGCCAAAACCAACCAAAAACGGGCCAAAAATGGTCATTTTGGCTGAGGGAGTGAGCGGCGAGCGACGGACAACGAGCGAAGCGAGAGGCAGCACCGTCCCTGTTATATGAATACCCCATCCAACCCTGCGCCACCCGGGGGGTTCCAGGGTGCTGAGATGGCTGACGTTTTGCTCCGCTCACATCGGTCACCGTGGCTCGCAAGAACTGGCCAAAAACTTGCCAAAACGGACGAAAACAGGCCATTTTTGGTCGAGCGAGCGAGCAGCGAACGACGGACAGTGAGCGTAGCGAGAGGCAACACCGTCCCTGCTTTACGAATGCCCCATCCAGCCCTGAGCCTCCCGGGGGGTTCCAGAGTACGGAGATGGCTGACGTTTTGCTCCGTCACGTCTGTCGCCATGGCATGCTATACGAATGCCCCATCCAGCCCTGTGCCACCCGTGGGATTCCAGGGTGCGGAGATGGCGTACGTTTTCTCCGCTCACGTCGGTCGATGCGGCTCGAAGAACTGCCCAAAAACTAGCCAAAACGGCCCAAAAATAGGCCAAAACGGGCCATTTTTGGCTGAGGGAGCGAGCGACGAGCGGCGGACATTGAGCGAAGCGAGAAGTAGCACCGTCCCTGCTATACGAATGCCCCTATAGCTCTATGCCACCAGGGGGGTTCCAGGGTGCTGAGATGGCTGACGGTTCGCTCTGCTCACGTCGGTCGCCGCGGCACGCAAGAACAGCCCAAAAACAGCCTAAAAACGGGCCAAAACTTGCCTTTTTTGGCTGAGAAAGCGAGCGGCGAACAACGGACAATGAGCGAAGCGAGAGGCAGCACCGTCCCTGCTATACGAATGCCCATCTAGCCCTGTGCCACCCGGGGGTTCCAGGGTGCTGAGATGGTTGACGTTTTGCTCCGCTCACGTCGGTCACCGCGGCAAGCAAGAACTGCCCAAAAACTGGCCAAAATGGCCCAAAAAGGGGCTAAAACTGGCCATTTTTGGTTGAGCGAGCAAGCGGCGAGTGGCGGATAGCGAGCGAAGCGAGAGGCAGCACCGTCCCTGCTATACGAATGCCCCATCCAACCCTATGCCACCCGGGGGGTTCCAGGGTGCTGAGATGGCTGACCTTTTGCTCCGCTAACATCAGTCGCCGTAGCATGCAAGAACTGCCCAAAAACTATCGAAAACATATCAAAAATGGGCCAAAACAGGCCATTTTTGGCTGAGCGAGCGAGCAGCGGACAGCGAGTGAAGCGAGAGGCAGCACCGTCCTGGCTATACACCATCCAACCCTGTGACACCCGGGGGGTTCCATGGAGGTGAGATGGCTGACGTTTTGCTCCCCTCACGTCGGTCGCCGCGGCACGCAAGAACTGCCTAAAAACGACACAAAAATGGGCCAAAACAGGCCATTTTTGGCTGAGCAAGAGAGCGGCGAGCAGCGGACAGCGAGCGAAGTGATAGGCAGCAACGTTCCTGCTATATGAATGCCCCATCAAGCCCTGTGCCACCCTGGGGCTTCAAGGGTGCTGAGATGGCTGACGTTTTGCTCTGCTCACGTCGGTCGCCGCGTCACGCAAGAACTGCCCAAAAACTTTCCAAAACGGACCAAAAACGGGCCTAAACTGGCCATTTTTGGCTGAGCGAGCGAGCGAAGCGAGACGCAGCACCGTCCCTGCTATACGAATGCCCAATCCAGCCCTCCACCACGTCGGTCGCTGCGGCACGGAAGAACTGCCCAAAAACAGACCAAAAATGGGCCAAAATAGGCCATTTTTGGTTGAGCGAGCGAGCAGCGAGTGACGGAAAGCGAGTGAAGCGAGAGGCAGCACCGTCCCTGCTATATGAATGCCCCATCTAGCCTTGTACCACCCGGGGGGTTCTAGGGTATTGAGATGGCTGGCGTTTTGCTCTGCTCACGTCGGTCGCCGCGGCACGCAAGAACTACCCAAAAACTGGCAAAAACGGTCAAAAAATGGGCCAAAACTGGCCATTTTTCACTGAGCGAAGGAACGACGAGCGACGGACAGCGAGCGAAGCGAGAGGCAGCGCCGTCCATACTATACGAATGCCCCATCCAGCCTTGTGCCACCTGGGGGGTTCCAGAGTGCTGAGATGGTTGACATTTTTCTACACTCACGTCGGTCGCCACGACACCAAGAACTACCCAAAAACTGGCCAAAACAGCGCAAAAATGGGCCAAAATTTGCCATTTTTCGCTGAGCGAGCGAGCGGCGGACAACGAGCGAAGCAAGAGGCAGCACCGTCCCTACTATACGAATGCCCCATCCAGCCCTGTGCCACTCGGGGGGTTCCAGGGTGCTGAGATGGCTGACGTTTTGCTCTGCTCACGTCGGTCATCGCGGTACACATGAAATGCCCAAAAACCAGCCAAAACGGTACAAAAACGGGCCATTTTTAGCTGAGCGACCGAGCAGCGAACAGCGGACAACGAGCGAAGCGAGAGGAAGCATCGACGCTGCTATACGAATACCCCATCCTGCCCTGTGCCACCCGGGGGGTTCCAGGGTGCTGAGATGGCAGACATTTTGCTTCGCTCATGTCCTTCGTCGCGGCACGCAAGAATTGCCCAAAAACAGGCCAAAACGGCCCAAAAACGGGCCATTTTTGGCTGAGCGAGCGAGCGGCGAGCAACGGAGAGCATGCGAAGTGAGATGTAGCACCGTCCCTGCTATACAAATGCCTCATCCAGCCCTGTGCCACCCGGGGGGTTCCAGGGTGCAGAGATGGCTGACGGTTCGCTCCGCACACGTTGGTCGCCGCGACACGCAAGCACTGCCCAAAAACTGGCGAAAACGGACCAAAAACGAGCCAAAATAGGCTATTTTTGGCTGAGCGAGCGAGCGGCGAGCGGCGGACAGCGAGCGAAGCGAGAGACAGCACCGTCCCGGCTATACAAATGCCCCATCCAACCCTGTGCCACCCGAGGGGTTCCAGGGTGCTGAGATGGCTGACGTTTTGCTCCGCTCACGTCGGTCGACGCGGCAAACAAGAATTGCCCAAAATCTGGCGAAAACAGACCAAAAACGGGCCAAAATAGGCAATTTTTGGCTGAGCGAGCGAGAGGCGGCGGACAGCGAGTGAAGCGAGAGGCAGCACCGTCCTGGCTATACAAATGCACCATCCAACCCTGTGACACCCGGGGGGTTCCATGGAGGTGAGATGGCTGACGTTTTGCTCCCCTCACGTCGGTCGCCGCGGCACGCAAGAACTGCCTAAAAACGACACAAAAACGGGCCAAATCAGGCCATTTTTGGCTGAGCAAGAGAGCGGCGAGCAGCGGACAGCGAGGCGGGTGATAGGCAGCAACGTTCCTTCTATATGAATGCCCCATCAAGCCCTGTGCCACCCGGGGGGTTCAAGGGTGCTGAGATGGCTGTCGTTTTGCTCCGCTCACGTCGATCGCCGCGGCACGCAAGAACTACCCAAAAACTAGCCAAAACGGACCAAAAACAGGCCCAAACTAGGCATTTTTGGCTGAGCGAGCGAGCGACGAGCGGCGGACAGCTAGCGAAGCGAGAGGCAGCACCGTCCCTGCTATACGAATGCCTCATCCAGCCCTATGCGACCCGGGGGGTTCCAGGGTGCTGAGATGGCTGATGTTTTGCTCCGCTCACGTCGGTCGCCGCGGCACGCAAGAACTGCCCAATAACTGGCCAAAACGGCCCAAAAACGAGCCAAAACTGGCCATTTTTGGCTGAGCGAGTGAGCGGCGAGTGGCGGACAACGAGCAAAGCGAGAGGTAGCACCGTCCCCGCTATACGAATGCCCCATACTGCCCTATGCCACCAGGAGGTTCCAAGGTGCTGAGATAGCTGACGGTTCGCTCAGCTCATGTCGGTCACCGCGACACGCAATAACTGCCCAAAAACTGGCCAAAACGGACCAAAAACGGGCCAAAACTGACCATATTTGGCTGAGCGAGCGAGCGGCAAGCGGCGGATAGCGAGCAAAGTTAGTGGCAGCACCGTCCATGCTATACGAATGCCCCATCGAGCCTTGTGCCACCCGGGGGGTTCCAGGGTGCTGAGATGGCTTACGTTTTGCTCAGCTCATGTCGGTCACCGCGGCATGCAAGAACTGCCTAAAAACAGGCCAAAACAGCGCAAAACGGGCCAAAACTAGCCATTTTTGGCTGAGCGAGCTAGCGGCGAACGGTGGACATCGAGCGAAGCAAGAGGTAGCACCGTCCCTACTATACGAATGCCCAATCCAGCCCTGTGCCACCCGGGGGGTTCCAGGGTGCTGAGATGGCTTACGTTTTGTTCCGCTCACGTTGGTCGACGTGGCTCGCAAGAACTGCCCTAAAACTAGCCAAAACGACCCAAAAGGGACCAAAACTGTCATTTTTTTTGCCGAGCAAGAGAGCCGGCGAAGTGGCGGACCGTGAGCAAAGCGAGAGGCGCGACCGTCCCTGCTATCTGAATGCCCCATCCAGCCCTGTGCTACCGGGGGGTTCAGGGTGCTGAGATGGCTGTCGTTTTGCTCCACTCCACGCCGGTTGCCGCGACCGCAAGTACTGCCCAAAAAACTGGCCAAAACCAACAAAAAACGGGCCAAAATGGTCATTTTGGCTGAGGGAGGAGCGGAAAGCGACGGACAACAAGCCAGCGAAAGGGACGAGAGGCAGCACCGTCCCTGTTATATGAATACCCCATCCAACCCCTGCGCCACCCGGGGTTTCAGTGGTGAGATGGTTGACGTTTTTTGCTCGCTCACATCGGTCACCGTGGGCTCGCAAGAACTGGCCAAAAACTTGCCAAAACGGACGAAAACAGGCCATTTTTGGTCGAGCGAGCGAGCAGCGAACGACGGACAGTGAGCGTAGCGAGAGGCAACACCGTCCCTGCTTTACGAATGCCCCATCCAGCCCTGAGCCTCCCGGGGGGTTCCAGAGTACGGAGATGGCTGACGTTTTGCTCCGTCACGTCTGTCGCCATGGCATGCTATACGAATGCCCCATCCAGCCCTGTGCCACCCGTGGGATTCCAGGGTGCGGAGATGGCGTACGTTTTCTCCGCTCACGCCGGTCGATGCGGCTCGAAGAACTGCCCAAAACAGCAAAAAACGGCCAAAAAAATAGGCCAAAACGGGCCATTTTTGGCTGAGGGAGCGAGCGACGAGCGGCGGACATTGAGCGAAGCGAGAAGTAGCACCGTCCCTGCTATACGAATGCCCCTATAGCTCTATGCCACCAGGGGGGTTCCAGGGTGCTGAGATGGCTGACGGTTCGCTCTGCTCACGTCGGTCGCCGCGGCACGCAAGAACAGCCCAAAAACAGCCTAAAAACGGGCCAAAACTTGCCTTTTTTGGCTGAGAAAGCGAGCGGCGAACAACGGACAACGAGCGAAGCGAGAGGCAGCACCGTCCCTGCTATACGAATGCCCATCTAGCCCTGTGCCACCCGGGGGTTCCAGGGTGCTGAGATGGTTGACGTTTTGCTCCGCTCACGTCGGTCACCGCGGCAAGCAAGAACTGCCCAAAAACTGGCCAAAATGGCCCAAAAAGGGGCTAAAACTGGCCATTTTTGGTTGAGCGAGCAAGCGGCGAGTGGCGGATAGCGAGCGAAGCGAGAGGCAGCACCGTCCCTGCTATACGAATGCCCCATCCAGCCCTGTGCCTCCCGGGGGGTTCCAAAGTGCTGAGATGGCTGACGTTTTTCTTCGTCACATCGGTCGCCGCGGCACGCAAGAACTGCCCAAAAACTGAACAAAATGGCCCAAAAACTTGACAAAACTGGCCATTTTTGGCTGAGCGAGCGAGCGGCGGACAGCGAGCGAAGCGAGAGGTAGCACCGTCCATGCTATATGAAAGCCCCATACAGCCCTGTGCCACCAGGGGGGTTCTAGGGTGCTGAGATGGCTGAAGGTTCACTCCGCTCATGTCGGTCGTCGCGACACGCAATAACTGCCCAAAAATTGGCCAATACGGACCAAAAATGGGCCTAAACTGACCATTTTTGGCTGAGCGAGCGGCGGACAGCGAGCAAAGTTAGTGGCAGCACCGTCCATGCTATACGAATGCCCCATCGAGCCTTGTACCACCCGCGGCGTTCCAGGGTGCTGAGTTGGCTGACGTTTTGCTCCGCTCACGTCGGTCACCGCGACACGCAAAACTGCCCAAAAACTGGCCAAAACAGCCCAAGAACGAGCCAAAACTGGCCATTTTTGGTTGAGCGAGCGAGCGGCGAACTGCGGACAGCGAGCGAAGCGAGAGGCAGCACCGTCCCTGCTATACGAATCCCACATCCAGCCCTATGCCACCCGAGGGGTTCCAGGATGCTGAGATGGCTTATGTTTTGCTCCGCTCACGTCAGTCTACGCGGATCGCAAGAACTGCTCAAAAACGGGCCAAAACTGGTCATTTTTGGCTGAGCGAGAGAGCGGCGAGCGGCAGACAGCGAGCGAAGCGAGAGGCATCACCGTCCCTGTTATACGAATGCCCCATCCAGCCCTGTACCACCCGGGGGGTTCCAGGGTGCTGAGGTGGTTGACGTTTTGCTCCGCTCATGTCGGTCGCCGCGGCACGCACGTACTGCCCAAAAACTAGCGAAAACCACCCAAAAAGGGGCCAAAACTGGCCATTTTTGGCTGAGCGAGCGAGCGGCGAGTGGCGGACCGCGAGCGAAGTGAGAAGCAGCACCGTCCCTGCTATACGAATGCCCCATCCAGCCCTTGCCACCCGGGGGGTTCCAGGGTGCTGAGATGGCCGATGTTTTGCTCTGCTCACGTCGGTCACTGTGGCATGCAAGAACTACACAAAAACTGGCCAAAACGGTCCAAAACTGGGCCAAAACTGGACAAAACAGGCCATTTTTCATGAGCGAGCGGCGAACAGCGAGCGAAGCAAGAGGAAGCACCGTCCCTGCTATACGAATGCCCCGTCCAGCCCTGTGCACCCCGGGGGGTCCCAGGGTGATGAGATGGCTGACGTTTTGCTCCGGTCACGTCGGTCGCCGCGGCACGTAAGAACTGCCCAAAAACTGGCCATTTTTCGCAGAGCGATGAGCGGCGGACAGCAAGCGAAGCGAGAGGCAGCAGAGTCCCTGCTATACGAATGCCCCATCTAGCCTTGTGCCACCTAGGGGGTTCCAGGGTGCTAAGATGGCTGACGTTTTTCTCCGCTCACGTCGGTCCCCGCGGCACGCAAGAACTGCCCAAAAACTGGCCAAAATGGTCCAAAAATGTGCCAAAACTGGCCATTTTTCGCTGAGCGAGCGAAGGGAGAGGCAGCACTGTCCCTGCTATAAGAATGCCCCATCTAGTACTGTGCCACCAGGGGGGTTCCGGGGTGCTCAGATGGCTGACGTTTTGCTCCGCTCAAGTCGGTCGCCGCAGCACGGATGAACTGCCCAAAAACTGGCCAAAACGGTCCAAAACGGGCCAAAATTGGCCATATTTCGCTGAGCGAGCGGCGGACAGCGAGCGAAGCGAGAGGCAGCACCGTCCCTGCTATACGAATGCCCCATCTAACCCTATGCCATCCGGGGGGTTCCAGGGTGCTGAGATGGCTGACGTTTTGCTCCGCTCACATCGGTCGCCGCGGAACGCAAGAACTGCCCTAAAACTAGCGAAAACGGACCAAAAATGGGCCAAAATCGGCCATTTTTGGCTGAGCGAGCGAGCGGCGAGCGGCGGACAGCGAGCAAAGCGAGAGGCAGTACTATCCCGGCTATACAAAAGCCCCATCCAACCCTGTGCCACCCGGGGGTTTCCAGGGTGCCAAGATGGCTGACGTTTTGCTCCGCTCACGTCGTTCGCCGCGGCACGCAAGAACTGCCCGAAAACTGGCGAAAACGGATCAAACACGAGCCAAAATAGGCCATTTTGGCAGATCGAGCGAGCGGCGAGCGGCGGACATCGAGCGAAGCGAGAGGCCGCACCGTCCTGGCTATACAAATGCCCCATCCAACCCTGTGCCACCCGGGGGGTTCCATGGTGCTGAGATGGCTGATGTTTTGCTCTGCTCACATCAGTCGCCGCGGCACACAAGAACTGCCCAAAAACTGGCAAAAACGGCAAAAAAAGGGGCCAAAATTAGCCATTTTTGGTTGAGCAAGAGAGCGGCGAGCAGCGGACAGGGAGCAAAGCGAGAAGCAGCACCGTCCCATCTATACGAATGAACCATCCAGCCCTGCGCCACCCGGGGGATTCTAGGGTGCTGAGATAGCTGACGTTTTGCTCTGCTCACGTCGGTCGCCTAGGCACGCAAGAACTGCCCAAAATCTTGCCAAAACGGACCAAAAACTGGCCAAAACTGGCTATTTTTGGCTGAGCGAGTGAGCGGCGGACAACGAGCAAAGCGAGAGGCAGCACCGTCCCAGCTATGCGAATGCCCCATCCAGCCCTGTGCCACCCGGGGGTTCCAGGGTACTGAGATGGCTGACGTTTTGCTCCGCTCAAGTCGGTCTCCGCGGCACGCAAGAACTGCCCAAAAACTGGCCAACACGGCCCAAAAAGGGGCCAAAACTAGCCATTTTTGGCTGAGCGAGGGAGCAGCGAGTGGCGGACAGCGAGCGAAGCAAGAGGCAGCACCGTCCCTGCTATACGAATTCCCCATCCAGCCCTGTACCACCCGGGGGGTTCCAGGGTGCTGAGATGGCTGACGTTTTGCTCCGGTCACGTCGGTCGCCGCGGCACGCAAGAACTGCCCAAAAACTGGCCATTTTTCGCTGAGCGGTAAGCGGCGGAAAGCGAGCGAAGCGAGAGGCAACACCGTCCCTACTATACGAATGCCCCATCTAGCCTTGTACCACCCGGGGGGTTCCAGGGTGCTGAGATGGCTGACGTTTTTCTCCGCTCACGTCGGTCGCCGCGGCACGCATGAACTGCCCAAAAACTGACCAAAATGGTCCAAAAATGTGCCGAAACTGGCCATTTTTCGCTGCGCGAGCGAGCGACGGACAGCGAGCGAAGCGAGAGGCAGCACTGTCCCAGCTATAAGAATTCCCCATCTAGTCCTATGCCACCAGGGGGGTTCCAGGGTGCTCAGATGGCTGACGTTTTACTCCGCTCAAGTCGGTCGTCGCAGCACGGATGAACTGCCCAAAAACTGGCCAAAACGGTCCAAAAAGGGCCAAAACTGGTCATATTTCGCTGAGCGAGCGAGCGGTAGACAGCGAGCGAAGCCAGAGCCAGCACCTTCCCTGCTATACGAATGCCCCATCCAGCCCTATGCCACCCGGGGGATTCCAGGGTGCTGAGATGGCTGACGTTTTGCTCCGCTCACATCGTTCGCCGCGGAACGCAAGAACTGCCCAAAAACTAGCGAAAACAGACCAAAAGCTGGCCAAAATAGGCCAATTTTGGCTGAGCGAGCGAGCGGCGAGCGGCGGACAGCGAGCGAAGCGAGAGGTAGTACCGTCCCGACTTTACAAATGCCCCATCCAACCCTGTGCCACCTGGGGGTTTCTAGGGTGCTTAGATGGCTGACGTTTTGCTCCGCTCAAGTCGGTCTCCGTGGCACGCAAGAACTGCCCAAAAACTAGCAAAAACGGCAGAAAAAGGGGCCAAAACTGGCCATTTTTGGCTGAGCGAGAGAGCGGCGAGCAGCGGACAGCGAGCGAAGCGAGAGGCAGCACCGTCCCTTCTATACGAATGAACCATCCAGTCCTGTGCCACCCGGGGGGTTCCAGGGTGCTGAGATAGCTGAAGTTTTGAGCAGCTCACGTCGGTCGCTGTGGCACGCAAGAACTGCCCAAAATCTTGCCAAAAGAGACCAAAAACGGGCCAAAACTAGCCATTTTTGGCTGAGCGTGAGAGCGGCGTGCGGCGGACAGCGAGCAAAGCGAGAGGCAGCACCGTCCCAGCGATACGAATGCCCCATCTAGCCCTGTGCCACCCAGGGGGTTCCATGGTGCTGAGATGGCTTACGATTTGCTCCGCTCACGTCGGTCACCGCGGCACGCAAGAACAGTCCAGAAACTAGCAAAAATGGCCCAAAAACGGGCCAAAACTGGTCATTTTTGGCTGATTGAGCGAGCGGCGAGAGACGGATAGTAAGCGAAGCGAGAGGCAGCACCGTCCCAGCTATACGAATGCCCCATCCAGCCCTGTGCCACCCGATGGGTTCCATGGTGCTGAGATGGCCGACGTTTTGCTCCGCTCACGTCGGTCGCCGCGGCACGCAAGAACTGCCCAAAAACCAGCCAAAACAGCCCAAAAACGGGCCAAAACAAGTCATTTTTGGCTGAGCCAACTAGCGGCGAGCGAAGTGAGAGGCAGCACCATCCCTGCTATACGAATGCCCCATCCAGCCCTGTGCCACCCGGTGTGTTCCAGGGTGCTGAGATGGCTGTCGTTTTGCTACGCTCACGTTAGTCGCCGCGGCATGCAAGAACTGCCAAAAAACTGGCCAAAACAGCCCAAAAACGGTCCATTGTTGGCTGAGCGAGCGAGTGGCGAGTGGCGGACAGTGAGCGAAGCGAGAGGTAGCACCGTCCCTACTATACGAATGCCCCATATAGGCCTGTGCCACCAGGGGGGTTCCAGGGTGCTGAGATGGCTGACGGTTCGCTCCTCTCACTTCGGTCGCCGAGACACGCAATAACTGCCCAAAAACTAGCCAAAGGGGCCAAAACTGGCCATTTTTGGCTTAGTGAGCGAGCGGCGAGCGGCGGACAGCGAGCGAATTTAGTGGCAGCACCGTCCATGCTATAAGAATGCCCCATCGAGCCCTGTGCCACCCGGGGGGTTCCAGGGTGATGAGATGGCTGACGTTTTGCTCCGCTCACGTCGGTCGCCGCGGCACGCAAGAATTGCCCAAAAACTGGCCTAAACAGCCCAAAAAGGGGCCAAAACTGGCCATTTTTAGCTGAGCGAGCGAGCGGCGAACGGCGGACAGCGAGCGAAGCGAGAGGCAGCACCGACCCTGCTATACGAATGCCCCATCTAGCCCTATGCCACCCGGGGGGTTCCAGGGTGCTGAGATGGCTTACGGTTTGCTCCGCTCACATCGGTCGACGCGACTCGCAAGAACTGCCCAAAAACTGGCAAAAACGACCGAAAAATGGGCCAAAACGGGACATTTTTGGCTGAGCGAGTGAGCGACGACCGGCGGAGAGCGAGCAAATCGAGAGGCAGCACCATCCCTGCTATACGAATGCCCCACCCAGTCCTGTGCCCCACGGGGGGTTCCAGGGTGCTGAGATGGCTGACGTTTTGCTCCGCTCAGGTCGGTCACCGTGGCACGCAAGAACTGCCCAATAACTAGCCAAAACGGCGCAAAAATAGGCCAAAACTGGCCATTTTTGGCTGAGCGAGCGAGCGGCGAACAGCGGACAGCGAGCTAAGCGAGAGGCAGCACCGTCCCTGCTATACGAATGCCCCATCCAGCCCTATGCCACCCGAGGGGTTCCAGGGTGTTGAGAAGGCTGACATTTTGCATCGCTAACATCGGTCGCCGTGGCACGCAAGAACTGCCCAAAAACTGGCCAAAACGACCCAAAAACGGGCCAAAACTGGCCATTTTTTGCTGAGCGAGCGAGCGGCGAACGGGGGAAAGGAGTGGAATACAAATACCTTTGGCAATATTAACACCAGAGTTCAACTTTGCAGAAAGGAACTAATGTCTATGCAACATGAGCTGCAACTTCAGCCAAATGATGAAAATATTATCTACAAAGAGGCAGAAGCCAGAAATAACTTCATGCAAGCCTTAAAACAGGAGGAAAGTTTTGCAAAGCAGAAGTCTCGACAACATTGGCTTACGCTAGGGGATTCCAATACAAAATTTTTCTATGCTTCAATTGCTACTCGAAGGGCTATTAACCGTGATCAACAAAATGCAGAGACAAAGATGATAATCTTATTGAGAAGTTGGATGAGGTTGAAGCACACACAGAGCAATTTTTTTATTCCTTACTCAATCAAGCTGGGAAACCTAATAACATTCATGTGGAGCCGACTAGAAAACTTGATTCAGAAGCTATTTCAATCCTCAATGCCCCAATTATGATTAAATTGTATGTGTTGTCTTTAAGTCACCAAAGCACAAAAGCCCAGGTCCAGATGGATTTCCAGCTGAATTTTACCAAACTGCTTGGTCTATTATTGGAAATGATGTGATCAAGGCTTGCCAACATTTTTTCTCTTCAGGTCATATTCTTAGAGAGATGAATTGCACTTTTATTTCCTTAATTCCGAAGAATGCAGGGGCTGATTAACTAGAGAACTATCGACCCATATCATTATACAACTTTATTTACAAGATCATCTCCAAAGTATTGGCAAATAGAATGCAAAAGGTAATACACAAGATCATTAGCCCAAACCAAGCTGCTTTCATCAAAGGGAGAAGTATACATCATAACATTTTGCTTGCTAATGACTTGGTCAAAGATTTGCATTCAAAAGCAAGAGGGACAAAAATATGTTTTAAAGCTGATTTACGGAAAGCCTTCGATTCAGTTAATAGGAAGTTTATCTATAAGATGCTCCTCGATATGAACTTCCCACAGCAATGGGTTAATTGGATTCAATCTTGCCTGGAAACTCCAAAGTTTTCGATACTCTTTAATGGCTCACCAATTGGCTTTTTTGGGAGCACGAATGGCATCCGACATGGTGATCCACTCTCTCCGTATCTTTTTACTATTGCGATGGAAGGACTTAGCTGTATGTTGGAACACGCAGTCTTAAATGGCAGCATTAAGGTACCCATTGCTGGTTCTGTTCATATATCACATATAACATTTGCAGATGGCAGCATTAAGGTGATCCACTCTCTCCGTATCTGTTTACTTATCTTTCTCCAAAATGAACCAACTTCAATAAAAAACCTGGCTACTATTATGAATGACTTTGGTATGGTTTCTGGACTTCAGTTAAATCATGCGAAAAGTAAAGTATATATGAGCCCTTACGTTGAGGAAAATGTCTTTATTGCACAAACTTTGGGGGTTAGTGAGGGAAGCTTGCCAGTTCCTTATTTGGGTCTCCCGCTCATATCCACAGGCATTCACAAAACCCACTGTCAGCCTATCTTGCAAAAAATAAAGAATAGAATTTCTTCTTGGAAAAATAGGTTTCTATCAAAAGCAGGACAACTCGAACTCATCCGTTCGGTATTGCACTCCTACTCTATATATTGGTGTAATGCATTTCTTCTACTTGCTGGACTTCTCCAAGATATTGAACGGTTATTAATGAACTTCTTCTGGAATGGCACAAATGCATATGCATATGGTAAATTGGGATAGCATTTGTAAACCGAAAGATGAAGGGGGGCTAAACTTGAGAAATACTAGAGATTGGAATCAAGCATGTCTGGTGCAGCAATTGTGGAATCTTTTGCAAAACAAATGTTCCTTATGGTCACTTTGGGTTTCTGCTAGGTATCTTTCAAAAGAATCAATCTGGGAAATTTCAACAAGAACATACTACTCTGCAGCTTGGAAAGGAATTTTAAAGGCAAGGAATTGGCTAATCAAACACATTTCATATGCAATCTCTTCTGGAACTAGTACTAATATGTGGTACGATCCTTGGGTGAATGGGAAGAGTATATTTCAATTATATGGTGACAGAATCTACGAAAAGATCTGGGGCTCCCAAAGATTGGAAGGTTTCGAAGTTCATTGCTAACGGCATTGCACAGTGTCTCCCTAATCCTATTTCCCCTAAATGTTATCACTTTGCCCGACTATTATAGCTATTCCAATCACGAACAACTCTTGGATAAACTTATTTGGCCTCATGACAATGGCAAATTTAGTGCCACATCTGCATGGAATCAAATTAGGCAAAGAAATAACAAGTGGGTCCCAAGCAGTTGGACATGGGATCGTAGGGATCACAAAGACATTCCTTATGTACATGGCAGGCCCTTCTCAATAAACTACCTACAATAGACAATATGAAAAGAAGAGGTATCTATCATGTTAACCGATGCTCCCTTTGTATGCAACAAGAAGAAACTGTTGACCACCTTTATTTTGCTTGTGATTATACAAAATGGATATGGAAGGAGATTCTCCAATGATTTGAACTCAATAGATGCCGAACCAAACATGCACCAAGAACTAGGCTTAACTCATGCAATGTTTCTCAAGAAAAGGTCCTCTCACACTGGCGGCAAAGGTTACTTTCAAATGCGCTATTTGGTGGATGTGGAAGGAGAGATGTAACAGAATCTTTAAATGTCAACACACAAACAATGCTCAGCTATTGAAAGAGATTATTAGAGACTCAAGATCCTGTATGGAGCAAGATCTCAAAACGGAGCACTTTACCCAAAGAGAAAAATATATTTTTATCAATTTTAATTTTACTATTAGCTAAAGATCTTGGGAATGATGCCAAATTTTGATATATCTGGATAAACATTTTCTATTTTGATTATAATTAGGATTTATAGTCTACAACATGTGTAGTCATAACTATCGCATTCGCACTCTATGAGTTACATGGCTTTGTCTATGACTTGTATAGATAAAGCTATTTGTAGAAACTTTACACATAATCAATTTACTTTTACTTACCAAAAAAAAAAATAGAATAACAATATCACATGCGGCAGACTTGATTATTCTATTGAGCTCCCGACATTTCTCCGGCTTATTAAGTCCGCGAACATTCCAGCATGTTATCTTCATTAGTAAAAAATAGTAAGGTATTCATCACAATATCCTGGATAGTACTTGTTGGAGCAGTCTGGCTAGAGAGGTTTGTTGGGGCATGAGTTTGTTGAGACAGAATATCCTTGTTGGCAATGTTTGTTGTGGCCTGAGTTTGTTGAGGAATAATATCCTTGCTAGCGAGATTTGCTTGGACCTGAGTTCGTTGAGCTAGTGTGGATGGATCCGATGATATTGGAAGAGATGAAGTTCCTGACTTATGTTTCTCCTGTCCACTAGTACCATGGGAAACCTCTGTTGTAGAAGGCTCTGACATTATAGGTAGAGATAAAGTTTTGGAATTGTCCTTCGGTCCGCGGTGATTTCCTTGCGAGTCGGAATGCTCAATAGTTTTCGCCACCATCGGTGCTACTTAGAGAAGAATCACTTTGTTCTTGAGGCTTGGCGTGGTTGATAGACCTTTGTGGTTGGTTTTGGGGTTTCTCGACAAGCTCCATTTGCATGACCAAAAAAAAGGTAAGCAACGCCGACATCATCGTTGGCTTCGGGGTGAATATGAGACATGTACCTTCCGGTGTTCCCGTCAAGATCACGATAGAAAACCTCATTAGGAAGATCTTCATCGGAAGAAACCAGCACACATGCTCTTGCAAATGCTAATCTCGTTTGAAGCTGCTTTGTTGCTTTGTCGATGTAGAGTGGCTGTCCCAGTGCTGCATAACTTTGCAATAAAACGTCGACTCCAAAGATGTAGAGGCAGTCCTTGAAAGGATACCCATAAATGGAATAGACTGTAGGCTATCTAACTCCAAGCGGACATCGAGGAGACCAACGTCGTAGAATCATTGGATGACCATGGATAGTCCAGAATCCTTCGAGGATTATTTGCAAATCTTCTTGAGTATAGCTTGCAAACAAAGAATCCGTTCTCCAAAGATATGAAGATCAAATGACGATATTCCCCTATCGAGTTTTGATAAATGAGGATAGTGGGAAATAAGATGTTTTGAGACCTACCACATAGCCAACAATCGCCATAGACCATGTCTCAATAAGCTCTGCTGAATCAACAGTCTCAGATACAGACAATCTTCTTATCGACTGAACTTCGGAGTAAAGAATTCCAAGCTTAGATCTGGACTTCCAACCGGAGCCTTGAAGAGGCTAGTCCAAGGCCGAGGATCGCTGGAAATGAGCAGGCTGTCGCGATCTAGAGAGCGACCTGCTTCGATCTTTGGTTGGTCGAAGGAGTTTCTCTGGAAAGATATGTTGGAAGAGCAACTTGGGGGGGGGCGGTAGGGAGCCTTGCCATCGTTTCAACCCTCTTGCCACCATCGCCAGCCCTAGGGGCCATCGCTGCCATGTTTTGATCCCTCGGTCGCCGCTTCTGAAACGACGCCATTGGGAAAAAGCCACCGCTGCAGTATATTAGATCGCCCGCTATGGTACAGTCACCGTAGGGATTTATGGTTGCTGCTACAGTATCGTCGCCCTTTGGGGAGAAGCCGATGCTACGGAGATCTGGTCGCTGCTACAGTGTCGTCGCCCGCCGCTTCTGAGTATTGTCGCCCTAGGGAGATCGATCACCTCTACAGTGTCATCGCCCCTTCGCTCATGGGAGAAAGCCGACGCTGCAGGAGTTAGATCGCCTTTAGGGAGATATGGTTGTCGCTTCTGATGCCGTCGCCCTAGATCTGGGCGCCGCCGCTTCTGATGAGCGCCGCCCTTTGGGAGATCTGATCACCGCAACAGTGCCGTCGCCCTTCGCCTGTGGGAGAAAGCCAACGATGCAGGAGTCAGATCGTCCTAGGGACATCTGGTCGCCGCTATAGTACCGTCGCCCTAGATCTGGTCGCGGCTACAGTATCGCCGCCCGCCGCTACAGTATCGTCGCCCTAGCTCTAGCTAGTTCAGAGCAACGCATTATTGTCCACACAAGGAAGAAGTGTTTTTCTATTTTGATATGGATATGTTAGTCACTTGCTGAGCTCTTTATGCTCACCCCGTTTGTTGATAAATTTTTCAGGATAGCATATTGCTTGCTTAAATGTTAAGATTGGGCTGAGGCGGTGGAAAGTTTAGAAGATTTTGGGCAGATCTTTGTTAGCATATGTGTATTTGTTGTATAAGATACTCTGCATCTTATGAAATGTGACGATGAATCTAAACCTGTGGATTTTGTGTAAGATAAAGGATCCCTCATGTATAGGATTTTGGTATGTTAAGTTAAATTCGTGTAATGATATGATCTTATGGTAATCGTTGGTTTGGTGACTGCATAGACTTCCCCATTTGTGAATTTTATATTGTGGTTATTATTTTGATGAGTTGAGTTCTGATTGTATGAATTATCGAGTGATGTGTGGTATGTTTATGAATTGCACAGGGTTATGAATTTGTAGACTATAGAGGTGAAATTTTGATCTGAATGTTTTCTTAGTAACCTCAAATGTGTGCTTGGATCCTGGGTTAGTTATGATGAAAATTTTAAATATTATCGATATTTTGAGGGGCGTGACAAGTATAGCAGGGACGGTGCTGCCTCTCGCTTCGCTCGCTGTCCGCCGCTCACCGCTCAGCGAAAAATGGCCAGTTTTTGGGCAGTTCTTGTGTGCCGCGGCGACCGACGTGACCGGAGCAAAACGTCAGGCATCTCAGCACCCTGGAACCCCCCGGGTGGCACAGGGCAGGATGAGGCATTCGTATAGCAGGGATGGTGCTTCCTCTCGCTTCGCTCGCTATTCGTCGCTCGCTCGTTCACGAAAAATGGCCTGTTTTGTCCAGTTTTGGCCCATTTTTGGACCGTTTTTGCCAGTTTTTGGGTAGTTCTTGCATGCCACGGCGACTGACGTGAGCGGAGCAAAACACCAGCCATCTCAGCACACTAGAACCCCCCGGGTGGCAAGGACTGGATGGGACATTCGAATAGCAGGGACGGTGCTGCCTCTCACTTCGCTCGTTGTCTGCGACTCACCGCTCGATCGCTCTACCAAAAATGGCCAGTTTTGGCCCGTTTTTGGGCGGTTTTCGCCTGTTTTTGGTCAGTACTTTCGTGCTGCGGCGACCGACGTGCGCGGAGCAAAACGACAGCCACCTCAGCACCCTGGAACCCCCCGGGTGGCATAGGGCTAGATGAGGCATTCGTATAGCAGGGACAGTGCGGCCTCTCGCTTCGCTCGCTGTCCGCCGCTCGCCGCTCTCTCGCTCAGCGCAAAATGACCAGTTTTGGCCCGTTTTTGGGCAGTTTTGGCTAGTTTTTGGGCAGTTTTTGCAAGCCGCGTAGACTGACGTGAGCGGAGCAAAACGTAAGCCATCTCAGCATCCTGGAACCCCCCGGGTGGCACAGGGCTGGATGGGGGATTCGTATAGTAGGGACGGTGCTGCCTCTCGCTTTGCTCACTGTCCGCAGTTCGTCGCTCGCTTGCTCAGCCAAAAATGACTAGTTTTGGCTCGTTTTTGGGCTATTTTGGCCAGTTTTCGGGCAGTTCTTGCGTGTCGCGGCGACGGACGTGAGCGGAGCAAACCGTCAGCCAACTCAGCACCCTGGAACGCCCCGGGTGGCACAGGGCTCGATGGGGCATTCGTATAGCATGGACGGTGCTGCCACTAACTTCGCTCGCTGTCCGCCGCTCGCCGCTCGCTCTTTCAGCCAAAAATGGTCAGTTTTGGCCCGTTTATGGTCCGTATTGGCCAGTTTTTGGGCAGTTATTGCGTGTCGCGATGACCGACGTGAGCGGAGCGAACCTTCAGCCATCTCAGCACCCTGGAACCCCCCTGGTGGCACAGGGTTGTATGGGGCTTTCGTATAGCAGGGACGTTGCTACCTCTCGCTTCGCTCGCTGTCCGTCGCTCGCCGCTCGCTCCCTCAGCCAAAAATGGCCATTTTTGGACCATTTTTGGTTGGTTTTAGCCAGTTTTTGGGCACTACTTGCGTGCCACGGCGACCGATGTGAGCGGAGCAAAACGTCAGCCATATCAGCACCCTGGAACCCCCCCCGTGTGGCACAGGGCTGGATGGGGCATTCGTATAGCAAGGACGGTATGGCCACTAACTTCGCTCGCTGTCCGCCGCTCGCTTGCTCAGCCATCTCAGCCATCTGGAACCCCCCGGGAGGCAGTCCTTGCGTGCCGCGGCCGCGGCGACCGACGTGACGGAGCAAAACGTCAGCCATCTCAGCCATCTGGAACCCCCCGGGAGGCACAAGGCTGGATGGGGCATTCGTATAGCAGGGACGGTGCTGCCTCTCACTTCACTCACTGTCCGCCGCTCGCCCCTCGCTCGCTCAGCAAAAAATGGCCTGTTTTGGCCGTTTTTGGTCCGTTTTGGATAGTTTTTTGGCAGTTCTTGCGATACGCGTCGACCGACGTGAGCGGAGCAAAACGTCAGCCATCTCAGCACCCTGGAAACCCTCGAGTGGCACAGGGCTGGATGGGGCATTCATATAGCAGGGACGGTGATGCCTCTCGCTTCGCTCGCTGTCCGTCGCTCGCCGCTCGCTCCCTCAGCCAAAAATGGCCATTTTTGGACCGTTTTTGGTCGGTTTTGGCCAGTTTTTGGGCACTACTTGCGTGCCACGGCGATCGATGTGAGCGGAGCAAAACGTCAGCCATCTCAGTACCCTGGAACACCCCGTGTGGCACAGGGCAGGATGGGGCATTCGTATAGCAGGGACGGTGCGGCCTCTCGCTTCGCTCGCTGTCCGTCGCTCGCCGCTCTCTCGCTCAGCCAAAAATGACCAGTTTTGGCCCGTTTTTGGGCCGGTTTGGCTAGTTTTTGGGCAGTTCTTGCGAGCCGCGGCGACCGACGTGAGCGGAGCAAAACGTCAGCCAACTCAGCACCCTAGAAACCCCCGTTTGGCAGAGGGCTGGATGGGGCATTCATATAGCAGGGACGGTGCTGCCTCTCGCTTCGCACGCTATCCGCTACTCACCGCTCGCTCCATCAGCCAAAAATGGCCATTTTTGGCCCGTTTTTGGTCAGTTTTGGCCAGTTTTTTACAGTACTTGTGTGCCGCGGGGACCGACGTGAGCGGAGCAAAACGTCAGCCATCTCAGCACCCTGGAACCCCCCGGGCGGCACAGGGCTGGATGGGGCATTCGTATAGCAGGGACGGTGCGGCCTCTCGCTTTGCTCGCTATCCGCCGCTCGCCGCTCTCTCGCTCAGCCAAAAATGATCAGTTTTGGCCCGTTTTTGGGACGTTTTGGGTAGTTTTTGGGCAGTTCTTACGAGCCGCGTCGACCAATATGTGCGGAGCAAACCATAAGCTATCTCAGCACCCTGGAACCCCCCGGGTGGCAGAAGGCTGGATGGGGCATTCGTATAGCAGGGACGGTTCTGCCTCTCGCTTCGCTCGCTGTCCGCCATTCGCCGCTCGCTCGCTCAGTGAAAAATGGCCAATTTTAGCCTGTTTTTGGGTCGTTTTGGCCAATTTTTGGGCAATTCTTGCGTGCCGCGGGGACCGATGTGAGCGGAGCAAAACGTCAACCATCTCAGCACCCTGGAACCCCCCGGGTGGCACAGGGCTGGATTGGGCATTTGTATAGCAGGGACAGTGCTGCCTCTCGCTTCGTTCGTTGTCCGCCGTTCGCCGCTCGCTCGCTCAGCCAAAAATGGCAAGTTTTGGCCAATTTATGGGCAGTTCTTGCGTGCCGCGGCGACCGACGTGAGCGGAGCAAAACGTCAGCCATCTCAGCACCCTGGAACCCCCCGGGTGGCACAGGACTCAATGGGGCATTTGTATAGCATGGACGGTGCTGCCACTAACTTCGCTTACTGTCTGCCGCTCGCCGCTCGCTCGCTTAGCCAAAAATGTTCAGTTTTGGCCCCTTTTTGGTCTGTTTTGGCTAGTTTTTGGGCAATTATTGCGTGTCGCGGCGACCGACGTGAGCGGAGCGAACCGTCAGCCATCTCAGCACCCTGGACCCCCCTTGGTGGCACTGGGCTGTATGGGGCATTCGTATAGCAGGGACGGTGCTACCTCTCGCTTCGCTCACTGTTGCATACAAAGGGAGCATCGGTTAACATGATAGATACCTCTTCTTTTCATATTGTCTATTGTAGGTAGTTTATTGAGAAGGGCCTGCCATGTACATAAGGAATGTCTTTGTGATCCCGGTCGATCCCATGTCCAACTGCTTGGGACCCACTTGTTATTTCTTTGCCTAATTTGATTCCATGCAGATGTGGCACTAAATTTGCCATTGTCATGAGGCCAAATAAGTTTATCTGAAGAGTTGTTCGTGATAGGAATAGCTATAATAGTCGGCCAAAGTGATAACATTTTGGGAAATAGGATTAGGGAGACACAGTGTAAAAATTAGCAATGAACTCTAAACCTTCCAATCTTTGGGAGCCCCAGAGATCTTTTTCGTATTCTGTCACCATATAATTGAAATATACTCTTCCCATTCACCCAAGGATCATACCACATATTAGTACTAGTTCGTAAGAGATTGCATAGGAAATGTGTTTGATTAGCCAATTCCTTGCCTTTAAAATTCCTTTCCAAGTCTGCAGAGTGGTATGTTCTTGTTGAAATTTCCCAGATTGATTCTTTTGAAAGATACCTAGCAGAAACCCAAAGTGACCATAAGGAACATTTGTTTTGCAAAAGATCCCACAATTGCTGCACCGGACATGCTTGATTCCAATCTCTAGTATTTCTCAAGTTTAGCCCCCCTTCATCTTTTTCGGTTTTACAAATGCTATCCCAATTTACCATATGCATTGCCTTATCATTTGTGCCATTCCGGAAGAAGTTCATTAATAACCGTTCAATATCTTGGAGAAGTCCAGCAGGTAGAAGAAATGCATTACACCAATATATAGAGTAGGAGTGCAATAACCAAGCGGATGAGTTCGAAGTCGTCCCCGCTTTTGATAGAAACCTATTTTTTCCAAGAAGAAATTCTATTCTTTTTTTTTGCAAGATAGGCTGATGGTGGGTTTTGTGAATGCCTGTGGATATGAGCGGGAGACCCAAATAAGGAACTGCAAGCTTCCCTCACTAACCCCAAAGTTTGTGCAATAAAGACATTATCCTCAACGTAAGGGCTCATATATACTTTACTTTTTCGCATGATTTAAACGAAGTCCAGAAACCATACCAAAGTTATTCATAATAGTAGCCGGGTTCTTTCTTTGAAGTTGGTTCATTTTGGAGAAAAGATAAGTAAGTCATCTGCAAATGTTATATGTGATATATGAACAGAACCAAACAATGGGTACCTTAATGCTGCCATTTAAGACTGCGTGTTCCAACATACAGCTAAGTCCTTCCATCGCAATAGTAAAAGATATACGGAGAGAGTGGATCACCTTGTCGGATGCCATTCGTGCTCCCAAAAAAAAAAACCAATTGGTGAGCCATTAAAGAGTATCGAAAACTTTGGAGTTTCGGGCAAGATTGAATCCAATTAACCCATTTGTGTGGGAAGTTCATATCGAGGAGCATCTTATAGATAAACTTCCTATTAACTGAATCGAAGGCTTTCCGTAAATCAGCTTTAAAACATATTTTTGTCCCTCTTGCTTTTGAATGCAAATCTTTGACCAAGTCATTAGCAAGCAAAATGTTATGATGTATACTTCTCCCTTTGATGAAAGCAGCTTGGTTTGGGCTAATGATCTTGTGTATTACCTTTTGCATTCTATTTAGCCCGTTTTTGGTTCGTTTTGGCTTGTTTTTGGGCAATTCTTGATTGCCGCGGTGACCGATGTGAGCGGAGCAAAACGTCAACCATCTCAGCACCCTGGAACCCCCCGGGTGGCACAAGGCTGGATGAGGCATTTGTATAGCAGGGACGGTGCTGCCTCTCGCTTCGCTCGTTGTCCGCCGTTCGCCGCTCGCTCGCTCAGCATAAAATGGCAAGTTTTGGCCCGTTTTTAGGTTGTTTTGGCCCATTTTTTGGCAGTTCTTGCGTTTCGCGGCGACCAACGTATAGGGCATTCGTATAGCAGAGATGGTGCTACCTCTCGCTTCGCTCGCTGTCCGCCACTTGCCGCTCGCTCGCTCAGCCAAAAATGGCTAGTGTTGGCTCGTTTTTGGGCCGTTTTGGCCAATTTTTTGGCAGTTCTTGCATGCCGCGGCGACCGATGTGAGCGGAGCAAAACGTCAGCCATCTCAGCACCCTGGAACCCCCAGGGTGGCACAGGGCTGGATGGGGCATTCGTATAGTAGGGATGTTGCTGCCTATCGCTTCACTCGCTGTCCGCTGCTTGCCGCTCTCTCGCTCAGCCAAAAATGGCATGTTTTGGCCCGTTTTTGTGCTGTTTTTGCCAGTTTTTGGGCAGTTCTTGCGTGCCACGGCGACCGACGTGAGGGGAGCAAAACGTCAGCCATCTCACCTCCATGGAACCCCCCGGGTGGCACAGGGTTGGATGGTGCATTTGTAAAGCCGGGACGGTGCTGCCTCTCGCTTCACTCGCAGTCCGCCGCTCGCTCGCTCAGCCAAAATTTGCCTATTTTGGCTCGTTTTTTGTCCCTTTTCGCCAGTTTTTGGGCAGTTCTTGCGTGCCGCATCGACCGACGTGAGCGGAGCAAAACGTCAGCTGTCTCAGCACCCTGGAACCCCCCGTGTGGCACAGGGTTGGATGGGGCATTTGTATAGCCGGGACGGTGCTACCTCTCGCTTCGCTCGCTGTTCGCCGATCGCCGCTCGCTCGCTTAGCCAAAAATGGCCTATTTTGGCTCGTTTTTTATCTGTTTTCGCCAGTTTTTGGCCAGTACTAGCGTGTCGCGACGACCGACGTGAGCGGAGCGAACCGTCAGCCATCTCAGCACCCTAGAACCCCCCGGGTGGCACAGGGCAGGATGGGGCATTTGTATAGCATGGACGGTGCTACCTCTCACTTCGCTCGCTCTTCGCTCGCTCGCTCAGCCAAAGATGGCCCGTTTTGGCCCGTTTTTGGACCGTTTTGGCCTATTTTTGGGCAGTTCTTGCGTGCCGCGACGACTGACGTGAGCGGAGCAAAATGTCAGCCATCTCAGCACCCTGGAAGCCCTCGGGTGGCACAGGGAAGGATGGGGTATTCGTATAGCAGGGTCGGTGCTGCCTCTCGATTCGCTCGCTGTCCACTATTCGCCGCTCGCTCGCTCAACTAAAAATGCCCAGTTGTGGCCCGTTTCTAGACCATTTTGGCTGGTTTTTGGGCATTTCATGTGTACCGCGGCGACCGACGTGAGCGGAGCAAAACGTTCGCCATCTCAGCACCCTGGAACCCCCGGGTGGCACAGGGCTGGATGGGGCATTCGTATAGCAGGGACGGTGCTGCCTCTTGCTTCGCTCGTTGTCCGCCGCTCGCCACTCGCTCGCTCTGTGAAAAATGGACGGTTTTGGCCCATTTTTGGGCCGTTTTGGCTAGTTTTTTGGTAGTTCTTGCGTGCCGCGACGACCGACGTGAGCGTAGAAAACCGTCAACCATCTCAGCACCCTGGAACCACCCGGGTGGCACAAGGCTGGATGGGGCATTCGTATAGCATGGACGGTGCTGCCTCTCGCTTCGCTCGCTGTCCGTCGCTCGCCGCTCGCTCGCTCAGTGAAAAATGGCCAGTTTTGGCCCATTTTTGGGTCGTTTTGGCCAGTTTTTGGGTAGTTCTTGCGTGTCGCGGCGACTGACGTGAGCAGAGCAAAACGCTAGCCATCTCAGCACCCTAGAACCCCCCGGGTGGTACAAGGCTGGATGGGGCATTCATATAGCAGGGATGGTGCTGCCTCTCGCTTCGCTCGCTTTCCGCCGCTCGCTGCTCGCTCGCTCAACAAAAAATGGCCTATTTTGGCCCATTTTTGGTCCGTTTTCGCTAGTTTTTGGGCAGTTCTTCCGTGTCGCGGCGACCGACGTGAGCAGAGCAAAACGTAAGCCATCTCAGCACCCTGGAACCCTCCAGGTGGCGGAGGGCTAGTTGGGACATTCGTATTGCAGGGACGGTGCTGCCTCTCGCTTCGCTTGCTGTCCGCCATTCGCCGCTCGCTCGCTCAGTGAAATATGGCCAGTTTTGGCCCGTTTTGGCCCATTTATGGACCGTTTTGGCTAGTTTTTGGGCAGTTCTTTCGTGCCGCGGCGACCGACGTGAGCGGAGCAAAACATCAGCCATCTCAACACCCTGGAACCCCCCAGCAGGCAAGGGCTGGATGGGGCATTCGTATAGCTGGGACGGTGCTGCCTCTCGCTTCGCTCGCTCAGCCAAAAGTGGCCTATTTTGGCTCCTTTTTGGTTCATTTTCGCCAGTTTTTGGGCAGTTCTTGCGTGCCACGGCGACTGAAGTTAGCGGAGCAAAAGGTCTGCCATCTCAGCACCCTGGAACGCCCCAGGTGGCACAGGGCTGGATGGGACATTCGTATAGCAGGGGTGGTGCTGCCTCTCGCTTCGCTCGCTGTCCGCCGTTCGCCGCTCGCTCGCTCAGCCAAAAATGACAAGTTTTGGCCCATTTTTGGTCGGTTTTGGCCATTTTTGGGCAGTACTTGTGTGCCGCGGCGACTGACGTGAGCGGAGCAAAACGTCCGCCATCTCAGCACCCTGGAAACCCCCGGGTGGCACAGGGCTGGATGGGGCATTCGTATAGCAGGGACGGTGCTGCCTCTCGTTTCGCTCGCTGACCGTCGTTCGCCTGTCGCTCGCTCAGCCAAAATGACAAGTTTTGGCTAGTTTTTGGGCAGTTCTTGCGTGCCGCGGCGACCTATATGAGCTGAGCAAAACGTCAGCCATCTCAGCACCCTGGTACCCCCCGGGTGGCACAGGGCTCGATGGGGCATTCGTATAGCATGGACGGTGCTGCCACTAACTTCGCTCGCTGTCCGCCGCTCGCCGCTCGCTCGCTCAGCCAAAAATAGTCAGTTTTGGCCTGTTTTTGGTCCATTGTGGCCAGTTTTTGGGCAGTTATTGCGTGTCGCGGCGACCGACGTGAGCGGAGAGAACCGTCAGCCATCTCAGCACCGTGGAACCCCACTGGTGGCACATGGCTGTATGGGGCATTAGTATAGCAGGGCCTGTGCTACCTCTCTCTTCACTCGCTGTCCGCCGCTTGCTCGCTCAGCCAAAAATGGCCCGTTTTGGCCTGTTTTTTGGCCGTTTGAACCAGTTTTTGGGTAGTTCTTGCGTGCCGCGGCGACCGACGTGAGTGGAGTAAAACGTCAGCCATCTCACATCCTGGAACCCCCCGGGTGGCACATGGCTGGATGGGGCATTCATATAGCAGTGACGGTGCTGCCTCTCACTTCGCTCGCTGTCCGCCACTCGCCGCTCGCTCCCTCAGACAAAAATGGCCATTTTTGGCCCGATTTTGGTCGGTTTTGGCCAGTTTTTGGGCAGTACTTGTGTGCCGCGGTGTCACGCCCCTCAAAGATATCGATAATATTTAAAATTTTCATCATAACTAACCCAGGATCCAAGCACACATTTGAGGTCACTAAGAAAACATTCAGATCAAAATTTCACCTCTATAGTCTACAAATTCATAACCCTGTGCAATTCATAAACATACCACACATCACTCGATAATTCATACAATCAGAACTCAACTCATCAAAATGATAACCACAATATAAATTCACAAATGGGGAAGTCTATGCAGTCACCAAACCAACGATTACCATAAGATAATATCATTACACGAATATAACTTAACATACCAAAATCCTATACATGAGGGATCCTTTATCTTACACAAAATCCACAGGTTTAGATTCATCGTCACATTTCATAAGATGCAGAGTATCTTATACAACAAATACACACATGCTAACAAAGATCTGCCCAAAATCTTCTAAACTTTCCACCGCCTCAGCCCAATCTTAACATTTAAGCAAGCAATATGCTATCCTGAAATATTTATCAACAAACGGGGTGAGCATAAAGAGCTCAGCAAGTGACTAACATATCCATATCAAAATAGTACAACTTCCAAAGAGATACAGTTCCAAAATACAAGGCAGAATATACGATTTCCTAGACATAATATCATTAAGAGTAGAAACACAATTGTCCTTTCAATCTTACATATTTGGTTCTTTGATGATTGGGGCATAGAGTAATTGGAGCATATCAAGAATAAAGGAAACATATCGGACTTATCAATGGCATATAAAATGTTCCAAGCATATCAGCGGCATATGGAACATTTGAAGCAAAATCATCGATGAATGAAGCATTTTGAGCATATCAAAAAACAAATATCGTCAGAAGCTCAAACGTCGTCCTTGACGTTGCAATCATATCATTCTTATCCGAGCATGAGCGTAAACAACTCACCAAAACTCTGGATGTCATATCAAACATATAGAAGGTGTGGTGGGATCTCGGTCAGAATGTGATTCATCCATTTCTAAATGACCACTGACAAAAGTCTCCCCGCCTGGGAGATCCCTCCACCCACGTCTAGGTGAAGTCAAAGGGTCCGGCAGAGCATCACAGGCTCTAAGCACATACCCTTTACCATTTCTGGCAAAGGTCCATAATATCCCACAGAGCGGGACCCCACAGAGCAGGTAATAAGCGCATCCCACAGAGCGGGACCCCACGGAGCGGGTAATAAGCGCATACCCTTTACCATTTCTGGCAAAGGTCCAGACAATCCCACACACCAGAGTACAAGAGGGTAGTTTTAACAATAAGTAGCATATATCGGAAGCACACGCGGAACAACGAACGTGCATGTGCCTTTTTTTTTTGGTAAGTAAAAGTAAATTGATTATGTGTAAAGTTTCTACAAATAGCTTTATCTATACAAGTCATAGACAAAGCCATGTAACTCATAGAGTGCGAATGCGATAGTTATGACTACACATGTTGTAGACTATAACTCCTAATTATAATCAAAATAGAAAATGTTTATCCAGATATATCAAAATTTGGCATCATTCCCAAGATCTTTAGCTAATAGCAAAATTAAAATTGATAAAAATATATTTTTCTCTTTGGGTAAAGTGCTCCGTTTTGAGATCTTGCTCCATACAGGATCTTGAGTCTCTAATAATCTCTTTCAATAGCTGAGCATTGTTTGTGTGTTGACATTTAAAGATTACATTTACATCTCTCCTTCCACATCCACCAAATAGCGATCTGAAAGTAACCTTTGCCGGTTTGTGAGAGGACCTTTTCTTGAGAAACATTGCATGAGTTCGCCTAGTTCTTGGTGCAAGTTTGGGTTTGGCAGTCTATTGAGTTCAAATGTTTGGAGAATCTCCTTCCATATCCATTTTGTATAATCACAAGCAAAATAAAGGTGGTCAATGGGTTTCTTCTTGTTGCATACAAAGGGAGCATCGGTTAACATGATAGATACCTCTTCTTTTCATATTGTCTATTGTAGGTAGTTTATTGAGAAGGGCCTGCCATGTACATAAGGAATGTCTTTGTGATCCCGGTCGATCCCATGTCCAACTGCATGGGACCCACTTGTTATTTCTTTGCCTAATTTGATTCCATGCAGATGTGGCACTAAATTTGCCATTGTCATGAGGCCAAATAAGTTTATCTGAAGAGTTGTTCGTGATTGGAATAGCTATAATAGTCGGCCAAAGTGATAACATTTCTGGGGAAATAGGATTAGGGAGACACCAGGTACAGATTAGCAATGAACTGAAACCTTCCAATCTTTGGGAGCCAGAGATCTTTTTCGTATTCTGTCACCATATAATTGAAATATACTCTTCCCATTCACCCAAGGATCGTACCACATATTAGTACTAATTCCAGAAGAGATTGCATAGGAAATGTGTTTGATTAGCCAATTCCTTGCCTTTAAAATTCCTTTCCAAGCTGCAGAGTGGTATGTTCTTGTTGAAATTTCCCAGATTGATTCTTTTGAAAGATACCTAGCAGAAACCCAAAGTGACCATAAGGAACATTTGTTTTGCAAAAGATCCCACAATTGCTGCACCAGACATGCTTGATTCCAATCTCTAGTATTTCTCAAGTTTAGCCCCCCTTCATGTGCATGTGCCTTTTCGAAACAATACGAAACAAAGAACAAATCTCTCACAAATGTATTCAGATTTGGAATGAAATAAAAACAAGAGTGTACAAGAATTTTCAAGCAATTATATTTAGCTCAAATCCAATAAGAACCATATATCAATCTATATTCTGATGGAACAAATTTCATATGAAACAGGGTTCCCAACGTGGAGTTACCTTTGATTTGGTAACACAAGGTCAAAAACACAATCACTGTTTTGCAGAATTTACAGGGTCGGATTCAACAGATAATAGGGTAGGCAATTAAATTCTAAAATTTTCAAACTATATGTCAAAAGAAATATTTTCAAGTCTAGTTTCAAATAAAACCAGTTTGGTACAATTCAGAATTTTCAACAGGGAGTTATAGGCATTTTAGTATCGACAGGTCAGAAATCTTGAACCCTGTTTTACAGCGTCTATATGCTCAATTGAATCAGATGTTTGGGTAAGTATTCAGTGTCCAAAATCTACAAAATCAGTGTCAAAAGGAAGATATAAAAGTCTAATTTCAAACAAAATAGTTTCTGCCCGAATTCACATTTCGTACTAAAACTTATAGCTGAAACAGTGTATAGGGGTCAGTTTACCGAAAAAAAAACTTCAGAATCCATGGTTCTATGTCCAAAGAGAGGCATATCAGTTTCTAAATAGAAATCCTTCAATTTATTTTGATTCAACATAAAAACAGAGACTAAAAATTCTGTAGGATGGGGTTAGAACACTTTCCTTTGAGAATTTTGACCCGAAGTGAAAAGATTAACGCAAGAAACCTAAAACCCCAATTTCTTCTTCTTCTTCTTATTCTTTCTTTCTTTCTTTCTTTCTTTCTTTCTTTCTTTCTTTCTTTGATCACCCACGAGCTGCCCTCTCTGCTTCCTTAAGAACGAAGGCAGAGAGGCTTAAACGGTGAAGTTTGTATTTTTGTACATTTTACAGTTTAGTCCTTGGATTTATCATATTCACGATTTAGTCCTTAGGGTTTACATATAGGTCCTCAGATTCTTTCTTTTAACAAATCCTCCAACTCTTATGAATAAGTTCTCAGATTCATACTTTGACTTTTTATCAAATTTAAAATAGATACATACATTACAACTAGAAACTTATACGAAAATTCGGAAATGAGGGGTGTTACACGCGGCGACCAACGTGAGCGGAGCAAAACGTCAGCCATCTCAGCACCCTGGAAACCCCCGGGTGGCACAGGGCTGGATGTGGCATTCGTATAGCAGGGACAGTGAGGCCTCTCGCTTCGCTCGCTGTCCGCCGCTCGCCGCTCTCTCGCTCAGCCAAAAATGACAAGTTTTGGCCCGTTTTTTGGCCATTTTGGCTAGTTTTGGGGCAGTTAATTTGAGCCGCTTCGACCGAAGTGAGCGGAGCAAACCATAAGCCATCTCAGTACCCTGGAACCCCCCGGGTCCAACAGGGCTGGATGGGGCATTCGTATAGCAGGGATGGTGCTGCCTCTCGTTTCGCTCGCTGTCCGCCATTCGCCGCTCGCTCGCTAAGCCAAAAATGGCTAGTTTTGGCCCGTTTTTGGGCTGTGTTGGCCAGTTTTTGGGCAGTTCTTGCGTTCCGCGACGACCGACATGAGCGGAGCAAAACGTCAGCCAACTCACCACCCTGGAACCCCCCGGGTGGCAATAGGCTCGATGGGGCATTCTTATAGCATGGACGGTGCTGCCACTAACTTCGCTCGCTGTCCGCCGCTCGCTCGCTCAGCCAAAAATGGCCAGATTTGGCCCGTTTTTGGTTTGTTTTGGCCAGTTTTTGGGTAGTTATTGCGTGTCGCGGCGACCGACGTGAGCGGAGCGAACCGTCAGCAATCTCAGCACCCTGGAACCCCGTGGTGGCACAGGGCTATATGGGGCATTCGTATAGCAGGGACGGTGCTACCTCTCCCTTCGCTCGCTGTCCGCCGCTCGCCGCTCGCTCGCTCAGCCAAAAATGGCCCGTTTTTGGGCCGTTTTGGCCAGTTTATGGTCAGTTCTTGCGTGCCGCGGCGACTGACATGAGCGGAGCAAAACGTCAGCCATCTCAGCACCCTGGAACACCCCGGGTTGCACACGGCTGGATTTGGCATTTGTATAGCAGGGACGGTTCTGCCTATCACTGCGCTCGCTGTCCTCTGATCGCCGCTAGCTGGCTCAGCCAAAATTGACCAGTTTCTGCCGGTTTTTGGGCAGTTCTTGCGTGCCGCGACGACCGCCGTGAGCGGAGCAAAACGTCAGCCATCTCAGCACCCTGGAACCCACCGGGGGGCACAGGGCTAGACGGGGCATTCGTACAATCGGGACGGTTATGCCTCCAGCTTCGCTCACAGTCTGCCACCCGCCACTCGCTCGCTCAACTAAAAATGGCCAGTTTTGGCCCATTTTTTATCCATTTTGGGCAGTTTTTGGGTAGTTCTTGTGTGCCGCGGTGACCGACGTGAGCAGAGCAAAACGTCGGCCATAGTAGCACCTTGGAACCCTCCATGTGGCACAAGGCTGGATGGGGCATTCGTATAGCATGGACAGTGCTACCTCTCGCTTGGCTCGCTGTCAGCCGTTCGCCTCTCGCTCGCTCAACCAAAAATGGCCAGTTTTGGCAAATTTTTTGGCTGTTTTGGCTAGTTTTTGGGTAGTTCTTGCGTGTCGCGACGACCGATGTTAGCGGAGCAAAACGTCAGCCATCTCAGCTCCCTGGAACCCCCTGGGTGGCACAGGGCTAAATGGGGCATTCGTACAGCAAGCGCGGTGCTGCCTCTCGCTTCGCTCGCTGTCCGCCGCTCGCTGCTCGCTCGCTCAGCCAAAAATGGCTAGTTTTGGCCGGTGTTTGGGCCATTTTGGCAAGTTTTTGGGCAGTTCTTGCGTGCCACAATGACCGACGTGAGCGGAGCAAAACGTCAGGCATCTCAACACCCTGGAACCCCCCGGGTGGCACAGGGTTGGATGGGGCATTTGTATAGCCGGGACGGTGCTGCCTCTCGCTTCATTCGCTGTTCGCCGCTCGCCGCTCGCTCGCTTAGCCAAAAATGGCCTATTTTTGCCATTTTTGGTCCATTTTCGCCAGTTTTTGGGCAGTTCTTGCGTGCTGCGGCGACCGACGTGAACGGATAAAAACGTCAGCCATCTCAGCACCTTGGAACCCCCCGGGTGACAGAGGGCTGGATGGGGCATTCGTATAGCATGGACGGTGCTGCCTCTCGCTTCGCTCGCTGTCCGCTGCTCGACACTCGCTCGCTCAGCGAAATATGGCCAGTTTTAGCCCATTTTTGGACCGTTTTGACTAGTTTTTGGGCAGTTCATGCGTGCTGCGGTGACCAACGTGAGCGGAGCAAAACGGCAGCCATCTCAGCACCCTGGAACCCCCCGGGTGGCACAGGGCTGGATGGGGCATTGGTATAGCAAGGATGGTGTTGCCTCTCGCAACGCTCGCTGTCCGCCGCTCGCCGCTTGCTCGCTCAGCAAAAATGGCCAGTTCTGGCCCATTTTTGGGTCGTTTGGGCCAGTATTAGGGCAGTTCTTGCGTGCCGCAGCGACCGACGTGAGCGTAGCAAATCGTCAGTCATCTCAGCACCCTAGAACCCCCCGAGTGGCACAAGGCTGGAAGGGGCATTCGTATAGCATGGACAGTGCTGCCACTAACTTCGCTCGCTGTCCGCCGCTCGCTCGCTAAGCCAAAAATGGCCAGTTTTGGCTCGTTTTTTTTTTTTTTTGGTAAGTAAAAGTAAATTGATTGTGTAAAGTTTCTACAAATAGCTTTATCTATACAAGTCATAGACAAAGCCATGTAACTCATAGAGTGCGAATGCGATAGTTATGACTACACATGTTGTAGACTATAACTCCCTTTTAAAAGCCCTCTTAAACGGGTGCTCTAACCAACTGAGCTATGAAAGCTGGATAAACAACTAAGTTAATAAGCCCTCGTTTTTGGTCCGTTTTAGCCAATTTTTGGGCAGTTATTGCGTGTCGTGGTGACCGATGTGAGCACTGGTCTGGATGGGGCATTCGTATAGTAGGGACGGTGCTACCTCTCACTTCGCTCGCTCTCAGCCGGTCGCCGCTCGCTCGCTCAGCCAAAAATGGCCCGTTTTGGTCCGTTTTTCGGTCGTTTTGGCCAGTTTTTGGGCAATTCTTGCGTTTCGCGGTGCCTGATGTGAGCGGAGCAAAATGTCAGCCTTCTCAACACCCTGGAACCCCTCGGGTGGCATAGGGCTGGATGGGGCATTCGTATAGCAGGGACGGTGCTGCCTCTCGCTTCGCTCGCTGTCCTCCGGTCGATGCTAGCTCGCTCAGCCAAAAATGACTAGTTTTGGCCCGTTTTTGGGTCGTTTTGGCTAGTTTTTGGGCAGTTCTTGGGTACTGCGGCGACAGACGTGAGCGGAGCAAAACGTCAGCCATCTCAGCACCCTGGAACACCCCGGGTGGCACAGGGCTAGATGGGGCATTCGTATAGCATGGACAGTGCTGCCACTCACTTCACTCGCTGTCCGCCGCTCGCCGCTCGCTCGCTCAACCAAAAATGACTTGTTTTGGCCCTTTTTGGACCGTTTTGGCCAGTTTTTGGGTAGTTCTTGCGTGCCGCGGCGACCAATGTTAGCGGAGCAAATCGTCAGCCATATCAGCATCCTGGAACACCCCAGGTGGCACAGGGCTGAATGGGGCATTCATACAGCACGGGCGGTGTTGCCTCTCGCTTCGCTCGCTGTCCGCCGCTCGTCGCTCTCTCGCTCAGCAAAAAATAACCAGTTTTGGCCCCTTTTTGGGCTGTTTTTGCTAGTTTTTAGGCAGTTCTTGCGAGCCGTGACGACCGATGTGAGCAGAGCAAAACGTAAGTCATCTCAACACCCTGGAACCCCGCGGGTGGCACAAGGCTGGATGAGGCATTCGTATAGTAGGGACTGTGCTGCCTCTCACTTTGCTCGCTGTCCCCCGTTCGCCGCTCGCTCGATCAGCCAAAAATGGCCACTTTTGGGCCGTTTTGGCCAGTTTTTGGGCAGTTCTTGCGTGCCGCGGTGACCGTTGTTAGCGGAGCAAAATGTCAGCCATCTCCGCACCCTGGAACCCCCCGGGTGGTAAAGGGCTGGATGGGGCATTCGTATAGGAGGGACGGTGCTGCCTGTCACTTCGCACGCTGTCCGCCACTCGCCGCTCGCTCGCTCAGCCAAAAATGGCTAGTTTTGGCCCGTTTTTGGGCCGTTTTGCCCAGTTTTTGGGCAGTTCTTGCGTGCCGCGGTGACCGACGTAAGCGGAGCAAAACGTCAGCCATCTCAGCACCTTGGAACCCCCCAGTTGTCACAGGGCTGAATGGGGCATTCGTACAGTAGGGGCGGTGCTGCCTCTCGGTTCGCTCGCTGTCCGCCGCTTGCCTCTCTCTCGCTCAGCCAAAAATAACCAGTTTTGGCCCCTTTTTGTGCCGTTTTTGCTAGTTTTTAGACGGTTTTTGCAAGCCGCGACGATCGACGTGAGCGGAGCAAAACGTAAGCCATCTCAGCACCCTGGAACCCCGCGGGTGGCACAGGGCTGGATGAGGCATTTGTATAGCGGGGACTGTGCTATCTCTCGCTTCGCTCGCCGTCCCCCGTTGCTCGCTCGCTCTGCCAAAAATGGCTAGTTTTGGCCCGTTTTGGCAAGTTTTTTGGCAGTTCTTGCGTGCCGCGGCGACCGATGTTAGCGGAGCAAAATGTCAGCCATCTCCGCACCCTAGAACCCCCTGGGTGGTACAGGGCTGGATGGGGCATTTGTATAGGAGGGATGGTGCTGCCTGTCGCTTCGCTCGCTGTCCGCCACTCGTCGCTCGCTTGCTTTGCCAAAAATGGCATGTTTTGGCCCATTTTTGGGTCGTTTTGGCCAGTTTTTGGGCAGTTCTTGCATGCCGCGGCGACCGACGTAAACGGAGAAAAACGTCAGCCATCTCAGCACCCTTGAAACCCCCGGATGGCACAGGGCTAGATGGGGCATTCGTATAGCATGGACGGTGCTGCTACTCGCTTCGCTCACTGTCCGCCGCTTGTCGCTCGCTCGCTCAACCAAAAATGACCAGTTTTCGCCCTTTTTGGGCCGTTTTGGCCAGTTTTTGGGTAGTTCTTGCGTGCCGCGGTGACCGATGTTAGCAGAGCAAAACGTCAGCCATCTCAGCACCCTGGAACCCCCCAAGTGGCACAGGGCTGAATACGACTTTCGTACAGCAGGGGCGGTGCTGCCTCTCGCTTCGCTCGCTGTCCGCCGCTCGCCGCTCTTTTGCTCAGCCAAAAATAACCAGTTTTGGCCCCTTTTTAGGCCGTTTTTTCTAGTTTTTAGGCAGTTCTTGTGAGCCGCGATGACCGACGTGAGTGGAGCAAAACGTAAGCCATCTCAGCACTCTGGAACCCCCCGGGAGGCGCAGGGCTGGATGAGGCATTCGTATAGCAGGGACTGTGCTGCCTCTCGCTTCGCTCGCTGTCCCCCGTTCACCGCTCGCTCGCTCAGCCAAAAATGGCCAGTTTTGGCCTGTTTTTGGGTCGTTTTGGCCAGTTTTTGGGCAGTTCTTGCGTGCCACGGCGACCGATGTTAGCGATGCAAAATGTCAGCCATCTCCGCACCCTGGAACCCCCCGGGTCGTACAGGGCTGGATGGGGCATTCGTATAGGAGGGATGGTGCTGCCTGTCGCTTCGCTTGCTGTCCGCCACTCGTCGCTCGCTCGCTCAGCCAAAAATGACTAGTTTTGGCCCGTTTTTGGGCCGTTTTGGCCAGTTTTTGGGCAGTTCTTGCGTGCCGCGGGGACCGACGTAAGCGGAGCAAAACGTCAGCCATCTCAGCACTCTGGAACCCCCCGGGTGGCACAGGGCTGGATGGGGCATTCGTATAGCATGGACGGTGCTGCCACTCGCTTCGCTCGCTGTCCGTCGCTCGTCGCTCGCTCGCTCTGTCAAGCTCCCTCAAAAATATCCATAATATTTAAAACTCACGAAAACAAATCAATCCAGGATCCAAACACACATTAGACGTCACTAAGAAAACATATAGAACAAAATTTCACCTCTACAGTCTACAATTTAAAAACCCTGTGCAGTTCATAAACATACCACGCATCACTCGAAATTTCATACGATCTGAACTCCTCTCATCAAAATAATAACCCAAGTATAAATTCACTAGTGAGGAAATCTAAGCAGTCACCAAACCAACGTTTACCATAAGTCATGTCATTACACAAATTTAACTTAACATTCCAAAATCCTAAACATAAGAGATCCTTTAACATACACAAAATCCACAAGTTTGGTTTCATCCTCAACATTTGATTAGATACAGAGTGGCTCACACAACAAGTACATATATGCTAATAAAGATCTGCCCAAAATCTTCTAACTTTCTACTGCCTCGGCCCCATCTTAACATTTAAGCAAGCGATATGCTATCCTGAAAAATTTATACAACAACGGGGTGAGCATAAAGAGCTCAGCAAGTGACTAACATATCCATGTCAAAAGAGGACAATTTCCAAAGAGATAAAGTTTCGAAATGCAAGGCAGAACATACGAATTCATAGACGTAATATCATTAAGTGCAGAATCACAATTGTCATTTCAATCATACATAATTGGTTCATAACAGAAGGGGCATAGAGTAATTGGAGCATATCAATGACAAATGAAACAAAATCGGAGCTTATCAATGGCATATGGAATGTCTCGGAACATATCAATGGCGTATGGAACATTTCGAAGCATATCAACAATGAATGAACCAGTTCGAAGCATATCAATAACAAATACCGAACAGAAGCTCAAACGTCGTCTTTGACATTGCATTCATATCATTCTTATCCAAAGCATCAACAGAAACACATAACCAAAGCTCTGGATATCATATCAAACATACAGAAGGTGTAGTGGGTCCACAGACAGAATGTGATTCATCCATTTCTGAATGACCACCAGACAGAAGTCTCTCACGTCTGGGAGCTCCATCCACCCACGTCTAGGTGAAGCCAGTGGGGGCCGACAGAGCATCGCAGGCTCTAAACACATACCCTTTACCGTTTCTAGCAAAGGTCCACATAAATCCCACAAACACCAGAGTACAAGAGGGCAGTTTGATCAATAAGTAGCATATATCGGAAGCACACACGGAACAACAAAACGTACATGTGCCTTTACGAGACAATACGATGCAAGCAACAATTTTCTCACTAATGTATTCAGATTTAGAATGAAATGAAAGCAAGGGTATACCGGGATTCCAAGCAATCATATTTAGCTCAATTCATATAAGAAGGTTAGATGAATTTAATTTCCAAAGGAATGAAACAGAATACGCGAAATCGACCGAAGCTCGATTTCTGACAGAATTTCAGTGGCACATAGAACAAATACTTCAGATTATCAATTATGCTCCAATATCCTTAAGAAAGCTGTTGTTGAAAGATATATCAATCTGTTTTCTGTTGAAACAAGTTTCGTATGAATCATGGTTTCCAACAAGGAGTTACCTTTGATTTGGTAACGCAACGTCAAAAACACAATCACTGTTTTGCAGAAATACATAGGGTCGGATTCAACAGATAATAGGGTAGGCATTTGAATTCCAAAATTTTCAAACTATATGTCCAAAGAAAGGTTTTCAAGTCTAGTTTCGGATGAAGGCAGCTTGGTAGAATTTAGAATTTCCATCAGGAACTTATAAGTATTTTATTTTTTTTTGGTAAGTAAAAGTAAATTGATTATGTGTAAAGTTTCTACAAATAGCTTTATCTATACAAGTCATAGACAAAGCCATGTAACTCATAGAGTGCGAATGCGATAGTTATGACTACACATGTTGTAGACTATAACTCCTAATTATAATCAAAATAGAAAATGTTTATCCAGATATATCAAAATTTGGCATCATTCCCAAGATCTTTAGCTAATAGCAAAATTAAAATTGATAAAAATATATTTTTCTCTTTGGGTAAAGTGCTCCGTTTTGAGATCTTGCTCCATACAGGATCTTGAGTCTCTAATAATCTCTTTCAATAGCTGAGCATTGTTTGTGTGTTGACATTTAAAGATTCTGTTACATCTCTCCTTCCACATCCACCAAAACAGCGATCCGAAAGTAACCTTTGCCGGTTGTGTGAGAGGACCTTTTCTTGAGAAACATTCGTGAGTTAAGCCTAGTTCTTGGTGCAAGTTTGGTTCATGCAGTCTATTGAGTTCAAATCATTTGGAGAGATAAATTCATTCATCTTAAGGTAGAGGATAAAAAGAATGGTTGTCAATTCAATTTCTTTGGTATATATGCTTCAAACAAGTATGCAAGAAAGAAATACTCTTTTGGTCCGACCCGACTAATATTGTAAATAGCTGTCTCAATGTACCTTGGATTGTTCTTGGAGACTTTAATACTGTTCGGGTACACAAATGAAAAATAGGGTGGTAGACAACTTTCAGAAAGCCGACTTCAAAAGTTCAATGATTACATTGACACCTTTGCAGCATTGTTTGATATGAAATCTGTGGGTAATTGGCTCTCTGGAGTAATCAAGGGTGCTGCTAACAGAAAAATAATGGCTCGACTTGATAGGTGTTTGATTAATCATGAATGGTTAACAGTTTACCCAGATTCACTTCTTGAGTATGGTGCTCCTTTGTTTTCTGACCATTCTTTAATGTATATACACGCAGAAAAAGCGACACCAAGAGGCAAGAAACCGTTTAGATTCTTTAACATGTGGAGTACTCATCCTCAATTTCTTGATGTTATCAGATCTGCTTGGAATGTTAATGTGCATGGATCCCCCCCTTATATCTTATGTCAAAAGCTCAAAGCCTGTAAAGCAGCACTAAAGGAGTGGAATACAAATATCTTTGGCAATATTAACACCAGAGTTCAACTTTGCAGAAAGGAACTAATGTCTTTGCTATTCATGTGGAGCCGACTAGAAAACTTGATTCAGAAGCTATTTCAATCCTCAATGCCCCAATTACAGATGACGAAAATGTATGTGTTGTCTTTAAGTCACCAAAGCACAAAAGCCCAGGTCCAGATGGATTTCCAGCTGAATTTTACCAAACTGCTTGGTCTATTATTGGAAATGATGTGATCAAGGCTTGCCAACATTTTTTCTCTTCAGGTCATATTCTTAGAGAGATGAATTGCACTTTTATTTCTTTAATTCCGAAGAATGCAGGGGCTGATTCACTAGAGAACTATCGACCCATATCATTATGCAGGGGCTGATACGGTTAATAGCCCTTCGAGTAGCAATTGAAGCATAGAAAAATTTTGTATTGGAATCCCCTAGCGTAAGCCAATGTTGTCGAGACTTCTGCTTTGCAAAACTTTCCTCCTGTTTTAAGGCTTGCATGAAGTTATTTCTAGCTTCTGCCTCTTTGTAGATAATATTTTCATCATTTGGCTGAAGTTGCAGCTCATGTTGCAAAGACATTAGTTCCTTTTCGCAAAGTTGAACTCTGGTGTTAATATTGCCAAAGGTATTTGTATTCCACTCCTTTAGTGCTACTTTACAGGGCTTTGAGCTTTTGACATAAGATATAGGGGGGGATCCATGCACATTAACATTCCAAGCAGATCGATAACATCAAGAAATTGAGGATGAGTACTCCACATGTTAAAGAATCTAAACGGTTTTTGCCTCTTGGTGTCGCTTTTTTCTGCGTGTATATACATTAAAGAATGGTCAAAAAAAACAAAGGAGCACCATACTCAAGAAGTGAATCTGGGTAAACCTGTTAACCATTCATGATTAATCAAACACCTATCAAGTCGAGCCATTATTTTTTCTGTTAGCAAAGACCTTGATTACTCCGGAGAGCCAATTACCCACAGATTTCATATCAAACAATGCTGCAAGGTGTCAATGTAATCATTGAACTTTTGAAGTCTGGCTTTCGAAAAGTTGTCTACCACCCTTTTTTTCATTTTGTGTACCGAACAGTATTAAAGTCTCCAAGAACAATCCAAGGTACATTGAGACAGCCATTTACAATATTAGTCGTCGGACCAAAGAGTATTTCTTTCTTGCATCTTGTTTTGAAGCATATATACCGATGAAATTGAATTGATGACCATTCTTTTTATCCTCTACCTTAAGATGAATGAATTGATCAAGAGAGAAATAAACCAAGAATTAATAGAGTTAGGATGCCATAAGACCCATATTCTACCAAAAGTGTCATTTGAATCATTGGTAAACAGTTTAAGCGTCGGCCATATTAAATTCTTTTGAGCTTGAACGCGATTGTTTAATTTTTGTTTCCACTAGAATAACAATATCACATCGGCGGACTTGATTATTCTATTGAGCTCCGACATTTCTCCGGCTTATTAAGTCCATGAACATTCCAAAGATGTTATCTTCATTAGTAAAAGATAGTAAGGTATTCATCCTCGACTTTGGATGGATTGTACCATCCTTTTTCTTATCTTTCGGTTTTGTATTTTCCTCCGCACAATATCCTTACCTTTTATGGCTTTATTCCTATATTTATCCACTTCATCTACAGCTTGCAGATTTTTAAACTTTAAAATACCTTGAATCATGTGGTCTTGATTGGCAGGGGTTTGTTGAAGCTCGATAAGATTGTTGCATCACAATATCCCGGATAGTACTTGTTGGAGCAGATCGGCTAGAGAGGTTTGTTGGAGCATGAGTTTGTTGAGACAGAATATCCTTGTTGGTAATGTTTGTTATTGTCTCGAGTTTGTTGAGGAATAATATCCTTGCTAGCAAGATTTTCTTTGGACCGAGTTCGTTGATCTAGTGTGGATGGATCCGATGATATTGGAAGAGATGAAGTTCGACTTATGTTTCTCCGTCCACTAGTATCATGGGAAACCTCTGTTGTGGAAGGCTCGACATTATAGGTATGAGATAAAGTTTTGGAATTGTCCTTCGTCCATGGTGCTTTCCTTTTGCGAGTCGGAATGCTCAATAGTTTTGCCACCATCGGTCTTTGCTGCCATTAGAGAAGAATCACTTTGTTCTTTGAGGGGCTTGACGTGGTCGATAGACCTTTGTGGTTGGATTTGGGGTTTCTTGACAAGCTCCATTTGGATGACCAAAAGATAAGCAACGCCGACATCGTTGTGGCTTCCGGAATATGAGACATGTACCTTCCGAAAGTGTTCCCGTCAAGATCACGATAGAAAACCTCATTAGGAAGATCTTCATCGGAAGAAACCAGCACACATGCTCGTGCAAATGCTAATCTAAATCGAAAGCTGCTGTTGCTTTGTCGATGTAGAGTGGCTGTCCCCAGTGCTGCATAACTTTGCAATAAAACGTCGACTCAAAGATGTAGAGGCAGTCCTTGAAAGGATACCCATAATGGAATAGACAGTAGGCTATCTAACTCCAAACGGACATCGGAGACCAACGTCAGAGAATCATTGGATGACCGCGGATAGTCCGAATCCTTCGAGGATTGGCTGCAAATCTTCTTGAGTATAGCTTGCAAACAAAGAATCCGTTCTCCAAAGATATGAAGATCAAATGACGATATTCCCCATCGAAGTTTTGATAAATGAGGATAGTGGGAAATAAGATGTTCGAGACCTACCACATAGCCAACAATCGCCATAGACCATGTCTCAATAAGCTCTGCTGAATCAACAGTCAGATACAAGCAACCTTCTTATCACCTGAACACGGAGTAAAGAATTCCAAGCTTAGATCTGGACTTCCAACTGGAGCCTTGAAGAGGCTAGTCCAAGGCCGAGGATCGCTGGAAATGAGAGCAGTTGTCATGATCTAGAGCGCCGACACGCTTCGATCTTTGGTTGGTCGAAGGAGTTTCGCTCCGGAAAAGATATGTTGGAAGAGCAACTTGGGGGTAGCGGTAGGGAGCCTTGCCATCGTTTCAACCCCTCGCCACCATCGCCAGCCCTAGGGCCATCGCTGCCATGTTTGATCCCCTCGGTCGCCGCTTCTACGTAAACGGCGCCATTGGGAAAAGCCCCGTTTAGTATATTAGATCGCCGCTATGGTACCGTCACCCTAGGGATTTATGGTTGCGGCTCTGATCGTCGCCCTTGGGGAGAAGCCGACGCCACAGAGATCTGGTCGTTGCTACGATGTCGTCGCCGCCACCACTACAGATCTTGTCGTCCTTGGGAGATCTGATCACCTACTGATTGTCGCCGCCCTTCTCTCGTGGGAGAAAGCCGACGCCGCAGGAGTTAGATCGCTTTAGGGAGATATGGTTGTCGCTTCTGACAGCACCGCCGCCCCTAGATCTGGGCCGCCCTTCTGATGGCCGCCCTTGGGAGATCTGATCACCGCCAGTTAAATCATGCGAAAAGTAAAGTATATATGAGCCCTTACGTTGAGGATAATGTCTTTATTGCACAAACTTTGGGGTTAGTGAGGGAAGCTTGCGGTTCCTTATTTGGGTCTCCCGCTCATATCCACAGGCATCAAAAAAAAAACCTTTGTCAGCCTATCTTGCAAAAAAAAATAAAGAATAGAATTTCTTCTTGGAAAAATAGGTTTCTATCAAAAGCGGGACGATTTCGAACTCATCCGTTCGGTATTGCACTCCTACTCTATATATTGGTGTAATGCATTTCTTCTACCTTTGGACTTCTCCAAGATATTGAGCGGTTATTAATGAACTTCTTCCGAATGGCACAAATGAAAAGGCAATGCATATGGTAAATTGGGATAGCATTTTGCAAACCGAAAGATGAAGGGGGTCTAAATTTGAGAAATACTAGAGATTGGAATCAAGCATGTCTGTGCAGCAATTGTGGGATCTTTTTGCAAAACAAATGTTCCTTATGGTCACATTGGGTTTCTGCTAGGTATCTTTCAAAAGAATCAATCTGGGAAATTTCAACAAGAACATACCACTCTGCAGCTTGGAAAGGAATTTTAAAGGCAAGGAATTGGCTAATCAAACACATTTCCTATGCAATCTCTTTGGAACTAGTACTAATATGTGGTACGATCCTTGGGTGAATGGGAAGAGTATATTTCAATTATATGGTGACAGAATCTGAAAAGATCTCGGGGCTCTCAAAGATTGGAAGGTTTCGAAGTTCATTGCTAGCGGTGCACTGGTGTCTCCCTAATCCTATTTCTCCGAAATGTTATCACTTTGGCCGACTATTATAGTTATTCCAATCACGAACAACTCTTCAGGATAAACTTATTTGGCCTCATGACAATGGCAAATTTAGTGCCACATCTGCATGGAATCAAATTAGGCAAAGAAATAACAAGTGGGTCCCAAGCAGTTGGACATGGGATCGACCCGGGATCACAAAGACATTCCTTATGTACATGGCAGGCCCTTCTCAATAAACTACCTACAATAGACAATATGAAAAGAAGAGGTATCTATCATGTTAACCGATGCTCCCTTTGTATGCAACAAGAAGAAAGCTGTTGACCACCTTTATTTTGCTTGTGATTATACAAAATGGATATGGAAGGAGATTCTCCAGTGATTTGAACTCAATAGACTGCCGCAACCAAACTTGCACCAAGAACTAGGGCGAACTCATGCAATGTTTCTCAAGAAAAGGGCCTCTCACACAACCGGCAAAGGTTACTTTCGGATCGCTATTTGGTGGATGTGGAAGGAGAGATGTAACAGAATCTTTAAATGTCAACACACAAACAATGCACAGCTATTGAAAGAGATTATTAGAGACTCAAGATCCTGTATGGAGCAAGATCTCAAAACGGAGCACTTTACCCAAAGAGAAAAATATATTTTTATCAATTTTAATTTTGCTATTAGCTAAAGATCTTGGGAATGATGCCAAATTTTGATATATCTTGATAAACATTTTCTATTTTGATTATAATTAGGAGTTATAGTCTACAACATGTGTAGTCATAACTATCGCATTATTGTGTGCCGCTGTGACCGACGTGAGCGGAGAAAAACGTCAGCCATCTCAACACCCTGGAAACCCCCAGGTGTCACAGGGCTGGATAAGGCATTCGTATAGTTGGGAGGGTGCTGCTTCTCTCCTCGCTCGCTTAGCCAAAAATGGCCAATTTTAGCCCATTTTTGTGCCGTTTTCGTCAGTTTTTGGGCAGTTCTTGCGTGCCGCGGCGATCAACGCGAGCGGAGCAAAACATCAGCCATCTGAGCACCATGGAACCCCCCGGGTGGCACAGGGTTGGAAGGGGCATTTGTATAGCCGGGACGGTGCTGCCTCTCGCTTCGCATGCTGTCCGCCACTCGCTCGCTCAACCAAAAATGGCCTGTTTTGGCCCGTTTTTGGTCTATTTTCGCCAGTTTTTGGGCAGTTCTTGCATGCCGCAGCGAACGATGTGAGCGGAGCAAAACGTCAGCCATCTCAGCATCCTGGAACCCCCCGAGTGTCACAGGGCTTGATGGGGCATTCGTATAGCAGGGACGGTGCTGCCTCTCGCTTCGCTCGCTGCTCACTCATTCAGCGAAAAATGTCCAGTTTTGGCCAATTTTTGGATGATTTTGGCCAGTTTTTTAGCAGATCATACGTCTAAAGGAAAATTCGGAAAGATCAGAACTTAGAAACTCGTTCGTAAAAGCGCAGAGGGCAGTAGCTATGTAGGAGGTTTGCAGTAATGATAAAGTGCTCAAAGTAAAAGCAAACCAGAGATTTAGAGTGGTTCGGTTAGTCTTGACCTACTCCACTTTTGGCTTCCTCCACCTACGAGGTCACCGACGTCAACTAAAGGCCTTCCTTCAATAGGCGAAGGCCAACTGCCCTTTTACAGTTTCACTCCTTTTGACGGGCTCAGGAGACAACCCTTACCGAACCTTTCTCTCCTCTCTTTACAACTCAAAACTTGAAGAACAGAGGGAGGAGAACTTTAGGACTTTTACAACAATTTTGAGCTCTAAGAATCACAGAAAAGATCAAGATTTCGGTGTATATCTCTGTCTTTTCAGTGCTGAATGGGTGGGGTATTTATAGTTCCCAACCCAATTCAAATTTGGAGCTCAAAACGATCAAATCTCGGAATTCCGGGATTAGGCGGTTGCACCTCCTGACTGGAGAGGTTGCACCGCCTGGCAGAGCTCGAAGACTGAGCCCAGGCGGTTGCAGCTCTCTGTTAGGGGCGGTTGCACCGCCTGAGTCTGGCTCAATGATTGAGCCCCAGGCGGTGCCACCTCCTGACTGAGGCGGTTGCACCTCCTGCCAGAGCTCGAAGACCAAGCTCAGGCGGTGCTACCTCTCTGTCAGGGGAGGTTGCACCGCCTAGTCTCGCTCGGAGACTGAGCCCAGGCGGTGCCACCTCCTGCCTGGGGCGGTTGCACCACCCAGCTTCGCTGGGAGATCCTCTCCTGGGCGGTGCCACCTCCAACCCTGGCGGTGCCACCTCTTACACTATTTCAGCTCACTTGGTTTGGCTCCAAACTTGGCCCAAACCAGTCTGAACTAGGGCCTAATTGGCCCCTACTTGGGTTATAGGATTAACACCTAATCCTAACCCTAACATGCTAACTATGAATTTAAAGACATTTTCTAAGCTATTACAAAGTCCGCAAGTCAAGACTTCTTCTGGCGAGCTTCCGGCAAACTTCCGGCGGTCTTTCGATGAACTCTCGGAAACCATTCTGCGGACTTCCGGCAAGCTCCTAGACTTCACGATTTGATCTTAGTGAGTTCCAACGAGCTTCTTTGGCAAGCTCCGATCTTTCTCGGCGAGCTCCGTGAACTTCCAACGACCCTTCCGGCGAGCTTCCGAAAAACCCTTCTCGGCTAGTTCCGGTAGCATTCCCGACGAACCTTCGGACTTCTGTCGAACTCTCAAACTTGCAAAAACTCCTTCGAGCTTGACTCCGACACTTTGTTTCGCTTTATATCTTCATCATTATCATAGTTAATCCTGCACAATTAAAACAAAATTCGATCGAGACAATTAATCCTAAGCAATTAACTAAGTTGTCCGGCATGTCATTGGTCCCTCGATGCTTCGTCCGATTCTTCGGCGCATCGTCCTCTGCTGCAGCCTATTGCCCAATCGGCCAGTTGACTCTGCAAATCCGATATCCTTGGCACAATACCTGCTCTTCTTGGCCCGATGCCCGAGTCCACGGCCCGAAGCCTTGTGTCGATACGTTGACTGATCCACCGGCCCGACGTCCAATCTTCTGACATGTTCCTTCGGCACAACATGATTTTCCTGCTTTAATTGTCTCATCCTAATCGAAGCATCCTGCATCACTCAAACCGCAGATTAAATCATAAACATATATCAAGTAGTTTCATCATCAAAATATGAGATTCAACAGCCACTAACTTCGCTCGCTGTCCGCCGCTCGCCGCTCGCTCGGTCAGCCAAAAATGGTCAGTTTAGGCCCGTTTTTGGTCAGTATTTGCCAGTTTTTGGGCAGTTATATTGCGTGTCGCGACGACCGACGTGAGCGGAGCGAACCTTCAGCCATCTCAGCACCCTGGAACCCCCCTGGTGGCACAGGGCTGTATGGGGCTTTCGTATAGCAGGGACGGTGCTACTTCTCGCTTCACTCGTTGTCCACCGCTCGTCGCTCGTTTGCTAAGCCAAAAATGGCCAGTTTTGGCCAGTTTTTGGGCCATTTTGGCTAGTTTTTAGGCAGTTCTTGCATGCCGTGGCGACCGACGTGACGGAGCAAAACGTCAGCCATCTCAGCACTCTGGAACCCCCCGGGAGGCACAGGGCTGGATGGGGCATTCGTATAGCAGGGACGGTGCTGCCTCTCTCTTCGCTCACTGTCCGCCACTCGCCGCTCGCTCGCTAAGCAAAAAATGGCCTGTTTTGGCCCTTTTTTGGTCTGTTTTGGCTAGTTTTTGGGCAGTTCTTGCAAGCCGCGGCAACCTACGTGAGCGGAGCAATATGTCAGCCATCTCAGCACCCTAGAAACCCCCGAGTGGCACAGGGCTGGATGGGGCATTCATATAGCAGGGACGGTGCTGCCTCTCGCTTCGCTCGCTGTCCGCTGCTCGCCGCTCGCTCCCTCAGCCAAAAATGGCCATTTTTGGACCGTTTTTGGTCGGTTTTGGCCAGTTTTTGGGCACTACTTACGTGTCGCGGCGATCGATGTGAGCGGAGCAAAACGTCAGCCATCTCAGCACCCTGGAACCCCCCGGGTGGCACAGGGCTGGATGGGGCATTTGGATAGCAGGGACGGTGCGGCCTCTCACTTCGCTCGCTGTCCGCCGCTCGCCGCTCTCTCGCTCAGCCAAAAATGACCAGTTTTGGCCCGTTTTTGGGCCGTTTTGGCTAGTTTTTGGGCAGTTCTTACGAGTCGCGTCGACCGATATGAGCTGAGCAAACCATAAGCTATCTCAGCACCCTGGAACTACCCGGGTGGCACAGGGCTGGATGGGCATTCGTATAGCAGGGATGGTGTTGCCTCTCGGTTCGCTCGCCGTTCGCCGTTAGCCGCTCGCTCGCTCAGCCAAAAATGGCCAGTTTTTGCCTTTTTTAGGCTGTTTTGGCCAGTTTTTGGGCAGTTCTTGCGTGTCGCGGCGACCGACGTGAGTGGAGCAAAATGTCAGCAATCTCAGCACCCTGGAACCCCCCGGGTGGCACAGGGCTAGATGGGGCATTTGTATAGCCGGGACGGTGCTGCCTCTCGCTTCGCTCGCTGTCCGCTGCTCGCTCGCTCAGCCAAAAATGGCCTGTTTTGGCCCGTTTTTGGTCCGTTTTCTCGAGTTTTTGGGCAGTTCTTGCGTGCCGCGGCAACTGACGTTAGTGGAGCAAAACGTCAGTCATCTCAGCACCCTGGAACCCCCCGGGTGGCAGAAGGCTGGATGGGGCATTCGTATAGCAGGGACGGTGCTGCCACTCGCTTCGCTCGATGTCCGCCACTCGCCGCTCGCTCGCTCAGCGAAAAATGGCCAGTTTTTGCCCTTTTTGGATTGTTTTGGCCAGCTTTTGGGCAGTTCATGCGTGCCGCGGTGACCGACGTGAGCGGAGAAAAACGTCAACCATCTCAGCACCCTGGAACCCCCCGGGTGGCAGATGGCTGGATGGGGCATTGGTATAGTAGGGACGGTGCTACCTCTCGCTTCGCTCGTTGTCCGTCGTTCGCCGCTCGCTCACTCAACCAAAAATGGCAAGTTTTGGTCCTTTTTAGGCTGTTTTGGCTAGTTCTTGCGTGTCGCGGCGACCGATGTGAGCGGAGCAAAATATCAGCCATCTCAGTACCCTGGAACCCCCCGGGTGGCACAGGGCTCGATGGGGCATTCGTATAGCTTGGACGGCGCTGCCACTAACTTCACTTACTGTCCGCCGCTCGCCGCACGCTCGCTAAGCCAAAAATGTTCAGTTTGTCCCGTTTTTGGTCTCTTTTGGCCAGTTTTTGGGCAGTTATTGCGTGTCGCGGCGACCGACGTGAGCGGAGCGAACCGTCAGCCATCTCAGCACCCTGGAACCCCCCTGGTGGCACAGGGCTGTATGGGGCATTCATATAGCAGGGACGACGCTACCTCTCACTTCGCTCACTGTCCACCGTTCGCCGCTCGCTCGCTCAGCCAAAAATGGCCCGTTTTGGCCTGTTTTTGGGCCGTTTTGGCTAGTTTTTGGGCAGTTCTTTGAGCCGCATTGACCAACGTGAGCGGAGCAAAACGTAAGCCATCTCAGCACCCTGGAATCCCCTGAGTGGCACAGGGCTGGATGGGGCATTCGTATAGCATGCCACGGTGACCGACGTGATGGAGTATAACGTCAGCCATCTCAGCACTCTGGAACCCCCCCGGAGGCACAGGGCTAGATGGGGCGTTCATATAGCAGGGACGGTGTGCCTCTCGCTTCGCTCGCTGTTCGTCGTTCGCCGCTCAGTCGCTTGGCCAAAAATGGCCTGTTTTGGCACGTTTTTGGTCCGTTTTGGCTAGTTTTTGGCCAGTTCTTGCGAGCCGCGGCAACCGACGTGAGCGGAGCAAAACTTCAGGCATCTCAGCACCCTGGAACCCACCGGGTGGCACAGGGCTGGATGGGGCAATCATATAGCAGGGTCGGTGCTGCCTCTCGCTTCGCTCGCTCTCCGCCGCTCGCAGCTCACTCCCTCAGCCAAAAATGGCCATTTTTGGACCGTCTTTGGTCGGTTTTGGCCAGTTTTTGGGTAGTACTTGCGTGTTGCGGCAACCGATGTGAGTGGAGCGAAACGACAGCCATCTCAGCACCCTGGAACCCTTCGGGTGGCATAGGGCTGGATGGGGCATTCGTATAGCTGGGACGATGCGGCCTCTCGCTTTGCTCACGGTCCGCCGCTCGACGTGAGCGAAGCAAAACGTAAGCCATCTCAGCACCCTGGAACCCCCCCCGGGTGGCATAGGGCTGGATGGGGTATTCGTATAGCAGGGACGGTGCTGCCTCTCGCTTCGCTCGATGTCCGCCGTGTGCCGCTCGCTCGCTCATCCAAAAATGGCCAGTTTTGGCTCGTTTTTGCGCTGTTATGGCCTGTTTTTAGGCAGTTCTTGCATGCCGCGGCAACCGACGTGAGCGGAGCAAAACGTCAGCCATCTCAGCACCTTGGAACCCACCGGGCAGCACAGGGCTCGATGGGGCATTCGTATAGCATGGACGGTGCTGCCACTTACTTCGCTCGCTATCCGCCGCTCGCCGCTCGCCGCTCGCTCGCTCAGCCAAAAATGGTTAGTTTTGGCCCGTTTTTGGTCCGTTTTGCCCAGTTTTTGGGCAGTTATGCGTGTCGTGGCGACCGACGTGAGTGGAGCAAAACATCTGCCATCTCAGCACCCTGGAATCCCCCGGGTGGCACAGGGCTGGATGGGGCATTCGTATAGCAGGGATGGTGCTGCCTCTCGCTTCGCTCGTTGTCCGACGCTCGCTCGCTTAGCGAAAAATGGCCAGTTTTGGCCCATTTTTGGGCCGTTTTGGCCAGTTTTTGGAGAGTTCTTGCGCGCCGCGACAACCGACGTGAGCGTACCAAAACGTCAACCATCTCAGCACCCTGGAACCCCCCGGGTGGCACAAGGATGGATGGGGCATTCGTATAGCATGGACGGTGCTGCCTCTCGCTTCGCTCGCTGTCTGCCGCTCGTCGCTCGCTCGCTCAGTGAAAAATGGCTAGTTTTGGTCCATTTTTGGGCTGTTTTTTCCAGTTTTTGGGTAGTTCTTGTGTGCCGCGGTGACCGACGTGAGCAGAGCAAAACGCCAGCCATCTCAGCACCCTAGAACCCCCCGGGTGATACAAGGCTGGATGGGGCATTCACATAGCAAGGACGGTGCTGCCTCTCGCTTCGCTCGCTTTCCGCCGCTCGCTGCTCGTTCGCTCAACCAAAAATGGCCCATTTTGGCCCATTTTTTGTCCGTTTTCGCCAGTTTTTGGGCAGTTCTTCCATGCCGCAGCGACCGACGTGAGCAGAGCAAAATGTATGCCATCTTAGCACCCTGGAACCCTCCGGGTGGCGGAGGGCTGGATGGGGCATACGTATAGCAGGGACGGTGCTGCCTCTCGCTTCGCTTGCTGTCCGCCATTCGCCGCTCGCTCGCTCAGTGAAATATGGCCACTTTTGGCCAGTTTTTGGGCAACTGTTTCGTGCCACGGCGACCGACGTGAGCGGAGCAAAACATCAGCCATCTCAGCACCATCGAACCCCCCGGCTGGCAACGGCTGGATGGGGCATTCGTATAGCCTGGACGATGCTGCCACTCGCTTTGCTCGCTGTCCGCCGCTCGCTAGTTCAGCCAAAAATGGCATGTTTTGGCCCGTTTTTGGTCTGTTTTCACCAGTTTTTGGGCAGTTCTTGCGTGCCACGACGACTGACGTTAGCGGACAAAAGGTCAGCCATCTCAGCACCCTGAAACCCCCCGGGTGGCACAGGGCTGGATGGGGCATTCGTATAGCAGGGACGGTGCTGCCTCTCGCTTCGCTCGCTGTCCGCTGTTCGCCGCTCGCTCACTCAGCGAAAAATGGCAAGTTTTGGACCATTTTTGGGCTGTTTTGGCTAGTTTTTTGGCAGTTCTTGCGAGCCGCGGTGACCGACGTGAGCGGAGCAAAACGTCAGCCATCTCAGCACCCTGGAAAACCCCAGGTGGCACAGGGCTGGATGGGGCATTCATATAGCAGGGACGGTGCTGCCTCTCGCTTCGCACGTTGTCCGTCGATCGCTGCTCACACCCTCAGCCAAAAATGTCCATTTTTGGCCCGTTTTTGGTCGGTTTTGGCCATTTTTGGGCAGTACTTGTGTGCCGCGACGACCGACATGAGCGGAGCAAAACGTCAGCCATCTCAGCACCCTGGAACCCCCCGGGTGGCACAGGGCTAGATGGGGCATTCGTATAGCAGGGACGGTGCGGCCTCTTGTTTCGCTAGCTGTCTGCCGTTCGCCGCTCGCTCGCTCAGCCAAAAATGACAAGTTTTGGCCCGTTTTTGGGCTGTTTTGGCCAGTTTTTGGGCAGTTCTTGCGTGCCGCGGTGACCGACGTGAACGGAGCAAAATGTCAGCCATCTAAGCACCCTGGAACCCCCCAGGTGGCACAGTGCTTGATGGGGCATTCGTATAGCATGGACGGTGCTGCCACTAACTTCGCTCGCTGTCCGCTGCTCACCGCTCGCTCGCTCAGCCAAAAATAGTCAGTTTTGGCCCATTTTGGTTTCATTTTGGCCAGTTTTTGGGCAGTTATTGTGTGTCGCGGCGACCGACGTGAGCAGAGTGAACCGTCAGCCATCTCAGCACCCTGGAACCCCGCCGGAGTGAACCGTATAGCAGGGACTGTGCTACCTCTCGCTTTACTTGCAGTCCGCCGCTCGCTCGCTCAGCCAAAAATAGCCCGTTTTGGCCTTTTTTGGGCCGTTTTGACTAATTTTTAGGCAGTTCTTGAGCGCCGCGGCGACCGACGTGAGTGGAGTAAAACGTCAGCCATCTCACACCCTGGAACCCCCCGAGTGGCACATGGCTGGATGGGGCATTCATATAGCAGTGACGGTGCTGCCTCTCGCCTCGCTCGCTGTCCGCCACTCGCCGCTCGCTCCCTCAGCCAAAAATGGCCATTTTTGGCCTGTTTTTGGTCGGTTTTGGCCAGTACTTGTGTGCCGCGGTGACCGACGTGAGCGGAGCAAAACGTCAGCCATCTCAGCACCCTGGAACCCCCCGGGTATCACAGGGCTGGATGGGGTATTCGTATTGCAGGGACGGTGAGGCCTCTCGCTTCGCTCGCTGTCCGCCGCTCGCCGCTCTCTCGCTCAGCCAAAAATGACAAGTTTTGGCCCTTTTTTGGCCGTTTTGGCTATTTTTTGGGCAATTCTTGCGAGCTGCGTCGACCGATGTGAGCGGAGCAAACCATAAGCCTTCTCAGCACCCTGGAACCCCCCGGGTGGCACAGGGCTGGATGGGGCATTCGTATAGCAGTGACGGTGCAGAGCAAAACGTCAGCCATCTCAGCACCCTGGAACCCCCCGGGTGGCACAAGGCTCGATGGGACATTCGTATAGCAAGGATGGTGCAGCCACTAACTTCGCTCGCTCGCTCGCCGCTCGCCGCTTGCTCGCTCAGCCAAAAATGGCCAGTTTTGGCCCGTTTTTGCTCCGTTTTGGCCAGTTTTAGGGCAGTTATTGCGTGTCGCGGCGACCGACGTGAGCGGAGCGAACCGTCAGCAATCTCAGCACCTTGGAACCCCCCGGGTGGCACAGGGCTATATGGAGCATTCGTATAGCAGGGACGGTGCTACCTCTCCCTTTGCTCGCTGTCCGCCGCTCGCCGCTCGCTCGCTCAGCCAAAAATGGCCCGTTTTTGGGCCATTTTGGCCAGTTTATGGGCAGTTCTTGCGTGTCGCGGCGACTGACGTGAGCGAATTAAAATGTCAGCCATTTCAGCACCCTGGAACACCCCGAGTGGCACAGGGCTGGATTAGGCATTCGTATAGCTGGGACGGTGCTGCCTATCACTGCGCTCACTGTCCTCCGCTCGCCGCTAGCTGGCTCAGCCAAAAATGACCAGTTTCTACCCGTTTTTGGGCAGTTCATGCATGCCGCGGCGACCGATGTGAGCGGAGCAAAACGTCAGCCATCTCAGCACCCTGGAACCCCCCGGGTGGCACAGGGCTGGACGGGGCATTCGTACAGCCGGGACGGTGCTGCCTCTAGCTTCGCTCGCAGTCCGCCACCTGCCACTCGTTCGCTCAACTAAAAATGGCCAGTTTTGGCCCATTTTTTGTCTGTTTTGGCCATTTTGAGTTGTTCTTGTGTGCCGTGATGACCGACGTGAGCAGAGCAAAACGTCAGCCATCTCAGCACGTCGGAACCCTCCGGGTGGCACAAGGCTGGATGGGGCATTCGTATAACAGGGACAGTGCTACCACTCGCTTCGCTCGCTGTCAGTCGTTCGCCGCTCGCTTGCTCAACCAAAAATGACCAGTTTTTGCAAATTTTTTGGCTGTTTTGGCCAGTTTTTGGGTAGTTTTTGTGTGGCACGGCGACCGATGTTAGCGGAGTACAACGTCAGCCATCTCAGCTCCCTGGAACCCCCTGGGTGGCAACGGGCTGAATGGGGCATTCGTACAGCACGGGCTGTGCTGCCTCTCGCTTTTCTCGCTGTCCGCCGCTCGCCGCTCGCTCGCTCAGCCAAAAATTGCCAGTTTTGGAGTCATTTTGGCAAGTTTTTGGGCAGTTCTTGCATGCCGCGATGACCGACGTGAGCGGAGCAAAACGTCAGCCATCTCAGCACCCTGGAACCCCCCGGGTGACAGAGGGCTGGATGGGGCATTCGTATAGTAGGGACGGAGCTGCCTCTCGCTTCGCTCGTTGTCCGCCGCTCGCCAGTATTAGGGCAGTTCTTGCGTGCCGCGGTGACCGACGTGAGCGTAGCAAATCGTCAGCCATCTCGACACCCTGGAACCCCCCGGGTGGCACAAGGTTGGATGAGGTATTCGTATAGCATGGACGGTGCTGCCACTAACTTCGCTCGCTGTCCGCCGCTCGCCGCTCGCTCGCTAAGCCAAAAATGGCCAGTTTTGGCCCGTTTTTGGTCCGTTTTGGCCAGTTTTGGCCCGTTTTTGGTCCGTTTTGGTCAGTTTTTGGGCAGTTATTGCGTGTCGTGGCGACCGATGTAAACGGAGTGAACCTTCAGCCATCTCAGCACCCTGGAACCCTCCGAGTGGCACAGGTCTAGATCGGGCATTCGTATAGCTGGGACGGTGCTACCTCTCGCTTCGCTCGCTCTCGGCCGGTCGCCGCTCGCTCGCTCAGCCAAAAATCGCCCGTTTTTGGGTCATTTTGGCCAGTTTTTGGGCAATTCTTGCGTGTCGCATTGCCTGACGTGAGCGGAGCAAAATGTCAGCCTTCTCAGCACCCTGGAACCCCTCGGGTGGCACAGGGCTGGATGGGGCATTCGTATAGCAAGGACGGTGCTGCCTCTCGCTTCGCTCGCTGTCCTCCGGTTGATGCTAGCTCACTCAGCCAAAAATGACTAGTTTGGGCCCGTTTTTGGGTCGTTTTGGCCAGTTTTTGGGCAGTTCTTGCGTACCACGGCGACCGCCGCTCGTCCCTCGCTCGTTCAACCAAAAATGACTTGTTTTGACCCTTTTTGGACCGTTTTGGCCAGTTTTTTGGTAGTTCTTGCATGTCGCAGCGTCCGATGTTAGCGGAGCAAAACGTCAGCCATATCAGCATCCTGGAACCCCCAGGTGGCATAGGGCTGAATGGGGCATTCATACAGCAGGGGCAGTGCTGCCTCTTGCTTCGCTCGCTGTCCGTCGCTCGCCGCTCTCTCGCTCAGCCAAAAATAACCAGTTTTGGCCCCTATTTGGGTCGTTTTTGCTAGTTTTTAGGTAGTTCTTGCGAGCTGCGATGACCGACGTGAGCGGAGCAAAACGTAAGCCAACTCAGGACCCTGGAACCCCCCGGGTGGCACAAGGCTGGATGAGGCAATCGTATAGGAGGGAAGGTGCTGCCTGTCGCTTCGCTCGCTGTCCGCCACTCGCCGCTCGCTCACTCATCCATAAATGGCCAGTTTTGGCTAGTTTTTGGGCAGTTCTTGCGTGCCGCGGTGACCGATGTTAGCGGAGCAAAATGTCAGCCATCTCCGCACCCTGGAACCCCCCGGGTGGTACAGGACTGGATGGGGCATTTGTATAGGAGGGATGGTGCTGCCTGTCGCTTTGCTCGTTGTCCGCCACTCGCCGCTCGCTCGCTCTGCCAAAAATGGCTTTTTTTGGCCTGTTTTTTGGCCGTTTTGGCCAGTTTTTGGGCAGTTCTTGCGTTCCGCGGCGACCAACTTAAGCAGAGAAAAACGTCAGCCATCTCAGCACCCTGGAAACACCCTGGTGGCACAGGGCTAGATGGGGCATTCGTATAGCATGGACGGTGTGGCCATTCGCTTAGCTCATTATCCGTCGCTCGCTCGCTCAGCCAAAAATGGCCAGTTTTGGCCCGTTTTTGGGCTGTGTTGGCCAGTTTTTGGGCAGTTCTTGCGTGCCGCGGCGACCGACGTAAGGGGAGCAAAACGTCAACCATCTCAGCACCCTGGAACCCCCCAGGTGTCACAGGGCTAAATGGGGCATTCGTACAGAAGGGGCGGTGCTGCCTCTCGCTTCACTCGCTGTTCGTCGCTTGCCTCTCTCTCGCTCAGCCAAAAATAACCAGTTTTGGCCCCTTTTGTGTCATTTTTACTAGTTTTTAGGCAGTTTTTGTGAGCCGCGACGACCGACGTGAGCGGAGCAAAACGTAAGCCATCTCAGCACCCTGGAACCCCTCGGGTGGCACATGGCTGGATGAGGCATTTGTATAGCAGGGACTGTGCTGCCTCTCGCTTCGCTCGCCGTCCCCCGTTCGCCGCTCGCTCGCTCAGCCAAAAATGGCCAGTTTTGGCCCGTTTTGGCCAGTTTTTGGGCAGTTCTTGTGTGCCGCGGCGACCGATGTTAGCAGAGCAAAATGTCAGCCATCTCTGCACCCTAGAACCCCCTGGGTGGTACAGGGCTGGATGGGGCATTTGTATAGGAGGGATGGTGCTGCCTATCGCTTCGCTCGCTATCCGTCACTCGCCGCTCGCTTGCTCTTCCAAAAATGGCTTGTTTTGGCCCGTTTTTGGGCCGTTTTGGCCATTTTTGGGCAGTTCTTGCATGCCGCGGCGACCGACGTAAGCGGAGAAAAACGTCAGCCATCTCAGCACCCTTGAAACCCCCGGGTGGCACAGGGCTAGATGGGGCATTCGTATAGAATGGACGGTGTTGCCTCTCGCTTCGCTCACTGTCCACCGCTCACCGCTCACTCGCTCAACCAAAAATGACCAGTTTTGGCCCTTTTTGGGTCGTTTTGGCCAGTTTTTGGGTAGTTCTTGCGTGCCGCGGCAATCAATGTTAGCAGAGCAAAACGTCATCCATCTCAGCACCCTGGAACCCCCCAAGTGGCACAGGGCTGAATACGACATTCATACAGTAGGGGCGATGCTGCCTCTCGCTTTGCTCGCTGTCCACCACTCGCCGCTCTCTCGCTCAGCCAAAAATAACTAGTTTTGGCCCATTTTTGGGCAGTTCTTGTGTACCGCGGCGACCGCCGCTCGTCGCTCGCTCGCTCAACCAAAAATGACTTGTTTTGACCCTTTTTGGGCCGTTTTGGCCAGTTTTTGGGTAGTTCTTGCGTGTCGCAGCGACCGATGTTAGCGGAGCAAAACGTCAGCCATATCAGCATCCTGGAACCCCCCAGGTGGCACAGGGCTGAATGGGGCATTCATACAGCAGGGGCGGTGCTGCCTCTTGCTTCGCTCGCTGTCCGTCGCTCGCCGCTCTCTCGCTCAGCCAAAAATAACCAGTTTTGGCCCCTATTTGGGTCGTTTTTGCTAGTTTTTAGGCAGTTCTTGCGAGCTGCGATTACCGACGTGAGCGGAGCAAAACGTAAGCCAACTCAGGACCCTGGAACCCCCTGGGTGGCACAAGGCTGGATGAGGCAATCGTATAGGAGGGAAGGTGCTGCCTGTCGCTTCGCTCGCTGTCCGCCACTCGCCGCTCGCTCACTCATCCATAAATGGCCAGTTTTGGCTAGTTTTTGGGCAGTTCTTGCGTGCCGCGGTGACCGATGTTAGCGGAGCAAAATGTCAGCCATCTCCGCACCCTGGAACCCCCCGGGTGGTACAGGACTGGATGGGGCATTTGTATAGGAGGGATGGTGCTGCACTCGTCGCTTTGTTTCGTTGTCCGCCACTTTCGCCTTTTCGCTTCGCTCTGCCAAAAATGACTTTTTTTGGCCTATTTTTTTGGCCGTTTTGGCCAGTTTTTGGGCTGTTCTTGCGTTCCGCGGCGACCAACTTAAGCAGAGAAAAACGTCAGCCATCTCAGCACCCTGGAAACCCCCTGGTGGCACAGGGCTAGATGGGGCATTTTTTTTTTTTGGTAAGTAAAGGTAAATTGATTATGTGTAAAGTTTCTACAAATAGCTTTATCTATACAAGTCATAGACAAAGCCGTGTAACTCATAGAGTGCGAATGCGATAGTTATGACTACACATGTTGTAGACTATAACTCCTAATTATAATCAAAATAGAAAATGTTTATCCAGATATATCAAAATTTGGCATCATTCTCAAGATCTTTAGCTAATAGCAAAATTAAAATTGATAAAAATATATTTTTCTCTTTGGGTAAAGTGCTCCGTTTTGAGATCTTGCTCCATACAGGATCTTGAGTCTCTAATAATCTCTTTCAATAGCTGAGCATTGTTTGTGTGTTGACATTTAAAGATTCTGTTACATCTCTCCTTCCACATCCACCAAATAGCGCATCTGAAAGTAACCTTTGCCAGTTGTGTGAGAGGCCCTTTTCTTGAGAAACATTGCATGAGTTCGCCTAGTTCTTGGTGCAAGTTTGGTTGTGGCAGTCTATTGAGTTCAAATCGCTGGAGAATCTCCTTCCATATCCATTTTGTATAATCACAAGCAAAATAAAGGTGGTCAACAGTTTCTTCTTGTTGCATACAAAGGGAGCATCGGTTAACATGATAGATACCTCTTCTTTTCATATTGTCTATTGTAGGTAGTTTATTGAGAAGGGCCTGCCATGTACATAAGGAATGTCTTTGTGATCCCAGTCGATCCCATGTCCAACTGCTTGGGACCCACTTGTTATTTCTTTGCCTAATTTGATTCCATGCAGATGTGGCACTAAATTTGCCATTGTCATGAGGCCAAATAAGTTTATCTGAAGAGTTGTTCGTGATTGGAATAACTATAATAGTCGGCCAAAGTGATAACATTTAGGAGAAATAGAATTAGGGGACACACCAAAACCGTTAGCAATGAACCTCGAAACCTTCCAATCTTTGGGAGCCCAGAGATCTTTTCAGTATTCTGTCACCATATAATTGAAATATACTCTTCCCATTCACCCAAGGATCGTACCACATATTACTAACTAGTTCGGAAGAGATTGCATAGGAAATGTGTTTGATTAGCCAATTCCTTGCCTTTAAAATTCCTTTCCAAGTCTGCAGAGTGGTATGTTCTTGTTGAAATTTCCCAGATTGATTCTTTTTTGAAAGATACCTAGCAGAAACCCAATGTGACCATAAGGAACATTTGTTTTGCAAAAGATCCCACAATTGCTGCACCGGACATGCTTGATTCCAATCTCTAGTATTTCTCAAGTTTAGCCCCCTTCATCTTTGGTTTTGCAAATGCTATCCCAATTTACCATATGCATTGCCTTATCATTTGTGCCATTCGTAAGAAGTTCATTAATAACCGTTCAATATCTTGGAGAAGTCCAGCAGGTAGAAGAAATGCATTACACCAATATATAGAGTAGGAGTGCAATACCGAAACGGATGAGTTCGAAGTCGCCTCCGCTTTTGATAGAAACCTATTTTTCCAAGAAGAAATTCTATTCCTTATTTTTTTTGCAAGATAGGTCGAGTGGGTTTTGTGAATGCCTCGTGGATATGAGCGGGAGACCCAAATAAGGAACTGGCAAGCTTCCCTCACTAACCCCCAAAGTTTGTGCAATAAAGACATTATCCTCAACGTAAGGGCTCATATATACTTTACTTTTTCGTATGATTTAATCAAGTCCCAGAAACCATACCAAAGTCGTTCATAATAGTAGCCAGGTTCTTTCTTGAAGTTGGTTCATTTTGGAGAAAGATAAGTAAGTCATCCGCAAATGTTATATGTGATATATGAAACAGAACCAAAGAATGGGTACCTTAATGCTGCCATTTAAGACTGCGTGTTCCAACATACAGCTAAGTCCTTCCATCGCAATAGTAAAAAGATACGGAGAGAGTGGATCACCTTGTCGGATGCCATTCGTGCTCCCAAAAAAATCAATTGGTGACCCATTAAAGAGTATCGAAAACTTTGGAGTTTCCAGGCAAGATTGAATCCAATTAACCCATTGCTGTGGGAAGTTCATATCGAGGAGCATCTTATAGATAAACTTCCTATTAACTGAATCGAAGGCTTTCCGTAAATCAGCTTTAAAACATATTTTTGTCCCTCTTGCTTTTGAATGCAAATCTTTGACCAAGTCATTAGCAAGCAAAATGTTATGATGTATACTTCTCCCTTTGATGAAAGCAGCTTGGTTTGGGCTAATGATCTTGTGTATTACCTTTTGCATTCTATTTGCCAATACTTTGGAGATGATCTTGTAAATAAAGTTGCATAATGATATGGGTCGATAGTTCTCTAGTGAATCAGCCCCTGCATTCTTGAATTAAGGAAATAAAAGTGCAATTCATCTCTAAGAATATGACCTGAAGAGAAAAAAATGTTGGCAAGCCTTGATCACATCATTTCCAATAATTGACCAAGCAGTTTGGTAAAATTCATTTGGAAATCCATACGGACTGGGCTTTTGTGCTTTGGTGACTTAAAGACAACACATACAATTTTCATCATCTGTAATTGGGGCATTGAGGATTGAAATAGCTTCGAATCAAGTTTTTCGGTCGGCTCCACGAATGTTATTAGGTTTCCTAGCTTGATTGAGTAAGGAATAAAAAAATTGCTCTGTGTGTGCTTTAACCTCATCCAACTTCTCAATAAGATTATCGTCTTTGTCTCTGCATTTTCTGATACGGTTAATAGCTCTTCGAGTAGCAATTGAAGCATAGAAAAATTTTGGATTGGAATCCCCTAAGCGTAAGCCAATGTTGTCGAGACTTCGCTTTGCAAAACTTTCCTCCTGTTTTAAGGCTTGCATGAAGTTATTTCTGGCTTCGCCTCTTTGTAGATAATATTTTCATCATTTGGTGAAGTTGCAGCTCATTTTGCAAAGACATTAGTTCCTTTCTGCAAAGTTGAACTCTGGTGTTAATATTGCCAAAGGTATTTGTATTCCACTCCTTTAGTGTTTTTTACGGGCTTTGAGCTTTTGACATAAGATGTGGGGGGGGATCCATGCACATTAACATTCCAAGCAGATCTGATAACATCAAGAAATTGAGGATTAGTACTCCACATGTTAAAGAATCTAAACGGTTTCTTGCCTCTTAGTGTCGCTTTTTTTGCGTGTATATACATTAAAGAATGGTCAGAAAACAAAGGAGCACCATACTCAAGAAGTGAATCTGGGTAAACTGTTAACCATTCATGATTAATCAAACACCTATCAAGTCGAGTCATTATTTTTCTGTTAGTAGCACCTTGATTACTCCAGGAGAGCCAATTACCCACAGATTTCATATCAAACAACGCTGCAGGTGTCAATGTAATCATTGAACTTTTTGAAGCTGGCTTTCGAAAGTTGCCTACCACCCTTTTTTTTTCATTTGTGTACCGAACAGTATTAAAGTCTCCAAGAACAATCCAAGGTACATTGAGACAGCCATTTACAATATTAGTCGAGGTCGGACCAAAGAGTATTTCTTTCTTGCATCTTTGTTTGAAGCATATATACCAAAGTGAAATTGAATTGACGGCCATTCTTTTTATCCTCTACCTTAAGATGAATAAATTGATCAAGATCAGAAATAAACCAAGCATTAATAGAGTTAGGATGCCATAAGACCCATATTCTACCAAAAGTGTCATTTGAATCATTGGAAAACAGTTCTGCGTCGGCCATATTAAATTCTTTTTGAGCTTGAACGCAGCGATTGTTTAATTTTTGTTTCCACTAGGATAACAATATCACATCTTGCGCAGACTTGATTATTCTATTGAGCTCCCGACATTTCTCCGGCTTATTAAGTCCATGAACATTCCAAGCATGTTATCTTCATTAGTAAAAGATAGTAAGGTATTCATCCTACGACTTTGGATGGATTGTACCATCCTTTTTCTTATCTTTCGGTTTTGTATTTTCCTCCCGCACAATATCCTTACCTTTTTATGGCTTTATTCCTATATTTATCCACTTCGTCTACAGCTTGCAGATTTTTAAACTTTAAAATACCTTGAATCATGTGGTCTTGATTGGCAGGGTTTGTTGAAGCTCGATAAGATTGTTGCATCACAATATCCTGGATAGTACTTGTTGGAGCGGTCGGCTAGAGAGGTTTGTTAGAGCATGAGTTTGTTGAGACAGAATATCCTTGTTGGCAATGTTTGTTGTGGCCTGTGTTTGTTGAGGAATAATATCCTTGCTAGCGAGATTTGCTTGGACCCCGAGTTCGTTGAGCTAGTGTGGATGGATCGGATGATATTGGAAGAGATGAAGTTCCCGACTTATGTTTCTCCTGTCCACTAGTACCATGGGAAACCTCATTTGTGGAAGGCTCGACATTATAGATACAGATAAAGTTTTGGAATTGTCCTTCCGTCGCGGTGTTTTCCTTGAAGTCGGAATTCTCAATAGTTTTTGCCACCATCGGTGCTGCTGCCATTAGAGAAGAATCACTTTGTTGTTGAGGGCTTGTCGTGGTCGATAGAACTTTGTGGTTGGATTTGGGGTTTCTTCGACAAGCTCCATTTGGATGACCAAAAGATAAGCAACGCCGACATCGTTGTGGCTTCCAGGAATATGAGACATGTACCTTCCGAGTGTTCCCGTCAAGATCACGATAGAAAACCTCATTAGGAAGATCTTCATCGGAAGAAACCAGCACACATGCTCGTGCAAATGCTAATCTCGTCCCGAGCTGCTGTTGCTTTGTCGATGTAGAGTGGCTGTCCCAGAAAGTCTTTGCATAACTTTGCAACAAAAACGTCGACTCCAAAGATGTAGAGGCAGTCCTTGAAAGGATACCCATAATGGAATAGACAGTAGGCTATCTAACTCCAAACGGACATCAGGAGACCAACGTCAGAGAATCATTGGATGACCGCGGATAGTCCGTAATCCTTCGAGGATTCGCTGCAAAATCTTCTTGAGTATAGCTTGCAAACAAAGAATCCGTTCTCCAAAGATATGAAGATCAAATGACGATATTCCCCATCGAAGTTTTGATAAATGAGGATAGTGGGAAATAAGATGTTTTGAGACCTACCACATAGCCAACAATCGCCATAGACCATGTCTCAATAAGCTCTGCTGAATCAACAGTCTCGTATACAGCAATCTTCTTATCGGCTGAACTTCGGAGTAAAGAATTCCAAGCTTAGATCTGGACTTCCAACCGAGCCTTGAAGAGGCTAGTCCAAGGCCGAGGATCGCTGGAATTGAGAGCAGGCTGTCGCGATCTAGAGCGACCTGCTTCGATGCTGGTTGGTCGAACGAAGTTTCTCTGGAAAAGATATGTTGGAAGAGCAACTTGGGGGTAGCGGTAGGGAGCCTTGCCATCGTTTCAACCCTCTCGCCACCATCGCCAGCCCTAGGGGCCATCGCTGCCATGTTTGATCCCTCCGTCGCCGCTACGTAAACGACGCCATTGGGAAAAGCCACCGCTGGCAGTATATTAGATCGCCGCTATGGTACCGTCACCCTAGGGATTTATGGTTGCTGCTACAGTATCGCCGCCTTTGGGGAGAAGCCGATGCTACTGGAGATCTGGTCGCTGCTACAGTGTCGGTCGCCGCCGCTTCTGATCGCTGTCGTCCTTGGGAGATCGATCACCTCTACAGTGTCGTCGCCCTTCATTTCGTGGGAGAAAGCCGACGCTGCAGGAGTTAGATCGCCTTAGGGAGATATGGTTGTCGCTACTGATGCCGTGCGCCCTAGATGCGGGCCGCCGCCTTCTGATAGCATCGCCCTTGGGAGATCTGATCACCGCTACAGTGCCGTCGCCCTTCGCCCGTGGGAGAAAGCCAACGATGCATGGACGGTGTGGCCATTCGCTTACCTCATTATCCGTCGCTCGCTCGCTCAACCAAAAATGACCAGTTTTGGCCCTTTTTGGGCCGTTTTGGCCCGTTTTTGGGTAGTTCTTGTGTGCCGCGGCGACCGATGTTAGCGGAGCAAAACGTCAGCAGTCTTAGCACCCTGGAACCCCCCAAGTGGCACAGGGCTGAATACGGCATTCGTACAGCAGGGGCGGTGCTGCCTCTCGCTTCGCTCGCTGTCCGCCGCTCGCCGCTCTCTCGCTCAGCCAAAAATAACCAGTTTTGGCCCATTTTTGGGCTGTTTTTGCTAGTTTTTTGGCAGTTTTTGCGAGCCGCGATGACCGACGTGAGCAGAGCAAAACGTAAGCCATCTCAACACTCTGGAACCCCCCGGGTGGCACAGGGCTGGATGAGGCATTCGTATAGCAGGGACTGTGCTGCCTCTCGCTTCGCTCGGTGTCCCCAGTTCGTCGCTCGCTCGCTCGCTCAGCCAAAAATGGCCAGTTTTGGCCCGTTTTTCGGTCGTTTTGGCCAGTTTTTGGGCAATTCTTGCGTGCCGCTGCGACCGATGTTAGCGATGCAAAATGTGAGCCATCTCCGCACCCTGGAACCCCCCGGGTGGTATAGGGCTGGATGGGTCTTTCGTATAGGAGGGACGGTGCGGCCAGTCGCTTCGCTCGCTGTCCGCCACTCGTCACTCGCTCGCTCAGCCAAAAATGGCTAGTTTTCGCTAGTTTTTGGGCAGTTCTTGCGTGCCGCGGCGACCGACGTAAGAGGAGCAAAACGTCAGCCATCTCAGCACTCTGGACCCCCCGGGTGGCACAGGCCTAGATGGGGCATTCGTATAGCATCGACGGTGCTGCCAGTCGCTCGCTCGCTCAACCAAAAATGACCAGTAACACAACTGGCATTCGTATAGACTGCCGCAACCAAACTTGCACCAAGAACTAGGTGAACTCATGCAATGTTTCTCAAGAAAAGGTCCTCTCACACAACTGGCAAAGGTTACTTTCAGATGCGCTATTTGGTGGATGTGGAAGGAGAGATGTAACAGAATCTTTAAATGTCAACACACAAACAATGCTCAGCTATTGAAAGAGATTATTAGAGACTCAAGATCCTGTATGGAGCAAGATCTCAAAATGGAGCACTTTACCCAAAGAGAAAAATATATTTTTATCAATTTTAATTTTGCTATTAGCTAAAGATCTTGGGAATGATGCCAAATTTTGATATATCTGGATAAACATTTTCTATTTTGATTATAATTAGGAGTTATAGTCTACAACATGTGTAGTCATAACTATCGCATTCGCACTCTATGAGTTACATGGCTTTGTCTATGACTTGTATAGATAAAGCTATTTGTAGAAACTTTACACATAATCAATTTACTTTTACTTACAAAAAAAAAAAAAAAATGACCAGTTTTGGCCCTTTTTGGGCTTTTTTGCCCAGTTTTTGGGTAGTTCTTGTGTGCCACGGCGACCGATGTTAGCGGAGCAAAACGTCAGCCATCTCAGCACAGGGCTGAATATGACATTCGTACAGCAGGGTCGGTGCTGCCTCTCGCTTCGCTCGCTATCCGTCGTTCGCCGCTCTCTTGCTCAGCCAAAAATAACCAGTTTTGGCCCATTTTTGGGCCATTTTGGCTTGTTTTTGGGCAGTTCTTGTGAGCCGCGACGACTGACGTGAGAGGAGCAAAACGTAAGCCATCTCAGCACCCTGGAACCCCCCGGGTGGCACAGGGCTGGATGGGGCATTCGTATAGCAAGGACGGTGCTGCCTCTCGCTTCGCTCGTTGTCCGTCGTTCGCCGCTAGCTCGCTCATCCAAAAATGGCAAGTTTTGGCCTGTTATTTGGCCGCCGCTAGCTCGATGGGGCATTTGTATAGCATGGTCGGTGCTGCCACTAACTTAGCTCGCTGTCTGCTGCTCGCCGCTCACTCGCTCAATCAAAAATGGCCAGTTTTTGCCCGTTTTTGGTCCGTTTTGACTAGTTTTTGTGCAGTTATTGCCTATCGCGGCTGTCAACCATCTCAGCACCCTTTAACCCTCTGAGTGGCACAGGGCTAGATGGGGCATTCGTATATCAAGGACGGTGCTACCTCTCGCTTCGCTTGCTCTCCGCCGCTTGTCGCTCCCTCGCTATGCCAAAAATGGCTAGTTTTGGCCCGTTTTTGGTCCGTTTTGGCCAGTTTTTGGGCAGTTCTTGCTTGCCGCGTCGAGCGACGTAAGCGGAGAAAAACGTCAGCCATCTCAGCACCTAGGAAACCCCCGGGTGGCACAGGGCTAGATGGGGCATTCGTATAGCATGGACGGTGCTGCCACTCGCTTCACTCACTGTCCGCCGCTCGCTCAACCAAAAATGACCAGTTTTGGCCCTTTTTGGGCCGTTTTGGCCAGTTTTTGGGTAGTTCTTGCGTGCCGCCGCGACCGATGTTAGCGGAGCAAAACGTCAGCCATCTCTGCACCCTGGAACCCCCCAAGTGGCACAGGGCTGAATACTTTATTCGTACAGTAGCGGCGGTGCTGCCTCTCGCTTAACTCGTTGTCAGCCGCTCGCCGCTCTCTCGCTCTGCCAAAAATAACCAGTTTTGGCCCATTTTTGTGTCGTTTTTGCTAGTTTTTAGGCAGTTCTTGCGAGCAGCGATGACCGACGTGAGCGGAGCAAAACATAAGCCATCTCAGCACCCTGGAACCCCCCGGGTGGCACAGGGCTGGATGAGGCATTTGTATAGCATGGACTGTGCTGCCTCTCACTTCGCTCGTCGTCCCCGTTCGCTGCTCACTCACTCAGCCATAAATGGCCAGTTTTGACCCGTTTTTGGGCCGTTTTGGCTAGTTTTTGGGCAATTCTTGCGTGCCGCGGTGACCGATGTTAGCGGAGCAAAATGTCAGACATCTCCGCACCCTGGAACCCCCCGGGTGGTACAGGACTGGATGGGGCATTTGTATAGCATGGACGGTGTGGCCACTCGCTTCGCTCACTATCCGTCGCTCGCTCAACCAAAAATGACTAGTTTTGGCCCTTTTTGGGCCGTTTTGGCCAGTTTTTGGGTAGTTCTTGTGTGCCGCGGCGACCGATGTTAGCGGAGCAAAACGTCAACAGTCTCAGCACCCTGGAACCCCCCAAGTGGCACAGGGCTGAATACGGCATTCATACAGCAGGGGCGGTGCTGCCTCTCGCTTCGCTCGCTCTCCGCCGCTCGCCGCTCTCTCGCTCAGCCAAAAATAACCAGTTTTGGCCCATTTTTGGGCCGTTTTTGCTAGTTTTTTGGCAGTTCTTGTGAGCCGCGATGACCGACGTGAGCGGAGCAAAATGTAAGCCATCTCAGCACTCTGGAACCCCCGGGTGACATAGGGCTGGATGAGGCATTCATATAGCAGGGACTGTGCTGCTCTCTTCACTTTCTTCGCTGTCCCCATTCGCGCTTCGCTTCGCTCAAAAAAAAAATGGCCAGTTTTGGCCAGATTTTGGCAGTTCTTGCGTGTCGCTGGCGTCCGATGTTAGCGATGCAAAATGTCAGCCAACTCCGCGATCCTGGAACCCCGGGTGGTACAGGGCTGGATGGGGCATTAAGATTGGAGGTATGCGGTGCTTCCTCGTCGCTTTGCTTTCGCTGTCCGCCACTCGCTGCTTTCGCTTCGCTCAGCAAAAATGGCTAGTTTTGGCCCTTTTGGCCAGTTTTGGGCAGTACTTGCGTCGTCTGCGGCGACCGGCGTAAGCGAAAAAAAGCGTAAGCCATCTGAACCCTGGAACCCCCCGGGTGGCACAGGCCTGGATAGGGAATTCGTATAGCATGGACAGTCCTGCCACTCACTTCGCTCGCTGTCCGCCACTCGTCGCTCGCTCGCTCAACCAAAAATGACCAATTTTGGCCCTTTTTGGGCCGTTTTGGCCAGTTTTTGGGTAGTTCTTGCGTGCAGCGGCGACCGATGTTAGCGGAGCAAAACGTAAGCCATCTCAGCACCCTGGAACCCCCCGGGTGGCACAGGGCTGGATGGGGCATTCGTATAGCAAGGACGGTGCTGCCTCTCGCTTCGCTCGTTGTCCGTCGTTCGCCGCTAGCTCGCTCATCCAAAAATGGCAAGTTTTGGCCCGTTATTTGGCCGTTTTGGCCAGTTTTTGGGTAGTTCTTGCGTGCCGCGGCGACCGACGTGATCGGAGAAAAACGTCAGCCATCTCAGCACCCTGGAACCCCCCGGGTGGCACAAGGCTCGATGGGGCATTTGTATAGCATGGTCGGTGCTGCCAATAACTTAGCTCGCTGTCTGCTGCTCGCCGCTCACTCGCTCAATCAAAAATGGCCAGTTTTTGCCCGTTTTTGGTCGTTTTGACTAGTTTTTGTGCAGTTATTGCCTATCGCGGCTGTCAACCATCTCAGCACCCTTTAACCCTCTGAGTGGCACAGGGCTAGATGGGGCATTCGTATATCAAGGACGGTGCTACCTCTCGCTTCGCTTGCTCTCCGCCGCTTGTCGCTCCCTCGCTCTGCCAAAAATGGCTAGTTTTGGCCCGTTTTTGGGCCGTTTTGGCCAGTTTTTGGGCAGTTCTTGCTTGCCGCGTCGACCGACGTAAGCGGAGAAAAACGTCAGCCATCTCAGCATCTAGGAAACCCCCGGGTGGCACAGGGCTAGATGGGGCATTCGTATAGCATGGACGGTGCTGCCACTCGCTTCACTCACTGTCCGCCGCTCGCTCAACCAAAAATGACCAGTTTTGGCCCTTTTTGGGCCGTTTTGGCCAGTTTTTGGGTAGTTCTTGTGTGCCGCGGTGACCGATGTTAGCGGAGCAAAACGTCAACAGTCTCAGCACCCTGGAACCCCCCAAGTGGCACAGGGCTGAATACGGCATTCGTACAGCAGGGGCGGTGCTGCCTCTCGTTTCGCTCGCTGTCCGCCGCTCGCCGCTCTATCGCTCAGCCAAAAATAACCAGTTTTGGCCCATTTTTGGGCCGTTTTTGCTAGTTTTTTGGCAGTTCTTGTGAGCCGCGATGACCGACGTGAGCGGAGCAAAATGTAAGCCATCTCAGCACTCTGGAACCCCCGGGTGACATAGGGCTGGATGAGGCATTCGTATAGCAGGGACTGTGCTGCCTCTCACTTCGCTCGCTGTCCCCCGTTCACCGCTCGCTCGCTCAGCCAAAAATGGACAGTTTTGGCCAGATTTTGGGCAGTTCTTGCGTGCCGCGGCGTCCGATGTTAGCGATGCAAAATGTCAGCCAACTCCGCATCCTGGAACCCCCCGGGTGGTACAGGGCTGGATGGGGCATTCGTATTGGAGGTACGGTGCTTCCTGTCGCTTTGCTCGCTGTCCGCCACTCGCTGCTCGCTCGCTCAGCCAAAAATGGCTAGTTTTGGCCCTTTTGGCCAGTTTTTGGGCAGTTCTTGCGTGCCGCGGCGACCGACGTAAGCGGAGCAAAACGTAAGCCATCTCAGAACCCTGGAACCCCCCGGGTGGCACAGGCCTGTATAGGGAATTCGTATAGCATGGACAGTCCTGCCACTCACTTCGCTCGCTGTCCGCCGCTCGTCGCTCGCTCGCTCAACCAAAAATGACCAGTTTTGGCCCTTTTTGGGCCGTTTTGGCTAGTTTTTGGGTAGTTCTTGTGTGCAGCGGCGACCGATGTTAGCGGAGCAAAACGTAAGCCATCTCAGCACCCTGGAACCCCCCGGGTGGCACAGGGCTGGATGGGGCATTCGTATAGCAAGGATGGTGCTGCCTCTCGCTTCGCTCGTTGTCCCTCGTTCGCCGCTAGCTCGCTCATCCAAAAATGGCAAGTTTTGGCCCGTTATTTGGCCGTTTTGGCCAGTTTTTGGGTAGTTCTTGAGTGCCGCGGCGACCGACGTGATCGTAGAAAAACGTCAGCCATCTCAGCACCCTGGAACCCCCCGGGTGGCACAAGGCTCGATGGGGCATTTGTCTTGCATGGTCGGTGCTGCCACTAACTTAGCTCGCTGTCTACTGCTCGCCGCTCACTCGCTCAATCAAAAATGGCCAGTTTTTGCCCGTTTTTGGTCCGTTTTGACTAGTTTTTGTGCAGTTATTGCCTATCGCGGCTGTCAACCATCTCAGCACCCTTTAACCCTCTGAGTGGCACAGGGCTAGATGGGGCATTCGTATATCAAGGACGGTGCTACCTCTCGCTTCGCTTGCTCTCCGCCGCTTGTCGCTCCCTCGCTCTGCCAAAAATGGCTAGTTTTGGCTCGTTTTTGGGCCGTTTTGGCCAGTTTTTGGGCAGTTCTTGCTTGCCGTGTCGACCGACGTAAGCGGAGAAAAACGTCAGCCATCTCAGCACCTAGGAAATACCCGGGTGGCACAGGGCTAGATGGGGCATTCGTATAGCATGGACGGTGCTGCCACTCGCTTCACTCACTGTCCGCCGCTCGCTCAACCAAAAATGACCAGTTTTGGCCCTTTTTGGGCCGTTTTGGCCAGTTTTTGGGTAGTTCTGCGCGGCGGCCGCGATCGATGTTAGCGGAGCAAAACGTCAGCCATCTCTGCACCCTGGAACCCCCAAGTGGCACAGGGCTGAATACTTTATTCAGACAGTAGCGGCGGTGCTGCCTCTCGCTTAACTTCGTTGTCACCTTTTCGCGCTCTCTCGCTCTCGCCAAAAATAACCAGTTTTGGCCCATTTTTTGTGTCGTTTTTGCTAGTTTTTAGGCAGTTCTTGCGAGCAGCGATGACCGACGATGAGCGGAGCAAAACATAAGCCATCTCAGCACCCTGGAACCCCGGTGGCACATGGGGCTGGATGAGGCATTTGTATAGCATGGACTGTGCTGCCTCTCACCATTTCGTCGTCCCCCGTTCGCCGCTCACTCACTCAGCTATAAATGGCCAGTTTTGACCCGTTTTTGGGCCGTTTTGGCTAGTTTTTGGGCAATTCTTACGTGCCGCGGTGACCGATGTTAGCGGAGCAAAATGTCAGCCATCTCCGCACCCTGGAACCCCCCGGGTGGTACAGGACTGGATGGGACATTTGTATAGGAGGGATGGTGCTGCCTGTCGCTTTGCTCGTTGTCCGCCAGTCGCCGCTCGCTCGCTCTGCCAAAAATGGATATTTTTGGCCCGTTTTTTGGCTGTTTTGGCCAGTTTTTGGGCAGTTCTTGCGTTCCGCGGCGACCAACGTAAGCGGAGAAAAACGTCAGCCATCTCAGCACCCTGGAAACCCCCTGGTGGCACAGGGCTAGATGGGGCATTGGTATAGCATGGACGGTGTGGCCACTCGCTTCGCTCACTATCCGTCGCTCGCTCGCTCAACCAAAAATGACTAGTTTTGGCCCTTTTTGGGCCGTTTTGGCCAGTTTTTGGGTAATTCTTGTGTGCCGCGGCGACCGATGTTAAGACAATACGGCAGGCAATTGAAATCCAAAATTTTCAAACTATAAGTCAAAAGAAATATTTTCAAGTCTAGTTTCAAATAAAATCAGTTTGGCACAATTCAGAATTTTCAACAGGGAGTTATAGGCATTTTAGTATCGACAGGTCAGAAATCTTGAACCCTGTTTTACAGCGTCTATAGGTTCAATTGAATCAGATGTTTGGGTAAGTATTCGGTGTCCAAAATCTACAAAATCAGTGTCAACAGAAAGATATAAGAGTCTAATTTCCAAACAAAATAGTTCCTGCCCGAATTCACATTTTGTACTAAAACTTATAGCTGAAACAGCGTATAGGGGTCAGTTTACCGAAAAAAAAACTTCAGAATCCATGGTTCTATGTCCAAAGAGAGACATATCAGTTTCTAAATAGAAATCCTTCAATTTATTTTGAATCACATAAAAACAGAGACTAAAAATTCTGTAGGATGGGGTTAGAACACTTGCCTTTAAGAATTTTTGACCCCCAATTGAGAATATTGAGCAAGAAAACTTAAAGCCCCAATTTCTTCTTCCTCTTCTTCTTCTTCTTCTTCTTCTTATTCTTTCTTTCTTTCTTTCCCAGATCATCCACGCAGCTGCCTTCTCTGCTTCCTTAAGAACGAAGGCAGAGAGGCTTAAGCGGTGGAGTTTGTATTTTTGTACATTTTACAGTTTAGTCCTTGTATTTAACATATTTACGATTAGGTCCTCAGGGTTTACATATAGGTCCTCAGATTTTTGTTTGAACAAATCCTCCAACTCTTATGAATAAGTTCTCAGATTCATACTTTGACTTTTTATCAAATTTAAAATCGATACATACATTACAACTAAAAACTTATACGAAAATTCAGAAATGAGGGATGTTACACTCTCCCCCCCTTAAAAGAAAAATTTAGTCCTCTAAATTTATTTTTTTGGTAAGTAAAAGTAAATTGATTATGTGTAAAGTTTCTACAAATAGCTTTATCTATACAAGTCATAGACAAAGCCATGTAACTTATAGAGTGCGAATGCGATAGTTATGACTACACATGTTGTAGACTATAACTCCTAATTATAATCAAAATAGAAAATGTTTATCCAGATATATCAAAATTTGGCATCATTCCCAAGATCTTTAGCTAATAGCAAAATTAAAATTGATAAAAATATATTTTTCTTTTGGGTAAAGTGTCTCAGTTTTGAGATCTTGCTCCATCTGAGGATCTTGAGTCTCTAATAATCTCTTTCAATAACTGAGCATTCTTTGTGTGTTGACATTTAAAGATTCTGTTACATCTCTCCTTCCACATCCACCAAATAGCGATCTCGAAGTAACCTTTGCCAGTTGTGTGAGAGGACCTTTTCTTGAGAAACATTGCATGAGTTCTCCTAGTTCTTGGTGCAAGTTTGGTTGCTTGGCCTCTATTGAGTTCAAATCATTTGGAGAATCTCCTTCCATATCCATTTTGTATAATCACAAGCAAAATAAAGGTGGTCAACAGTTTCTTCTTGTTGCATACAAAGGGAGCATCGGTTAACATGATAGATACCTCTTCTTTTCATATTGTCTATTGTAGGTAGTTTATTGAGAAGGGCCTGCCATGTACATAAGGAATGTCTTTGTGATCCCTGTCGATCCCATGTCCAACTGCTTGGGACCCACTTGTTATTTCTTTGCCTAATTTGATTCCATGCAGATGTGGCACTAAATTTGCCATTGTCATGAGGCCAAATAAGTTTATCTGAAGAGTTGTTCGTGATTGGAATAGCTATAATAGTCGGCCAAAGTGATAACATTTCGGGAAATAGGATTAGGGAGACACCAGTGCATTGATTAGCAATGAACTCAGAAACCTTCCAATCTTTGGGAGCCCCAAGATCTTTTCGTATTCTGTCACCATATAATTGAAATATACTCTTCCCATTCACCCAAGGATCGTACCACATATTAGTACTGGTTCCGAAAGAGATTGCATAGAAATGTGTTTGATTAGCCAATTCCTTGCCTTTAAAATTCCTTTCAAAGTCACAGAGTGGTATGTTCTTGTTGAAATTTCCCAGATTGATTCTTTTGAAAGATACCTAGCAGAAACCCAAAGTGACCATAAGGAACATTTGTTTTGCAAAAGATCCCACAATTGCTGCACCGGACATGCTTGATTCCAATCTCTAGTATTTCTCAAGTTTAGCCCCCTTCATCTTCTTTGGGTTTACAAATGCTATCCCAATTTACCATATGCATTGCCTTATCATTTGTGCCATTCCAGAAGAAGTTCATTAATAACCGTTCAATATCTTGGAGAAGTCCAGCAGGTAGAAGAAATGCATTACACCAATATATAGAGTAGGAGTGCAATACCGAACGGATGAGTTCGAGTCGTCCTGCTTTTGATAGAAACCTATTTTTCCAAGAAGAAATTCTATTCTTTATTTTTTGCAAGATAGGCTGACAGTGGGTTTTGTGAATGCCTGTGGATATGAGCGGGAGACCCAAATAAGGAACTGTCCTATAAATTTATCGTACCTCTATCGATGAAAAGACGGGGGTACACCTTTGTCATTTCCTCCTCTTGCTCCCAAGTTGTTTCCTCTCCAGAATGATGTCTCCAAATTACTTGAATCAGTGAGATGACCCGATTCCTTAGGACTTTTTCTTTCTTATCAACGATCTGAATAGGCTCTTCCACATAAGATAAATCTTTATCAATCTCCACCAGCTCATACTTAATGATGTGAGAAGGGTCATATATATACTTCCTAATCATCGAGACATGAAATATATCATGGACATGACTCAATCTTTGGTGGCAAGGCAATCCTATGTTTACAGAACCAACCCTCTCGAGAACCTCAAAAGGTCCAATAAATCGGGGCTTAACTTTCCTTTCTTCCCAAACCTAATAATGCCTTTGGAACGGGAGACTTTCAAGAATACAAAATCTCCGATTTCAAACTCAATATCTCGTCTTCTATTGTCGGCATAACTCTTTTGACGACTCTGAGCAGTTTTTAACCTTTTCCTTATAACTTGAATTTTCTCGAAAGTTTCTTGTACCTTATCCGGTGCTAAAAGCTTTCTGTCACCAACTTCTTCCCAACATATAGGTGTTATACACTTTCGCCCATATAAAGCTTCATAAGGAGCCATCTGAATACTTGAATGATAACTATTATTATAAGTGAACTCAACAAGTGAAATATCCTTATCCCATTCACCTTTCCAATCCATAACATAGGCTCTAAGCAAATCCTCAAGTGTTTGAATTGTTCTTTCGGACCACCATCGGTCCCGAGGATGATATCAGTACTAAACTTAACTTTAGTGCCCATAGATTCCTGTAATCTTCTCCAATCTAGAGAGAAATCTGGAGTCTCTATCGAGATGATCTCTTTTGGAATACCATGAAGTCTTACTATTTCACCGACATATAAATCTGCAAGTCTATCAAGCTTAATAAGTCATATTAATCGGTAGGAAATGTGCAGATTTTGTTAACCTATCAATGATAACCCAAATAGCATCATGCTTTTTTTAGAGGTTCTTGGTAGTCCTGAAACAAAATCCATAGTAATGCATTCCCATTTCCATTCAGGGAATATCTAAAGGTTGTAACAACCCTCCGTGTCTTTGGTGTTCTACTTTGATTTGCTGACAAGTCAAACATTTTGAAACATACATTGCAATTTCCTTCTTCATGCCTTCCCACCAATAATGACTTTGAAGATCTCTATACATCTTAGTGCTCCCGGGATGTATGGTGTACTTTGAAGTATGACTTTCCTTCGATTTGATTCTTAATATCTGGTTCATTTGGTACACATACCCTCTCCCCAAATCTCAATAGGCCATCCTTTGAAACTTGAAATTGTGGCTTCAATTCCTTTTCTACTTCATTCCTCAAGTAGATTAAATGTGGATCTCGTAATTGTCCTTCCTTAATTTGTTGAATAAGATCGGATTGCACTTTCGAATGGAGGCCATCAATATCATCGAGTCTTGCTCTTTCCTCAAAGCTTTCAAATCAAAATTTTCTTCTAATAACTTCCATTGCTTCACAAACGGACTAGCCATAAAACTCGTAGATTTCCTACTAAGTGCATCAACTACAACATTGGCTTTGCGGGGTGATAACAGATGGCACAATCATAATCCTTCAGAAGTTATCCATCTTCACTGCCTCATGTTTAACTCTTTCTCAGTGAAAATGTATTTTAAACTCTTGTGATCGATTGAAGATTTCAAACTCATCGACCATACAAATAATGTCTCCAAATCTTTAGAGCAAAAATAATTGTTGCTAATTCCAAATCATGAGTTGGATAATTCAATTCATAACCTTTAAGTTGCCTAAAAAAGCATAAGCAATTACTCTCCTTCCTGCATCAAAACACATCCTAGGCCTTTTCTTGAAGCATCGGTATAAACTACAAATCCCTCACTACCACTTGGAATAGTGAGAATAGGGGCACTAGTCAATCTTCTTTTTAACTCTTGAAAACTTTGCTCACAATCATCACCCCATACAAATTTCATATTCTTTTTTTTAGTGAGGTTGGTGAGAGGTTGAGCGATTCGAAAAATCCCTCAACAAATCTCCTGTAATAACCTGCCATGCCCAAAAAAGCTTGAACTTCTTTACATTTGTTGGTACTTCCCATTCAACTACAGCTTCTATTTTCCTTGGATCAACAGATATACCCTTCCCTGAAATCACATGGCCTAAGAAAGCAACTTCATTCAACCAAAATTTACATTTGCTGAACTTCGCATACAACTTCTTTTCTCTTAGTATGGACAACACATCTCTCAAATGTTCCTCATGCTCCTGATTACTCTTTGAATACACCAATATGTCATCAATAAATACAATTACACAAATATCCAAGAGCGGTTGAAATATCCTATTCATTAGTTCCATAAAAGCTGCAGGGGGCATTTGTCAAACCGAAAGGCATCACCAAGAATTCATAATGACCATATCGAAGTTCTGAAAGTCTGTTTTTTGAAATATCCTCCTCCTTGATCTTCAATCGATAGTAACCCCTGACCTCGAGTCAATCTTAGAGAATACTTGTGCACCCTACAGTTGATCAAACAAATCATCAATTCTAGGTATGGGATACTTATTTTTGATGGTCACCATTCAACTGCCTATAATCAATACAAAGCCTCAATGTTCCATCCTTCTTCTTCACTAATAGTACCGGAGCACCCCATGGGGATACACCGGGGTCGTATAAAAACCCTTATCTAATAATTCTTGTATTTGCTTCTTTAATTCCTCTAGCTTCGAGTGGTGCCATTCTGTAGGGAGGCTTAGATATTGGGGTGGTACTGGAGACCCGGATCAATAGCAAATTCACTCTCTCTATCTAGAGGTAAACCGGGCAAGTCATCCGGGAATACATCGGGGAATTCTTTGACCACTACAATTTCATCTAGATGGGTTTCCTGATTTGAATGCACCTTTACACACACCATATAACAAAACAACCTTTTCTGCATAAGGCGATAAACTTGAAGTCTTTATCAAACAAGGAGGCAAATCATGCCTAATGCCTTCAAAGAAAAATATATAGGCTGATCCGGTATGCGAAAAAAGTAATTATTTTTTTATAACAATCAATACTAGCGTGATGAGAAGATAACCAATCCATGCCAAGTATAATATCAAAGCCCTGGATCTCTAGGAGAATCAAATCAGCAAGGAGTTCGTGGTCCCCAATAGAGATCAAACAAGATGGGTAGACCAAGTTTGTTGCCAATGAATCTCCAACAGCAGTTGTTACATATAACATATAATCCAGGGGTTTAGGTAGAATATCCAAGTGACAAGCAAAGTATTGTGAAACAAATGATAAGTTGGAGCCGGGATCAAACAAAACTTTTGCATTTCTTTTAGAAACATGAAGAATACCTTCCACCACTGATTTAGAAGCTTTAGAATCTTGTTCAATGATAGCGTACACTCTAGCATGGGTTGAGGGTCTAGGAGACAGTGGCTCTTTCTTCTTCCTCAAAGGGCAATCTTTTATTTGATGATCCAACTTTCCACAACCAAAACATGCCCCAGTCACCCGAAAACACAAACATGTTTCATAACTTAACTTGCAATTCACATATGATTGAGTCTTTTGCGACGACTTTCCTTTTCAAATCCAAATGTCTTGACACTCTTGTTATTACTTTCTGATTCATTTCCAATCATATTTGTATTGGTAAACTTGTCCTTATCATTCGTAACACTGATCTCCAAAAATTATTTTCTTTATTGCCATTAATGATCAGCCTCTACCTCCAATATAAGGTGGCAAAAGAATTCTTTCGATCATTAGAACAATTTTGTAGATCAAATATCTTCTCTGTTTGCATCATCCGTTTTTCTACCACCAATGAAATTTGGTTCACCATGTTTTCATCGCGCTACTCTGATTTTGTATCCTCGATCAACCCTTTCATCCCCCTTAATTAATCAGAAACAAATGAAATAGGAGGACCATATGTCCTCATCATCCTAGATTCCTAAAATGCATCAAGGAAAATTTCCACCAATCATTATCACTGGACCTCAATATATTTTGCACGTCAACACATCAAATATTTCAGTGATCCTCAAACAATGCTCTGATACCACCTCTGTCACGCCCCTCAAAAATATCGATAATATTTTAAAGTTTTCATCATAACTAACCCAGGATCCAAGCACACATTTGAGATCACTAAGAAAACATTCAGATCAAAATTTCACCTCTATAGTTTACAAATTCATAACCCTGTACAATTCATAAACATACCACATATCACTCGATAATTCATACAATCATAACTCAACTCATCAAAATAATAACCACAATATAAATTCACAAATGAGGAAGTCTATGCAGTCACCAAACCAACGATTACCATAAGATCATATCATTACACGAATATAACTTAACATACCAAAATCCTATACATGAAGGATCCTTTATCTTACACAAAATCCACAGGTTTAGATTCATCGTCACATTTCATAAGATGCAGAGTATCTTATACAACAAATACACATATGCTAACAAAGATCTGCCCAAAATCTTCTAAACTTTCCACCGCCTCAGCCCAATCTTAACATTTAAGCAAGCAATATGCTATCCTGAAAAATTTATCAACAAACGGGGTGAGCATAAAGAGCTCAGCAAGTGACTAACATATCCACATCAAAATAGTACAACTTCCAAAGAGATACAGTTCCAAAATACAAGGCAGAATATACGATTTCGTAGACATAATATCATTAGGAGCAGAACATAATTGTCATTTCAATCTTACATATTTGGTTCCTTACAGATTGGGGCATGGAGTAATTGGAGCATATCAGTAACAAAGGTAACATATCGGAGCTTATCAATGGCATATAAAATGTTCCGAAACATATCAACGGCATATGGAACATTTCGAAGCAAAATCATCAGTGAATGAACATATCAGAGCATATCAAAACAAATATCGTACAGAAGCTCAAACGTCGTCCTTGACATTGCAATCATATCATTCTTATCCAGAGCATGAACAGAAACAACTCACAAAAACTTTGGATGTCATATCAAGCATATAGAAGGTGTGGTGGGATCTCAGTCAGAATGTGATTCATCCATTTCTGAATGACCACCTGACAAAAGTCTCCCACGTCTGGGAGATCCTCCACCCACGTCTAGGTGAAGTCGAGGGGGCGGCAGAGCATCGCATCAGGTTTAAAGCACATACCCTTTACCATTTCGGCAAAGGTCCGGAATATCCCACGAGGCGGGACCCCACAGAGTGGGTAATAAGCGCATACCCTTTACCATTTCTAGCAAAGGTCCAGACAATCCCACACACCAGAGTACAAGAGGGCAGTTTTAACAATAAGTAGCATATATCGGAAGCACACGCGGAACAACGAACGTGCATGTGCCTTTTCGAGACAATACGAAACAAAGAACAAATCTCTCACAAATGTATTCATATTTGGAATGAAATAAAAACAGGAGTGTACAGGAATTTCCAAGCAATCATATTTAGCTCAAATCCAATAAGAAGGTTAAACGAATTCAAATATCCAAAGGAACGGAGCAGAATATGCGAAATCGACCAAAGCTCGATTTCGGACAGAATTCCAGTGGCACATCAACAAATACTTCAGAATATCAATTATGCTCCAATACCCATAAGAAAACTATGGTCGAACCATATATCAATCTATATTCTGATGGAACAAATTTCATACGAAACAGGGTTCCCAACGAGGAGTTACCTTTGATTTGGTAACACAAGGTCAAAAACACAATCACTGGTTTGCAGAATTTATAGGGTCGTATTCAACAGACAATAGGACAGGCAATTGAAATCCAAAATTTTCAAACTATAAGTCAAAAGAAATATTTTCAAGTCTAGTTTCAAATAAAATCAGTTTGGCACAATTCAGAATTTTCAACAGGGAGTTATAGGCATTTTAGTATCGACAGGTCAGAAATCTTGAACCCTGTTTTACAGCGTCTATAGGTTCAATTGAATTAGATGTTTGGGTAAGTATTCGGTGTCCAAAATCTACAAAATCAGTGTCAACAGAAAGATATAAGAGTCTAATTTCCAAACAAAATAGTTCCTGCCCGAATTCACATTTTGTACTAAAACTTATAGCTGAAAGAGCGTATAGGGGTCAGTTTACCGAAAAAAAAACTTCAGAATCCATGGTTCTATGTCCAAAGAGAGACATATCAGTTTCTAAATAGAAATCCTTCAATTTATTTTGAATCACATAAAAACAGAGACTAAAAATTCTATAGGATGGGGTTAGAACACTTGCCTTTAAGAATTTTTGACCCCCAATTGAGAATATTGAGCAAGAAAACTTAAAGCCCCAATTTCTTCTTCCTCTTCTTCTTCTTCTTCTTCTTCTTCTTCTTCTTCTTCTTCTTCTTCTTCTTCTTTCTTTCTTTCTTTCCCAGATCATCCACGCAGCTGCCTTCTCTGCTTCCTTAAGAACGAAGGCAGAGAGGCTTAAGCGGTGGAGTTTGTATTTTTGTACATTTTACAGTTTAGTCCTTGTATTTAACATATTTACGATTAGGTCCTCAGGGTTTACATATAGGTCCTCAGATTTTTGTTTGAACAAATCCTCCAACTCTTATGAATAAGTTCTCAGATTCATACTTTGACTTTTTATCAAATTTAAAATCGATACATACATTACAACTAGAAACTTATACGAAAATTCAGAAATGAGGGATGTTACACGCTCAGCGAAAAATGGCCAGTTTTTTGGCAGTTCTTGCGTGTCGCGGTGACCGACGTGACTGTTGGGAAATCATGGGGGGCGACATCATATGCGCAGCGGAAGAACAAGAAAACAAAAATCCCCGATTCCCAAAAAGATGTTCGTCGTCGTGCAAAGATTGGTGCGCAAAAATCCGCAAAACACAAAACTACGTATAGAGATTGTGTTACCTAGGGAGATCGTATATTCCTGTTTCCTTGCAGATCCTTAGGAGAGGGTGAAGGAGGTCAGGCGTCCTCCTCTCTAGCGGTGATCCACACAGCAGGGTTGCGACGACCCTCCTCAAAACTCCAGGCCTCTGAGGTGGAGAGGGAGAGGAGAATAGGAGGGGCAAGCAAAGACTCTAGCCTATGAGGCTGTGAATCCCTCCTATTTATAGAGATCCCATGTCAAACCCTAATGGGTCCTTCCCTAGTGGGTATTGGATCTGCATCCAATAAGACAAAGGCTCCGTCGGATATCTCATATCCGAACCTCTACTCATCGCAATGCCTACCATATGTGTGTGACCCTCTAGGCCCAATATCGAGCTGGCCGTGAGTCATACCTATCAGAACTCCTTCTAACTCAGTGAATTATTATCTCTGTAATAATTCACTCGACTCATCGACTCTGGACGTCTTAGGCCACTACTGCCAGTAGTCCCCAGACGATCTGAGGGGAATCCAATCCATTGGACCTGTCGTCCTCGCCACCATGTACCTATAGTCCCTCATCCATCTAATATCCCAGAGACCGTATATCGAGCATGGTGTTGTCGGACCCATACGATTTCTACTCGAGTCTCGCTCTAATCGATTTCTCCCGGAGAACTCTTTCTCTCTCACCCGAATGACCCGGCCAGGGATTTTTACGAGCAAGAACACATGGGATATTCCTCTCATGGCGCCGATAGTGGATGATCCTCTATCGACACTCAATAGCCCTCGTAAGGTCGACTACCACTCCCAATGACCAGGTTGTACTAGATGCGGGACAACCAAACCTATAAGTCTGTATCAAAGAGTGGAGCACTCATCTGAGGACATCCTTGGTGTCTCAAGTCTAAGGACCAGATACACCACTAGGACTACGGAATCGTTGTCCGACAATAAGGCATCATCAACCATCCAAAGATTCCGTAGCGGATCAATCCGATGAACTCATTCTCCAATGAGCACACGTCTTCAGTATCCCAAAGTGTCCCTACACGAGCAGCTATGAGACCAGGCGCATCCATCATATGGACGGGGTATACAGCACACTAGTCTATCCGGTTATCCACGATGTCCCTCTCGAAAACCTATGACCGGGATTATTTAGGATATGTGTTTAAAGGTGAATCGATCCAATTATCGTGATCTCATCACGATCCGATTCCCATTGCACAAATCCAAGGATATCACAATATATATATATGCATTTACGCAATAGTTATAAAGTGATATACGCCAAAATATAATAAGCAAAAGATTCTGTATCAAGTCACACGTGCCATCACTCACGTGATTGGCTTGTTGGGCACCTATGACTAGCAATCTCCCACTTGACCTAAAGCCAATCACCTATGTATGCGTCCCCATGGACCCACACATCAAAGACAAAATGAGACAACGGCTTTGTCGGTGGATCTGCAATGTTATCTTTGGATGGAACTCTTTCCACTGCTACATCTCCTCGGTCACGATCTCTCTTATAAGCTGGAACCTCCTCGAACACTTGATGAGACCCGGTTCCCTTATTTGAGTAATCACCCCATAGTTGTCGCAATATAAGGAAGTCGACTTGTAAACTTTCTGTATCGACTCCCAAATCTGTGATGAACTTATTCACCCGGACTCCCTCCTTTGTTGCATCGATGCAGCAATGTACTCCGCCTTTGTGGTCGAAAGGTAGTGGTATCTTGCTTGGAACTCTTCGACATGCTGCTCCTCCATTCAAGGTGTACACATACCCTGAATTGACTTGCTATCATCGACATTAGACTGAAAACTTGAGTCAGGTGTGGCCTTCAACCTTAAGGCTATTACCTCCATATACTAGTAAAAGATCCTTAGTCCTTCTCAAGTACTTAAGGATACACTTTACTGCTTTCCGGTGCTCCAAGCCTAGATCCGCTGATACACGCTCGTGACACTTTCGGGCATGCGCTATATCAGGCCTAGTACATAGCATGGCATACATGATAGACCCTATTGCTGAGGCATAAGGTATCATATCCATGTTCGCCCTTTCTTCTGGAGTCTTTGGGGACATACTCGTAGAAAGCGATATCCCATGTCTCATCGGTATGAGACCTCTCTTGGAATTTTCCATGCCAAACCTTTTGACAATAGTTTCTATGTACCTGGACTGAGACAAGCCAAGCATCCTCTTGGATCTATCTCTATAGATTCTACTCCCCAAGATATAAGATGCTTCCCCTAAGTCCTTCATGGAGAAGTGTCTAGATAACCAATCCTTTATTGTGGACAGCATTCCTATGTCATTCCCAATGATGAGGATGTCATCCACATATAACACCAAAAAGGTGATAGCGCTCCCACTTACCTTTCTGTATACACAAGGCTCATCTTCGTTGTTAACGAAGTCATAAGATTTGATTGCCTCATCAAATCTTATGCTCCAACTTCGGGAAGCTTGCTTTAGTCCATAAATGGATCTAAGCAACCTACACACCTTATCTGGGCAGTTCTTGGACACGAATCCCTCAGGTTGCATCATATACACCTCCTCGAGGTTCCCGTTGAGGAATGCGGTTTTCACATCCATCTGCCAGATCTCATAATCATAGTGTGCTGCAATAGCCAATAGAATTCTGATGGATTTTCGCATTGCTACGGGTGAGAAAGTTTCGTCGTAGTCAACACCTTGCCTTTGACGATACCCCTTAGCCACTAGCCTTGCTTTATAGGTCTCTACCTTTCCATCTACTCCGATCTTTTTCTTAAAGATCCACTTGCAAACCGATGGGTACAATACCTTCTAAGCATCAACTAGGTTCCAAACCTTATTGGAGTACATAGAATCCATCTCGAATTCATGGCTTCTTTCCACTTCCCTGGAGTCTATTCTCATAATAGCCTCCTCGTAGGTCTGAGGATCAATATCCTCTACATCCTCTGCTCTAATATGTCCCACATATCTCTCAGGGAGGATGGGATACTCTATCGGACCTGCGTAAAGTTGATACTTGTGTATTAGATACTGAAACGCACTTCGGGCTGTAGAGTGGTGCTTGAGCTTGGTTCTCCAACCTCAGCTCAATTCTATCATTCTCCCCACTTGTCTCCGTCAAGAATGTGTTCCTTCTCAAGGAACACTGCTCTCTTAGCTACAAAGACCTTTTGGTCCTCGAGATGATAGAAATAATACCCACAAGTTTCCTTGGGGTATCCCACAAATTTGCATCGCTCTGTCCTTGATTCTAACTTATCGGGGTTGTGTCTTCTAACATGGGCAGGCAGCCCCAGATCTTAACAACCTTAAGATCAGGCTTCTTCCCTTTCCATATCTCATATGGTGTAGACACTACCGACTTAGTTGGAACTCTGTTCGAGAAAGTAAAACTGCGGTTTCTAGGGCATATCCCCAGAATGAGATGGGTAGGTCAAATGAAACTCATCATGGACCGTACCATATCTAATAATGTACTATTTCTCCTTTCAGAGACACCATTGAGTTGAGGTGTATAAGGAGGTGTCCATTGGGATAATATCCCATGGTCCTTGAGGAACCGAGTAAACTCTGTACTTAAGTATTCACCTCCTCGATCGATCGAAGAGTTTTGATACTCTTTCGATCACGGTTCTCCACCTCATTCTTATACTCTCTGAATTTCTCAAAGGCCTCAACTTGTACTTCATTAAGTACACATATCCATACCTTGAGAAATCATCGATAAATGTAATGAAGTAGGAGTAACCTCCAATGGCATGAGTTGACATGGGTCTACATACATCACTATGTATGAGTTCCAACAACTCATTGGCTCTCTCTCAGTTCTACTAAATGGAGATTTGGTCGATTTTCCACGAATGCAAGGCTCACAAGTCGCATATGACACATAGTCGAATGGATCTAGATATCCATCATTTAGCAACTTTTGAATCCTTCTTTCATGGATGTGACCTAGCCTACAATGCCACAGGTATGCCTTTGTTCAACTCATCTCGTTTCCTTTTGGACACATTTACATTCATGATATGTGGAGTGGTGTCTAACATAAATAAACCATTATGCAATGTTCCTTTAGTGATGATCTTATCATCTAATAATATCGAACAACCATTGTTCTCAAAAACAAATTTATATCCACTAACTGTTAAACATGAAATGGAGATAATATTTTTTTGATAATAGAAGGAACAAAATAACATGCATCTAATGTAATAAAAGCTCCACTAGGCAGATGTAGGGCGACCTATCACAACAATAATACAAAGAACTTTTGCTCCATTACCCATCTTGAGGTCTATCTCGCCTCTCACAGAGTCTCCTAGGCCTTGCGAGAACAACGAATTGCATATATGATAAGCACTACCGGTATCCAATACCCATGTGTTATCATAAGAGTATGACAAATGGAGACTGATCATGAATGTACACAAGCTTCATCAAGCTTTTGTTTTAGCCCTTTCTGCAAGGTACTCTTTGCAGTTTCTCTTCCAATGCCTATCTTTACCATAGTGGAAGCACTGGCCTTTGTCATTTGCTGGGTCTTTCTTAGCAACCTTTGCTTTACCTTGTTTGCCCTTGCCCTTTCCTTCTTAAGGGACCTTTCTGCTTTCCTTTTCTTTCTGGTCTCACTAGTGTAGAGAACTGGCTTCTCTTTCTTAATAGTACTCTCTGCCTCCCTCAACATATTGAGGAGCTCTGGGAGAGTCACCTCAAGCTTGTTCATATTAAAATTCATTATGAACTGTGAAAAGGAATCAGGTAGGGACTGAAGTACAATGTCCACACACAAGTTATCCTCTAGGACCATTCCTAGACACAGTGAGTTTCTCTATCCACTCAATCATCTTTAGGACATGGTTCTGAACCGTGTCCCCTCACCATCCTAGCGGAAAAAGGCTCTTGGATATCTCATATCGTTGAGTCCTTCCCTGTTCCTCAAACAATTTTCGGGACATGTAGGAGAATGGATCGGCATCCATCTTTTCATGTTGTCTCTCAGAACTCTAGAGTCATAGAGCCCAACATATAGCAATCGAGCAAGAGTGGAGTCATCAATGTACTTCCGTGGCGAAACATCTCATCCTCGCTTGCCCCTTCTTTGGGCGTAGGCATCACTGTATCAAGGACATACACGATTTTCTTCGCTGTGAGAACAATTCTCAAGTTACGGAGCCAATCCGTATAATTTGGACCAGTAAGGCGGTTGACATCAAGTATGCCACGTAAGGGATTTGAAAAGCGACATTTTCTGAAAATAAAGATGTAGCAGAAATGAATAACATGCAGATTTTGCAATAAATAAACTATCAAGATATGGACTTCTATCTTAATATGCTCCCACTATTTTACTAACGAGTCACGCGACACTCTCAAAGATGTTGAAACGGAAGTCTCCAGCAGACTTCTAGTGGGGATCGGGGATCAATCAGCGTCTTAGTGTAACCTCGAGGGACTCGACCAATCACACTAAGCCTAAAAAAGGTAGGCAACTCTTGCCGATCACAACTCCTTGTGATTCCCGTCCTGTTCGGCCTCCAGAATCACCATGGCCTCGAGGACTCGACCAACCATGATGCTTAGTTAAGTCAACACCTTCGTTACAAGATGAGTGCGATTTGATGATATACCCTCGAGGGACTCGACCAAGCATACCATGTCCTCGGGTCACGGTGACATCTCTATGTCGTAAGCAAGATAGCGAAACGCGATATAAGTGAGTCTCGAGGGACTCGACCAACTCAACCTACACCGGAATTTCCTACTCATAACGATGGAAGGGCACGTGGGTCAATCTAATTGCCTCCCGTTTACCGACTTAATATTATCGAGAGATGTTTCTATAATTTGGTCTCCTAATATGACATGTCACACATATACATATTTAATATATATCTACATCGCATGCAAATATATATACATATCTAGTATGTGTATAAACAATCACATCAGATGATCATGGACCACAACCTAATATGATTAGGCCCGAGCCAGTAGGCCTAATCACTCACATCAAGATCTATGTGTGCAACGGTGCATCTCCATGCCCTGTGATCGTCCATCTCGTCCTCGTCGGTTCTATCGACATCTTGATGCATCTCCATGCATCACAATCGTCCGTCTCGTGGGTCCCGCTATCGCATCCACGCTCCCGCTACGCCTCCTCATGTGATTACAACTTAATCATAGGCACGCAGGCCCGACAATAAACGAGAAATATAATGGAGGTTCGCAGACCTCAATAATAATAATCACAAGTACACACATCACACGGTCCATGATCATCCGTCCACACATCATACATCACATGTATAAATAATCATCATCATGTAGGACTACTAGATAATAATAAAAATAATAATCAACTAAACCTTTTAATTAATTAATATTTTTTGAAATCGAGGGGACATGTAGGGAATTTTTCAATTCCTAAGGGTATTTTCGTAATTTGGACAAAAGACGAAACTGGAATTTCTCCAAATTCACAAGGGCAAAACTGTCCTTTTGCCCAAAATCCTAATTCCCTCTACTGCTGCCGCTACCGCGTCGCCGCCACCCTCCTTTTGGCTGAATCTTGGAAGGCCGCGCCCTCGCCCTGCCAGGCTGCCTTGGCGGGCGATGATCCGCTGGTGGGCGCTTCTTCGCCGAGCGCCGCTGCCTCCCAAGGCGGTGCTGTACCGCCCGGGCGGCGGCCTGTCGGGTTTTACCCGCTGGAGAGCGGGCGGCGTCCGCGTCGTACGCCTGCGGTAAAAAAAATGCGTCGGCCCCTGGCTGGCGGCAGGCGCTTCCTTCTTCACCGGCTGCCCTCTGCCTCTGCTGCTGCTCATGGCTCTGCCCAGCGGGGTCAGCGTCCATGGCGCCCTCTTCCCGCGGCTGCCAGCCCCGACGATCGCAAGTCTGGCGCAAAGCGACATCACGGGCCATTGCTGCGAACGGCGGTTACTTAGATCGCGCCGGCGGCTTTGCTGCCTGGCTGCGACTGCGGCTACTGCTGCAGGTGGCGCGGGCATGCAGATCGAGGGCAGCAACTGTTGCTTCCTTCCTCGCTTTAGCGTCAACGATTTTGACGTCAATATTCTTCCTAAACACAACACACGCGGTTCAAAACCAATCATTATACGAACAACTTGGCTCGATACCACTGTTGGGAAATCATGGGGGGCGACATCATATGCGCCGGGAAGAACAAGAAAACAAAAGTCCCCGATTCCCAAAAAAAAGTGGTTCGTCGTCGTCTGCGAAGATTGAAAGTCAAAAAATCATGAAAACACAAAACTGCGTATAGAGATTGTGTTACCTAGGGAGATCGAGTATCCCCTGTTTCCTTGCAGATCCTTAGGAGAGGGTGAAGGAGGTCAAGCGTCCACCTCTCTAGCGGTGATCCACACAGCAGGGTTGCGGCGACCCTCCTCAAAACTCCAGGCCTCTGAGGTGGAGAGGAGAGGAGAATAGGAGGGGCAAGCAAAGACTCTAGCCTATGAGGTGTGAATCCCTCCTATTTATAGAGATCCCGTGTCAAACCCTAATGGGTCCTTCTCTAGTGGGTATTGGATCTGCATCCAATAAGACAAAGGCTCCGTCCGGATATCTCATATCCAACCTCTACTCATCGCAATGCCTACCATATGTGTGTGTGACCCTCTAGGCCCAATATCGAGCTGGCCGTGAGTCATACCTATCGAACTCCTTCTAACTCAGTGAATTATTATCTCTGTAATAATTCACTCGACTCATCGACTACGGACGTACTAGGCCACTACGCCGTAGTCCCCAGACGATACAGGGGAATCCAATCCATTGGACCTGTCTGTCCTCAGTTACCATGTACCTATAGTCCCTCATCCATCTAATATCCCAGAGACCGTATATCGAGCATGGTGTTGTCAGACCCATACGGTTTCTACTCGAGTCTCGCTCTAATCGGATTCTCCCGGAGAACTCTTTCTCTCTCAACCATCTCAACACCTGGAACCCCCCGGGTGGCACAAGGCTAGATGGGGCATTCGTATAGCAGTGACGGTGCTGCCTCTCGCTTCGTTCGCTATCCACCGCTCACCGCTCAGCGAAAAATGGCCAGTTTTTGGGCAGTTCTTGCGTGTCGCGGAGACTGACGTGACCGGAGCAAAACGTCAGCCATCTCAGCACCCTGGAACCCCCCGGGTGGCACAAGGCTAGATGGAGCATTCGTATAGCAGGGACGGTGCTGCCTCTCGCTTTGTTCGCTGTCCGCCGCTCACCGCTCCGCGAAAAATGGCCAGTTTTTTTGGCAGTTCTTGTGTGTCGCGGTGACCGACGTGACCGGAGCAAAACGACAGCCATCTCAGCACCCTGGAACACACCGGGTGGCACAGGGCTGGATGGGGCTTTCGTATAGCAGGGACGGTGCTGCCTATCACTTCGCTCGCTGTCCTCCGCTCGCCGCTTGCTGGCTCAGCCAAAAATGACCTTTTTTGGGCCGTTTTGGCTGGTTTTTGGGCAGTTCTTGCGTGCTGCGGCGACCGATGTGAGCGGAGCAAAACGTCAGCCATCTCAGCAACCTGGAACCCCCCGGGTGGCACAGAAATGGATGGGGCATTCGTATAGCAGGGACGGTGCTGCCTCTCGCTTCGCTCGCTATCCGCCGCTCGCCGCTCGCTCACTCAGCCAAAAATGGCCAGTTTTGGCCCGTTTTTAGGCCATTTTTGCTAGTTTTAGGGCTGCTCTTGCGTGCAGCGGCGACCGACGTGAGTGGAGCAAATCGTAAGCCATCTCAGCACCTCGGAACCCCCCGGGTGGCACAAGGATGGATGGGGCATTCGTATAGCCGGGACGGTGCTGCCCCTCGCTTTGATCGCAGTCCGCCTCTTGCCACTCGCTCGCTAAACTAAAAATGACCAGTTTTGTCCCGTTTTGGTCCGTTTTGGCCAGTTTTTTGGTAGTTCTTGCGTGCCGCGATGACTGACGTGAGCGGAGCAAAACGTCAGCCATCTCAGCACCTTGGAACCCCCCAGGTGTTACAGGGCTGGATAGGGCATTCGTATATCAGGGATGGTGCTGCCTCTCGCTTCGCTCGCTGTCCGCCACTCGCTCGCTCAGCCAAAAATGGCCAGTTTTGGCCCGTTTTTGGCCAGTTTTGGCCAGTTTTTGGGCAGTTCTTGCGTGCCACGGCGACCGACGTGAGCGGAGCAAAACGTCAGCTATCTCAGCACCTGGAACCCCTCGGGTGGCACAAGGTTGGATGGTTCATTCGTATAGAAGGGACGGTGCTGCCTCTCGCTTCGCTCGCTATCCGCTGCTCGCCGCTCTTTCGCTTAACAAAAAATGGCCAGTTTTGGCCCTTTTTTGTGTCGTTTTTGCCAGGTTTTGGGCAGTTCTTGTGTGCCGTGGCGACCAATGTGAGCGGAGCAAAACATCATCCATCTCAGCACCAAGGAACCCCCCGGGTGGCACAAGGTTGGATGGGGAATTTGTATAGCCAGGACGGTGCTGCCTCTCGCTTTGCTCGCTGTCCGCCCCTCGCCGCTAGCCGCTCGCTCGCTCAGCCAAATATGGCCTATTTTGGCCCCTTTTTGGTCTGTTTTCGCCAGTTTTTGGGCAGTTCTTGTCTTCCGCGGTGACCGATGTGAGTGGAGCAAAACGTCAGCCATCTCAACACCCTGGAACCCCCCGGGTGGCATAGGGCTGGATGGGGCATTCGTATAGCAGGGACGGTGCTGCCTCTCACTTCGCTCGCTATCCGTCGGTCGCTCGCTCGCTCAGCGAAATATGGCCAGTTTTGGCCCGTTTTTGGACTGTTTTGGCCAGTTTTTGGGCAGTTCATCCGTGCTGCGGCGATTGACGCGAGCGGAGCAAAACGTCAGCCATCTCAGCACCCTGGAACCCCCCGGGTGGCATAGGGCTGGATGGGGCGTTCGTATAGCAGGGACGGTGCGGCCTCTCGCTTC